>CM050217.1:11357500-11430000 GCA_027475355.1 Coilia nasus
AGCAGAATTCTGTACGATAGAAACTATGCTAATGTAGTGGTTAGGTTTCAAAGATGGCTGCTGTACGCTTTAAGCAAGAGTTCAAATACAGTACACAACACTGTGCAGTTGAGTCTGCGCCATGAGCTGAGAACCCTATTTTTTATACACTAGTTAACCCTTTGAATACCTAAACTAGAGCACAAAACTGAGGCGTTGCATAATCATGGGTTAATAAATAAAAATTCTTTTGACCAACACAAGGGCGCCGTGGGGGATGGGGCGTTAAGGGATCGAGATGATTCTAAGAGCCCAGCACTGAAAAGGGGCTCTTTGAGGACATTATTATTATTATTATTATTATTATTATTATTGTTGTTGTTGTTGTTATTGTACTAATAATAACAACAATAATAATGCCTGAAATAATAATAATACTAATACTAATAGTAATAATAATAATAATAAGAGGGTCTGAAATGATATTCTTTCATGAGGCTCATTTCTAGCAGCATCCCTGGTGAAACATCAACAGGCAACAAAAACAACTGTTATCCCCTTGCCTATTCCTCATCTTATTACTGAAAAAATACAAATATTGTGCGCAAAGGTCTTGAAAGTAATGATAAAAATATTTTGATCCCAGTAGTATTGTTTTTTTCCTTCCCCTTCATCTTATCTTGATTTTAATTTTTCCCCGAAAGAGAAGACAGCTCAATTTAAAAAACCTCCACAGGCAACACAATTATTTTCTATCAGATTCCCTTTGAGCAATTTAGATGATTTTCCGTCTCTGAGTCAACCAGCGTACCAGCCTTAAATAGAGCTCCATTTTTCTCGCTTTCTCTGCATCACATGTTTGCAGTGGGTGTTCAGAGGAGAGCAGAGGTGAGTAGAGTGCACACAATCTCTCTCTCTCTCTCTCTCAACAACCTCTCTCTATCCCCCTATTTCCCTACCATTCACTCTGTCACAAACACAAACACAAACACACACACACACACACACACACACAACAGCCAATGCATTTTCATAAATATGCACATGGGGCTTGCCTGCCTGCCTTGCCCCCACCTGAGAAGTTTAATAGGTGGGCGCTTAATAGGCAGGGAATGCAGCATCATGGAAGCACAATTATTTGCAGACGCTGCTCCCCCGAGAACAAACAACGTGGGGGTGGGCGGCTCTGGCTCCCTCACAAACACGGGGCGGGGGGAGGGTGGTTGGGTATGGGGGATCCGGAAGTGGGGTGGAGTGGGGAGATGGGGAGGGTGGGTGCTGTAGGTGGGATATCTGATCAGTCCTTGCATTCCCCCCGAAGCAGATCAGACCCCAGAGAACAACAAATCACACACACATACAAGCACACACACACACACACAAACACACACACGCGCACTCCCATTCTCTCTCTCTCTATCTTTTTTTCTCTCTCTCTCTCTCTCCTTGTCTCTCTCTCTATACTCCATACTGCTGTGCCTCATGTTACAACACAGGCAGCCAGGCCAACGACTGCTTTTCCCAGCAGCATCCTGGATCTCCAACAGCGGCCATGGGGGTGGGCCAGTGGTGGTGGTGGTGGTGGGGGGGGGCTGGGACAATACATTTGTTTTGTGCAATTCCCATACCTGCGCAAATCACCATATTCAATCCCATTACCATGCTCCCAATCACCCCCCATGAGCCTGATGCACTCAGATACAGGAGAGGGAGGGAGGGAGGGAGGGAGGGAGGGAGAGTGGGAGAGAAAGGGGAGGAGGTAGAGAGAGAAAGAGAGAGAGGAGGAGGAGGAGGAAAAGGATGACGGAGGGAAGAAGTGAGGGAGAGAGTGCATGGAGGCACGCACAAGACAGGGAAGTGCTTACTCTGCACCAAGGGGCTGAAAATCTTAGAGAAACATCAAAGGCGCACTGCATAATTAACATTAAAATTCAACAGCAATCACCATACGGGGGGTGGCGGGAGCGGCTGAGGAGAGAGGGTGGGAAAAAAAGCAGAAACAGACACAGAGAGAGAGAGAAAGAAAGACTACACTGAACAAGAGAGCAGTCTCTCACATCTGACAGTGGGTTTCTTCTAGGATGATGAGTGGAGAAATGCGATTATCGTAAAGATTGATCCTCGAACGCGACAGCACATGAAGAAGGGTCTTCGCTCACATAAGCATATAGTACAGCAGTGACTGGGGGGGTGGGGAGTGGGGGTATCCTCTACCACACGCCTACCCAAAAATCCATGTTTAGCCAAACCACCACATACAGTAAGTGAAATAATACAAGTTAAATAAAACAGTATTTTATCAGTCATACAAAATGTTCTTGCATTCATATTCAAATGTGTAATTGCCTCACTATTTAAGCCTTAAGTCTCAGATTGTTTTTTTTTTATCTTCATTTACTTAAATTAAGATTTTTGTCCATGAGTAATCATAAATCATTATGTGGTGATAAAGTGACAATGGCATGCTATTATGCTCGGTAATGACTGCATTAGTACATCTCCACACCAGGGAAATGGGGAGTATTAACCCAATTCATAAGTCTGGTAATAGTATCGGAATGGAACAGCAGTGAGGGATTACATAATTGTTTACTGCAGCCATACATTTGTTCCACAGTAGCTCTGAAAGACACTATAGACCACCACACAAAAACATAACTGGAAGACATGTACTGAAACTACACAGTACTGTTCTGTCTTTCTCATATACACTATCTTTCATTTACCTCAGGTGGTGGTTCACACTGCGTGACTGTCAGGATATTTCTACTCCTTAAACTACAAAAAATATGATGAAAATGTGTGAAAATGCCACAAGTAAAGAACTGCCATGCCTTTTTTTTCTTAAACAAATCACCACAGACACTGGCAGTAAAGCTGGATGAGCTGTGAAATCCACCTCAGTCAATGTGAGTGAGTGTCTGAGCGCTATCTCTAAATAAAGCCCTCCACTGTGTTTAGCATTAGCATTGCATTAGAGGTGACACCTCGCAGGGACAACAGCAGGAGAGGTGGGTATGAGGGAAAGGAATGCTAAGATGAAGACAGAGGTGACTATTCTCTGTGATATACCTCTCTCTCTCTCTCTCTCTCTCTCTCTCTCTCTCTCTCTCTCTCTCTCTCTCTCTCTCTCGCTCTCCCTCTCTCTCTCTTTTAGATTTCTTCAACTCCTTCTCACCTTTTCTCTCCTGAGCTGGAACAGAGTAGATTGTTCCAAGCAGAGAGCTGTGTGCAAAGCAGTGGAGGAGACAGGCCAATCTCAGTGACAGCACCAGCATCAGCTCGGCTTTAGTATTTTCTGCTGTGAAATGTCCAACATTCGGCCAAAGTGCATCTACAGCACAGGCGTGCGGTGTGCAAAATATGACCGCTGCGTTGCAGTGCACTGTTCATGAAGGACATCAATAAACTCAAACAACAGATGCTTACCAGGGAAGCTTACCATACAGAGATACAGCATAATGGCATGGACTATGTCTTCCGTTATGAGGTGATTTAGTTGGAAATTTATCAGATCATTTAATTAGAAGAGTAAGTTCTGCAAATAACTACAAATGCAGGGATTGTACATTAAACTATAAGTCGAATCTGGAAAAAAACTCGAAGACTTCAGATGCAAGATCATTCTTAGTCATTTTCACAAATCTTTGCCGGTTGTTTTGATTGTAGGCTACATATTTTTACTTATTAAACAATTAGACTTAAGTCGATATTAGTTGAACTGCACAAATATCCTGTTAAAAGGGGCTTATTTGCATCTAAACTCTTTATTCGAACTTGCAAAGGGCTATAAACCCTTTTGGAAAGTGACACCTGTCATGTAAAGAAATGTCTTAAGACACTCAGATTGACCACTGGTCACTAGTACAAGCCTCGGTCTCTAATGGCCATACTGGATAAAAGGCTTTTTGGTGAAGGCAGTGAACTTGTGTATATATACACATTTAAAATATTACAATGTCTGCACATGCTGTGCTGTCATCCCAAATATGAATAGGCTTAAGCTGCATGGTTGCCAAAATGTTTCTTTTTTTAAATAAAGCACAATATGCATCTTGCTCTTTCCTGAAAACACATTAAGTGTCCTTGAATGCACTCCATATCCAAAATGGCTTGTATTTCTGTAATACTTCTGTGTATAAAAATAGTACGCAGTTTTACAAAAAGCCCATATTACACTGTAGAGGAAGTAACTGTATTCCACAGAAATCCCTTTTGCATTTGCTAAGAAATGCCTTATTGCAATGCCAGACATTTCTCTCATCTTTTGTCTAGTACAAGCTGATGTGTGGAAATCCTTTGTACTCTTAAAGAAGAACCAAAAAAATGTTAAAGCATGCCCGTTTTTTAGTCCAATAAACCTAAACCTTCAATTTTAGTCTTAGTATCAGGACCCTACTTTTGTGATCGATCAGACGAGAGTGCTTCTGTGTTTCAGGGTCAGGCTGAGTAGTGATGTATGAGAAACACAACACGTTCAAGTTCCGTATCAAGACAACAATGGGCATGTTGGATACGAAAAGAAGTTACTACAGATTTTTTCACCTTTCCCACCATTCCACAAACCACAGACAGAATGTACCCTCTTACACACCCAGAGCTGCTTTGGGTGAGCTTATTGCATCACACGGTGCATAAACACATAAATTCTTGTCCCTTCCACTACTTTGTGTTGGGAGATATTTGCATGGTATTTCTGCACCCCGCATTCTTCATCTTATGGTCCTGTTGGCATCAGCATGGATACCAATCATGCTGCTGTGGTGCACTTTTAAGTGCCTGAGCTAATATTTCAGTTAGCCTAAGAACAGTTGGCTTCATTACATTATGAGTAGTTTTCCGCTGAAGATCGATTACTTTGGCTAGCTCAGAGAACTCCTTCCCTATGACCTAGAGGCTAAAACTTAAAGATCTCATACACATACACACACACATACAAACACAGGCAGTTTCATCTACCAAACGCACATGTTTGGAAGTGTCAACTATAATACTGCAGAAAATCTCCACAGCTCCCACTGATGTAATTAAAAGACCTCTCCTAGTCTTAAACCACTCTCGTTCTGACCACTTCCTCGTGCTTGTTCACGTGCCAACTTGAGAAATATTTACAATGTGCTGGCACTGGCTCTTGTGAAGCGCATTTGGCTTGCTCAGACTTGGCCTGATCTAAACGTCATAAAACGAGAATGCATTGCCAAAGAAACATGTTCCATTACACCTCAGATATGATGAGTTTTGAGCTTTGCCAGCCAGGATGTGAAATGGTTTCATTTTTTTTCCCCCCCAGTGATCTTTCTTTGCGCTGACACAGAACCTATAGCTCAATGAGCACCAATATTTAAAATGGAAACATTGAAGAAGGTAAAGACGTGTCAAACACACAGAGCTGACTACATTATACTCATCCTGTGTTTATTACTGTCTGTGAGCACAGCCCTACACTAAACATTTTACATAACTACATAACTCCCTCCATTTTTTCATTCAATACAAAGCCTATGACAAATATCCCCAGCTGCTAATGCATAGTAAACATGATGAGTGCTTAGTTATGGGTATAACAGCAGGGAGATTTATCAATACTCGGTTACTATCATTACATAATACATACCCCTATAAGTTAGCATATTTCATCATCGTTACAGGTCAGAAAAAAATAAGCTATGTGACAACAGCCCACTGATCTATCTCACTACAACTTTAAAAGAGTCCTAAAACCTTGCCTTTCACACCCTGTGACTTTTACTGTTACATGTCCTGCTTTACTGATACCTCAATATTCTTTAATTCTCACAAATGTCCTGTAAGCCTCACTCTAAGATTTACTCTAAAGACAACAGTTTTCTGTAAATCTAGATTCACTTTGAAGTTAACAGTTTTCTCCAGGAATTCTTATGTACCTTTCTACTAAGCATCAGAAAGATCGCTGGCTGTGCTAGTGCTATATTAGGGTCCTGATATAACATTGTCATACTTTTTACACCACAAAATCTTTATATATTACACAGAGTTGCTATTTTTACATATTTGTTTTATTTTTACACACACCATCCCTCAGAAGCAGCATAAAATCAGCTTAAAAGCCTGATACATTATAACAGAACCTATACCATATACTTACAATGGTCTGTGTCCTATACTGCATTTTACTCTTTGCAGTGATCAACTCAAATTCACAACACGCCCTAGTTGAAGACTGGGTCAACTTAAATGAAGAATAGGCCAAAGCAACCAGGTTAATAGTTGTTTCAGCTAAAACAGCAAGTAACACTCATACAGCTATGGGCCTGTGGTTCATTGTGAAAGCAATCCAATTTAGGCTTTAGATTGTCTTGAGTTTTCTGTTTGTACAGGAGTGGAGCAAGTGCACCCCACTTTTTGCAGGATGTGCTGACCGCAGAGTAAGTACTGCACAAAGTCCTGTGAGAATTTTAAAGATGTCCCGAATTTTGTGCAGTCGCCAACACAAAGTCACACATAACCATGAGATACCATTAGTGCGTGAGAGACTGGTGTGTAAACCATACACCAGAAGATAGACTTACAGAGTTGTTGGTTGTTAATGCATTCCAAGTTCAAGACAAAATAGCTACTGAAATACTGCAATATGAAAGAGATAGCAATATGAGTGTTTTTACAAGTGCAATTTTGACTGAAGAGCAGAAACAAAGCTGTCAGCAAATCTAATGGCAGCATACATGCTTCAGATCAGAAACTGAACAGCTTCAAAATTCTGTAGCCTATCAGAAAAGATTTATTCAGCCTAGTAATCAGACTTCTGTCCCACAGCAATAAAGCTTGATATACATTACAACCATGAGTCCATTAGGCCCATTTCTGATCATGTGTCCAACTTGGACAGTCCATGTTTGAGGTGTCCAGAGAGTGCAGTTGCTTTGTATATGGCTTTATACGGAGAAATGTGCAATTTTAACTTGGAAGAAGGGACAATTCTAGACCTACACAAAGTACATTTTCTTTCATTCCTGACCTTTGAATTGGCAGCAGTTGAATGTGAGCAGTAAGTGGTTCATTAGATTACGAACAGTCTGCAGCTGGACTTATGTGGGAGGGCCTTTCACTGGGAGATGTCAGGAATGCTTCGTATACTGTGCACCGGGCTTATCACATCCCTGTAGCCTTCCATGAAGCCATCAATGACTCGCAAGCTAACAGTGTTTGCACCGACATTTCTCAGTAATTCGGTAATAAAATTGGCATATGTGCAAAGGAGAAAATTAAACGAATCGTACATTCATACGAAAACGAAGAAATAGAATGACATCAATGGCAAATGGGTAGTGGCAATGCAAGTGCTTCAAATCCAGTCATTTTCCCCATGTAGTTGGTCATTAATGCTTGCTAACACACAACACATGCTAAATACGTTGCTGTTTTACAACCCAAGAGAAGTATTTTTAGAAAGGAGTCATGCCTACGGTGCAGTCTACAATTTTGGTCACCATCTAAATAAATCTATGTTGATGTCTGTAACTCCTGAATGTAAAAAGAATTCGGTGCACTTGAAGCACAGTCTTTATCCTTACAGACATTCCATTCATTCATTTAGTGGCATGAGCCCACACCGTTTGGAGATTCAGCAATAGCTTATAGACTACAACTTTCACTGACTATTGAAATGATAGCTAATCCCTATGTTTTTGTTGATTACGTTAAACCTGCAACATCAAAGCAGGTCAATTGAATTGACTGTTCTGACCAGCGCTGAACTGCACAGGAAAGGTCGACTTGGGCTACAAGAACCAGATCTGCGGTTAGTGAATGAAAAGTGTCTCCATAAGCGAAATGTAACATTCGACCGAGTATTTGCTTCGTGGAACCATGAAGGCTAAGTGTTCAGTATGCCTACACAACCCAGACCCCAACCTTCTTGTGTCCACACACATCCAAATGTACTTACCCCATTATCTTGGCGAAATTGCTGATGAAGAAGGACCCTGAGAACGAGAGGCGAATTCCTGGAAACTGCTTGTCGTGTCGTTCAGCAATGTTTCGGGTGGGAATTTGAATAGGGTTTCAATTTGTCTCTGCGCTAACAAATAACGGCATCCATATAGCCCGTACACGAGGCTCCTAAAACATGGTTCGTGGCTAAGCAATGGATTTCGCAATGTGTCATCTCAACGATTAAATAGCAATCATAGCCTTCTGTGTTTAACGTGTCCCTGTTCTCCGTGGAAGCGCGTAGGATTCTGATCTACTTTGTATCACGATGCAAGTGCATCACTGATCATCCCTCGGATTCCAACGCAAGAACCAAGCGGCATATCATGTCCACGCAATATGCACCCCCGAGCTTTTACTGTTTGATGTAATGGACGTGCTTCAAGTTGGTTAGGCTGCCTTTGCGTAGTCAGATCTTCGGATGACCCTGGCATGTCCACTCAAGGTACATTCAGTCATGTGAATGTATAAATCGTTTTGGTGATTCCTTGTTTTAACTGTCACCTTGTCTGGAATTGTCAAAGGGTGTGCTGAGCGTTGGAAAGGATAAAGTCCGCTGAGGTCGTCACTTTTAACGCGTTTTCGATCACACACACACACACACACACAGCCTAGACCTGGTTGTGCCAAATGGATGAGAAAGCTTTTTGGGTGAAAGAGAATATTCGAAGCTAATGCACTGATACAAGATTATATTTCAGTTTGTTCATTTTGACCTGCAAGTTTACTGGTATAGGCCCGTTTTTGTCAACACTGCTTTAGAAACATGATCACCAAGCCCGACATACACCTGACCCCAACTACTAAAGATTCTCCAGACAGACCCCAACCATCCTTATCTGAAGTGGTCAAGGTAATGGGACCAAAACCCACACATAAAAAAAGATGATTTCTCATTTGCATTTTGGGGAGTTAGCCCTCAGGGTAAAATGACCTGTCAGAGACCAATTTAAACTACATGACTCTTCACAATCAGCCGGGCAGCTGTGGGCTAATGGTTAGGGAGTTGGTCTTGGGATCGGAGTGTTGCAGGTTTGACTCCCGTACCAGCAAGAAAAATTTGGTTGATGGAGTGAATAACCAGTGTTGATGGAGTGAATAACCAGTGTTCTCCATCAGTCTCCAACCAGTGTTCTCCATCACCCTCATCCATAGTTGAAGTGGGGTCAGATGAAGCAAGGCATCTGACCCCACCTTGCATCTGACCCCACTCCAGGACTGTTCCTCTATCTAATTCATTGTAAGTCCCTCTGGATAAGCATCAGCTAAACACAATTCAATGAGACAGACTCAAAACATTCTTATCTTAAGTGGCTAACTTAATGGGAGCAAAACCCACAAATGTGTGTGTGGAGGTGGGGGGGGGGCATCATAGAATAAGTCGTAAACACTCAGAGCAAGTTTCGTGTTATCAAAGTTTGACTGAGATACAGTGTGATTTTCTATTTGGCATCTTCGCCATTGATTTCGATTTGCTGTAAGGGACAATCGTGTTAGGCCTACTAGACAAAATATTAATGTGATAACTTTTGTCAGGCATGGGCTGAAGATCATCTGTGCCAAGTTTCGTGAGCAAATATGCACCGCAACACGTTTTTTTTTGCTAATTACAGCGCCACTAAGTGGCCAAATGATTGCCAAGATATGAGCTCACTTCCTGCTTGGTGGCTTTGTGGCTGGTTTTGATTGGCTGTCATGGGCAAATTATTGCGAAAATCAAAATGCAATTAAGTACTGTTTGGTATAGTCTGAAAATATTGTGTGCCAAATATTGTGAAAATTGGTCAAAAATTGTGACCTGTGATCAGTTAATTTCACTTTTGACATTTTCTAAAATGGTGGTAAAGTTTAGAGGTGGAAATTGCTGTCATTGGGGTCACTTGACCTAAAGATTCCAGTGATACCAAGTGTTTAAAAAATTGGACATACAGTTCATGCATAAATGTACCCCTATCTTTGAGCAGTTGGTGGCGCTAGAGAGGTTGAGGTGCCGACATCACATTTGGTGAAAAAAATTGCAGGACTGTCCTGACTGAGTGTGCCAAAGGGAAAGGGCCCGCCCGGAAAGGGCCCAGTAGCATTCCATTGACTTTTATTCATTTTAGCATCACTTTGAAATAACTTTACATCAGAAGCACTTTGTACCTTAATTTTGTTTGTTTGTTGGCATTGTTGTACACCAGAGAAAACAGAGCAAAACATACAGTATTTCAGTATTTTCTCCGTTATGTTCTCTGTCATGTTATTGCCTTGTAATAAACGTTTATCTGAAGTTATGCTAAAAATGACATCCCAAATTAAGCAACGGCTAGTGACTTTCTGTCACACAGGAGAAAATGTACCGTACTGTTTGGCAACCAACAAACCATAGCCATAGTGATGCCTATTACAAAATTACTTTTCTGTTCATATCGGGGAAACATTTTCAGTAACATTTCCCATTCCCAGCGTGATTGTAGCTATGATAATGGTAGAAAAAATGTCTGTCTTATTTGTGATTGAGCATCTACTAGTCAATTTGTCATATTCTGATTCGTTGGCAGACATCACCAGGCTAGCCCCTGAGCTTGCGCAGTAGACCGCAGTAGACACGTGACCAAGCTGAGAATTGAAAATCTGACCTCAACGGCTCCCAGTGAAAATAACGTGATCCCTGTGTCCAGTTCTTTTACGTTCTATGCTTTTTACCAATTAGTTCTATGGGCTGGTATAGCCTCCCATGACAGAAGATTATGCAGGCCATGGCATGGGCATGATGACGTAATCACTTGAACATTCCAAATTCCAACTTTAAAAAATTGCAGTTGGTCCAGGTGTAGCTGCCAGCATTTGCTGCCATGGTATTTTCTGTATGTCTCTCTCTCGCTCTTGCTCTTTCTCTCTCCCTCGCTTTCTTACTTTTTTTCTCTCTTAATCACTCCTTCCCACACACACACTATCGTGGTTTTAAAGAGGCCATTTATGCCTAATATAGGCCTATTTTATAGGCTTTGATCAAGTCTTGCTTTCTCTCTGTCTGGAATGTTTTTATCACAAGATACAGAAAGTATCACTCTGTCTCTCTGGCTGGAATGTCTTTAACATGGTTAAGAGGTTTACCCACATGGCTGTCAACTCAATTCTGTGAAAAATTGCTTTTCTCTACAGTGCTCACTCTAATGTCTGGAGTGGAGGAGAGTATTATGATATCATGAGCCTGAGTGTTCTACCCATTGACTGTAGTCTCTGGTTGTACTATTCATTTTAATGCGACAAATTATTGCGGAAAAACAGGAATAATGAACGATCGACAAGGGGTAGTGTAACCTTTTGCATGCGGATTGGTGTCCAGATTGGGCTGAACATTTTGGAGTTGGAACGGCGTCTATATCTTGACAGCCCTAAGTGTGGTGCCAAGAAATGGGTGAACGGAGAAAAATAACTAGACTGTATTCCCGCAGAAAATGCTAAAAGTGTGCTTGCCTGTGCCAAGTTTCGTGATCATTGAAGCAAATATGTATCAAAACATGTATATTTTTTATTTACAGCATCACCTAGTGGCCAAATGATGACAAATTAGTTGGGCATACTTTGGATGGGGTCAGAAGCTTATGTACCAAACTTTTATCATGTGTTAGCATCTGTCATGCAGCTAGATGAACCAATGATACAACCAGTTAGTGTGACATCACACTCTGCTGCTCCTTTTGGTTGGATTATGCTCGGAGTACTCTCTAGTCTAAATGCTCTCACAGAACGGTTTAAAAGTGCCAGAGTGTGCTTCGAGCGCTCAGAGTGGCAGTTTACGAATGCACCCATAGGCTCCCATGGCAGAAAATTATGCAGGCATGGGAATTATGGCATCAATTGAGCATTCTAAAATTCTAATTCAAAATGAAAAAAATGGCAGTTGGTCCAGGTGTAACTGCCACAGTATTTGCTGCCACAGTATTCTCTGCCTCTCTTTCTCTCTCTCTCTCTCTCTCTCTCCCTCTCTCCCTCTCTCTGTCTTTCTCACTCTTTTTCTTTCTGAGTAACTTCCCCTCCACCCACACACCCATCATGGTTTAAAAGCAACTGCAGCAATTGATACACATGTTTTTAACTTAATTCAGTGGAAAAATGGCTTTTCTCTCCAGCTCTCATTCTAATGTCTAGAGTGGAGCAGGGTATTATGACATCATCAGCCTGTTTTATTATTCCTTTCAAAGGTAGAAAATGTCGGCAAAAAACAGGAATAACAAACAGATGACAAGGGGTAGTGTAAACATTTATACAACGATTCATGTCCAGATCGGGCTGAACATTTCATAGTTGGAACAGCGTCTCTTATCTTGAAAGCCCTAGACAAATAGAGGTGACAAAAAATGGATGAAAAATGTGTTGATGGAGAACAATAAGTATGCACACTTAATAAAACATATTATGGGTTAAGCACCTTCATGTTGTTTTACTTCAAAGATGAAGGTGGTCATTTTTACAGAGTACCAACAAATGCCACCCTCACAAATGTGTTTGCCAAAACCCACTTAGGCCAAAATGTGCTCTGGGGCCTTCGATCATTCTTGTAAGGCTTTACTGGTCAGCATGTTAGTTTAACAATCAGTCAGTCAGATCACTGGATTGGATCTGCCATGTATTGTGGGCCAAATTCATACATAATGCATAACCAACAGGATAAGGGTGCTCTAGGTGTGGCATCAAATGTGGTGTTTAATGTGCTGTAAGGTCAGGTCTTTCTATGCTATACTTCATTATAAGTTTTAATGTTTGCACACTACAATAAAGTCTATCATTAATCAAAGACCACAATCAATTAGTTGGCTACTGAATGCAGAATGCCATGAAACACCTCTCTCTCTCTCTCTCTATCTCTCTCTCTCTCTCTCTCTCTCTCTCTCTCTCTCTCTCTCTCTCTCTCTCTCTCTCTCTCACACACACACACACACACACACACACACACACACACACACACACACACACACACACACACACACAAACACACACATACACACACACTTAAAAAAAACTAGCTTATTCAAATTGAACTGGGGTTGTGCATTTCAGGCATTTCATTAAGGTGATGAATTTTCCAGTCTACTTCATGGGTCTACCCTCTGAAAAAGAAACAAATATTTGCATTGTCTGGATGCCATGATGGTATTTTAATTGTGCCAATGTGTTTGGGCTTACATACCACTGTATGCAGTAGCCCTCTTACATTGCTTCTCACAATTTTTTTTTTGCACAAGCGTGCACACAAAAATATTTCTGACTCGTACGTCACCCACTTTCACCCGGATGTAGTTAGTGCAACACAAACAAGCCTAGCTCACTAGCAAGCTCACTAGGATCTGATAATCCTTTTGGTGAGTGTAATCATGATGCACAGAATTTATGTATATTTGTCTAGCAGCTATACTGGTATCTGCATCATTCAGTGGTACTTTCAATTGGTTGTCACTTTGGTCAGTTTCGTTTTTTTCTGATATCCTTAGGGCACCGGAGGTAACTTTACATGCTTGTAGTCCAGCTAGCATGGTTAGTCCAAGCCAGCTTATTGCAGTACAAAAATTGCCTTTATCTGCGGTAGTAATTTGCTACCAATTAACTTCCAATTAGCTGTATTTGTCTTGAATTTTACCGAGATTACGATAACACTATCTCCTGGCCAGCAACACAAACACTAGAGTAATCAGCTAGAGAACTAGCTAACTAGCATAGTCAGCTAACGCAAGAAACATATTGCTTTAGTCAAGGCTAGCACCAGCGCCATCTGTTCCTTATTTGATGTTTGTTTTTGTTTAAAATGGGGCCATATCGGTTATGTATGAATGTTTTTTTTAGAGACACGAAACGTCACGTCTACATCAAGGTTTTGTTTCCCCATGTTTGCTTTTAAACAGCTGCCTGCCTTCTACCCCTTTAGGAGACAAAGTCGCCAGTATGTTATCATAAGACGTCTTCTGTGCCAATGTACCAGAAAGTTACCTAATTTATTTATTTTTGCACTTTTGCAGGCAGAAGATTCAATGTCCCTTTCTAGTATAAACGAGTATGTTCACAAGATCACCAGGCTTTCCCCATAAACGTAGGCAAAGCAATGGTCTGCTTAGTCACTTCCCAGTTCCCCCCATCTTCTCCCAACAGCAACTTGTCGATTTTCAGAGAAACCGGGCAAACTCAGCGTAAGTTGGTCACTTTGCCAGTAAGTGACCTTGTATTATTTCCTACCAGTTCTGAAGAGTTTCATATGTGCTTTGATTGTGGAAGGCGTCAGTCATTTTAAAACTGCTTGTTACCGGCCATGGTAAAGAAAAATGATGGTGATTTCCCTCCTCCTAGGGCCCATGGGCTCCCCTTCGGGTTGCCTGTCCTGCCCCCCTATCAGTGGAATCATGCCCCCAGCTCACCACCTGTACCACATGGATCTCCATCAGCCAAGGCCAGAAAGTGGGTGTTTGCACGAATAAAGCCTTTTTGGCTTTATTCTACTGTTTATCATCATATTATGCACCTGCCAGGGGTTTCTAACCACTTCCATGACTGTCTGTGTACATGGCAGGAGGAGGAGTGATGACCATGGGCAGTATGATCTGAAGAGGCAGTGCTTCAGCCCTACCGGCCCCCACAACAGCCCAGCAGCCAGAGCATCAGGCTCCCCATCCCCCTCACCCACCCGACGGGGACCGGCCACCCGTCCCAGCGATGTCCAGCGCCAGGCAGGGTCTCCTCTGGCCTCCCCCAGGCGCATGGGCTGTTTGCCATCCTTGGGGGAGGCGTCTCAGGATGATAATGAACTCGTAGGACTGCAGTCTGCAGCCAAGGATAAGGTATGTGTGCTTGCCAGACCGTGTTTCCTTATATATGATATCTGTAAGGGTACAGTTGATCATGGTA
Source organism: Coilia nasus (assembly GCA_027475355.1). NCBI lineage: Eukaryota > Metazoa > Chordata > Actinopteri > Clupeiformes > Engraulidae > Coilia > Coilia nasus. The sequence goes on from CM050217.1 coordinate 11,372,327, forward strand.
TGAGATATGTTGTGAACATGCAAAGCAGTGAGGAACAGCCCAAACCTAGGTCCTGGTGTTACTTGGTGCTGGTGTTGCTTATAGAACAAGGTGGGCAGTTGTATATTAACAGTGCTCTTGTTTTTAGCTGAGCCAGCAGATTCTGGACCTGTTCATATCATGCCAGCAGCAGGATGATGACTTGGAGAAAAAAGAGCTTTGTCGAGCACAGCTGCAAAGGGATATCCAGATGCTCTTTCCATGTAAGCTGAAATACAGTCCGGACTTTTACAGTGTACTGTGTAGGGTTTGTGTTTCTTAAGACACACACACTTTTATTGATCTGTCCTTCTTTGTTTCCCTCTTCTTTCACTCTGGCACTTTTAACGCACAGTTTCAAGGATTTACCTGACTGGGTCATCTCTCAGTGGCTTTGGGACCAGAAGTAGTGATGCGGACCTGTGTCTTGTCATTCAGGAGGGATCTGTAAGTGTTTGTAGGAGTCTGTGTTCTGTCTATGCAAGACTATGATACTATTCTGCCCTACACATGCAAAGTGCAGTTACTATGTGAACATAGAAACTGAGAAAAATGCCCTTAAAGGTGTCACACTGCCCAGTCATGTTGGAGGTACAATAGTGGTGATGCTTTTATGGACTTTCTTAATAGTACGAAGCAAGATGTTTAGTCAGACGACAAAGGAGGTGTTATAAAGTAAATTTCCAGTCTAAACTCAATTTGACATTATGCAGTTACTGCCTTTTAGCTTTGTAGGGCAGTATTTATATACTATAGTGTTAGTGTGTGATATTTATAACTGTATGTCGTTACTGACTTGTTTTAGGTGGATCAGAAAAATGATGCTGTACATGTGCTTTCTCTTGTTCAGAAGTTGTGTTACACATTATGTAAGTACTTTGAGCTGTCTTTTTCATAGTTACTTGTTTGACTGCATACATTTGTGATTTCATTGAGTATTTCCCTTGGGTACCTGTAGGTGGAGCTATAGTCATTAGACAGTGACACCCCAAAGTGTTCCCCCACTTAGTGTGGTTTATATTAATTAGTAAGATGTATCATCTGATTCACAGCTTACATAGACAGACCTCAGCTCATCAGAGCAAAAGTACCCATCCTGAAGTTCAAAGACAGAATAAGGTAGGTGTTAGATATTCATTTGTAACTTTAATTAGTGTCATCGTGCTTTTCTTTTTTGATGGTTGGTCGTATGTTTGATAAATGTTGTTTGTCATCTGGAGGTCTAGACCTTGTTTTTTTTTTCTTTCTGTTACTTTAGTGGTGTGGAGTTTGATTTGAACGTCAACAATATTGTTGGAATCAGAAATACTTTTCTACTGAGGACGTACGCATACAGTAAGTCCTTATTGTCTCATTCGGTCTCAAGATCATGGTGAAATTGTTCACTTTGTGTATGAGGCCATGGTAAGAGAATAGCTTACTAGGAATACTACTATGTGTCTCTCAAAATGTGTCTGGTCGTAGTTGTGCATTGTTCCATTGTCTTCCTTTGAGGTCGCTTTTGTCAAAGGGAACACTTGGTTCATTTTTCTTTTCATCCACGTTTTCACGCAGTTGAGAAGCGGGTTCGTCCCATCGTCCTTCTCATCAAGAAGTGGGCAGGCTATTATGGGATCAACAATGCAAGCCGCGGGACTCTGAGCAGCTACACACTTGTCCTGATGGTATTACATTATCTCCAGAGTGAGTGTTCCCTGGGCCTGTCTCGTGTCAAATTTAACAATCGGGGGTGCTATGATCTAGCCATGTCTTCAAATCGTGAAGTATATTGTTAGTGGTTAGATTACTTAGTTAGTTTTGTGTTTAGGTGTCCAAAACTTAATGAAACAGAGGTTTTATCTGAGCGTTTTTTTATATAACATCATGCAGTGTTGTGGTTTTTAGAATTGCCATTTATCATTTATCCCTTTTACCCAAAATATCCTGTGTTTTTAAAACAGAATATGCTATATGCTTAACTCAGGACCATCTTTTATAGGCCTAATTTAATGTCACCAAGTGTTTTTTCTCCTTAATTTTCCTCAAACATGTATGCTTGCAACATACAGACTATTAATGTGTGTTGCTCAAAAGCGCCCAAGGTGCTCCATCAGACATACTGCTGTGAGCACAGAACTCTGATCAGATCATCTGGCCTGTTGGGTCACATTCTCTTTAAGAATGTGGGTCACAGTCTTAGGTGTATGAGGTGTGGCACCTGCACCAAGCTTTCATATGTAGATGCTCCTGTGTGTTTCAGCACAAACAGGGTGATTTGTCAACTTGTGATTTTTAACGCAGGTTAAACAGTGAACAATTTTCACATTGACAGTTATTATTATTATTATTATTATTATTATTATTATTATTATTATTATTATTATGTCCTTATGCTTTCTTCCACCTTAATGAGTTTAATATTATTAATCATCATGGCCAAGGACATTTTTCTGACCCAATGCTCTTATCTATCCAGCTCTCCCTGAACCCGTTATCCCTTGTCTTCAGAGAGATTACCCCGTAAGAAACCTTTTAATTGACTTTGTTGGTATAGCGTAACACCATTTTAGAAACCCCTCATTCAGATTCATACAATAATACTTATATACTTTTGTTCTTTTTTGGTGAGCTTGTATGAACCTATCTCTGTGTTCTTGTGTGTTAACCACAGGAGTGCTTTTTCCCCACAATGGACATTCACCTGGTGCCAAATGGACCAAGGAGCATTCCCCCCTTCATCTCCAAGAACCAGTCATCACTCGGGGAACTATTTCTCGGCTTCCTCAAGTATTACGCCACCGTTTTCAAGTGAGAATGGCCAGACATGTCAAGACAGACATGATTTTTTGCACCCAGCCCTCTCAAGATAGCATCTTTGTCTGTGCCTCTGTGGATGTTTTTCTTTGGTTTAATATATGTATTTTTACATCTTTTTTTCTTTCCGTACCCTTGTGACCTTGCAGTCAGGAGTTCCAGTTCAGAAAGTTTGCAAACACCATCAACGCTACAACTAATTAAAAACTTACCAGTATGCTAACTAAACTTTAAATATTATAGTTGGCAACATTGTATCTTTTATTCATGTTTATAGCGTGTGTCTCCTCCATAGTGCCTAGTCAGGGATGGCTAGTTGGGATGACAGGTGTGTGTACCTGTATTTAAGTGTACCTGTCTTTCTTCCTTCACATGGCAGTGCAGTGTGCCATCACAATGAACAGGAGGGTGATTCCAAATCTAGTTGCCTATGAAAACATACCTTTGGAAGTGGTGCACTTCTGTGTGCTTTGGCTTTTAGAAACATTAGTGTATCAGATAATCCATTTTGTGGTGACGAAGCAAGTGTTCTCTCATATGGCTAAACAGTAGCTGTAGCAGGTGGTAATCTGACAACCCTCAAGATGGAGGCTGGTATTTGTTTAAGGGCTCTGGGTTGCGTGTGGGTGGGTGGGTGCATAGCTGGGGTGTCTGGGTGCATCCCCTCCGTGGTCACTGGCCCTGGCCACGGCCCCGTCCTCCTGCGCTCCTGTTTCACTCTGCTGCTTGAGTGACGGCGCCAGAAGGTTCGACTGTGACTCTCGCCCTCCTCTGGCAGATGCTGTAAACCTAGTGCTTAATGTTGTGTGAGAGAGAGAGAGAGAGAAATATGTGTGTGTAGCTGTGTGTGAGAGAAAGTGAGTTAGCAAGCTGCGTGTGTATCTGTGTGTGAGAGTGAGTTAGCAAGGTGTGTGTGAGAGAGAGGGAGAGAGAGTTAGTAATATGTGTTTGTATCTGAGTGTGTGAGAAAGTGAGTGTGTGTGTGTGAGTTAGCAAGCTGTGTGTGTGTGAGAGCGTTAGCAAGGTGTGTGTGTGTGTGTGTGTAAGAGTGTTGGCAAGCTGCATGCGTGTGTACATGCACGTGTGGCCACCCAAGCACTGATTGTACTTGTGTCCTGAGTTCAGCCATGACTAAAAAGCATAGTGAGAGAGCAGTGCTGTCATCAGCATCACCACAATCCACATAGCTTTGCTGTCTATTTTTAGAACATCATGCTTGGTGAACTGTGTTATTGTGGCAGTCCCACACCCAGGGGAAAACTCAAGTGTGTGTGTTTGTGTGTGTGTGTGTGTGTGTGTGTGTGTATATATATATATATATATATATATATATATATATATATATATATATATATATATATATATATATATATATATATATATATATATATATATATATATTATATGCCTTTGTATTTTTAGATGGGATAAACACGTCATCTCTGTGCGACAAGCCAAAGCCATCCCCAAGACCAACTGCACAGACTGGAGGAAGTTCATCTGTGTGGAGGGTAGGTGGTCAAACAAGAACCAGCAGCCAGGTGTCATAGGTCAAACACACATATTTAGTTCCTTGCTTTCCAGTGAACTGACAATCCACTGATCTGTGCGCTCACTTTGTTCTCATTCCTGTACATTGAGTCCTGCTTATTCAAACCCCACATCACCTCACCACTAAATTAAAGGAGATATTAGTGCCCCTGGCTGTTGATGCTGCTCATAGCTAAAATGATTTTTGTAGTTGCTGTGCCAGCGCACCCTAACAGCATTTTTTTTTGCTGCCCCTTTGGTGTCTAGAGCCATTTGATGGGTCAAACACAGCCAGGGCGGTGCACGAGAAGGAAAAGTTTGAAGCCATCAAATCCCAGTTCCATGCGGTAAGGGCTGTTAGAAGTAACATTTACCTTAGCTTTATTTCATGCAGTTTAAAGGGATATGATTGAGATTTTACGTTACATATCTTAAGTGCAGAAATTACACTGTCAGATCATGTCAGAAAACACAGGTGTTTAAATAAGTAAGTAAATAAATAAATGCATGCATATATACATTTACATAAGTAAATTACAAGTAAATTTGTGTAACAGTGAATGCACATGTGCACAGATTGTCTAGACATTCCTTGTCAAGGAATATGGTTAGAAAATGGTGAGTGGTGTTTGGTAAGAGGAGAATGGTCTCAAACCTGCCTGTGTGTTATCTGGGCAGTCCTGGCAGGTGCTGAAGCTGAGGAAGGACCTGAACTTCGTGCTGCCCGTGAGGCAGTCCAAGCAGAACAGATAACCGGCTTCCGTGCCCTCTGAACAGGTCAAGCTGCTCTCGGAATAACTCAGTTTGAGGCTGCTGAACTGCACTGTGTGCTTTTGGACTGTTGAGAGGTTGTGTGGACTTCATCCACTGTACATCACCAACCAACTACTGACAGTGGCGGTGGTGGTGTTTTCAGTCCTGCTTGGATGATTAGTGAAGACAGGATGGGTTGTGGTGCACAGTCTCAGAAATAAGGAGGCGTGTCAGTTACAGTGAATGTATTCAGTTGTTTTTCCAAAATCGTTGAGTACTCTCATGAATAAAAGGCAGACCACAAGTAGGATGGAACACTGTTCCTGCTCTATCCTACTTGTCAACCTGAGAATTCTGAAATATTCTTGAGATTCTGAGGATCAACAGTGATGTACAAGCTATCTCTGGTTTTCTGTCTTTTTCCTGCATAGAGGCATTTCTGTTTAATGTAAATATGTCTTTTGGGGTGTCTGCGTGCATTTTGCTTTGAAGGTGTGAAAGACTGTTCCTAACTGCATTTTATTCCAACTCTAAATGTTCAGACACACCAGATGTACATTAATTCTCATTGGGAGGACTTCCCTTCACCTCTTTAACCAGTGAAAACAATGTGGTGTCAGTTGATGTTTTTGTACTTTTGTACAACCCTTTTATGTGTATATTGAATTAATTAAATTAAATAAGATGCATTAACCAGTGTGTGTGTCTTGTTTTGTAATCACCTCATTCAGGACGCCATTTGTGCTGGGGAAAAAATCCATGTATTGCCCACTGATACTTTTCGCATGCAAGTTACCATGAGCTAACACGTTTTATTTCGGAGTTGCATCTCCACCTTCTAGGGCGGCTGTTTAAACCCGATGCAATTTTTAGAGTCATTAATGGTCCACACCCAGTACCTGAAAGTTTAAGCACGTCCATTTGACTTCAAAAGTAGTAACACAAATTAGTAAAAGATTAATGGTGACATGAGATTGGATCACGGAGGCTGGCAACTCTCATAATTAGTTTTATTACTCCATTTTGCTCTGACAAATCACACCAAAGTTTATTGCCCCATGCATAGTGTAAGACCCTGTTCAAGGATACAGTGTCAGAGCCAGATTAAAATTAGCTCTGGCTGGAAACCGCTCCTCCACCGCCGCTGTTTTGAGTTTTGAGGAGGGGGCATGGTGGTCTCTGCTTCACAAGATCATGTTACAACTACCAGCTGATTTTTACCACGACTGGGTCTATGTTAAAAATTTGAAGGCTGTAATTCCACGTATATAGTGGTATTCAGTACAAACAAACACACAAGGAGAACCACTCTCTGGCAATCCAACACTGCTTTTGAAGCGAGGGTTGAGAGCAGAACACGTTACTCACCCCGGGTTGGGGAACACATGCTATTTCTAGCAGGCGCTGAGTCAGGTGGACGACACCCAACTTGCAATGATCCCACCACGAAGCTATACTCAACACCAAAAGGGCGCTTAAAACAACAAAACACCACAAAACCAATAAAATGGATACTCCTTCAAAAGAAGAAAGTGATCAAATCGAGCCAGAAATACAAGCTTTACAGGATGAGGCGTCAGAAACTATTGACGTCGACGAAGAGGACGAGATTGAAGAACTGCACAACAGGTAGGCTGGTATTCGAACCAGCGTGCGCAGAAAGAATAGTATGGATAACTCGTGCTTCCTTGTTTTATTTCCTTATTGTCAGTCACCCGGATCACAATAGTGTAGTTGTTATCAAAATAATAAACTTGAATTAAAAATGAAAATAGTTGTGGGGTAGAAGCCAGTGTTGGAGTGATGCATAGCAAATGGCAAGACTTTGTCAAGTCAAAAGAGTTTTCAGGTCAATAATATCTAAGCAAGAAAGTGAAATTAAATTAAATGTATAATGTCAAGTGAGGAAGCGCAGCTTCTGCTGTTGAGAGTCCCAGCGGCAGAAGATTCGTCTGTCCATTGTACAACCAGTGACAGAGTGTGGAGCCGACCATCTCTTTGACTGATGGGTGGTGATCAGCTAATGAGATGTATCCCAAGTGGTTAAAATTTATGGCAAGTTTACAGAGAGTGACGGTCAATTCTTGACCATGTTTTTGGCTTTCGAGTTCGAGTACACCTATAGAATTGGCTTTGATTAATTCTGGGACAGATTGACCTTTATATTTAAATTCTTTTGGTCTTTGCAGTTTTAAATCTGTAAAATGCCAAGTACATTTTATTTGTTTTTAGATGTCTTTATGGATTTAGTCTTTGTTTCTTGTTCTATGTTAAAAGTTACACAGTACAAAATTTCATGAAGTCCATAGAAGATGGACAGCACTTCTGATCGGTCCTCATTTAAGATATATCTTTCTGGTTATGAACGTTTATTCTGGCATTTCATATTTATTAAAAACCATTAATGTCACAGAATTATTAAGCCCATACAGATTGGCTCATGAAGGGCCTGCCTTAAAGCTTTCAGAGGCGACAAGCTGAACTTTTTGAGAATGTGGATAATGTAGGCTAGTAAACTGTGAAGTCAAGGCCCCTTGGCAAGTGTATGACTGTTTGAAGTCAACTAGGACTTCTCATCATGATGAAATGGGAGTCCCGCATCCCCCGGCCTTCTCTACCCACCAGAGTCTTATGTTGATTTTTTGATTGAGACTGATGATTCATTTACTCCTCCACCCACAGCTTCATTTTTTAACTGTTTTTAAAATATGCAGTGGGCGGGGTTTATGGTCTGGGCTGGAGGTGCACATACACTTTTAGTACTTGTCGCATCTTAATCTTCCTCAAGTTACCATGTTCTGGAATGTGTCCCACTTAACATATTAGCTATCATTCAACAAGCTTCTTACTTTACAGTAACCTAATACATTGAGCTTCATATATTAAATAACTCAAATATGTACCCTGCATCACAAATGCATATACCATTCATGTTTTTTTTTTCTCATGCTCCTTTTTGCAGTTTGAAGGAAGTGGTCCAGGACCCATCTGTCAAGCCCAAGCTTCAGTGCCTGATGGTGGACCCCTCTTTCTCCATGGTGACGGTGCAGAGTGAGGACAGTGGGATCGTCTGGGAGACCGCCTCCAGCAGGTGTTCTACTCCCTGGGCGTCCGAGGGAAGCTCCCCATCTGAGTCTTACAGTCTGGAAAGCTCAGGGGCACAAGGGAAAATCACCGTAATCATGGAGGAGGAGAGGATTGTGAGGAAGCGCAAGAAAAGCGGCAGGAGTAAGTTGGGAGAGAGGTATAAGAGACCCGGTTCCAGAACCGCCGAATACGGAACCGAGAGGCCGGCCATGGCAGAGGTGTCTGTGCCTAATGTGAGGAATGAAAATGACGTGATGGCAGAATTGAAGGTGGATAAGGATGAGGAGTTTTTCAGTCTTATCTCAGAAGGCTATGAGATCCTAAACATTGTGGTGCCATCAAAACTGCCCACGGTGGATGAAGAAGAGGCCTGTGATTTGATGGACAACTTATCGTATTTGCAGCACACCCCAAAGATAAAATCCAAAAGTAAACCACCTGCATCTGCTGGGGAAAACTTTTCACTAATTATAGAGACAGAAATACAGGAAACGGATGAAGAAAAGAACCAAACAGACGAGTTTGAGGCATTGGAACATGCAAAGAAAGAGGGCCATGATGACGATTACCTAGAGAAATTCAAATTAGTGGATTCACATGCACCTAACGAGCAACCTAGTTCTGCAGAGGTCCCTGAGCAAGAGAACCTTGGCCAGGAGCCAGAAGAGGTTAAACCTCAAGAGGAGTTAAAGCCTAAACCCAGTCCAGCCATAGAGGACAGCTTTGTGATTATCACAGATGATGAGATTGAGAGCGAACATTTGGATGAGGTGTTCTATGCCAATACCGGTTGCATGCCAGAAGAAAGCAAAGAAGATGATGATGATAGAATAAAAGGCAAACCAAGATCTCTGAAAGAGAGTGGCTCAGCCTTGTTTGGTAGTCAAGAGACAATTCTTATACCCATCTACCTGCCTGAAGGCCCTCCAAAAATTATAGACCAATGTCTTCTTGAGGAACCAAGAGCAATGTCGTTTCTCTATAGTGACCTCTATGATGAGGTTATTGGAACAAGGAGAAGGGATGATGACCATTCAGATGTTGAAAGCGTTGTGTCTGAAAAATCCTACCAAAGAAGGTTTTCTGATGACGAAGATGATGAAGGTTACTTGGAGAAGTTTATCTTGAAAGATGAGACTCCAGCAGTTGAGCTGCCACCTGAAATCACAGATGACGCGAAAGAAGGAGACAGAATCATTTGGCCACAGAATAAATTTGAGATGACTGGATGTTTGAAGCAGGCAAAGGAAGAGGAAGATTCAGGAGAGAAGAAGACAGAGGTCCCAACGACTAAACAGACAGCAAGTCAAGAACCTGTAACTGAGGCTGTTGATGTCAGGGAAGTTGAGCAGGAAAAAGGTGACACAAAGGTCTGTGTTGGAGATCACTGTGAACCATGTGACACAAGAAAGATTATCCCTGAGTCACCAGCAAGTGTAAAGGATGTGAGGGGACTATTATTAGAGGAGACAGTTGAGACAATGACAGAAATCATGAAGCATGAGGTACCAGAAAAGCCAAAGGAATTAGCAGATACACTGAGTGAAATTACATTTAAAGAAGAACCTGTAAAAGATGACATTGAGGCGGAAAAGTCAGTTGCAGTGGAACAAGCTGAACTAGAGATTAAAAGTCAAGTTGAAGCCAGAGAAACAGTCATTAGCAAAGAAACACCTGAAGTTTCTCTTGATAAGTCAGAGGTCATTGTTGCAGAACCTGAACCCATAAAAGACGATGAGGAGGTCCAACCTGCAAGTGTCGTGTCAGCAGAACAAGATAAGATAGAGAGTGTAAGTCAAGTCCCAGAAGAACAAAAAACAGACACAGTTCCTCAAGGAAAAACAAACAGTGCTACTGTTGCTGCTGACATCACAAAGGAAGAGGACACGATTACGAGTTTAACCGAAGTACAAACTGAGAACCTTAAACCCGACACAGCACAGCAGGAAGTAGTCACAGACACATCATTGGATGAGAAAAGTGTGTCCATAGAGGAGCCAGCAAAAATTGATGATTTAACAAGTGCTGCTAAGGATGTCGTCGAAGCCACAGAGGGTGAGATGTCTGTGGAACCTCCTCTAAGTGGAGTACAAGAACAAACAGATGTGATTGAGGGTGAAGTAGTTGACTCAGTGTCACAAGATGAAATACAGATATTGAAGAGTGTAGTTGAGCCAGAGAAAATTGAGGAGAACGAAACATTTGAGTTACATCAAAGAAAGAGCCCCGAATTGCAGGCTGATGCAGAACAAGTTATCAAAGAACCTGAACATGAGAGTGTGGAAGAAATTAAACAAGCCACTGAAAAGCTAACTGAGACTGAGGAACTACTTGGAGAAAAAACTGAGGAGAAAATTGAAAAATCTGAAACCTGTAATGAAAAGGTCGGTGTGTCACAGGTAAAAACAGACATAATTTGTGACACTGGTGAGCCTAAGACAGGAAAAGATAAACAATCAAAGGAAAAAGGAATCAGTGTGAAAGTTCCCCTGGGTAAAATGACTATTGACTTTGTCATACAGGGTGTCAACAGGGAAATGCTCCCTGGAGCTGCAGTGGAAATAGATAAACGTAAAGACCAAAAACAGAAAATAAAAAGCAGCAAGGAAGCCAATGCGCCTATCATAGAAGTCGTTCTGGAGAAAGTGCCATTAGCCCAGGACATAGTCACTAAAAAACAGTTGACTGCAAGTAAACCAGATATGCGACCTGTAATGCAGGAAGTTAAGGAAGGCAAAAAGCCTGTCACCCAAACTCCAGAGGAGGTGACAACTGTTCAGAATGATATAAAACAAGAAGTCGAGGTCTCACCAGAGAGTGTTATACCCCAGACTGAGGTCAAGATTGATGAACAGCTGATAGAGGCTGTTGAAAAAACTGTAGATTCAGTGAGTTCAGCAGAGCTGGAAAAGGTTGAATCTGTAGTAACGGAAATACCTTCAGTTGAGACTGAAAGTTCCAAGCGTGCAAGTTTGGAAAAAGTTTCAGATAAAATTGTTGACGTTGTGGCTGAGATTCCCTCAGTTGAGACAACAGATGAGGTTTTGACTGTAGAAAACAAAATTTCTGATAAAACTGTTGACAGTTTTGTAGCAGAGGCTCTTTCAATTGAGACACTAGGTCCTGAAGTTGTTAGTGAAGAAATAAAGGTAGCAGATAAAACTATTAGTGATGTAGAAGAAATTCCTGTCGAGCCACCAGTTGACGAAATTATTGAGGAAAGCAAAATTTCTGATGAGACTATTAGTGAAGTAGCAGAAATTCCTGCTGAACCACCAGGTGAGGATTCAATTCTAAAAAACAAAGTACCAGATACAGTGGAAGCGATGGCAGAAATTCCCCCAAGTGAGAGCACAGGTCTTGAGGTAGAAGTAGGGGAAAACAAAACAGTTAGGACACCATCACCGCCAGCTGCTCCAGCTGTTGTTGAGGCTGAGGAGGTGACAACTGCTGAGGTTCAGAAAGAACCAGAGCCAGCAGAGAGTCCAGTGGAGGAACTCCCAGTGGAGGAACTCCCAGTGGAGGCGCCAGTGTTGGAGCCAGAACTTTCAGTGGAGGAACCAGTGGAGGCGCCAGTGTTGGAGCCAGAACTTCCAGTGGAGGAACCAGTGTTGGAGCCAGAGCTTCCAGTGGAGGAACCAGTGTTGGAGCCAGAACTTCCAGTGGAGGAACCAGTGTTGGAGCCAGAGCTTCCAGTAGAGGAACCAGTGGAGGCACCAGTGTTGGGGCCAGAACTTCCAGTGGAGGAACCAGTGGTGGAGCCAGAGGCCCCAGTGTTCTCTCCCCTGCGAAGCTTCTCTCCCCAGGACGACCTCTCAGTGGTGTCTAAGCCTGAGCGCCTCAAAGGGCTGGAGTATCTCGACAAGACGGCTGAAGAGCTCGATTATGAGATGGTCACTCAGCAAGAGGCCCAGGAGGATGCTGGTGCAGAGGTGGAGGTCATCCCTGAGAAGGAGGAGGATGAAGGCCTTCTAGAGGAGGACACCAGCAAGGTTTTGGAGGATAAGGCTGCTGAAGAGGTGCTGGAGGCGGACTATGAGATTGTTGAGGCATCAGAAAGCAATCAATTGTCAGAGGAAGATCAAGCTAAAATGCAAGCAGTGGATGCCTTCTGTCTTGTCTGCCAGTGCCCAGTGTTAGTGACTGAGGAACATCAGAATCATGAAGTGTGTAGTTTGGATAAAGCATATGAAGACCTGAAGGTCAGTAACAAAGTTCATCAATAACATTCTTACTTTTGTTGTCCATCTTTGTAGAGTAAATAGGCTAAGTTTAGTAAAACACTTTTTGAATATGTTTTTATGATTCTATACTAATAGGTAATATTTTTCACATATTACAAATAAGTAAACTATGCTGTTCTGGGGTTATTTGGGAGAGATATGAAACACATTATCATCACATTAAACTCACATATTATGTTATATGGTACAGGGAGTGATGACTCCTCAAAAAACCCCCTATGATCATGTCTTTAGTCAGGGGACGTTTATCTCAATGACTCCCCTTGTCACAGCACACTGCGGTGATGAGGTCACCTTCTGTTTTTCTATGTGGGAAAGGTCTTGTGTGACATCATCCAGGGCCATAGTGATATACGATCTCTCTCAGCCATTTTTTTTTCAGGGATGCTTGATCGTAAAGTCACTCATCCGGCATTAGCAGGACAGCTAAAGCTCTTTTGAACTAGCCGCTGATGTGCCGTCTTCATTTGAAGACATGACAGGAATATAGACACCTAGGGACTTTACATAACCTTTACACTTTAGTTGTGCAAGTGTCATACATTTTCCACAGTTTTCTTTAAAAGTTGCTTGACGTTCTAAGGAGACATGCTGCAATTCATTTCAATTATCTGAACCACACATGTCAAGGATCAGGAAAAAAAGAAAAAAGCATTTGCATCATTTGTCATATTTTATGTACAGCCACAGAATAAAAACGTTTATGCTGTCTGTCTTCTTCACAGTGAAAGACAAGTCTTGTTGCTTTCGACGGACACATATTGCCTGCAGTCTGTGTCATTGTACTGACACACATTGTTGATTTATCAGGAATGAATTTGTAATTTTATTTATTCCACAGAAAGAAGAAATATTTATATGTATGTATGTTTGTTTGTTTTACAGGACAAGCTTAGTAATTGGATATCTACATTGCAAGAAAGAACAGAAAATATTGAGGACATGGTATCAGAGATTGAGATGGCCTACAATACAGTAGAGGTACTAGATGGAATATATCCTACAAAATATCTATATTTTAAACATTTTCAGTTAGCCACTTCCATCTTTGACATCCTTCTATTTTTTGCAGGAAAATTGCAAGACTGGCGAACAAGCTATGGACGAGCAGAATGAGGAAATGCTGAAACTGGTAATGGATCAGTACAATGAGATGTCCCACACAATGGAGGAGGAGAAAAAAGCTAAGCTTGAGAAGCTCTATGATCAGATTGTCTCCTTTCAAGAAAGCATCGACACCGCTAAAGACGCACTGATCATGGACACCAAGGAAGAGGATGAGACTGATCCTCTCACATTTGTGTCTGTGAGTGATGCATTTTAACACCAAGTTCAATTTCAGAATGTATATAATTTTTTATATTTATATATTTAACTTTTTTTCACTTGTAGCAAAAGAAAGGGCATATCTGAGCACAGAACCTTGATAATGTTTTAGTTCTTCATCTTATAAATGCTGATATCTCTTCGGGTACAATAGGATGACTGTGTTTATATATTACCAATATACACAGTATTTGATATTATATTATAGGCAATGAGTTGCAGGAAACATTAACCAGTGATAAACTGCAGACTGAGAGAGCTGCAACAGCAAGAAACAACAGTAATCAAAAATAATCTGCAGTTTGCTTCAAGTTGGTCCCTATTTTAGGGGAGTGGATCAAGATAGGCAGTCAAGGTGCATGTAATCAAAAGTCTTCTCTTCCATTCCCAGACATCCAAAGACATAAACCTGAGGTAAAACCTCTACTGCCAAACTTGCATAATTCTTCTAATTGTGTCAGCTAAACAAAACCAAGGCTGATCTTGTTAAATTAGCATGTTTACTTGCATTGTTGCTTTTGTGCCACAGAAAAATCATAACATGTATAAACCATGTTTTTACATTTTATACAAATACAATTATTAAGCAAAAGAAGTGACAAAATAACACTATTTACAAAAATATTCTGACTAAAGACACACCACAATTTTTAGTTATGCCTCTAAAGGAAAGATAAGGTGCATGCTTGAGGAGTAAAGCCTTGTTTATGCACATAGTTTTGTATGCACTGTCGGGCATATTGGACATATTTCCCCCTTCGCTGATGAGTCAATTATGTCCTTGTGCCTTGGAATGATGTATACTGTAGCTGTACCTGTAAATCGAAGTCACAAATCAAGATTGACCAGCATGTCCACACATAATCTATGTTGTTTTGGAAGAAAACAGCTGCAACTGTGAACCTTAACAGAGCAACAGAGACTAATGAAATGCCCTGCATGGCTTGACATGTGCAGCATGTGCTGTCTTTGGATCTCTTCACAGTTCTGTTTGTGTCCAAGGTCTCGTGTGTAAAATATGTTTTATTTAGGACATTTAGGGTTACATTAGGTTGTTATGAATGTTAGAGCACATTGGAATACTTATTATTCTCATGTTGTGCACCAATTACTGTCTTCATCTTTGGAATGTATGTGTTTAAAGCTAACATTACTTTGGCTCTGCTTTTTAAATAGCATACACAATTACTTTATAATGTGCACTGTACCATATTATGAAATGATTCAGTAGCTTTCACTTTGAGCAAAAACTCATACTTTCTTAACAGCCTCGGCAAAGCTTTGGAGTCAACGATGTCACTGGAGCTTGGTGCTCGCGGACTCTCTGTGTTCGATGATTATGCCAAGGGCTCAGGCAATGGACAGAAGCATCGTAAAGGCATTCCAGGTGTGTTTTGCATTTGTTGGGTTAAAGGTTTTTTCCAAGTGTGCTTGCATTGTTTGTTGGGTCAGAGGTTCACTCCAGGTGTGCTTGCATTGTTTTTATAACTAAAAGAAACCTTGTATGCTCATCCATTTTCCCCCCATTTCCCTAAGCGTGTTGTATAGCTTCTATGTGTATTAACAGTATGTGTACAGTAAGTTGCTATAACTTACACATGCTGGAGGGACTAACTGTCCTCTACAGAATCCATTTTTCTCCATTGTGCTCTA
Organism: Coilia nasus; assembly: GCA_027475355.1. NCBI lineage: Eukaryota > Metazoa > Chordata > Actinopteri > Clupeiformes > Engraulidae > Coilia > Coilia nasus. The sequence goes on from CM050217.1 coordinate 11,387,731, forward strand.
AAAAACCTCTGTGCGAACTCCTAGTGGTGTTAATGGGTATTGAACATTGTGGTTTGGCCATAAATCTGATCAATATTAGGATTCAGGAATTCACAAAGCTGGCTTGTAATATGATTCAGTGTTGAGATTGAATGTCTTCATTTGGCAAAGCCAAATCATAGACTGTATTGTAAATTGCATATGTGCTAGTTAGTTTGTTTTTTGTGTTTTGGAGTGTAAGTACTTCTCTAGTATATAACTGTTGTTTGATTTTGATAGCACTTTCTTTTATGGTTCTTTTTTAGTGTATTTACATATAACAACATGTAATATTATGTACTTACACTGTACATAACTAACACTAACCCTAACCCTATGGTACAGTGCAAGTACATACTGTTACATATTGTTACACACTTTGTTACCCTCTACCTAATTGATGTAATGGGGTCAGTAAAATAAAGTGTAACCTTGTTTTTTCATACATTGGTATTGTAGTGCCACAGAAGCCACTTGTTCAGCCCCAGGAGGCCAACTCTGCCACCGGCACCTCCGTCACCGTCTACTGGACTGTCAACGAGGAGGACATCATCGACTGCTTCCAGGTGTACTGCATGGAGGACCCACAAGGAGGTACACACACACACAAATGCACACACACACATGTGCACGTACACAAGTGCACACACACAGACACACAGACACACACACACACACACACACACACAAACAAACACACACACATGCACATACACATGTGCGCACACACACACAAAGGCACACATACAGCACACACATGCATGCATGTGAACGTGCGCACGCACACACACACACACAGACACACACACACAGCAAAACAAACCCTTTTTTATTTCTCTGTTCTTTGCACAGGCATGTACACATAGAGCTAGTAGTTATATACATACATATGTCATATATGTTTCCTTCTATTAAGCGTATGTATTGAAATATTGATGTATATCTGCACAGAACCAGTACTCCTGGCTAAACTTAAAGTAAAACTGTGCCACTCCTCTCCACCCCTCCCTCAGCCGTATCGGAGGAGTACAGAGTGACGGTGAAGGAGAGTTACTGCACCCTGGAGGAGCTAGATCCAGACAAGTGCTACAAGGTGTGGGTGATGGCTGTGAACTACACAGGATGCAGCCTACCCAGTGAGAGACTATCCTTCAAAACAGGTGAGCTTATCTCTGCATGCCTGCCTCCAGAGACCTGACAGCGGTATAATTTAGTAGGTCACATGTGAGATATTTATTTACCTGTGGTTAGGTGCCAGAATTAGCTATATTATTGAATGTAGTTATCTGACTGAATGTTAAGAAAAATTATCTCAAAGATGTCTGGCACAATTTTAGGAAGTACTGTATAAAATTTTCATGAAGTAACTGTAAATATGATGTGAATGTTGAATGTTGAATTATTAGCTTGAAAGAATATATACTGCAGCAAAATATTAATAGGTGTGTGTGAATGTGTGTGTGTTTAAACCCTTAATGACACCTGCCTCTGTGTGTGTGTGTGTGTGTGTGTGTGTGTGTGTGTGTGTGTGTGTGTGTGTGTGTGTGTGTGTGTGTGTGTGTGTGTGTGTGTGTGTGTGTGTGTATGTATGTGTATGACACCTGCCTGTGTGTGTGTGTGTGTGTTTGTGTCTGTGTAAACCCTCACTGAAACCTGACTGTGAATGTGTGTGTGTTTGTGTGTGGGCGTGCATGCCTATGTGTGTTTGTGTGTATATGTGTGTGTGTGTGTGTGTGTGTGTGTGTGTGTGTGTGTGTGTGCGGCACAGCTCCATCTGTGCCGGTGATCCAGCCTGAGCAGTGCAGCATGCTGTGGGACTCAGCCACCCTGCGCTGGACCTGCGAGCAGCCATCTGCCGCCGAGAGCTTCACGCTGGAGTACTGCCGCCAGTACGCCTGTGAGGGAGAGGGCCTCAGGTTGGTCTCGCAGCACTGTAGCAACAACAGCTATACACACACACACATACACACACACCTCAGACAATATGCATGTGCTCGCGCACATACATACACACATATACACACACAGATACACACACGAACACACACACAGACACACACACACACCTCAGATAATACGCATGCGCACGCACACACACACACACACACACACACACACACACACACACACACACACACACACACACACACACACACACACACACACACACACACACACACACACACACACACACACACACACACACATTCAGACAATACATAGACAGTGCTGTATAAAGCTGTCCCATCCCATCTCCTACTTTCAGCAGAGCTGCCACAGGGCAAAGGGCAATGTGCAGAGGGCTTCAGGACAGGTGCCATAAAATGTAAAACAGTAACACTTTAGTTTACAGTTTCTTATGGCACAGTGTAAATACATCATGTTACATATTGTTACACACTTTGTTACACTGTACTTAATTGATGCAACGGGGACAGTAAAACAAAAAGTGTAACCGCAAAACCATGTAAGCCGCCACATGTGTGGAGTTGTAATTAGCTCAGTGGATGAAGCGTTCCAAAAAGAACACACTGTTTATGAATACATGCATTTCCAAAACAGCCCCTCCAAAAATGTGAAATAGCACTCCCTGACTTCTCTCAGGGGAAAGTGGGAACCTTCAAGGAGAAAACAATTCTGTGTCCAGAAGTGCTGGAATTCATCATTTGGCCCTGAATCTTAGTCAGAGGTGTATAATCTCGTGTTCAGAAAGTAAGAACCCTGCCATGTTTTCCTTGTCACACAGGTGACTTCACTGAGCAGCTGATCTACCTGTCTTGAGTGCTCATTACGATCAGCTGATTAAGAGCTGGTTGGATCCAATTTGTGGCAGGGTTTTTACTTTCTGAACCCGGGATTGGCACCTTAGTATGGTGATGTTAGTGGATAGGCGTTACTCACAGGCTCCAAAAACCTTTCAGTGATGTGCTAATGGTTGGCACACATGTGGTAGATGAACTGAGGCTCAGTAAGACTTACATAGCTGTCTGTGTAAACATGAGCTGTTTGTGTAAACATGCTTCTTATGAATAGTTGTTACCTCCGCCAAGGAGGTTATGTTTTCACCCCTGTTTGTTTGTCTGTCATCAACTTAAATCAAAAAGTTATGGGTGGATTTTGATGACATTTTCAGGATAGGTCGGAAATGGGCTAAGTTAGAAGTGATTAGATTTTGGTGGTGATCCGGATCACCATTTAGGGTAGGGCCAAATTGTTCCCCACAGAACAGTCGTCCTCTTGTGGCTATTTTAACGTGATTAGATTTTGGTGGTGATCTGAGCTGCCTTGACGGAGGTCTTCGCTCTCTGAGTGCTTTTCTAGTTCTTGGTGTGCTGACTTTTGTACCATCATGGAAAGCTTTTTCTCAAAAAGATTTGGAATCTCACAAAAGACACCAATTGGCATGCAGTACACATACTGAATAGACTAATACCCGCACTGTAATAGAAGTGGCTTCTGATAAAAAAAAAAAAAACGTCTATTCAGCAGACACTTGTAAATACCATGCTTGCCTTGCCAAAAGCGAGTGGCACTGTTGACACTGTTGTGACTGTTGGTGGAACTCAGGAGCCTCGTGTGTGTGTGTGTGTGTGTGTGTGTGTGTGTGTGTGTGTGTGTGTGTGTGTGTGTGTGTGTTTTGTGTGTTTTTGTGTGTGTGTGTGTGTGTGTGTGTGTGTGTGTGTGTGTATGTGTGTGTGTGCGTGTGTTTGTGTGTGTGTGTGTGTGTGTCTGTTTGTCTGTCTGTCTAGGTCTATTTCTGGGATAAAAGGTTTCGAGCAGAGCGTCCTCCTGCAGCCCAATGAGAACTACCTGTTCTACATCAAAGCTGTCAACTCAGCCGGGGCCAGCGAACAGAGCGAGGCGGCCCTCATCTCTACCAGAGGTCAGACCGCAACATCCATTTCTGCAAAAACCACTCACTATGTTTCAAAAAAAAAATACCGAACAGGTATTCACCGTAAATAAAGAACGGCCCATGATTCATTTATAATTGCCCTGTCACACAGCGGTGGGGGGTGGTGGGGTGGGTGGGGGTGGGGGTGGGGGTGCACCTGGCTCCCTGTGGGGGCTGCTTCTTGTCCTCTAGGTCTGCTTTGCTTGACAAAAACTAGTCTCCTTTTGAGGAGAATGAATCACCTCCCCCCCCCACCCTATTCCTAGGCTCAAAATAATCTGGCTATTTTCTTTATCATACACTATTTTTATCCGTTTTTTTTTTCAATCCTGTTCAGGAACGAGATTTCATATGCTGAAGGAGACAGCCAGTCCTGCACTGAGGCTGTCAGAGGATAAGACTACAGTGCTGTACTCACAGGACAGCTTCAGTGAAATGGCCTCTGTCAACGAGTGAGGACAAATGTGCAGTGTGTGTGTTTGTGCACAAAACACACACCGACATAGACATAGACATAGACACACACACACACACACACTCACACACACACACACACGCACGCACGCACGCACACACACACACACACACACACACACACACACACACACACACACACACACACACACATATATATATATATATATATATATATATATATATATAAACAGTTGAATATTTACTTGTTATTTTGTTAATCTTTTCAAATTATGTACAATTTGTATGTATCATTTGTCCCATCATTAATGTTTACTGTATTATAAATATCTAAGGTGGAAGGGGTGGGGAAGATGTTAGGGTTTTTTTATTTACTGTCACACTGTACCACTGTTACACTCTATTGATGAAAAATAAACAGCAACATAAATGTCTCTCCCTGCTGCTTGCGTGGGTGGTGTAAGCTTGTCTTTGACACACTGCAGTGCTTGTGCAAGTGCTGCCACTGTGCCTCACCCTGTCTTCACCGCTGTTCCCAGATGCCCCACCATTCTGGGAGAGCTCCTGCCTGTGAAAGGGTACTATTACTGGGAGACAGTGGTGTCAGGCTGCCCGTCCTACCGCCTTGGTGTGGCCTATAACTCAAGCTCTGGCGACAGCCTCCTGGGAGAGAACAGCACCTCCTGGTGTCTGCATTGCGTTCCTGCAGCTAGCAGGTATCAAGCTGTTTACATGTTGTGTCTCACAGCATATTAGGTTTCCAAAGCAGGCTGCATGCATAAAGTCCATGCCACTGAGATCTGAAAAACAGGGTTTACAAAAGGAAGGATGGGGCAGCACAAGTTGTAGTGCCTTACTCTTAAATTAACTTACCTTTGTAGGATGAACTTGATTAGTCAATTGCCAATATCCAAATTTTACTTTTTAAGAAGATAGAAATAAATGTGTTCTATGTATTTCTTAGATATGGTGCTGATAACATTCCATGCCATTCTGTCCCGTTGTGTCCTGTTGTAGTCAGTGCCATGATAGTTCTGTGGAAATTGTATGTTTTGTATCAATTTACTGCAACACTGAAATTCCCTTCAGGGATTAGTACAGTAAACTTTCTATCGGTCCATCTGTCCATCTGATGGCTTGTGATTATTTTTGAATGATCAATATCATCGCCTTCTCCTCAACTCTTATATATTGCACACAGTATATGTAATAATTTTAGAGATATAATATAATATAATATAATATAATATAATATAATATAATATAATATAATATAATATAATATAATATAATATAATATAATAAACTAATATTATTTCTATATTATTTCTATATACAGTATTTTACAACACTGTTCACTGTTACCCCGTTACTATCTCCGCAGCTGTCGGTTTGAGCTGCTGCACAACAGCGTGCAGACGGACATATTTGTGGTGGACGTGCCGGCCCGCATCGGCACCCTGCTGGACTTCACCCAGGGCCGCCTGGTCTTCTTCAACGCCCAGGACGGCCACCTGCTGGCCTCCACGCAGCAGCGCTTCACCGAGGCCTGCCGTGCCGCCTTCGGCCTGGAGAGCCCCGGCAGCCTGACCCTTCCCTTGCTGCTGGAGGTGCCCGAGTTCGCCAGGCACTGCTAGTGGTCCCCGGTAGCCCCTTACACCCCCTACCCCACCCCTGGGTGACCAGCTCTAGGCTGAGGACACTGCTGGTCCTCCCCCCCACACACACACACATTTCCCCACCTCCCTCCCTGTGTGCCTGTGTGACCTGCTTCAGAGTTTGCAAGGCACTGATTAGATCGTGTACCCCCTTACACCCCGCTAGTCAACACCGCCACTCCCCACGCATCCCCCTACCCCCTGTTTGTGACCTGCCCGCCAGCGGTGCTTTTTCTGTGTCTGTGATTGCAAATGGAAACCTTTTTTGGAGTTTTTGGTGTTAGCTGCCACAGAGTGTGTGTGAGTTGGTGTGACTGGGTTGTGCTTTGATTCAGTTTGTGTTCAGAGGAGAACAGCTTTTTGTTTACCCACAAATGTTCTCTAAGATGGGTGGTAATGAGTATAACTGGAAGTGGGTAGATTTTATTGAAATACTATACAGTTTGCAATTATTGAATTACAAGTCACTGAAATCACAAATTGTTTTGTAAATATGGGAAAGTTGCCTAAAGATATTGATATAATAATTGAAGACTGTAATAATTTCTTAGATACCATTTATCACACTTTTCATTGACACTTTCTTCCTGTAATTTAGTTCATTTTGTAGTTTTAAGTACTTCCAAGGCAATGTGCCAGTTGAATATCAATGACAATTTATGTATAACTTGAAAAAAAGTCAGTTCCATGTTTTCTATAATGTTCAGTGTACATACTTTGTATCACAAATTATCTTTTTTTCTTTTAATGTAAATGTGTACCTCTAATAGGTGTGCCCTATAAATGGCAGATTTTTGTATTTAAATGAGACATGCTGACAAAAAAATAATATTTATGTATTATCAAAATTTTATTTACAGTACTTAAGTAGCTTAAGATAAATCTGTGAGGCTTTTCAATGGCTTTCTTTTATTTGTTTTATTTTTAGTCATTATTGCAAAAAAAGCATGCATACGGGGCATGAAAGTATTTCATGTGCATGTTGTTTTGTGCAACTGAATAGAAAGTAATAACCTATAATTATACTTTTTTGTGGGGCCAGAGAAGAGTCTATGGCCAGGGTTAAACGGCAACTAGTTAAAGGTGAGGTTGATTTTTACTTCATTGATGGCACCAAGACTTCTGTCTAAATGCGCACCAATTACACAGTTTTAAGTGCAGTTGTTGGCATATTGTCCACTAGATGTCCCTGAAGATCTTTTTTGCTTTATTTTGTGTTCATTTGTACATCCCCGGATTTAGTTACGTATTTTTCTGTAACTAAACTATGTACTATGCTTTGAAGTGCTGTGACAATTTACATTCTGAAAGGAAGTATAAAATTGTAGTTACCAAAGATAGACATAATCACAGTGCAAACAGAATGGTCGCGTATTACATGTCCAGGTAGGCCTAAATTGTTACTCTGTGGGGAGTTGCCAGTGCTGTGGTCGGCTCCAAACAGATGGACAACACTACCGTCTCAGAAGGAAGCAGGTCACAGGTGGGACATTCTGTAACACAGACAAAACAAACTGACATCTGCAGGAACTCGCAGCAAGGCCAGGTTTCCAAGCACTTGAATGGAAATTACACAAACGTTTTTATGGATTTTTTTTTTCTTTCTCCATACAGCCAAGGGTGGACAAGGAGATGAGTGTTTTAATATTTTAATATTGAGTATTAATGTTGTTCTTAATCCATAATCTGTGTGTGGAACATGGGTTGATGATCATGTCTGATTTATTTTTTTGTGAAATTTCAACTTTTCAACATTTAACTTATCCTCTCCCACAAACATTGCAAAAATCACTTACTGAAGTTTTAATTTAAATTTTTTTTTTAATCTGTACTTTCTTGTACTGAGTGTTCCTTTTCCACAAACCCCTCTGAATGCTGAAACATTTTACTTTTCCGATGGCAAATCACTGCTGCTGAGACTAATTAAATTACTATTTTCTGGCCAACACACTTCTCTGTCTCTTGCCTATAACAGCATTTTGTTTTGATAGAGAGCATGGAGAACAGACAAGGGGGGGCTGGACTGGGGAAGAGAGACCAACCCAAGAGGACGAGAAAAAGAGAGAGAAAGAGAGATAAAAAGTGTGTGTGTGTGTGAGAGAGAGAGGGAGAGAATGAGAGAGAGAAAGCAGGAGGACTGAAAACAAGAGATTGTTCTCTCCCCCTCATCTGTTTAGTTTCCATTCAGACATGCGCTGTGAGCATGTGAGTGCACATTCTTAGGGGGTGTGGCGGGTTGGGGACGGCCTAATGGATTCCATGTGATGTCCCAGCCAGCAGCTTCCCTGTGCTGGCCACATGCAGACGATGATTTCTGGGCATCTGCCTCAAAAAAAAAAAAAAAAAAAAAACACAAAGGCAAAACGTGTTTGGGATGGACAAATTCAATTCAAACTAGCCAAGCTCCAAGCCAACATGTCCTCATATGACAGCACAGTAAACTGAGTGCAGGCTTTAATGTTTGCGTCAAAACGACATCACTGGTGCCACATGTTTGTGACAGGGCACACCAATGCAAAATGCAGGGTACTAATAAAATCCATTGGCATTGACTATAAAAAGATGTGTATATATATATTACCTACATTTGTCAGTAAGAACCAACAACATTCACTGCAACAAGCTAGAAATAACAATTTTATTGCATATAGTCTGTTCTTTTAATGGGTCCTGAAAATAGTGTAATGTGTATCCCCATTTAACATCCTGAAAAAAAACTTAAATAAAGTACAACATACTTTACTACAGCATTTCAATATGCCACTGCTTAGTAGTCAACGTGACATCACTCTTTCATTGGGACACTTTGCCACAACAGGAAAATATCCTTAGACAGCCTCCTCCAGGTAGAATACATTTCTTTCAAACCCTACAGCTTGACACTGAAAAGCCATTACAGAACGTAAAAACAACAACTTTAAAGAAAACAATTCAAGCATTTTATACATTGTTGTTGCACATGTCAACCGACAACATTAAATCAAAATAAAAGTGCATTACTGATGCAGTACAATGATAAAGATGGTTGGAAAAAGGACACAGCATCTACCCAAATCTGAATTCTGACCAGAGACGTCTGTTGGTATTGGACGACTTAAAAGGATCAAACAGGGTAAGGTTTTGGTTCTGTTCATTTGAAGTTAACTTATCGACAACGATCTAACAAGACACATTTCTCTGTGTATTAAATACCCCTAGGTTGGCTGAATTAAAAGCAGAACATAGACATATCCATTTTATTTTCTTGTAAGGCCCAAAAAAGTTTTCCATCGGTGCCTTCCAAGAACAAACATGTAAATAGATGAGGGCAAGATGAAGAGATCCCTTTCGATAAAAGCAAAGTGACTGACCAAAAGGCACACAATACTGAATACCAGAGCTGCAAGACACACAACATTTGACTCGTTGTGACAGCAGCTACCTGTCGTTTCAATGAGAACATAAGGGCAGAAAAATGTCCTACAGTGTGGAGAATAACCAATGACACCAGACACTACCAATTAAAAAATAAATCTGTTCAGCTAATGATGAACACAGACTGAAAGGAAACCGCTATTTAAGCTGAGGTTTTCTGAAAGACAGACAAACATTGAACAGTGATGACATAAAATATCGCCACAGTACACTGCCACACCGCATTGGGTTGTTTTTAAAGATATGTTCCAAAAAGAGCATGAAGCTGCTGCCTACTACAGTTAATTCTCCTAACATACATCTAGCACATTTGGCTTTCACCTAATACAGTACTGTGTGCAACAATATACTGCCATGCAGTGTACAGAAATCATGGCCACTAACTAGAAAAGAGACAGCATGGCATTTTTGTAAGAGCCCTTTTTTTCCAATTGCCCAATAAACACATTGAATAGCATGCTATATGCCTTATACACTGCAGAAGGTTTTTAACAATTTGTGCGATTTAAGCTATTTAAAATGCCCTGTCAAATGTATGATTTCTTCAAGATATGTCCAAATATATTCTTAATATACAAATACAAAAAAAATAGTGGCCTACATGTGGACAGGAATTATATTTTTATTTTGCACCACAAATATGTCCGTCTGCACCTTTTTTTTTAAAGGTGTAGATGCCTTGTCAACAGTATTTCTGGTCCACTTTGTTAACCCCACGCAGGACATAAACATCCTATCCTGTCATTTTCAGTGCTTGTAGATATAACCTGATGGAGCCAATGTCAGAGTACATGTAAAATATATATAGCATTGCCTCAGCTCTACATGTCAATAAAAAGGTATCATGCATAAATACATGGAGCAGCGCACTTTGTAGAAAATAAATATTGGGTCAGTATGCCGAGGCAGTCTTCACCGGCGTCAGCTACAACGTCATGGTGGAGGCATTAGATACAGCAGAATATGCCAATCACTATAGTTCAGTTTATATTTTTCCCTTAAAGGAGAACTTCGGTGTAAAATGAAAATTGGCATGTTAAAACATCATACCGAGTTGGCATGTGTACTGGGGAGCAAATTTGATTTAGCCTGTTGCATTCAGAGTTTAACTATTTTTTATCGTTTGTCCCAGAAGGCTAACAATGGAAGTGGTAGGTGCCCTCAGACGAAGCATGACGACTACGCTATTTTTAAACCATTAAAACAGCTCGAAGAAACTCCACACTCCATCGGTAGTACAACACAGGTCCTGACATTAAAAACGAGGCACTGAGAACTTTGTAAGTGTACACAGCATTTATTAATAAAATAGTTTTGACAGGCAGTACCTTGCTGTAGTTTCTCGTCTCCGCCATGATGAAAGTCCGCACAAGTCGGTTGAGGAACACGAACCAGCAGGAAGAATAGGAGAAGGAGTAGTACAATCAACTTGTTTGGACTTTCATCATGGCGGCGACGAGAAACTACAGCAAGGTACTGCCTGTCAAAACTATTTTATTAATAAATGTTGTGTACACTTACAAAGTTCCCAGTGCCTCGTTTTTAATGTCAGGACCTGTGTTGTACTACCGATGGAGTGTGGAGTTTCTTCAAGCTGTTTTAATGGTTTAAAAATAGCGTAGTTGTCATGCTTCGTCTAAGGGCACCTACCACTTCCATTGTTAGCCTTCGTGGACAAACGATAAAAAATAGTTAAACTCTGAATGCAACAGGCTAAATCAATTTTGCTCCTCAGTACACATACCAACTCGGTATGATGTTTTAACATGCCAATTTTCATTTTACACCGAAGTTCTCCTTTAAGTTGTTTTTTTTTCTGATATCAAAAGGCCTCAGCTCATAATTATTATCTCTTCTAAAACCAACACAGTATTTGCTTCTAATGCAGTAAAAATGTAATTTATATACCTTTCCCTATCACTAAAGGAATTCCTTTTTTTTATCCTTGTCAGCTATGGGAATTGCAGTACAAAAAAAAAATCTCACTGACTGTAGCCTGACTGAAACAGGATGCGTAAAGATATATGGTATATGTGCTTTGGAAGAAGACCACACAAATGTTTAGGTTTCATGTTCTAGCACAGTGGCAGAAGACATTCGCTGTACCCTCTGATGGTCTGGAGAGAGACCACCTCATGGACAGTCAGCAGCAAGAAGACACTTTCCCTTGTGCCCACTCACACTCAACCACACGCTCTCAAACTTGCGAGATAAAGTGCAGTATCTCTGTGAATTTGCCATGGAATGCCACTGTGACGGTATCTCTGTGAATTTGCCATGGAATGCCACTGTGACAGAAGGGGGGGTGTGGGGGTTGTGCAGGAATGAGTTTCTGGAAGGTTCCTGGAAGGTTTCTGACTCCGGGGCTCTCGTCAGGCTGGCGTGGAGTTTTTGGACCTTTGGGCTGCCGGTCTGTGGTCGGACCTGTGGGGGCGGTGCTGAGGGCTGCTACGCAGGTTGTCGTCCATCTGTCCAAAACGAGGAACATGAGGAGATCAGCGCGAGACAACTTCATCGTCTTCACCGGCACAGCCATTTTGTGAGTGAAATGAGAAACGCACGTACAGCACAAGGGAGGAGAAAAATAAGGAAATAATAAACAAACCTTCTCGATGAGGTTGGACTCCTTGTTGACCAGCTGTGTCAGTTTCTGAAGGTTTGCATCTACAGGCTCCTGAATAACTGGAGGAGACTCCACTGAAGGAAGGAAGAAAGAAAGAAAGAAAGAAAGAAAGAAAGAAAGAAAGAAAGAAAGAAAGAAAGAAAGAAAGAAAGAAAGAAAGAAAGAAAGAAAGAAAGAAAGAAAGAAAGACAAAGAAAGACAAAGAAAGACAAAGAAAGACAGAAAGAAAAAGAAAGACAGAAAGACAGAAAGAAAGAAAGAAAGAAAGAAAGAAAGAAAGAAAGAAAGAAAGAAAGAAAGACAAAGAAAGACAAAGAAAGACAAAGAAAGACAGAAAGAAAAAGAAAGACAGAAAGAAAAAGAAAGACAGAAAGAAAGACAGAAAGAAAGACAGAAAGAAAGAAAGAAAGAAAGAAAGAAAGAAAGAAAGACGGGGAGGAGGAAGAAGAGACGAAGGCCAGAGAGAAGCAGACATAGAGAAGAGACAGTGAGACAGTCATGTGGCAGGTGCTCATGTGGAAACAGATTTACAAGATTTGAGAAATGATGGTGGACTTGGAGTACAACACTATAACCATAACAGAAAATCTTGCTACTATCTGCAACGCCCCCGCCCCCAAACACACCCACACACACCATCCATCAAAAAATATCCAACTTTACTACAATATAGAACATTTCTGCTGTTCTTCTTCTGCTCGGACTGTTTTCAGGGCCCCGGTGCTTCAAAATGGTTGCAAGAGTTTTTTTTTTTTTTAAAGGAGAACTTTGGCCCCTCTTTGGCCTTTGTGTCCACACAACAGGAATTTGGGGCACCGAAACCAACATTTGAAAATAGGCCAGAGTAAAGACTTTTGTAACCGCAGTGCCGATGACTACAGAATGTGCGAACAGAGAAAAAGCAGGCTTTCTGAACGTGTCGACAACACAGCCCCACTTTATGTGGCTAATGCTGCACGCAATCGGTAATGGAGAAGACAAAAACACACCGCCGTCCAACATACTTGAACGCTTACCATGTGTTTGTGTGTCACATCCCACAGTTTTACCGGCGGCTTGTCGTAACAAAATCTTAACAAAATACTCTAGGCTACACTCCCTTGTTTGGAGGAGGCATATGAAGAGCATGTGCCAAAATCACCAATCACATTCATCTACACTGACAGTCAATGAAAACGCATCAGACAACTTTCTTGTACTTTTTTACCGAGAATCAATTCCAACCATATAAACGAGTACAAATGCACTTGTTTGGTCATAAGAGAGTGGAATGACCACTCGGATGTTTACAATTTCCGCTCAAGTGAATTGGTGATCAGCTGTTACAAAATCATGTGTTTTTCCTGTCTCGTCTCGTCGCCGTCGATGCGTTTTCATTGACTGTCAGTGCATTTGCCCTCTGAGGGCAATCACACTATGTTTCTGGGAAGAAACATTGCAGTAAAAATTGTAGTTAAGGATACTACATGTCAGAGCATGTGAGCGGAGCTGAGTGGCCAGAATTTCAGCTCCTTGCTCACGCGAGTGTTCGCTCCCTCGCTCCATCGCTCAAAGTTGAACCAGACAGCTCCGCTCTAAGACCGCTCTCCGCTCACCTACAATTTCATTCCGCTCCGGTGAAATCGCTCCAGGCTCGCTCAAAAGAGGGAGCAATGCCTAACATTTTCCACAGAATTGCATCTGGGACACACTGCCCGATGTGGCCTGAACTAACGCACAGCGTCTTTGTTAGCCTGTTGATTGAAACCCTTTCAACTTCTTTTCCAAAAATCATGTAACAGATAGAAATAATTTCATTGTGTGATCAACAACTCACATGTGTCTCCTCTTAATTAACCCTGTCATTTAGTTTTTTTTTTTTTTTTTACTTTGAGCGTAAGCTGTCATATTTGGCCGAACAGCATATTTTTCTAAAAAAAATACGTTACTATTTTAATGAAACACATGGAACAGCACGAATGTACATCTTAATTATCATAATATTAATAGGCAAAAAACTACAAAATGTGACATGTCAGACATGTATTTTGAGGAAATGTAGCCTATCCTATAATATAAAAAAGTCCCAGCAACCGCAGCATCAACAAAAAATAGAACGTATTTATTTGAAACCAGCACAAGTGTGAACATTCACGTTTTGAACCAAACTCCATCTCTCAACGATCTCTGTAGGCTAACCTTTGAAGGCACACGTGAGTCTGTGTAGACACGCCCCAGACTCGTGATGAGAGCGGTATCAGAGCGGAACTGGAGCGAAACAGAACCACCGCTCGTGCCTTTGGATTAAAATCCGCTCCGCGCTCCGACTATATTTCGCACGCTCCGCTTCCCGCTCGCTCCGTGCTCCGCTCCGCTCACATGCTCTGCTACATGTAATAAATTTACAGCAAAAAAATATCACCAGAGACTTGGCAAACATATTCATTTTAAATACCGATTTTACACCAACAATGTTTAGGTTATGATTTTGTGTTCTGCCTCTGGAGGGGACTAGCCTGGTAAACCCGCCCCTCCTACTTCATTTCATTTTGTACAGAGGGTCTGGGCCGGAATCTCTTGAGGGTCATTTAGTAGGCCCCAGCAAGACTGATCCAATCAGCGAACAGAGGGTGTGTTCGTTAGTGTGATTGTTAGTTAGTGTGTTCGTCAAATTGTTCCACAGAAAACTGTCGTCCTCTTGTAGCCATCTTAAAAGTGACTGGATTTTGGTGGTGATCTGAGCTGCCTTTTGCGGAGGTCTGCACTCTCTGAGTGCTCTTCTAGTTCAAAATGCAAAGAGGGGGGAAAAACCTTTGTGGCCGTGATGTCAAAGAGCCCTAAGGCACTGAGTGACCAGTGGAACTCACCAGGGGGATTCTCCGTGAAGAAGCTCTTCAGGACGACGTCGCAGAAGTTACAGAGGTTGTTGAGCTGTTTGAGGTGCTGTTGTAGCTGCCCGCTGGAGAGGGGGGCTTTATAGAGCGGAGCGATGTACCCAAACACAAAGGCATCAAGGCTTGTAGGCCTGCAGGGTGAAGACAGCACAGCAACATTCAATAACATATCCAAAAGAAATGGATTCCACTCAAATAAACAAAATGGAAGATGTTCTGTCATGTCTATTGGCAATCTATTTAGTATGAAGACTGTTTTTGCATTTCCTTATTTAGAAATGCTGAGAGGTGGTGTGTCACGTCGTAATATAACTGAGTTTAGGCAACATAATACTAAAAACCATAACACTACATTGCTGGAATGACCACAGAATGACTTACGTGTTTCCAAAGAAATACTGCGAGGTACCTAATCGATGTGACAGTAAGTTCAGGCACTCCTTTGCTTCACTGTAAATCTGAGAACAAAGTCAGGACATCATTCCAGTCAGTATAAAATCCACAGAATGCAACCGTGAAACCATCCAGACAATATTTCCCGTCATATGACTCAGTGAGGTGCTATTCCAAGCTAGTGACTGTAAGTGATATGTTGTCATGGTATAACAATTTGGTATTAGCGTATGACCTTGAAATAGCAAATCAGGAATCAACAGTCACTTCACTGCCTGCACTAATTAACATGGCCTGGCTGTGGCGTTTGGGGGGGGGGCCAAGAAGTTTGCCTGGTCTACCCTTTCATTAAAGGACAGACTTCTGGACAGTGAGCTCAAGGCTTTCTCTGGGCATGGCTCTCTAAAATCAGTCTCGCCGTTCCCGAGGAGATCCTCTCCCTTGGTCTCCCGACAGTGGGAGATAAACACTTTTCCATCTGCTCCAAAAGAAAGGCAAAAACACACTCTCTCTCTCGCACGCGCGCGCACACACACACACTTCCAAAACCACAGCCGCCAGCCAGACAGGTCTGGAAACTTCAATGGGCCAAAATCAGCGGCTTGGTATTCCCTGCAGATTTTCTACGCTGAGTAACTCTGCTTTTATTAGTGCCGAGGAGTCCTAGGTCACTGCCAGTACGTAGCCACTGTCATATTCAGTAAGTGTCAGAGATACGCTGTCATATGAGCAGTTCATTTGCAATTGAGATCATTTTGAGATATCTGGACAGCCACCTCCTTTTGGGAAAACAGTGTCGTTACTTTCAAGAGCGAAAGCAAACAGGGTTTATTTTTCAGAATAATGTGTTTAGACAGAGATGCACCACACCTTTCCCTCCACCTCTGTTATGGTGCAATAAGGAGACTCCGCTTTGGTAAGCATGATGCGGGAGAGCGCCAAGCTGGCCTGTCGACCCGGCACGAAGAAGTTGAGTGGGAAGGGAGAGTGTGACGCAAACCACGGCCTCGTCAGGTTGGCGTAGTTCTCTGCATCCACCCAGAATGTGTGCAGCTGGAAAACAGCGTGACATGGTACTCTTAAACAAACAGACAGGCGGGCGGGCAGGCAGGCGTTATTACATCCATGGGAAAGCCTGGGAGTGCCCGCAAGGAGGAATGCTCTGTTTATACCTACCATTGCTGGCCTCAGGTTCTCTTCCAGCAGTGCGATGTAGGCCATGGTATCAGCACCCTGCTTGGCTGTCAGTTCATAGTCAGCATTGAACCTCTGTGTTAAGAAAAATGAACTTCATGAATGAAAGTTCAGTTAAAGAATAGTCTTTTAATTAAAGAAAGCTGAGTTAAAGCAACACTAAGTAGTTTTCGTCTTCGGTCGCCCTAGAGGTTGGAAGCAGAACTGACTCTCATTCGAACTACAGAGACCGCCCGCTCCTCCAAACGTACTTAGAGCGGTTATAGCCTATGCAAAGCGAATTCAGAAGTGCCTTTTATCCAGTTACAAGTTGATGAACCACTGAAACGATTTTGGAAAAAAAAATTTAAGGTTGAAAAAACTACTTAGTGTTGCTTTAAGGGAAAGGAACAATGTCTAATGAGCAGTCATGCGAACATGTCTAGGAGTAGTGTGCATGTAGTTGTTTCCAAACTGAGAGTCAATTTAGAGTAACGGCTCTTTACTGACATTCAGTGTGATTTTGATTGAAATTGTCATGTGTTGGAAATTGTTGACATTACGAGGACCAATTCAAGCAAGTAAGAGGTCATGTGGTAACGTCTGTGAGACCTGTTTTCTAAGGAAGTTGAGTATTTTCATTGGCTCTAGGACGGTGCATCCTTCGAAGTGTAGTTCTGGTACTGTGGCTGTGTATAAAAAAATTAAATACAGAAATAAAGCTTGTGTTAGCTAAGCAATCCTGCTTTTGTGTTGTACAGCATGTTCTAAGGCACCAAAATTAAACAGCAAAGAAATGTTTTACACAGCAAGCAATCACTGCAATGCACGTCAAGGCAAGTTTAAGCCTGGCATCAATGCAATAATCCGGTAGTTACCTGTAATCGTCCGCCATGTCCAGTCAATGGGCTTGGCAGAGATCTTTGCACCAGCAAATTTTCCATAAGCCTGAAAAGGATATACATTAGTCAGACAAACACATTACAGATTGAAAAAAGCACCCCGAGTGGTCATCTTGACATGACGCATTATAGGCTACGTTCATTTTGCATAAAACCTTGTAGAGGAATGGGTTCCTAAAAGAGAGGACTGGAGGATTCGAGATGCTGAGGGCTAATACTAATGTCACTACGATTGGGCTGACTCTGCATAGTACAAAACTACAGTGAAATGTTTAAATCCTGCAGCAAAAGATAGAAATGTTCTGGCTAAATAAACCGGGTCTATTTTTTGTCTCTGCTCATAACCACCTAAATGTAAATAATTACAACCAGATTATTACAACCAGATATTTTACAAAGCTTACAAAAACTGCACTGAATGTCAAATCTTGGTTGCAAAAATCTAGCTTTATAAAACACCTCTGCCCTAAGGGTAACTTTGTCCAAGTACCTTGAGGAGGGTAACATCAAAATCCAACAGCTACAACAAGTCCGCCCCAATCACGATAAGGACACTACCACGGCTACATAATTAAAAGGAACCTGCAGCAGATTTCGTACCTACTCGGTCGTGAAGGCAGGCACCGCGAAGCTGACCTTGTGGGAAAAGATCAGTCAGCCCTGTATGTAGATAGTGAAAAGCTAGCTCGTTGTTTTCCCAAAGACTAGCATTGTTTGTATTTAGCTATTTTGCACCCAGTCCTTTCATAAATTTACAAGATTTCAATAACCGTGCTCTATCTAAGACCGTGCTTCTTCTGCATAAAACAAACCAATTACGAAAGGTATGGAGGAGTTTGGCACAGTAAGGTCACAACTGTTTGTTAGCGCGAGGTTGCAACCCATACACCCTAAGTTGAGTTACAATGCTGCTAGTTAGCGCAAAAAGGTTAGCTTGCTTAGATAGTCCGTGTTTTCCTGTTTCATCGTTAGGTGTTACTGAATAGGTGTGTGACTTAAAATAATAGAATGCGAATATAACCCCATTTACCAGCACAATGAGAGATTCAAAATGCACAGACGGTAGGTCCCAATCGCCTCCCCAGCATCTCAGTTCCATGGGAGTCGCCATGTTTGATTCTAGGATCTGCCGTGACCTGCATTAATATGAATCTTTTGCGTTTAAAGGCGTATTTGCATGTTGTCTGTTCAACGTTATGTATTGCTGTTGCCAGCTCGACTTCATTAAAGCTATGTACGACTTGCACTGACGAATGGTACGCTTCCCTATTAACCCTTTCATCCACCTGCTGAATGTCAACAGTGAACAGTCAGGACTCTCCACACATACCCCGCCCACAGATGTCATACTGTCAAGCCCACTCTGAATTGCACTTCCCAGAAGTGTGTGTCATTGAGTAATTCAGAATTTTTCTGTGGTAGTGTTTTGAGAAACGTATCTCTGGACAACACTGACATAGACAACATGAACAGCGTATAGCTAAAAAGGACAAGGCTTTTTTTTTTACTGTGGGTTTTCAAGGAGGATGATAAAGTGATTGGAATAGTTTTAAACTCATTTGCAGCATGTAATGTAGCCTATTAACGGAGCCTAGACTATGGGTGGCACTTGGGACTTTACAAAAGATGGTTTCATAATTTCTGATTAAAATTGCCACCTGTGTCTTACAAGTTATAGCCTTTGGTCCGTCCTCATGTGTGAGTCCTGGACTTGGCCACTAACTGCAGGTTGCCTATATATGCATATCTCTAACTCTGCATCAGACTCTTTCACCATATTTATTATTTAAAGGCTAATATAGCCTACCACTTAGGGGTTCTTCAGAGATTAAATGTCCATTGATTGACATCAAGCCTTGTATAGTAGCCGTGCGTGCAGTAACAATTGCAGACGCAGCCAGGAAACCCACAGACCAGAGAAGAAATTTAAATATGTTTACACAAACAGACAGTGTAAAATACACTAATACTGGCTAATGCAGAGGCATTACGACAACATTTGATACAGAGACAAAAAATGATTATTATCATTGTCTATAATGGTTAGAATATGCTTGGCCCAAAAAGAAGACCACCAATATTACAAAACCAATCACTCAAACTAATCACTACCATCTCTAATACTCTGTCATGCCCAACACAAGTGAGTGTGAAAGCTTTAGCGAGGTTTTAGTCTTCACATTTTACAGTATGAAGCATTTTATTACCACTACTTGAAGGGTGGAAACAGTAGGCTATCTATTTTAGTGTATTGCATGGTCAGTAGAACGTGTAAAAGTTGTCTTAAAAATATCAAAAACATTTTTTACTGTCTGAATAACCAACGTTCATGCATGAAATCTCCAGATTTATCATCTATAACATTTTGAGTTTTAAGGAAAATTGAGTAAACTTGGCTCAGATTATCTGAATGTCTGACTCATAAAATTCATCATTCTGCCAACCTCAGGGCCAACAGGGTAAGGTCAGTGATGGTGAGGGCAGCATCTGCAACACAGGTTGGTTCCTCTAAGCCCTCACTCTTCTCTGAAGGGTCACATAAAACAGAGTTCATAATACATTTCTGTATAAGAAGTTCTTAGTCCTCCAACATGTTTAAATAAGCCCATACTTTCCTTCATTTATATTACTTCTTGGTTCCTTCTACAGTATCTCTCTTCATATGTTTTTGCGTTCTTTTCCTTATGCTGTCTGATCACTTGAAACACTGTCATTATTTACTGTTATAGTCATGTGTGGATGACAGAGATGACTGTCATTATCATAATTCTCTAGAATGGTCAAGAAAAAAAAAGTCTGTACATGATTCTATTTTTATATTCTTTAAAAGGCATAAAAACCTTCTGTGTATTTGTGGGAAGGAGGCAGTTTATAGGGGGAGGTCTTTGGTCTCACCTTCCCTCCATAAATTCAACAAGTATAAACGGTCTGAGCACAACTTCGATTCTCAGTCCCCTCAGTGCAGTGCAGAGGTCTGCAGTCAATCACAGACCAACACCTCTTCAAGACTCTCTCTCTCTCTCTCTCTCTCTTTCTCTCTCTCTGTTTTTGCAATTGGACTAACTCTCACATTAGTCAGCTGGTCTTCTCTACTTGTGCACTGTTTTTCTACTGTCGTTGACAGACTGGATTCATAGACTTGGATCCTAGGAGAATCAGAAATATGAAGATTTGGGAAAGGGCTTTTTTCTCTTCCTCAGTGATTTTACAGCTTTATCTCACATGTGTGAGAGCCCAGGGCACTGGTGAGTAGCGGAATCACGGCTGCTGTCTACCAAAAGTGTATTTTAGATTTTATCTTTAACTATTTGCTATTATTTCAGGTCAGAGATCTGAGGTGTTCACGGTAAAATAGATCCGTTGATACTGAATTGTGATCACGTTTATCAGTGTTGGAAAACAGTGAGAAAACTGTAGGGCATGTTACTAATCAGGTGCTTTCCTTCATACTGCATACTTGTATGACTTTAAAACCTGAGTCATAGTTAGAGCAAGTTCATTCAAGTGGACAGTGTTCACTTCAGGCGGTCTGGTTAAGTGGCACTCCATAAATTTCAGAGGGTCGCAGAAAGCTCAGCATGATTGCCTTGATGTGCAGGCACTCACAACAGGTGTGAATTCAAGCACTTTATTAAACCGCCCTCAAACATGTCATAACAGCTACCAGCCATATAGTAAAAATGTTTTTATGAGATACCTGCTTGAATCCAGTGCTTTGATACATAAAGGCTACTAGGAAACATGACTTCTCAAGTGTTTTTGCATCCACCCTGATCAACACACTTTCAATAACAGAGTAAAAATTATTTATTAGTAGTAGTATGCAATTATGAGTATGATCAACTGGCTATGCTTTTTTTGTGCTCGCAGTGTACGATCTCACAGGATCGGCAGAGTGTTTAGCTGACCTGTTGCAAGGTGGGCTCCGAAACAGAGGTCTGAATGAAGCCTTTGTTCTGGCCACCTTCCAGATGAGGACCAAAGCTCCAACGCATGTGTTCAAGATTTACAACCCCCAAGACAACAGTGAACACTTGGATTTTGTGGTGCAGGGGAAGCTCAATAAAGGTGGAGACTTTTAACTTAATCACAGTAAAGGGCCTGGGGGGGGGGGCTTTTACAAGTAGCCCATTCAAAATGCACTTTCGTGCCTTTGTAAATTTCACACATGTTCTCTGTTCACACATGTTTTGTGCTGTAGCCACCCTCCGCTACCAGAAGGCAAATGGCAAGATCGGCCAGGTAGTCCTCGGTGACATATCGCTGGCAGATGGGCGCACGCACAACCTCATGGTCCAGATGACGGGACTGCTGTCGGGGTCCCCCAGGATGGCTGTCTATGTGGACTGCAATCTGGTGCAGACAGTTGATGACCTGCCAGCAGCCTTCAAGCCAGGAGTACCTCCAGGGCATAACAAGGTGGCCATAAAGAAAATGCCGTCTACTTCACAGGTGAGTGATGGCTCCGTTTTGTCAGTTCCTAAATTTTTTTGAACTTTTGCAGATGTTGTTGTTTTTAAACATGGCAGTTTTTACAATGGTAACATTTTGAACAGTATGATATTTTAAGTGATTGTGTGTGTGTGTGTGTGTGTGTGTGTGTGTGTGTGTGTGTGTGTGTGTGTGTGTGTGTGTGTGTGTATGTGTGTGTGTGTGTGTGTGTGTGTGTGTGTGTGTGTGTGTGTGTGTGTGTGTGTGTGTGTGTGTGTGTGTGTGTGTGTGTGTGTGTGTGTATGTCTGTGGGTGTTTTTAGGACCAACTGTCAGAGCTTCAACTGGTGATTGAGGACACAGTTGAAAATGTGGCCACTCTGCAAGACTGTAGCTTTCCGCAGAGTGAATCTCTGCAGCTCTTGGGTAAGCTTTACGATCTAGGTGCTAACAAGATATGTTAGTTCCTTTAGGGAAGTTGTGACTTTTTGACAGTTATAAAATCACATGTATTGTCATATACCTTTGGTTTTAAAAAATCGGTTGGCACAGCTGTCATTTAACTCTGGTGACGTCTTTATTAGTGTGTGTTACATCAACGAAAAGGTACTTCGATGTTTTAAGTCATGTGTGATGAGGATGATCATTTATACTTCTACTAAATAAAGTAAGTCCTTTTAGGATACACCACAACAAAGATGGAGTCTCCTGAAATGTTGGTCCTCACAAAGATGATCTCAGATCTCAAAGACATGCTCGTACTACAGGTACTGTACAGATCTCAAAGACATGCTCGTACTACAGGTACTGTACAGTAATCATGGGCATGCATAACTACATCAAGCTACACCAAGAAAAAATCAAGCTAAAAACGATGCATATTATATACCTGGTTTAACTGTATGTTCTTCAACAGATGAAAGACACAGAGTACCTAAAAGACAGGATCACTCGGTGCTTGCCATGTGGTAAGATTCCTGCTTGCCTATTGTTTCTTGTTTCCCTACAGTAGGTGTTCTGTGGTTATATAATTGTCATGTAGTGGTTATGTAGTGGTTATGGCATTCATGAGCAATCATTAAATTGCCTTAAAGAGTAGCCTAATTCACTGTAATAAGGATGGTGGCGTCATGTTCATTGAGGCATTTCCTTCGACTTAAGACGGGACTAGTCCGACACCATCTGGCATCCGTCAGCCAGACGACGCGTGCGGATCACTGAGGTGCTTCGGAGGGGCAAGGTGTGTCCAGACAGCGCGAGGGTTCGAGTGTCCACCCTGTCCCGAAGGATACACTGGGGATGGAGTTAACTGCGATGATGTGGATGAGGTACTGTTGGTTGGTGGTCAGGGTTTTTCTGCAAAATCAGCATTGCCATTTGTGCAACGTGGCTTAATAAAGTGCACCTAAAAATGAAATAGCTGGTTAAATTGAAAAATCACATGTGGCTGTTAAGGGGCTATTTTGAGAGTGCTCGGCTGGTTTGTGGTGTTCGAGCTATTCGTTACCTCACTGGTGTCTACAGCAGGGTATGAAAAAACAATATGCTCCTGCAGTGCCGTCAGACTGCAGCAACAAAGTCTGAAATCCTGAATGGATCAAACATGCTGGTACAGCAAGGGAAAGTCATTGTGTGCGATCAATTGTCAAGCTGCAAAAGCCTTGACAAGACGAGCAATAAAGCCTCTTTCTTGCCTTCAAACAAAGAATCTTTGCTTTAGGGGCCAATGTTGATGCCTGGACAAAATGGAAAACTAAATTGTTTACTGAGGGCTGAGTCATTTTCCCCAGTGAACTTTGAGGGGGCGTCTGAAGGCTCCCTGGCCTGTTTTCCATGAGTCACTCCTGTTATCTCGGTTAGGTCATGCAACCCAGGAGAGGTGCATTTAAAGACCAATGACCATAGCGGTCATTACAGAGTCGTAGCAGCAGTTGACAATGTGTTGACCAATTTTTCTCCCCAAAATTTCCAATTTAACCTTAACTGGTCACCAACACTGCGAACATGTGTTACATTGATAGCCTTTAACCTGTCCACGCACAGTAGGGCTTAGTATCAATATCTATGATATAACTAATTAGCTTAAAAGTGAGGAGAAATGGAAAACTCTACCTTCAGATATAAAAGTGCTACTAAATATTGGTTCTACCTGTGCATTTGAAGCAGGTGATTCACCAACTTGCTCATCTACCTGACTGAAAATAATGTGCTAATTCGAATCACTCAATCAGCAGCTAGATGGAAGAAATACATGGCCGCACTTCTATTTTCTGAATGGAGAATTTTCCACCTCTGGAAACGAGTCAGTAATAAAGACAGATTATTG
This sequence comes from Coilia nasus, assembly GCA_027475355.1. Classification (NCBI taxonomy): domain Eukaryota; kingdom Metazoa; phylum Chordata; class Actinopteri; order Clupeiformes; family Engraulidae; genus Coilia; species Coilia nasus. Next base: position 11,411,871 of record CM050217.1, read on the forward strand.
ACAGATTGTGACTTTTTCCAGAGGAGGTGTAAATCTCTCCGCTGAGCTCTACATGTACATTCTGTTAGTTATGTGGTGTGTGTGTGTGTGTGTGGGTGGGTGTGTTTGTGCGGGAGTGTGTTTGAATGTGCATCTGTGTGTGCGTGTATGTGTGAGTGTGTTTGTGTGGGTGTGTGTTTGAATGTCCGTGTATGTGTGTTTTGTGTCTGTGTGCATGTGTGTGTGTGTCTGTGTGTGTGTGTGTGTGTGTATGTGTGTTTTGTGTGTGTGTGTGTGTATGTGTGTGTATGCTTGTGTGTGTGTGTGCATGCATGCTTTGATGTGCTGCAGTGCCAGTTCAACCCGTGCTTCCCTGGTGTGCGCTGCATCAACACGGCGCCTGGCTTCCACTGTGAGAGCTGCCCGCGGGGCTACACGGGGCCAGAGGTGCGGGGCGTGGGCATCGCCTACGCACAGGCCAACCGGCAGGTGAGTCACCACAGCAGCACAAGTCACTGTTTGTGCTCATGTACACTTTTTCAAGCAAAAGTTTTCAGTCACGGAGTTTGGTTTAATTTCAGTTTATTACAGTCATTGAGGGAAAAGGGAGAGGTTGTTAAAATCGCATGGTTGGGTCTGTCTGGAAATGAATGCATATGAGCAGACATTTAACTTAAGTACTATTGGACATCCATATAACAAATACACTGAACTGACTGCATCCCTCAGGTGTGCAATGACATAGATGAATGCCAGGTGTTCAACAATGGAGGCTGCACACCAAATTCTTACTGTCACAACACAATGGTAAGAAGTGATGTTGCATCTCATGTAGCAAGTGTCATTTTCAATGACATTTTCAATTTTATTAGAAAAATGTGATGTAATGATATATAAATATAATATGCCAATATAATGACATGTAATTCATATCTATGGGAAGATTCTTATGATATTTGTGTAGATAGAGCTACATGGATGAACCGTTAAAGATTAGAGATTAAAGATTAAAGATTAGATCCACTTTTCCATAGCACTCTTGTGTAATATTTCTTTTAATCCCACTTTCTCCACCTCACCCCTCTCTCTGTCTCTCTCTGTCTCTGTCTTTCTGTCTCTGTCTCTCTGTCTCTCTCTCTTTCTCTCTCTCTCTCTCTCTCTCTCTCTCTCTCTCTCTCTCTCTCTCTCTCTCTCTCTCAGGGCTCATTCCGCTGTGGGAACTGTAAGACTGGGTACAGTGGGGACCAGGTGAGGGGTTGCACACCTGAAACAATGTCCAACAGGCAAGGGGACCGGCTGTGTGGTAACGGCCAGCCCAACCCCTGCGACGAGAATGCAGAGTGTATCGTGGAGCTGGACGGAAGCATCACCTGTCAGGTGAGGCTGTCAATCCTGAGACTGTCATTCAGCACGCAGGGATAAAATGCCTAGACTTGACTTCACTACAGCAGCAGATCTTTCCATGTGCACCAAAGGTGGACATCCCCAGCTTTAGAGAGTAAAATTCCTGCCACATATGTGTTCCAATAATTCACTGCACCAGCTGATCCTCATTAGTGTAACCCCTAAATCGGTCGGGAGTGGGTTCTTGGTGTAGACGATTAAACTCAGGTACACACGAGTCCGAACTGATACCGCTTTACTTCTTCTCTAGCACCAGACTTCCCATAATACAGTGCTCTCTCCCCAAAACAAAACCTCAACCACAAAGCCTTTAGGGAATTGAAGTCAAAACAGACAACAAATGCATTTTCCGTTCTTACATTAGCACAACACATTGGCCAGGTAAATGAGCTAATTAGTGAAGTCACCTTTGTTAAGTGCACATGCAGTGCCTCTTTACCAGAATAATAATGAGCAGATGACAAGAAGAATATTCTAGTTGGATACAGGTATCTTATAAGCCGAATCTAAGCACAGTATGTAGATAGATATAGGTATCTTGACTATTAGAGTCAGAGGGTAATGAGTTTAAGACTTAACATACTGTTTCCTAAAGTGATTATGATGTTATAATGTAATCTAGGTGTCTCTCAGGAATTTATGAGCAGGATAATGTACAGTAAAGTGTTTAGGGTGTCTTAATTGCAGAGCTTTTAACTGACAAGCTTCTGTTCTCATTGAGCAAAGAGAGCATTGCTTTCAATTAAACCTCATAGCCCAGTGTTATGGTGTTAGCACTTACAAACCCTAATACCATATGGTCATAAATAGTGAGGTCAGTTGATGGACCTTGGTTAATTTGCTCACTTCTGGGCCTAGTAGCTGTCTAAAATCATAATGGCACTGCTACATCTGGGCAAATAGGCTTTTGTTTACACAAGATCAACATTTTGAACAATCAGTTTCCAGGAAGGAGTATTTTGGGAACACATTAAAAAACACAGCTAAGGAATGGTAAAAATATCCCCAGAGATGTTCCACTATCTCATAAATCTTCACCTGACTTCTGAAGTATTTTTATTAGAAGTGTCCTGGCCAGTGGCTAGGTACACAAAATCCAGACTGCAAGAAGGCAAGGCAGGACAATGTATTTTTGTAAAGCACATTTCGTACAGCCAGGCAATTTAATGTGTAATTTACTGAAAGTTAAAAAAGATGTACATTTGTGGTTACTCAAATTGGGCACTGTGGTAGTTTATTTTTATTCTGTTCTTTTGAAATTTGCTCACCAAGAAAGTTTAGTACATCAAGACAGACAAAGAGGAGACACCAGCAACCACAAGTTTTTTTTTTAGGTGCCAGTAATTCTTTTAACCAGCATGATTAGTTAAATTAACCTTTATTAAGTACCTTTTATTTGCTGACATTAACGACCTAATCCTTATTTTTATTTGTGCCAGTGCAAAATTGGGTGGGCTGGCAATGGCTACTCATGCGCCAAGGACACTGATATCGACGCCTACCCTGACACCGGGCTTCCGTGCCGAGATGCCAACTGCAGGAAGGTGACATATGACAAACACAGCCATCTGCAGCATGTCATTGCCATTGTTTTTCCTTTCACAGATATTTTTTTAAAATATTAAACCCTTATGTCTTTTCTGGATTAGGACAACTGTGTATTTGTGCCAAACTCTGGACAAGAGGATGCGGACAGAGACGGAATGGGCGATGCGTGTGACGATGATGCAGACAATGATGGGATTGTGAATGTTGAGGTACAGCACGAATACACAAAACAGCTGATTTCATGCCAATCTGTCCTGGGAGGTATCTCAAGCAGGTGGTTTAGTAACTAACCCAGCTAAGGTAACTCCGAGTTAGTAGTGGTAAATCTACCAATAAAAAGTCTTATGGCTTTATACTTCTAGCATACTAAGTGTACTAATCCAGGGGCAGCTGTACCGAGGGGCAGCTGTGGCCTAGTGGTTAGGGAGTTGATCTTGCAATCGGAAGGTTGCCGGTTTGAATCCCACCCTACCCTTGAGCAAGGCATCTAACCCCACACTGCTCCAGGGACTGTATCTGAAACCCTGTAAATATCTGTAAGTCGCTCTGTATAAGAGCGTCAGCTAAGCGTATAGTAATACTAAGCGTACCCCGGTAAGTGACTAAACCTGCTTTCCGGAATACCCCTAGAACTCACTCACAGGTAGGGATTTTGCTGAATATGAGAGCTTCACCACTGCTGTCTTACATGTCTGTCGCAACTCACTTTAGGATAACTGCTGGCTGACGCCAAACAGAGACCAGAAGAACAGTGACAAAGACCTTCATGGAGATGCATGTGACAACTGCCGTCTGATTGACAACCCTGACCAGCGGGACACGGACAGGGACGGGTTTGGCGACGCGTGTGACGATGACATGGATGGAGATGGTAAAGAGGTCACAGTCGGCATTGAGCTTACTGACATAGCCATGCATCACATGCAGCCTTAAGGCTTGTTTCTTCATTCCTGCCAGAAAGCTGCTTGCACAGTAGCTCTGTTATTCCTAGACCAAAACTGTGTTTAAAAGTTTTTTTTTCCCCCTCACTTTGGCCTCCTCACTGACATTTTCCCTCGCTTAGGTCATTTGCTTATAGGGAAAAACAGAAGCCAACATCCCACTCTTCGGCCACGTTTTAAAATCAACAATTAACACATGCAAGACACGAACCCTTGCCCACTGCTTAATGAAAATCAACTAAACTTAATAGGGTGTTCAGCTGTCGAATAATCAAAAACACACTGGCCCGTCTGCTTATTCCTGCCTGTCTACCGCATGGCGCAGGTAATGCACTTTTAAACTCTTACGAGTGTTTGAGGCCCATGTGCAGAAATGCCTGCTGGCAGGACTTGACATGAACAGTCTGTTTTGCAATAGCGGCACTCCAGACGATTGAGCAGATCTTTCAAGGTCTTAGTCATGTCTCCTTGCACTAAAAACGACCACATTTCCACTGTGGATGCGGGGCCAAGAGGCGGTGACCAGTGGAAACTATTCCCTGCTGAAACCCCCCCCCACTCCCCTTCACAGTCTCGCCGTCGCAGCCGTGCCACCTCGCATCTTCGGCACGTGTACACACAACACACGGCCGGAGCACAAAGCTTCATTGTCTTCCACAAGCAGCTGGAAAAAAAAACCCTTGCATGTTTATTTCCACAACTTTCATTCCTGAAATACAGCAGAGCATGTAGGAAACACCAACTGTGGTCTACTGTCTTTTCAAATGAATGCCCCTTTTCCATAACTGAATATTAAGTATAGCCTGGCTTACTTTCCGTCCATTTAGTGTATTTAGCTTGAAGACCGTTGTGATGGAGTGACCATCACTAGAGTTGTGGGTGTGCTCAGACTGCCATACCAACGAGCCTGGCTCTTTGGCATTGCGGTCGGAGCCCATGTTTGGTACCCCGGAGACTCGGGTTCGAAGCCGGGTGGGGTGACTTCTCCTCCCCTTCGCTACAACCGTACTATCTGCAGCTTTGAAAAGAAACGAACTCTAGCATGATGCATCCATTCTGATTGATCTGTTGTCCTTCTTAGGCCTGAAGAACATTCTGGATAACTGCCCAAGGGTGCCTAACATTGACCAGGTGGACAAAGACAACGATGGTGTTGGTGATGCCTGTGACAGCTGCCCTGATGTGCCAAATCCCAATCAGGTATTGCAGCAAGAATGGACACCTGTGGCACACCTGTATGGTAGAGGGTTCAGGAGAACACTGAAATTAAAAGCAAGGACTGTTAAATTGGGTTCACTAATGGGTGTTTTTTTTGTTAAATTCCAGTCTGATGTTGATGACGATCTTGTAGGAGACTCCTGTGATACCAACATAGACAGGTGTGGATTCTTGTGCTTGACACATCACTCAATTTAATGGACCCAAGAACTAAGTTTTTCTCTAACTTTAACAAATTTCATCTTTTTTGTTGTTCCAGTGATGGAGATGGCCACCAGAACACCAAAGACAACTGCCCCGATGTCATAAACAGCTCTCAGCTGGACACCGATAAGGACGGCCTTGGAGACGAATGTGACGATGATGATGACAATGATGGCATTCCTGATAACACGGACAACTGCAGACTCGTGCCAAACCCCGACCAAGCAAACACAAACGGTATGTTGCATACTTTACATCCAGAGGTGAACATCACAGGTTCAGAAATAAAAAATCCTGCCTTATATGCATTCCAGTCAATTAACTAAACCTGCTGATTCAAGTGAGTACAACTCTCACTCAAGTGAGTCAGGTAGATGAGCCAATTAGTAAAATCACCTGTGTTAAGAGCACAGACACAAGGAATTTGTGACAGGACTTTTACTTTCTCTAGCCGATTTGTCCACTTCTGCTTACATTAGACAACAGAGGCATCTATCTAAGAGCCACCTAAAGCTTTCAGTAATCCTTTGTGTCACCCTGGACAGGTGGCATGTACGGCGATGCTTGTGACCGTGACCGTGACAATGACAAGGTGATCGACCGCATCGACAGCTGCCCTGAGAACGCGGAGGTTACCATGACAGACTTCCGCGCCTACCAGACGGTGGTGCTGGATCCGGAGGGCGACGCTCAGATTGACCCCAACTGGGTCGTCCTCAACCAGGTCTGAGACACCTCATGAGGAACAAGTGTCATATACTGCAAGTTGTATGCGACTGGACTTCTTTTTTTCGGAGCTTGAGGACATTTCACCTTTCATCTAAAACACTTCTTCAGTTCTGACCTGATGATGGCAAACTAGGAGCTGTGGTCCAGTGGTCCAGAGAATATACCTCCTGGTTCTCCATCATCAAGCCAGAACTGAAGAAACCTTTTGGATGAACTTGAAACATCTTCAAGCTCCAAAACAAGTCCAATTGTATACAACTTAGTTGTTTTGACTACTATGATCTGGATGAATGAGAATCAGCACAGACATACAACAAGCAACTTCACCATTAACATTTCTGACATATTCTATCTGTAAATCATTCTATTCCTAGGGTATGGAGATTGTTCAGACAATGAACAGTGATCCAGGTCTTGCTGTGGGTATGATTCCTCTCATTCTTCCTAAAAGCTATTTTTTTATGTTATTACTTTTATTAGGACAACAAAGGTATTGCTAACGTGTGCACAATATGTCCATAATGATCAACAGAACATCACAATTTATTATTACAACATTTCAATTGATTATTACAAATATTTAATGTAGTATATTTTTCGACATTTGAGTTGACCCTTGGCACTCTTGTTTCCTGCCAGGATACACTGCCTTCAACGGAGTCGACTTTGAGGGGACTTTCCACGTGAACACAGTAACCGACGACGACTACGCCGGCTTTATCTTTGGCTACCAGGACTCGTCCAGCTTCTACGTGGTGATGTGGAAGCAGACGGAGCAGACGTACTGGCAGGCCGTGCCCTTCAGAGCCGTGGCAGAGCCTGGCATTCAGCTCAAGGTCCGTCCGCAGCACACCTCAGCTATTAAAGGAGAACTTCGGTGTAAAATGAAAATTGGCATGTTAAAACATCATACCAAGTTGGTATGTGTACTGAGGAGCAAAATTGATTTAGCCTGTTGCATTCAGAGTTTAACTATTTTTTAGCGTTTGTCCCAGAAGGCTAACAGTAGAAGTGGTAGGTGCCCTCAGACGAAGCATGACGACTACGCTATTTTTATACCACTAAAACAGCTCGAAGAAACTCCACACTCCATCGGTAGTACAACACAGGTCCTGACTTTGTAAGTGTACACAACATTTATTAATAAAATAGTTTTGACAGGCAGTACCTTGCTGTAGTTTCTCATCGCCGCCATGATGAAAGTCCAAACAAGTCGATTGTACTACCTCTTCTCCTATTCTTCCTGCTGGTTCGTGTTCCTCAATCGACTTGTGCGGACTTTCATCATGGTGGCGACGAGAAACTACAGCAAGGTACTGCCTGTCAAAACTATTTTATTAATAAATGTTGTGTACACTTACAAAGTTCTCAGTACCTCGTTTTTAATGTCAGGACCTGTGTTGTACTACCGATGGAGTGTGGCGTTTCTTCGAGCTGTTTTAATGGTTTAAAAATAGTGTAGTCATCATGCTTCGTCTGAGGGCACCTACCACTTCCATTGTTAGCCTTCTGGGACAAACGATAAAAAATAGTTAAACTCTGAATGCAACAGGCTAAATCAAATTTGCTCCCCAGTACACATACCAACTCGGTATGATGTTTTAACATGCCAATTTTCATTTTACACCGAAGTTCTCCTTTGAGCTCTGCCATGAACTCTCCTTTATACTGCATGCTTTCAGATTAGGGCTGCACAATATATTGAAAATATGGCAGTATCGCAACATACAATATTGTGTACATGTCCCAATACATGACAGTGCAAAATACATGACTTAGCTGCAGTAAATGGATGAGTTCTATAAGCTATGCTTTTGCATTGCACATATCAAAACATTTGGCCTCATCAGACAGTGTGCCACATTCTGTGAGGATGATATCATTCACATGGTACAGGTCATTTAGTATGGACCAGATCTATATGTTGAACTGATTACTGTTACACAATCTGGCCCACTGTTTTTGTCAGCAGTGTTAGTGAGAAGGTTAATGCAACACCTCAGAAGCATGTATCATAACTCTAAAAGGATGTAAAAAAAACATCACAAATGGAGTACATTTACTTAATATGGATTTCATTCTCTCTTGCTGCTCCTTTTTGTGTTGGGTGTCCAGGCGGTGAAATCAAAGACGGGTCCTGGCGAGTACCTGAGGAACTCCCTGTGGCACACAGGTGACACCAGCGAGCAGGTGCGCCTGCTGTGGAAGGACCCGCGCAACGTGGGCTGGAAGGACAAGGTCTCCTACCGCTGGTCCCTCCAACACAGGCCACAGGTCGGCTACATCAGGTGAGAGCACTGGCCTCAGGTTGGCTACATCAGGTGGGAGCACTGGCCTTTGGTTGGCTACATCAGGTGAGAGCACTGGCCTTGGGTTTGGCTACATCAGGTGAGAGCACTGGCCTCAGGTTGGCTACATCAGGTGAGAGCACTGGCCTTGGGTTGGCTACATCAGGTGAGAGCACTGGCCACAGGTCGGCTACATCAGGTGAGAGCACTGGCCTCGGGTTGGCTACATCAGGTGAGGGCACTGCATGACCCTAGCACCCAGCGCCACCTGCTGGCCATAAATGGACTGTCAAGTGGGCTGGGCAATGTCAGATTTTCCTGATCTTTCTCTGATATCACTATTGAGTAGCATTTGGCACAACACATTTATGATTCCGGTAATACATTAACAGTAATATCATTAATGTTAAAATTATATATAATAATACAGATGAATAATTACATTTCAATTATTGTTGTTAGCGTTCGAAAGTATTATGCTTTAAAAAAATGATTGTCATAGCAGCATTTGATGCAGGATTAGCAGAAACAGCTTGGAGCAGACATAAAACGTTATATATGTATGTTTGTTGTTTTGTTTTGTTTTTTTTTTTTTTTTTTGGGGGGGGGGGGGGGGGGTTATTTAAAACTTGCCATCCAAGTGCAGTGCTGAGTATCTCTTGAGTTAAACAAGTTGCATTGGTAACCTTGGTAAATGATAGAGAGAGAGACATCATTTCTTTGCACAGGGTGCGTTTCTATGAGGGCCCCTCGGTGGTGGCTGACTCAGGCGTGATCATCGACACCAGCATGAGAGGAGGCCGCCTCGGCGTCTTCTGCTTCTCACAAGAAAACATCATCTGGTCTAATCTCATGTACCGCTGCAATGGTGAGTGACTCACTACAACAAGGGAACAACAAAAACACTGCCAATTGTATCAGTTGATAGTATAATGACAAATAATGACTGTTGGACCAGTAGCTAATGTTACTGCTACTTTAATCTGGATTTTATGAGCACATACAACTAGTAAAGGTATGCCTGATCATTTGTTTAAATAAAGATCATGGATAATAACCCACATTAGAAACACATTGTACTATATTAAAATTGTGGTTTTCAAGTAAAGTAGCATGACTTGTTTTGATTCATGTGAAAATTTTAAATAGACTATTAACAACGTCTCCCCCCTTCCCTTTGCCTTCTTCACAGACACCATTCCAGCCGACTTCCAGGAATACAACTCACAGCAATTGGGCAACACACGCCAGTAATCACAGAGGAGACTATAATGGCAGAAAAACAACATGGAAGGATAGTCAGAGGGCATTACTGGGGAATGACACAAACCCAGCATGTGGACTCTTTTCTGTTCATTAGGTCTTCCAAATGTCCAGGCAGACAGAGAAAGAAAGAGAGAGAAAGAGAGAGAGGGAGGGAGGGAGGGAGAGGGGGAGAGAGGGAGGGAGAGAGAGACAGAGAGAGAGAGAGAGGGAGGGAGAGGGAGAGAAAGAGAGACAGAGAGAGAGAGAGAGCGAAAGAGAGACGGTATCAAGGGAAAGGGAGAGGGAAGGAAAGGGGTGAGGAAGGATTACATAACATTAATATTAAGCTTTGAATATTACTTGGATAATATTAGGTTGGCACATATTGTAAGGGTTTTTTTTTATTCTTCACGTTTGTGATAAACCTGAAATCTTTGTCAGCATTGTTTACCAGCAGTTTTACAGTTCTTCATTTTTGGCCTGACTTACCAGCACATGATTCTGTAATGAAATGAAACTACAACTACTTTTTAATAAACACATAACTTATTTGTCCCTTCCAATTAAATTTAACAGGAATCCTGACACCGCAGCAATTAAGCCAACATTATGAGGACTTACCAAGACAAGGAAAAAAAGGAAACCTTCATTACAAACACAAAACACAAATAACACAAGTTTCCGTTTGTATATTTTTTAATCTTTTATCATTAAAAAGACCTTTGAAAAACAGAGCTCAGTACAGGACAGGGGTTTGTACTTGATGATGTAAGGCTCAGCCATGGCAGTACTGATGGTCTCATTGCTTAGCACCTCCCTCTTCTCCACTTCACAGATGCTACCTCACTACCAGGACCCTTTCACGTGGATAAGACAATTATTTCACAAACACAAACATCTTTTCTATCCCATGTATGTAGTTAGTTTTTTTTTTGTCATATTTTTTCAACAATCAGATGACAACAATGGTAAACTTACTTCGTGCCCCTAGAAAACAAGATAACTATGTCTCTATCTCTGTGCGCGTAATCAAAAGTATGTGCACTACAAACACACTAACTTCTCACTTGAATGTGCAGCTTTAGCGCCCCTAGTGGTCTCCCTTAAAAAAACAACCCTGAAAGGTTGTCAGGTTTCTTTTTTTTTCCTTCATAAATTAGACCTGGACTTTTATTGGTAAGACACACAATAAAAGTGAATGTAAATGAGGAGAAAAACATAACAGTACAAAGAAATGCCAAGCACCATGGTTATAATATTTTAAAGTGGATGGATTTACAGTGTCAAACTTAGATCTACGGTGCACTAATTAGTAATTAATAATTACCAGGTTAGGAAAACTCAACATTTACCCTGGCAGTTGATAGCCAAGAATAATGAAATATACACTGTTTAAATCTGAAGCCACTATAAATGTCAATCACTTGCACTAAATGACACAAATCAGATCCTTTAAGGTTAATTAGTATGTTTTTCACAGTTTTTTAAACACCCCAAACTATTGTTTTGTGTTCATAGGAAACAAGCAAACACGGTTATAACCCCCTCCCACAAATGAATCACACTCGCTAATAAAGGGACTGAACTGACATACAGTATACTTTTGTTAGCTTCATACAGGCAACCCTCAAAACCTACAAATTGCACATCATTGCGAGATCTCTAATAATAAAACTTCCATTTAAAAGCAAAACATTTAGTCTCTATGGTACATCCCTGGCACTTTACTCGATGGCCAATTAGTTAGTTAAAATAAACAGTAAAATAAACAATAAAACCACAGGATAAAACCCTTCATGTAATCTGCTTCCAGTTTCTGTGATGTGTTGTGACAGATGATGTACTCTGTAACTATACCAAGCAGTAATGTTAGTTCATAGAAAACATGCTACATATACCTTAATACAGCTGCAAACTAAGTGTTATGAATACATTTTGTTTCTAACTATAAAATGTCAGTATGAAAGATAGAAAAAAGTGCATTGTTATTGTCTACATATTAACAACTAGGCTGTAAAATGTAATCACAACTGGCAGTTTTAAAACAGAGAAAACGACTCAACAAAGATTATTAGTTTTTAAAGATTAGTATAAATTCCTACTGCAACAACAGCTCACCTATTATATTTATTGGTACAGTAGCTCACCTGTGTGTTCTAGGAAGTGATTTAAACAACAGATTGCTAACAATCTAATAGAATTACAAAATTGAAGGTGAAACCTGTATCTCTAGTATGGTACACGAAAGAAGTTTATCAAAAACTCAGCTCTGTATGTGATTGGTAAGTAAAGGCAAACCACAAAGACACACCTACTTAGACATGGGCTAGTAAGAAGCACTTCTGATTGCATTAAATGATTGTTAATTTAAAAAAATACATCAAACAAATAGCTTGTAACACCTAGAGGATGTCTGTACCTGCTCAAACCCAGCTTGAGAGAAATGCAGTTTACTAGTAACTTCGCTTGATGTTTCTGCGTTAGCAATGCTCAGCATTAGCCTGGACATGACACAACTGAATCTTTAGGTTCTAGCTTTGGCACCATCTTCCTGTCCTACTAAAGAGTGACATCTTAAATGCACAACAGAGTTGCATTCTGTATTTGGCCGTACTGCTGAGAAGTCACTGTGTTTCAAGATGATGGTACAAATCAGTGCTGGCTCAGTTAACAGAAAACATCTTTACCAATAATGAAAGCAACATATTTGGACTGTAACAGCTGTATTGTAACAAACCTCCTAAACCTTATTCTCTGGCCTTTAAGCCAACTGAATCTTTCTTCTCTAAGTAAGCTTCCAAAACCTCATATCCTGGGATTAACCCTTCCCACCATGCCTAGCTCTTCTTTGAACCAAGAACCACTATGGTCGAAAATGATGATGATTGGTGATTTTGGTGATTTTTTTCTGTTCTGCTAATAATACTTATATAATAATATATATAATAATAATATAACAAAGGAGAAATTGGCCATGTGATATACATTTATATTTACATAGATCTTAGGTCAATGTGTGGCATTTTTGGAAAAACCATCTGTGAAATCACAAAGCCTTTTTTCCTAGTGTCCAACTTAGCATCACAGAAGAAAACAAAAAGACAACAAGCTCTGTGAACAATGAAAAGAAATGAGCATTCTGAGACGAGCTGACAAAAATGTAAAAAATTTAACAAAAGCCTGTTGAATTGCATAGAGTACTTCATCTATCAATATAATAAGCAAGACACTTACTGGTACGTTTACATGGACTTAAGAGCCTGAGCAAAATGTCTGTTGGGTTATGAGTCTGAGAAGGTCATCTTCATTAAAAACATATGTACATTTCTGGTTGTCAACTTGTCATGGGTGTCCATGGTAATCATGACAAATGCAATGGTAACAAAACTCCATGCTTCATAAAAAAATGGAAAACACAAAATGGCTCGTAAAAAGGAGCTGTAAGCCATTCATCCAAAGACTAAAAAACCCCAGAAAACAAACAGATATAACAGGAACACGTCGTAAACACAATATGAAAACAAACTAAACCCAATATTAATAATAAAACCTAAACTATTGAGGTGGTGTGTGTGTCTGTGTATGTGAGTGTGGTGTGTGGGTTTCTGTGATGTGTTGTGACAGATGATGTACTCTGTGTGTGTCGTGTATGGTGTGTGTATGTGTGTGTGTGTGTGTGTCGTGTGTGGGGTGTGTGTCTGTGTGTAAGCGTGTGTGTGAGAGAGAGAGTGTGGTGTGTGTGTTTTTTGTGATGTGTTGTGACAGATGGTGTACTCTGTGTGTGTTGTGTATGGTGTGTGTGTGTGTGTGTGTGTGTGTGTGTGTGTGTGGTGTGTGGTGTGTGTGTGTGTAAGAGGGCAGGAGGATTGGTGTTGGTGGTGTTGGTGGCTGGCTGGCTGCAGCATCTAGGCCTCAAACCTCTTTGGGCAGAGCATGGGGGCCACCAGAGTGCCCATGTAGAGCAGCAGGCAGATCCAGCAGGAGGTGATCTTGATCCAGAAGACAGACCAGCTGCCGTCCAGCAACTTCTCAATCTCGGCCTTGTCATAACTGTGCACGAAACAGAAAAACAAAAACATTATATTACATTACAGGTCAGTTATATTCACTGCCACCTGAGCTTCAGAATATTAACTCTCTTTCAGTTTTTAAATCAACCCTTACGAACACAACTGTTCAGACTGACCTACCCAATATGACCTTACTTACATGCTGCAAATTAGCATTTGCTTTTATTATTGTGTTTGAATTGTCTGTTGTAAAGGGACCTTGAACCATGAAAGGCGCTAATAAGTAAAATGCATTATTATTATTTATGTGACGCTCTTATCTGGAGCTGCTTCAAGTGAATTTGGTACAGGAAAGTTGGTACAGGAATAGCTAAAAAGTGATATGGGGTTACACCCCCCCCCCCCCAATCTAAGGCTAACAGGGCTATGTAAATGCATTAATTGGTGCAGCATCACAGCCCTAACTAGGGAATGGCATGAAGATGATATGCATGTCATTTAAGCTTCCTAATGTCCAGACAGACAAACAGAGAGAGAGAGAGAGAGAGAGGAGAGAGAGAGAAGGAGAGAGAGAGAAGGAGAGAGAGAAGGATGGAGGGAGGCAGAGTGATACAGAAAAAAGGTGAGAGAGTGAAAGATAGAGAGAGAGAGGGAGGTAGAGAGAGAGAGAGAGAGAGAGAGAAAGAGAAAGAGAGCTGTTATCCAGGGGAAGGGAGAGGGAGGGAAAGGGGAGGATTACATAACATTAATATATATTAATATATATAATATTAATACTTGGACAATATTTACAATGACAAACAGGCATCACGATTCCTCACAGTGCCTGTGGTATACGGCGTTACTGCTGCCCTACTGTCTGAAGGGCTCAGTGCTACCGGTATGAGACACGCAGTAGTGCTCATGCAGTGCGGTGTGTGTGTGCGGACACCGTGACCAGGGCTGGAATTTCGTCATTTTAGGGGCAAGGCCACTTGGGCCTTTGTGTTGTCAATTTTGTGAAGGGCATCAAGGCCACTGTGGCCTTCTGGCAGATATTTTTCAAGGGCAAAAGGCCAGATTGAGAGGGCACGAGGGCCATGGCCCTCATGGCCCTCGTGAAATTCCTGCCCTGACCGTGACACTCACTGGAACCAGTTGGTGACGGTCATCATGACGTAGAGGGAGCCCAGGAAGAAGACGAAGTGAAAGTAGGAGTAGCTGTAGATGGTGCCGTCCCTCTCGTCGTACGTCACGTCCTGCCCCCCTCCCGTCTTCTTCTCCTCCTCGTCAAAGTCATCTGAGGGAGAGGGAGAGGGAGAGGGAGAGCAGCAGCAGCAGAAACAATGAGTGGGTCAATGAGTGCACACACGAGCCTGGTAAACCCGCCCCTGTGTACTTCATTTCATTTTGTACAGAGGGTCTGGAGTAGCCTGGTAAACCCGCCCGTTCTACTTCATTTCATTTTGTACAGAGGGTCTGGACCGGAATCTGTTGAGGAGCATGTAAGAGGACTGAGCAACTCCTATCCAATCAGCGAACGGAGAGTGTGTTCGTGAGCCATGACGTTGACTTTGTGTGCTGGATATGAATTGCAGTGCGTAGTTAGGCTAATTGCATGCAGTGTATGTGACGAAGAGGCGTTAGAGATTGGGTAAAGGCAGAGGCTCTTGTTTTAAACTTCAGCAGAGTCCACACCTCCAGGAAGAAATCTTTTCTCACGGCCTCCGCACCAGACCCTCTGTGCAAAATGAAATGAAGTACGAGGGGCTGCTTTACCAGGCTACGCACACACATCAATGAGTGAATGTCAGTGAGCGCACGCATGGACGAGTGCCAAGTCTGTGTCTGGCCCCAGCAAGTAATTAGTGTCCCTGGATCGATGATCAAGCTGGAGGAAACAAAGGCCATCCCTATTTCTGAGAAGCATTTCTACCCAGCTTTCAACAGTGGGGACATATGGCATTGCATATATTGCATTTTGAAATGTCCAGTGCAAAAAGGTTTTTGCTTAGATAACATGCACGGTTTAGGTTGCATTTTTAGTGGCAAAGAGGTTTTGTAAGAGTTTATTCAAAGCACGCACATCCTAAATGAACACTCGGAGCAGGAACAAAAGGCAGTCAACATAAGCAGAAAAGAAAAAGTCAGCTTAACCAGATTTATGCTCCCAAGTTTATTTTAGTAAATAATGTGACGTTTCGGGCCTCCTCAACCCTTCCTCAGTTGTGCCAGTCCCAGACAAACAACTTGGTCATTGATCCAAGGACAATAATAGCTTGGTGAAATCATATCATGCAGAGGGTTGAACATGAGTCTATCACCACTAGGTGGCACTAGACACACTGGAGCACTGCTCCCCAACTTCTGTGTAAGCTGTAACTCGTTTAACTCTTAAGCAAATGCAACGAAAGAAGGATGTGATGTAAAGACAGGATGGTGATAAATCCTCGGATCAAGTCGGCTACTACTCGACACAAGTGGCTAAATGTAATCGCATCAGTCAGGGTGGGTCTTACTAATCATATTAGGACAGAGCCAGTATCAGTATAGGTTCACTCGATTGTTTACAGAAATCCACTTACCTGTGTCGTCTCCACAACAGAAACAACAGCGAGCTCTCTGTAAAAGAAAAGAGGAAAAGCAGGGAGATGAAAGGTTGCGAGTAACATGTCCGGTCTAAAACAGCTATCACTGTGTAAACACCAGATGTGACCCCATCATGCTCTCGGTAACACCATTAACGGCCATTAGTGTTGTTATTCAAGAATAGCGTAGGGGTAATAGCAAGGGACGCCTCTGGGGGTCTCACACCCTGAGGGTGAGTTCAGTCTAAAATCATTGACATCCTATACATGTATAGGATGTCTATGTGTTCAATTACCTCATTCTCTTGCACTGCGTTTCTGTAGACTCTCAGCGCTGTAGCACTTCTTCTGGTGGTGGAGGTCAAGCTATGGAGAGAGAGAAACAGAGAGAGAGGGAGAGAGAGAGACAAACAGACAGAGAGTGTGTATGATAGAAAGAAAGAAAGAAAGAGAGAGAGAGAGAGAGAGAGAGAAAGAGAGAGAGAGACAGATAGACAGAGAGTGTGTATGATAGAAAGAAAGAGAGAAAGAGAGAGAGAGGGAGAGAGAGAGAGAGAGAGGGAGAGAGAGAGACAAACAGACAGAGAGTGTGTATGATAGAAAGAAAGAAAGAGAGAGAGAGAGAGAGAGAGAGAGAGAGAGAGAGTGTGAGTGGGGCAAGAGTAGAAAGACAAAGAGGTTAAAAAAACAGTCCAAGGAGCAACCATCAAGCTACATGCATTCAGCAGTCTTTATTAAGTACGTAAACCAGTCTCCTGCAGCAAACTGGGACAGGGATTGAAAGCAGGGAGGGTAAATAAAGATAACAAGTAAAACAGCAAACATAAATCATTGTGAGGCAGGAAGGCTAACAGCATTGCCCTACTTGTCAGCGGGCATTTGGAGATAGCGCCTGTGCCAGGGTGGCTACTGACTAGTGGCTCCAAGGTCAACCGCGCAATGGCTGTGAAATCCAAAAGCTATGAATGTGCGGCACAGCCTGTTCATGACAACACAGGCAGTATTGTCATGCCTTTTACAAAACGGGAGGCTTCTGGGTAAAATTCACACTCACAGTCAGCCGTTTATTTGGCTGTCAGCCCCAAAGGCGGTCAAACTCAACATGCCTTCAGATCAACGTAATCTAGCTCTCGAAGGGGGTTTCCGCTCAATGTCATAAAGAACTCTGAAATTACACTTTCAGAAGTTAGGAAATTTTAAAACAAGCAGAATACACCAACTGTATGAGCAAATGTTTGAAAGCAGATGGCATTCCTCAGCACCCAGGAGAAATCCAAATAAACAATTATTCACATCACTGACTGTATCATGGCTCCGAGTGTCCACTTTGAGATACCCGTGCCAATAATTCGCTTCTCTGTGGTGCAAACACTGCAGGCACAAACAACACAGGACTAAGATAGCTTACGACAGACCTCATATCAAAGTCTGAGAAAGCCCTGGTATATATTAAGGACTGTAAGACAGACTATTATGGTCTGTTTGTTTCAGTCTGGTTGACATGGCGGCTCATCATCTTCTCCTGCTCTTAGACGGTTTTATGTTGAATACTTGCTCATCTTGGGCACCGCTACACCCATTTTTGCCAACCGCTTCCATGAGCCATTAGTGAGAAAAAGTCACTAATTACCATCTCTAATGCTGTATGCCGTGTTTAGCAGGACCAAATAGCTGAGGAGAAATCTAGCACACGCCCCTGTGGTTATCATCCAAGTGCCTTTCATCACTCCCTCTTGAATTCTCTTACACACATACACACACACACACACACATACACACATACAGACACACGCACACACACATACAAACAGACTAACACACACACACATACACATACACACATACAAACAGACAGACATACAGCAAGTACAGAGAATCTCAAAGGCATGTCTTCAGAGCTGAAAAACAGACCACATTCTTTTGTTGTTTTTTAATAAACAGATGTCCCGGAAACCCTCCCTGAGAAAGCTACAGACAGCACAGTCAGCTTTTAAAGC
>CM050217.1:11437500-11482500 GCA_027475355.1 Coilia nasus
ATAGGGCTGCCATCTACCTGTCCTGCGCTTGATGTATTCACCAGGACTAATTTATGTTTATCTACGCTTCCCCAGCTGGTAGGGGCAGATGGAGCTGCTGGTGGATGTGAGGTTCTTCCTTCGGTTCTCTGTGGCTTTGATGTGGTGTTAAGTGCACTTGGGCAGACGGTCATGCATGGATCCATACCAGTTCTGGTTCCAGCGATGAGCAAACTCCACCAGGAGCATGAGCTGGATCAGGACGAAGAGAACGCCTCCGACAGCTCCCACATAGCGCCACACTGCAGACGGGGGTGGGGGTGGTGATAGGTTGGGGGGGGGGTTGGTAAGACAGAGGAGGGGTGAGGGATGTTGGTGGTGCAGGGGTGAGAGATGGTGTGTGTGTTTGTGTGCGTGTAGGAAGGGGGGATGGTGGTGAGAGAGAGAGGAAGAGTTTGAGTCAGAAACAGTTTCCATAAAAAGCACTTTTAGACCCAATCCTGAACACTCCACAGAACTCAGCCAGGCAGTTCTGGTGCCAGATTTCCTAAATGGAATTTTGCGGTTAGCTCGATGCAATTCAGTTTAGGACCAAATGTGGCTTATTAGAGCACTGACACCAGGAAACTTCAAGCTTGAGTAAAAAAACAACATTTGAAGTTATTATACAAAGAACAAATTTATAGTAGACCAATTCTGCAGTAGAGCAAAACAAAGCTAATACACTTCAGTTGCCACTGTTAAGCTGGAAGCACACACACACACACACACACACACACACACACACACTCACTATCCTGCACTCTCATTCATGGCTAAGGTGCCCTTGATCAAAGCATCTAACCTCACATTGTCCCTGTGTGCAATTCACTGCAAGTCACTCTGGATAAGAGCATCAGCTAAATGACATGCAAAGTAGTGTTCAAAGGACTGTAGGATAACTGCCATAAACAAGTGTATTTGAGTGTAATCCAGGAGAGCTTATTTGACACTGCACAACTATTCACCAGCTTAAGTTTTTAGCATTTGTCATGTTTAAGCTCATTAGTTGTCTATCGTGAGCGCTCTTTAAGGCTTTGTATTTTCGTTGGATTTTTAGAAATATTCTGGCTGTAACGCGATCGCCAGATGCCAAGAACAATCAGCCGCTAAACAGCCCAATCCGTAACTGAATCAAGGGGTCATGTACAACAGCATTCTGTGGCAAATTAGATTAGAGGAAAGAGCGCTCTAAATGGCTCGCTGCTTGCACATTTCTCTCCGTTGGCAAGATGGCCTGTACTTTGCTTGTGCTGTCTTTGTCTTCAACTGTCTTCAACAGTCGGCTTGCACATTAATAAAAAACACCAAATCCAAAACATGCAAAGCTAATATTACCAGCTAATCCATCAAGGATCCTCGTCCTCTATTGTTTGGCTAGGTACTAATATAAACCTTAGGAACCACTACAGAGCAAAATAAAACATGCACTAAAAATTAGTAAGTTATAAATCTGCTTCTCAAAAAAACAAAAAAATCCACACCAAACAAGCAAGCATAACCAACAGCAGATGGAGAGGCTGCTAACAGTGATCGGACCAGCGCCTCTCTCTCTCTCTCTCTCTTGCTGTTGCTGTTGCTTTTCCCCTAGGCCAACCCGGAGAGGAACAGGCCAAGCCCCAACCTCCTCTCCCGCTGAGTGGCCCGGTGCTCCAGCAGCATGAAACCAGCCCCGGGGGGGTTTGTGAAGAGGATTTCAGACACTAGTCACGCTCTCCGAGGCATACTCAACTAGCACCACTGCACACGTTTTCTGTTTGTCTAACATGAGCAGTTGCTCCAAGGTCAGGTCTGATGCGAGTGCTTGGAATGCTACAGTGTGTGTTATTCCTTTGCGTTTTTAAAAGGAGGGGGCGTCGATAAGGCCGGCAAGGGAAGGGAGGTTGAAAGACCGTCCGGGAATATACGTGAACGCAGTTTTTCATTATGGTCAGAGGCTGGGGCATATAGGTATACAAAGGTTTGGGAGGTTCCTTCTTTCGGTTACAACCCAATTTACAATTAAAGGAGAGAGAAAAACGGAAGGGACGGCACAACACCAGACTGTACCTTCTAGAAACATCTTCTCATCAGGAATGAAGAATCCTCCCGCACAGCAGGCCAGCAGGGCAATAAATTTGAAGAACCAGAATCTGTGTTCAGGAGGAACAAAAGATTAAAAACCACATCAGATGAGTTTCATGATTGCTATGATTCATCATACGAGATTCATCATAGTAACAATCTACACATTGTTACTTCCTAAATGCAAACTAAGCCATCTTTCTTAATGTCACATGGTGAAGTCATTACTGATGAAACATTACAGATGTTTCCAGATTTCTCAGGAAGGACACTAGTGGACTTGTATGCCGTCAACTGTGGTGGGCACAAGCTTCTTAATGTATCGATGTGTTACAACCTGTTTACTCGAGGGAAAAAAGAAAAGAAAGAAAACCCACCTATGTATGGCTTAGTAGTGTTTGCACACTTCACACACATCCAATTATTGCAGATCCAATTATGATCTTAAGCACCCTCTGTGGGAGGGCTAAGCCATTTGATTTGTAAAGCAGCAGAACAAGACTCATTCTGCGGCAACTTCCTCTGGCCAGATCCTCGGAATTAATACGGCTATTCATTGGCCAGTGGTGTGGGAGGATAGGGAGGGGGGAGGCGGGGGCAGCATGGGATGGTTTTGGTGGTGGGGTTAAGCCGCTCGCAGCTAAACGCAGCTGAATGACAAGTCGGCTACAAAGGCTGGCTGCCAAAGCATACATGTGATCCCGTGGCGCTGGCTACGCCTCGGACATGTTCCCAGAGACGCAGGGTGTCCTGACAGGGAAGGGGGAGGAGCTGAGGAGTTGTGTTGTGATGCTAAGAGTGGGGAGACAGGGAGGGAGGGGGGCTGGTGATATACAGTTGTGTGTAACACCAATTGTTCGCGGATAATTTTTATTTCGTCTCACTATGTACTATGGCTGAAACGACAGTAAAAAACTTTCTGACTTGACTTTGGAGTTGTGTTGTGATGGTTAGAGGAGGAAGACCCCCACTAAGGCTGCTCGATTATGGAAAAAATCTGAATCACGATTATTTGGGCCAAAACTAAAATCACAATTATTCAAACGATTATTTTGTTTTCCTCAGTAACATGGTTCATTTATTGAAAATGTATTCAAAAACATTTTGAAAAAACATTCTTGTACCTTGTATCTTGTACCATTCTTGGATTTTCCCTAATACCTTTCTTTGTAAACATTAGTAAGTCTCCTTTGATGTCTAATGTACAAACAGTAGAAATGTCTAATGTATACATCTAATGCACAGTACAAACAGTAGAAAATAATTAGGACAAAAAACATTGTTTGTTTTGAGATCGTTTGGCCCTGAAATCGTTATCACGATTAGAATTCGATTAATTGAGCAGCCCTAACCCCCACCTGAAAAAAAAACCCTTAAGGACAAAACTATGAAGGCAAGAGGCAGACAAAGTGAACAAAGTGTCACAATGTGAACAGGAAAGAGACTGTGAGAGAGAGTTTGGGAGAAAGAGAGAGAATGATTAAGAGACCGAGTCAAGAGAAAGGTTGAGAGTGGAAGGACAGAAAAAAAAAGAAAACAAGCCAGTCAACAAAGAAAATAGAGAAAGAGAACTCAATAATGAAAAGAGAGTGGGTGCGGTCATGTGTGCCTGTGTGTTTATGTGTGTGTGTGTTAGAGAGAGAGAGAGTGGAAGAGTAAAGAGAATCAGAGAGAGAGAGAAGGAGAGAGACAGAGACAGACAGACCGACAGAGGCAGACAAAGAGAAATAGACTGAGAGAGAGAGAGAAAGACAGAGAGAGAGACAGACAGAGAGACAGAGAGACAGAGAAAGAGAGACAGACAGACAGACAGAGAGAGAGAGAGAGAGAGAGAGAGAGAGAGAAAGACCGACAAAAATAGTAAGGGAAAGACAGAGAGAGAGAATGACAGAGAGAGAGAAAAAAAGACAGAGAGAGAGAGAGAGACAGACAGACAGAGAGAGCAAGAGAGAGAGAGAGAGAGAGAGCGAAACTGACATGCATAGAGAAAGCTGCACCTCTACACTGTGGTATTGTGCAGAATGTGCTTTTGTGTTGTCTGGGAGAGGAAAACAGAGAAAGAAGTACCCATTGTGAACGGCCGCTCGACATCCCTTGCTGGACTGCACGCGTATGGTGAAGAGGCAGAAGAAGAAGAAGAAGCAGGCCATGCCGAAGCAGACCTTGTAGACGGCCGAGTAGCCCACCAGGCTCTTGCAGATCTCCCCGTCCTTCAGCGTCTCACACATGTCCTTGTAAAAGGGGATCTAGGGGTGCAGGTCACGTCACGCAGTTAAGATGCTGGAGGGCAAGGCTAGCATTGCATGCTGTGCAGTGCAGTCAAAATAATATAACTGAGGACTTCTGTTTTAATCCTGCTAACATGTCTGCTGATAAATACTGTCCAAATATCCAGCTGTAATTGAAACAGCTAAAATGACGAATTTCACAGAAATCCATTTCTGTTGGAAAAAGGCCACAGAAAATCAAATATTAAAAATGGGTTTATGAGCAAACAAAAAACTCTTTACTCTTTGGTTAGACTGTTTGGCCAGAGACAGACGATGGCTCTGCTAAAACACTACACATAGTGTGTGAACACAAATGACTCACAGTGCCAGTGAGAGAGTTTGAGGGCCAACCAGGCTATTCCTGGGTGATTTGAGAACTAAGCAAATGCAACTCTAAAACATTAAGCCTTCCTAATGCATGACAGTCAAAATTCTGACAGTTGTCCATGATATGGGTGTTAGTGTCAACTCAGGTCCAATATTAAATATATAGTCTTTTGTGATCAGCAGAGTTGGCTAAGAGAGCGCTTAGCTTAGGTTAATCTGTGTAGCAACATCGTCTGGAAAACCCAGTGAAATCTGCCTGGCCTCCCAGGTCACGTTTAGTACATGTAATTGCCACCTGGGGTATGGAAAATATGTTTGAAGCCGTGATCATTTCTCCAGAAATGTGGGGGGGGGGGGGGGGGGGGGATCAAAACATGGCCACACCTTTGAAGGCGTTGCTGTTTAAAGATTAAGGTCTGGCCTACTATACTATTTATCACCTTAAAATGCTCCAGTAATGATTATCTAGAACCTCTTTTTAAAAAGTTATTTGTTTTTGGAATACAACACTTTAACTCTAATATCTACTTAATATCTCTTGAAACTGCCATTGCTAGCTCTTGTCTAGTTCTGAGTAAAAATGTGCTCTCAGACTTTGGTTCCCATTTAAAAAGGAGGGGGACTCTCTCCTTAGTATTTCCTTATTACTTGACTGGTCTCTTGTTCTCATGTGAAATTTTGAACAGAAGGGGAGTCAAGACCGCCCCCACCAACAATAGCAGAGGCAAGGCCAGCCTGTAAACCAGGGCCTACATGACAGTCGGCCGGAACACAATGCTTCACCCACAGCACCCCGGCAACATTCCTTTGTGCTCACAGTTTCCAAGGAAGAGGACTGCAGCCCAAGAACTACTGCTAGCGTCAGGGAGTCGTAGAAAGTAAGGTTGAGAGTTCTTCTTCCCTTAAGAAGCAAGCTGTATTTCAGTCAGCTGTGCCATTAGATCTTTCTTTGTGAGGGGCAATGGTAAGAAGGTCGAGAGCTCCTCGTTTTTACAGTCTTGTCTCTGCAAAATTAAGTGATCTTTTGTGGCGTTGTATTCCTCCCTCAATAGCTGAAGCAGAGGTGTGGAAACAACAGGGCCAAAGAGGAGACAGGAGGCTTGTTTATTTTCAAGGGCATCCTAGATCAGTGTGATGCCGGCTTTTGTTAAACTGCAACATGGCGATGGAGGAGATTTAAGAGCCATTTGTTAAGAGAGTTTCTCATGCAGTTTCACCCTCTTCCATCAGAACCTGTACTGTGCATGCAGTCAAAACACAAAGCAAACACTAACTTCCCCTCATGCTTTTTTCTTTTTTTCTCTCTTTGTTATGACCAGGGCATGTGTCTGCCAAGAAGGGTGTGTCTGAGCTGAGGTAAGCCTAAACCTGGCCACTAAGGTGCTGTTCATGAGAATGTTAGTCACTGGGGAGACTTACGTGTTCCTGCATCTGCTTTTCAACGGTGGGCGACATCATGATGACACAGATAACGGTGACCAGCATGAAGTAGAACGCGTACATGAAGCGCGTGCCGGTCGACTGCTTGATCTTGGGGCAGCAGCCGCAACATAACGAACATGCTGCCGAACCACAGCAGCAGGCCAGCTGAAAGAAGAAATGGGAGAAAGCATTAACGAAAACATTACACTTACACGCTCTTATCCAGAGCGACTTACAGATATTTACAGGGTTTTCAGTTACAATCCCTGGACCAGTGTGGGGTTAGATGCCTTGCTCAAGGCCATATCAGCCAAGGCGGGATTCGAACCTGCAACTCTCTGATCCCAAGACCAACTGCCTAACCACGAGACCACAGCTGCCCATAAGGACAAGGCAGCAAGTGAAAGATTAAAATAAACATGGCCAAGGTTATGGGAAGCATATTTTAGTCTTCTAATACCATTCAACACCCTACCAGGGGCTGTCTTGCCCCTTAAACAAAACTAAATTATTGCAGTGACATCTACATTACTTTACTGGATTACTTTATGGGTGCCTTGCTTTCTTCCCTATTAGCCTATATTGAGCAACCCTAAAACAAACTGTCAAATATTTCATTGACATTTGTATTCCAGATAGAAACACTCACAGGGTATTTCTTGATTTAATCCGAGTTACCCACATGCAGTGATGGGTTAGGCAATGAGGTCCAAATGGAACAAAACTGGTAAGAGGATCTGTTTATTGCAAAATGACAATCTTAGAAAAAGAGCCAGTGGCCTACTGGGCTCAGCAAAACTAGGCTAAGCATGCTGCAATGTTGGGGAAATTCTACAGTAACACAGCAAGGGGTAGAAAAACAGTGTTGCCAGTTTCGGGGCAGCCGAAAAATACTCTATAGAAAAGTGTTTAGAGAAATACACTGTAAACACTCTAAAACGATGAAAACGTAAGATTATCCACAGGAGTTTGTCCACTGGGTCTGTGTTTTTTTTTTGGGAGATTTAAATGTGTGAACTAAAACAAATTATCCCAGGGCTTTTTGGCAGGAAGAACACACATGGCGCCTGACAGTGCCTATTAATATTTAGAGGCTGTCGGCGCCAATACACTCACAATGTACATATTTTCTTCTATGGGCACAAACACCACTGTGAACTGAACTGAATTTATTTGACAGACTCATGTCCAAAACCACACAAGACAGGACAAATACAAACACAACTAAAAAGAATTAAAAGGAACTAAACACATATAGACAGTTCAGCCAATGCTCCCTCAGTCTGAATGTAAATGATAAATGGACTGCATTTATAAAGCGCCTTTCTACTCCTCCGAGCACTCAAAGCGCTTTTGTAGTACTGTATATGCCTCACATTCACCCATTCACACACGATGGGGTCAGGCAGTGTGGGGCTCAAACCTGCAACTTTCCAGTTGCCGAACGGCACCTGTACCACCTTCGCGACCATCGCCCCCCGAATGTGTATCAGGAACCACTTACAATGGGGTTTGAGAGTACAACCATGACACCGTTGCCAGGCTCATCCAGACGTTGCATAAACTTAAACATAAGATTTCTTTAAAGTGTTTAAGTGCGCTAACCCCTGCAGATACAAACATTTGACTAGCACTACCTCCTCTGGGAATCTTCAGAAGAATTCTCATTGCATCATTGTAGGCGACTTGTAATTTTTGCATGCTGGACTTTTTATAAAAAGACCACAGGTGGGCGGTGTACAGTGGTGTACAGTATGCTTTGAACGGTGATCCGCTGCAGCTCTGTGACTGATGCACAAGGCTTTTTCATGCCAGTGCCTTTAAAAGGGATGTCGTATTCTGGTGCTAGAAGGAGGGTGGGTCAATGATTGTTTGATCTTTTGTCACAAGACTGTTTGAGGACGAGATGACTCATAACTACTGTGTATTATGCATTGCTATTACGAGTTGTTATAACTGACTTCATTGTGGCTTATACATGTAAGTCATAATGAACACCACACAAGTTGTTATTATGAACATCATCTAGAGTATGTTCTTCACACATTCTGTGTCCTAATGTTTTTGTCACTTCTCACTACACCACAATTGAATCTTTTGTGCCATTTTTGTTCACTCTCTGCTGCTGATATTAGCAAGGTATTGATCCATGGCTTGTTAGAAATCAAAGTCTTAAAAATAGGCCCTCATTCATTGTTGTGGATATCACATTTGTACGCCTGCTAGCCAACATCACAACACCAAGAGTCTCAATACAGTGGGAGGGGAGAGAGATCACAACAGCAGATGTTTAAACAAAACCAAGAGCTGCTCCCATTGGTCAAGAACCTTCTCTAGCCGTACCAAAGAACAATTCCGATTGGCTGCCGAGATGGCAGGAGCCGAACTGTTTCCATGGCCGCCTGTCAGCTGCAGTGAAGTAGCGGTGGAGAGGCACATCCAGAGAGATTAGCAGCATTAGGGCCGTATCAATTCTACAAGGCAGGGCTGATGTGGGCTCGAGGAAGCACATCTGGGAATGCATTCATCTGCTCATCTGCTGTCTTGTGTGGAACATTTCAGTTTCAGAGAGATTTTCAAGGATGAAGTATGAAATATAGATCCAAACTAACAACTGGACACTGTTAATAGAAAGTCTGCGGCTTTTTATGGCCATTTTAGCATCAGCTGAAAACAAAATAATCACTAAATAAGTTGAGCACATACGGAATATTGGAGAAAGGGTGAAAACAGAATACTTCTAAGCCAAATTGTGAGTTAGCATTTACTTTTAGGATGATTCTACAGTTTTGCATTTCACCGCTCACGCACATGCATTGAAAGCTACAAATACCCTAACTTGACCACAGAACCAACCAAAAAAAGACTGCAGGGAAGAGACCGCTAAGCAAATGACATACACTTAAAAAAGGGCCTGTACAAGCCTCAGTAGCGGGTGGAACCAGTGGGTGTGGACCAGAGGGATACCCTGTAGACGGGTGGTCCCCCTCCCCTGCTCATACCGCCGATTACCCAGCAACCAGCCCTGCTGAGCTTGGCGGTCCCTATCCACATGGGTCAAAGCAGCCTGGTGGAAGAATGGCCACGAGTGTGGGGGGAATGGGCCCTCATGCTACACCCAACACCCCCACACCCTGACCTCTCCCATGCTGCTTGAGTGATGCTCGTCCGAAGGCCCCCCTACCCCCCAAAACTCCTCCACAAAAGGGGCGCTCTCGCCCGGCCTCTTGAGTGCCTTCCTTTCATGTCCAGCAGCTGTGAGCCGGGGCCCCGGGTGAAAGGCGATAGGGCCTAGTTGCTTTACACACACAAAGGGGGTGTAGCTCTCAGACAATGACCTGGATGCTGTAACCCCATCCATGAGAAAGAGAGAGTGAAAGGGGGAGAGAGAGAGAGAGAGAGAGAGAGAGAGAGAGAGAGAGAGAGAGAGAGAGAGAGAGAGAGAGAGAGAGAAGGGGGGAAGCGACTACAGATGCAAACTTCCTCGTTCCGCTTCACAGATTCCTGCTGCCCGGATCTGCAAACGTCTTGGTGCCTCAATGCTAAATGTTGTTCTACCTGGGTCTGGCTTGTTTTTCAAACAAAAACCCCATGTGACAGCACTCACTGCAGACTCAAGCGATGACTGCAGGTCTAACTAAAAGAACGCGCTATGAGTAGGCTAATGCTTGAAAACAAACTGACTCACAGCACGCTTGGCTGGATACGAATGACTCATCAAGCCATTTGGCAAATACATGCAAAACAACAGGACAGAAAACCCAGCAACATGCCCATGTTTTCGCATCAGTGTGTTGCCCTAATCTGTTAAAAAGACTCATGAGAAACATAATTCTCTCATTATATTCTGTCAACAGCTTTCTTTCCTTTCAAAGCAACAGCAAAGCGCTTCCTTTTCTCATTTAATGTCAAAATATTAAAATGGAACTCCTGGCCCAACATTAGCTACTCCTGTGACCTACATCCAGCAGAGATTAAAAATGTTACTTTTACACATTTACAAAGTATTCCTCTAGCACTTTCAACTACATTTCTTAAACATCAATGACAGTAGTGCGAAAAAAAAGGCCTTGACTGACAATAACAGCACAGTTCCACTTTCTTCAATGAGTCTATTGTTGTCCCGCTGCCCTGTTAACAGGGTGATAGTACACCAGAGACAAAAATGTATTACTTCACTGTTTCGAGTGTACACAGAAGTTGCCTTCTGTCTTGAGCAAATAGACACCATGGCTACTCTGGAGATGTGAGGACCCTGGGCTGCTCAATCTGTGCAGGAAAGAAACGCTTGCTAGGAGAACAAAATGTGCTTGACGGTTAGGCTACTAATTCAGAGGTTGTGAGCCATCCATGCAGGTGTAAGAAAGAAAAAAAAAACAAAACAAAAAAAAAACAAACAAAACAGATTACCCTCCGTAAGAAACTGACAGCTTACTAACGCTTAAAACACACTCTTAACAAAGAAGGGGGGAAAGTTGTAACTTTCCCATGGGCAACATATCTACAGTGAACTGACAACTGCATATGAAATAGCAAGGCCTCTTTGTCTTTTCATTGAATGTCTGTGGTGAGAACTGGGCTAGGCTACTCCTCTGGAAAATCTGACTTCGCTGCTGCTGAAGATGCCGGAAAAGAAAGCTTTCCATCTTTTTTGTATCAGGGCCACAGAGAAAATGAAGCCTAGCAAGGACACAATGCCTCCCCCACCCCCCATCATATGGAACTTCCACATGATTGTGTGTGCACTAGAGCAGCATAAAGGAAAGACCTGGGTTTATTTCAAGGCGTTTCATCATGCCTATGCCAGGAGCCACCTCTTTGCCAACTAATACAGTCCAAGGGCATGTCAGGCTTACACATCCAACAGACATCAGGCTACCCTTAGCGCTTGTAGAAAAATTCTAAAGAGACACGGAGACAAATCTGAAATTTCAACATCTTCCCTCAAATACGCCTGCAAAAATCACAGGAAAACAAGTACAATAAGCACTTACGCCGTGTGTCTCTCTTTTGTCTACACAGAGTGACCTGTTCGCGTTCTGTGGGTAGGGACAAACCCGTGTCAGACATTCCTGATGTCAGCAACTCCAAAGCAGTTTTTGTGTGTGTGTGTGTGTGTGTGTGAGTAACATGCTGTTTTCCCCAAAAATGCCTGCCAACAACTGACTCTTGACAGGTCTACACTAATAAGACAGAAAATCCAGACACTGAAACCCTTTGGCTGCCTCGATTCTTCCCCCTCCTTTTCCCTGCACTAATCTTATGCAAACAAACCGCCTCACAGATTCTACAAGGAAATGAAAAGACCACCCGCAGACCACGTACAATCAAAAAAGCTCAGCCTGTAAATGAGGTCCACTTCAGACATAAATTAGCATATGGCGACTGTAGCGAGGACAGCAACCAAAGGACTCCCCATTCCCTCCATTTTCAACTGAATAATTCAACGTTAGACCAATAATAAGGGAATAAGCGTGTGCTGCTTCTTGACCTGTGAAATCCATGCAGATGTATTTACAATAACCACTCTTACATTTGGGTTACTATGCTGTCAGTTTTGATGTGGCGATTAGACGGTTTTTAAGAACACCACCACCACTCAGTGTAATAATTCACATACACAGGCGTCCCACATGTTTAGGTAGGCTAATGTCAATCGAATGACTGAGATATCCCGTGTAAACTACAAAGTAACATTTGGTGTTCAGGACGGTTCTCACCTAAAGCTCTGTACTGAATCTGACACAACAGTAGCCATTCACCCAAGCCAAAAATATTGACCTGAAGGATCTTCTGCATGACCTAAGTGGACTCTAAGCAAGAAGTTCAGTTAAGAACTGAAGACTTGAAAAAATGAATTGAAACCAGGGATTTTAGTTGCCCTTATTACAATGGCACCCTACGCAACTGGCGAACTTGACAAAAATGTAGTTATTGAAATGTACCACGGGCAATTTAGATAAGCGAGTCATCTGCATGCCCAACGGGAAGTGCAAGTCGTTGTTTAGGAGTAATTAGGTTGTTCCTTTGTTTTTGTGTGTTCCGCCAATCTCGACAGTGGTTCATTCTTTCATATTTGTAACAGATGTTTCCTACTCCCAAGAACGGCTGGCATAACTTTATATTCGAACGAAACGTCACTTTTCATGCCGACGATATCGGTTCTTATTCCTAATCCAACAAAAGCATGTTAGCCAAGACGCTACAAATCAAACCTGAAAGGCTAACGACTCCCGTGTATGTGAAATTAAAAAGAAGTTACATCTCACAGCGTGATTATAATATACGATAACAACTCACCTGAGAAAGACAGCACGGGTTACACATAATTATTGTTCCACTTTAAAATCCAGTTCAGTGCTGACGTTATATTCCTTTATACGATGATGTACCACTCACGAAGTCAGAGCGGTATCGCTTCAACGATTTCCACCTATCCTCACTGGCTCGGCCAGCGTGCGTCTGCTGAGCGTCTAGGCAGACAAAGGCAGTGATGCGTACAACACAGTGGGAAGCTATTGAGCGACGCTGTATATAAATGTAGGCAAGACCTCCTTGTTTGTTTGTCTTACTGTACAAAGAACACAAGTACGGAGCTTGGCTCTACCACGAGTAGGAGCTCCAGCAAGCCCTCAAAAATGACATCAAATGAATTTCCAACAACTTGTGAGTTACTTCCGTTGTCGTCACTCGACTGAAACGAAACATACAAACGGACAGCATTCTGCATACAGATGGTGCTGTAAAGAGTAATGATGTTTTGTAACCACTACTTTTAATACAAATTGGCACATTTCGATTACTCATGTCTGTGGAATATATTATTGGGTTCAAGTGAGTGATTACATTTACTTCATGACAATGATAAATAAATTCTCATCAACAACCAGACAAAATATCATAATTTAATTAGATGGCATACATACAGAGCATCTACAAATATAAAAAAAAAAAGAAAAAAAAGAAAATACATGGCATCATTGAGTTTCAGTAGACAAATACACATCACATTCTGTTTTGAACAGGCTTGGTCACCAAACATTTGTGTTGAGGCTCCCGAGTTCCTGACCAAACCATGGAACATAATCGCGGAAATGTGTCACGGAGCCTCTGCCAAAGACAGTAGACTACCTTTTCCAATGTCTCACTCAAAAAACCAATTTCTTGGACACAGTCCCTGAAACGGAACAGTAAAGTCAGAATAATTATGCAGCGTCCAAATTATACACCCATGTATGACTCGATTGCTTTCTTTGATAATTATACTTTTTTTCTTCCCAACATGATGCACATTGAAATTGGACAATATTAGTTTTAATTATTCAGTGCAGAAGAGAAATGAAGGTCTTGAATAGCGCTACATAAAAGATCTCACAAGGTGGTGTTTCAGCCTTGGTCAAGGTTGTGTAGTGATATAATGAGTAAACTAACCATCAGATACAGCATCACGTTTCCTTTTAGTCCCAATAACCAGATTCTCCTTCTCCTTCAGGACTTCTGTGGAGCAATTTGGGCGCGGAAGCTGAGGTCCTGCAGTGGGTCCGGGCCTGTTACTAAAGTATCTCATCTTCAGAGCCTGCCATGGGCCAAACGGAAGGGGCAGAGTTGAGTTTTCAAGTCTAAGCTTGAGATTACTAACATTTCAGCTGGTCAAAGGAGCTAAGTTGTAAACAAACTCGACTTCTTTTTAGAGCTTGACGACGTTTCACCTTCCATCCAAAAGGCTTCTTTTTTAACAACAAGTCCAGCTGCTTACAACTTAGCTCTTTTGATCTGGATGAATGAGTATCTACACAGACAACATTTCAACTGGACTGGGCAAAGCAGGTAAAAAAAAATGGTGGCAATTTACCACCGGTGATAAGCACCTGTTTCAAAGCCTGCAATGCTTCGTCTATTATCCCTCCAGAATTTTACGAGGCCTTTGCACTCGGATACGATGCCTTACATTTCACGTGGATTACTGAGCGTTACAAGCTGGTTTCCTACCGCTTTGTGGCATTAGAGAGGAATGCTCAGGGTGACGGTGTAGTGTGAAGCCAGGCCGGTGGGATATCTGACCTGTGTGGCTGTGAAACGGGTGGAGGGGTTAAAGGTGAACAGCCCTTGCAGCAGCTCCAGGAGGTCGTCTCCCGCTGCACTGAAAATGTGCTCCAGGGGAGTCCCGGGGAATAACTTAAAGGACACGTAGTCTGGCAGGCTGGTCATTCCCTTTAGAAACAGCACATTCATTGTACATACAGCAGTATTCATTAG
This sequence comes from Coilia nasus, assembly GCA_027475355.1. Taxonomy (NCBI): domain Eukaryota; kingdom Metazoa; phylum Chordata; class Actinopteri; order Clupeiformes; family Engraulidae; genus Coilia; species Coilia nasus. Next base: position 11,451,858 of record CM050217.1, read on the forward strand.
CACACAACAATGGCAAAATGCACTAAAATGACTCTAAAACACTACATTATCTTATATAATGGATATAGGGAGTGTCTTGGCTTGGTTTGGTAACCGGTGAAGTATAGAAAAAAAACTGTCAGAAAAGTTTAACAACTTCTCACTGTAGGTCTAAGTAGAGCGGGACTAAAACAAATCTTGCTGATATCATGAGGTTATGTTCAGTACAGCATGAGCAGAGTCTCAATGCTCTGAGCCACCCGACATCCTAAAGCATCAGAGTACAGAAAGTACTGCTTATATTTTCAGCACGTTTACCCTCTAATAACCTTCCTATTTGCACAAGACTGAGAAGGCAATTAGAAAAATCTGTTTCTTTGATATCAGAAATCTAAAGACAGTATTTTGACTTTACTGTGTCTTCAAGTAATAGCACAAATAGTTAAATGGAAACTGTAAACACAAGCTTTCAAACAGATGTGCATATTCATCCCACTGACAAATCACTAGCCTCATGAGTCCTGCTGCATTCTTTTGGCCTTTCCAAAACTCAAAAGTAAGATTCACTGGGATATCTACTTATATAACAGAAATGACAGATTTTGTGAAGCAGTAATTTAATCTGCTCCATTTCTAAAAAGGGCAAATGTAAAAAATGTTAATAGCAATATGAATTGGCACATACGAAGATCACTTCTATAAGGCTTGGTACAGTCCTTGGAGTTGTCAAAGAAATAAATCAATATTAACAAATCTGGTATCATTGGCATTTCTGAAACCTACCAGTTACCCAGTGTATCTTTCACTGATATTTCCACATACCGGTCATACTGTTTATGACTACAACAACACTGTCAGGGGTTTTATCTCCAAAAGAAGGGTAGACTGGACTAGTTCCAGGCACTGTCACGCTGAGTCAAAGAAAAAAAAAATTAAAAACCTGGGTAGAATGTCACTTTGTAGGGGGGAATTTGACACTTTACCCCATGTAAGTAATAAAAGGTTGAGTTGACTTAACATTTTTTCCTCGACTCAGCATGACAGTCTACTTGATTGTGACGTGATCCTTCAGGATATACTCCTGGCTTCTTTGTCTTTGGGATGGAGTGCAATCACTAGGGTTGTGGGTGCGCTCTGACTGCCATACCAACAAGCCTGGCTCTTTGTCGTTGCGGTCAAAGTGCATGTTTTGTACCCCAGACATCCAGGTTGGAAGCCGGGGCGGGGTGACTTCTCCTCCCCTTCGCTACAATCTTTGCTGACCAAAAAAGGGGGCCCGTCTCTGTGTATGCCAGTGAAATTCCTCTTTTGTTCTCGTGTCTCTCTGTATCTATGAGCGGCTAGCCAGCAGCTGTAAATAAAAACTTACCGGCCATGTTTCTTCTGTTGGTGTTCCCAATGCTTCAAATATTTTTGTCAGCTGATCCAGATCTGAGTCTCCCGCTAAGAATGGCAGCTGCAGGCAAAAAATGCAGAGAGTAAATAAAAATGTGTGCTGTGTTTTCATAGAGTAAACATAAGGCTCTAAAATATCTGTACGCCAAAAGATAAGGGCATGAAAATGTGTAATACTAAGACTGCGATTGCGATTCCCATGTCTTGCCAAGTGCTGAGAAAAGCCTAGCGTGGTACTGTGGAAACATGACCCAGTATTGTGATCTCTTACCCGAAGAAGCAGCTCAGCAAGTATACAGCCCACTGCCCACATGTCCACACCTACGCCATACATCCGGGCACCAAAGAGAAGCTCAGGCGCGCGGTACCACCTGAACCAAAGACGCATAAAGAATATCCATGAATAACATTACCATGCGACAACAGTGTCTAACACACATTTAAAACAACTGTAAAGCTATGGAAATAATTGAAAGGAAACACAACCAACACAACAAAGTAAGCAAAACACTATGCTCAGATGCTGACAATAACAAAGTCTATGCGAAGAAGGATACGTAGGAGAGGACGCAGTACCGTGTAACAACTTGATGTGTGTAGACTCTGTTCGGACTTCCAAAAGCTTTCGCTAAACCAAAGTCGGCAAGCTTGAGGACCCCATTTTCATCCAGCAACAAATTATTTGGCTTTAAATCCTATTGGAACATGAACATTTCCTTATTAGATATTACATAGCTAGTAGCATAGTTAATAGAACCACTGAGGTACCCTGAGCATGGTACTGTCCCCACAAACTGCTCCCTGGGCGCCATTGTCATGGCTGCCCCCTGCTCACGTGTGTGTGATGGGTTAAATGCAGAGGTGAATTTTGTTGTGTGCACTTTGTGCTGTGCTGTACCATGTAATCACAATGACAAAAATGGCACTTTCACATGCATAATATGTACTTCAAGAATGTCACGCAGGCATATGTAAAGTATACGGTGAGTTTTGATGAGAGTACAATGCCTATAATTTAGCAAATTGAACATTCCCATGTTTGCCCAAGAAAATATTCATTTAATTCATATAGGTTGTATTACCAGAAAAACATGCACTGCTATCTGTCTGCCATACTTGAGAACTGAGGATCTTCTATATACACAACAGTTGCACCAACCTGTTTCAATACCCCACCCTCCAACACACACACATACAGTAGGGTTACATGTAAACAGATAGTCAGATTTTATTCTCATTATTCCCCTTACTCCGATTAGAAATTGTCACGTAACTCAAGAAATCAGGCTGAAAGCAGATGTTAAGACATTATATTGACACGCACCAACACCAACCACAGTGGAAATGCAGTGCTGTATAAACCTACACGGCACAACCATTGCACATTACTTGAGGACAAAATGTAAAGAGCATTTTGTCCTTCGTGCTGGAAGACATTTTCATTACTGTTTTGTCAATAACTTAATAGCCTAATTTGAAAGGCAGAGATTGTCTATTATGCTTGCAAAAACGGGACTGATGCTCCCCCTGTCACTCTCACTCGCCCCCACTCCGCCCGTCTCCCTGTCACTTGCTGCATCTGTCACTTGTCCTCACTAGCTAAAGACATTTGTGCGAATTGCAGGAGATTTTTTATTACTTGCAGGCATCCAGGAGTCGCTTTTCAAATGCGTGAGACTCCCAGATGTCTCCGGAGACTTTGGACGTCTGCATGTAGATGTTCACTTTACTCCTCTGCCTCAAAGCCACTGAAAAGCATTTTTTATATGCCAGTCTGTTCTGCTTTTAACCGTTAATAGCAACCAATTCCTCAGACAAACAGAATGAAACCCATTCTCTGCTGATGGTCATAGCTCACTTCAAAAAGCAATTACCAATTGAAAGGCTGTGGTAAATGGATAATAAGAGCCTACTACTGTTTAGAAAGCGTATTAAACCATAAAAATAAAGACCAACATACAGGAGTTTTGAATTACTTTTAACACTGCCTCAGCTTATACTCACAGAGGATGAAGTTACCTAAACATGGATCAAGTCTTCATGACGTGGACTTAGAGAAAGAGTACAAGAATTCACCACAACCACAAGCATTTTAAGATTAGCAAACACACATTTATGTGGACATTTGTAGTGAAAAGAGCACTCTACAGCACTTCCTTTGCCTACCTCATTAAAAATGCATACTGAAGTGCATCCAATCTGAACCATCCAATCTGCTGACATCTTACCCTGTGTAAAATCCAGTGCCGGTGCAGGTATTCCAGCCCCTGAAGTGTCATTAATATGTAGGCTTTAATGTTGGCCGGGGTTAATACAAGGCTAGTGTCTTTTATGATCACCTGTTAAAAAGAAACCAGAGGAAGAAAAAAAAACAGACATCTCAATAAATCTTGTTTAAGTGCCCTTAAATACTACACAACAACTGTCAAAAGGCATACTATGCAACTTTGCGTGCTTTTTCTCAACGGCACTCGCCCTAGTGTCTCGCACGTGTTTTCAACTCAACTGAGCAGAGTAACCGGCGAATACGAAAGTAGTCATGTCCCTCGAGGTAAGTAAAGTCAGAATTTCTTCAAAATTTAACGTGATCCTGCTTCTCGCGATATTAAAGACTTTGTGAGTCTGAGGGTGCCGGGATGGACACCCAAATATCGCAAGCCTGGTATTCTCTCGACAGTCAGTGAGGTTCGTCGAGAATGTCTTCATTCACCTGGTAATGACTCATTTAAGCATCTACCAATGTGTGAAGATGATTAACTCGAAAAAGTTGTATAGTGCTGCTTTAATATAAATGTCACGTTTTTCCTGCTCTACTGACAGCAGCAAATGGTCAACAAAGAGAAGACATAAAATACAAAAACAAATCCAGTTCTTATTACGCAGGTTATAATCTGAAAGTGCATATTTCAATCCCCTCATCTTGGTAACCTCTTTAAATCTATAACGAGGCACATATGACTGCACTGTATCTATGACTGCAAGTGCTCAGAAATAGTGGCATTCAAAACCTACTGACGGAGAACTGGCTGGTTGATTGTGAGAGGGAACATCAGTTGGAAAGGACTCCCAAATATTCATAAGTAATGGATTACAAAACATGTCTTCAATAATGCAAGACATGGAATCAACTTCAAGTTTTAAAAGAATATTTTAAAAATAAAACACAAACCAACAGTAGAGCTATAGGACTTGATAGTGACGTTATAGTCTAGGACATTTATGCAAGTGGTTGTTTTAAGTGCTTTTCTGTGTTTCTTCCCCAGGGAGGTCTGCTCATAATCTTCCTAACTGGTTTTGATTTGTTGCCGCTGCCTAGACTGAAAGTAGCCTGTTGGCATGCCACTGTATACAGCCTTGTCTAAAATGGCCGTCATCTTAAGCACAATATTCTTACTCAAGGATGGTCTCTGATGCTTTAGACCATTTTTTTTTATTTAACCTTTCGAGGTTAACAATTTTTAACCTTTCAAGCACACTTATGCATAATATTCTCATTAATATCACCACTTACATGACATTCTTTTTTTCCAGTCTCGACACTATATAGTTCTGCTATCTTTCACTATTTTAACAGCATATGTAATGTATGACATCAAAACTGATACAAAATAATTTATAATATAAAGTGACAATAGTCAGAGTTTAATACCTAAACTCAATAACAAATAATCCAACTGATCTTAAAAAAAAAAAAAACTCCTGATACCGCACATAAGTGCCCTTCATCCAAGGACAACATATCAGTGCCTACAATTATGCCAATAACATAGTAATTTTAATCTCTTACCTCCAGATCTGTTTCCATGTAATCAAACACCAAACTGATGTTGGACTTGTGTCCGAATGCATCTAACAGCTATGAAAGTCAAAAGCAAAGAAATCACAGGGGGGACACAAAACATCCTAATTCTTTGTCATTAACACACACAGACCTAATCAAGTTTATTAAAAAGGAAACAATCACATACACGCCCACACAGCAATACCAATCTTGCCATGTAAAATTGCAGAATGCAAAAAGTCTCACGTACACCTATAATGTTCGGATGACTCAGTTCCTGCAGCAGCTTAATTTCTCGAAGGGCTGTCCGATTAATACCTGGAACAAAACATGATTCAAGAATGAGTCAAGGCTTTTACATCCTGTGGTATGATATTGTATGCACGTGCTCATAATTTATTCATTTGGATAGACAATTCAGTCTGTCTCATACATAATTTGTTAGGATGCACCTCTGAAGTAGCCTGGTAAACCTGCCCTTCATACTTCATTTCATTTTGAACAGAGAGTCTGGACCGGCATCTGCTGAGGAGCATGTAAAAGGACCGAGCAACTCCTATCCAATCAGCAAACAGAGGGTGTGTTCGTGAGATGACGTTGACTTTGTGTGCTACATTTGAACTGTAGTGCGTAGGTAGGCTAATTGCATACGTGACGACCAGGCGTTAGCGATTGGGTAAAGGAAGAGGCACTTGTTTTAAACTTCAGTCCACACCTCCAGGAAGAAGTCGTTTCTCATGGCCTCAGCTCCAGACCCTCTGTACAAAATGAAATGAAGTACGAGGGGCTGGTTTACCAGGCTACCTCTGAAGGCCACACAAAGCTGTTTTATTTTCTCATTACTGCCCCCAGTGGCCAAAGGAAAGGACATGCATGACAGAGTTGCACACCTGATGCGAATGGTTTTTGGGTTCTTTGTTACACACCCTGATGAAGGCTGTATGGCTGATATGCTTTGGTGTTTTTAATGCTGTAGACCAATTAAAACTTTTTGGTAAAATGTTTTGTGAATCAACTGAGTGGCTGGATTTGGATTTTTTTTCCTTTTCCCCACTTTTTACTGTTGTTTCAGGGGACACAAGCAAGGGTCCACCAAACTTTTCTATTGAAGCTGAAACTCAGTTGGCAAATCAATACTTCTGACTTGTAAGCGGTAATATATTTCTTAGACATAATCACTAATGACGTCTTCAATTTCAAAGAGTTGCTGTTACCGGCGAAAAATTATTGAGCTTCATTATACAATATACAGAGTTAAAACAGCACCATGCAATTTTGAGCGATTTTTCTCAACTGACCTCCCCCTAGTGTCTCCAAGTAAATGGACTCTCGTAATGGACTTCCCTTCCCCTCACCACGTGCATGTGTTTTCAACCCAAGTGATCAGAGTAACCGGTGAATACGAAAGTAGTCATGTCCACAGGTAACTAAAGTCATCCTGCTTCTTGCAATATTCGAGGCTTTGTGAGACTGAGGATGCCAGGATGGACACCCAAATATTGCAAGTGTGGTATTCTGTCCACAGACAGCAGAGGCGGAATAGAAAGTCTTCTTTCGCCTTGTAATGTCTCATTTAAGCATCTACCGACTTGTGAAGATGATTAATTAACTAGAAAAAGTTGCATAGTGTTGCTTTAATATCGAGGTCAGAAATATTCAAGCATCTGAGGTTACATACCATCTTTGGCTTCTGTTCTGTGCCCAACTTTGATCTAGGTGGAAGATGAACCCATATGAACAAGGCTCAAACAATGAAAAATTGTCTGAGGTCGGCATAATATTTAAGTATGGTGCTAAAAAAGACAACTAATTATTAACATCATTTAATGACATTAAGTCACTGCATTGCTAGCAGAAGTAGCTCGAAAGCCAATTATTTGACATGTCTGTTTGCATATGTACATATATGCCAAGGAATAAGTGGTTAGCGAAGATCTTACCTTTTTGATTGCCACTATAGTATTTCTTGTTTTATCTCTGGCTTTGTAAACAGTAGCAAACTAACAAAGGCAAACAAAAACACTCATCTGAGTCAGTTTCCACACCATTAAATCAGAAAGTAAAACAATTTCAACCACTTTTGGATAGGGTCATCTATTCTGCATCCCTATTCTGTCTTCCACTTCTAGTTACGTGAAACTACACAACAAGGGATACAACTTCCGTTTAATAAATGCACCACTTCTTTAAGATGTGAAACAGCTTCGAATTATTCTGCAACAAGGCGGTGAGCACAGTATACCAGTTAAAATATCTTAATTTACAACATAGAAACTTATTAGGTGTTAAACTAGCTGTACATGTTCACGACAGCTTTACATGGTAACAGCACTATTTGGTTTATTGACAACTCAGCTGTTGTCTCCAAGTAAGCATCCTGACCATGCTTACGCTAGCTATGGGGGGAGAGTAATTGGGGGAAATAAATTGAGTACATATCTACATAAAATACTTTGCACTTTGGAATACATGCACCAGTGTTGTAGTACCTGTCCCTCTCCAAGAAACGCGAGTTTTTCATAACGCTTGGATCTTGATTTCACGTCCAACGCCATGTTCGTGCTTTAAACTAGACCGCTTTAAACTGTTTTGTCTGCAACAAACTTCCTGATTATTAAAGGTCATTCACAACAACTTCCGGTTCAGAAAAAAATACTTTAGGAATCTTTTGAACAATATCTCCATCTAGTGGTCCAACTATTAGCCCTATCAGTCAACATGTTTTGACCTACTAGTTTGGAACAAGGACTGGTATGAAATGACCTTAAATGAACAGCAACAATTTTTGAAAAAAAAAAAAAAAGAGTTTACAACTAGAGGGTGTAATCACTAGACTAGATCATTGACTACTGGACAGGCCTCTCTTTGCCCTACCACACTATATGTTATACAGACTGGCATAATTAGCCACAATAGTTGAAATGCCGTTCATTTGTCAGTGTATTATTATTATTATTATTGTTGTTGTTGTTGTTGTTGTTGTTGTTGTTGTTGTTGTTGTTACTATGGAATTGTACAATTAAAGGTAATGGATTGTATACCGTGGTTTCTTGGTGTGTACTCTTAATACTTTATACGTTACAGTTACTGTTATAGTATTTAGCAGACACTTTTCTCCAAAGCAACATACAACACTAGCCAATAAAACACCACATTATATACAGAAATACTCAGATAACTCAGATGCTTTTTTTTCTTATCAGTAAATCGTTTATAAACATATCTACAAATGTTAAAGCAGTGGAGAAGATGGTAGACAGATAGCCAACTGACATACAGACAGATGGGAAATATATGTTATGTGTCAACAAGTTCTTGGCCATTTCTAGAATAGACTGGATTCAGGAAAGACTGCAGCACATAGAGTACTTTTGAATAGGTGCAGCAAATGACTGCACATTTCACTGGCACAAACATTTCAACGACACAGCGTCCTTGTCAGAGTCAAACAGAGAAAGGTTAAAATGTACAGATGAAATGTCTTAAAGGAGAACTTTGGTGTAAAATGAAAATTGGCATGTTAAAACATCATACTGAGTTGGTATGTGTACTGAGGAGCAAAATTGATTTAGCCTGTTGCATTCAGAGTTTAACTAGGAGAGGCTAACAATGGAAGTGATAGGTGCCCTTAGACGAAGCATGACGACTATGCTATTTTTAAACCATTAAAACAGCTCGAAGAAACTGCACACTCCATCGGTAGTACAACAAAGGCTCTGGCATTCAAAACAAAGCACTGAGAATATTGTAAATGTACACAACATTTAATTAAAAAACTGTTCTTACATGCAGTAGTTTGCAGTTGTTTCTCGTTGCCGCCATGATGAAAGTCCAAACAAGTCGATTGTACTACCTCTCCTCCTATTCTTCCTGCTGGTTTGTGTTCGTCAATCGACTTGTGCGGACTTTCATTATGGCGGCGACGAGAAACTACAGCAAGGTACTGCCTGTCAAAACTGTTTTATTTATAAATGTTGTGTACACTTACAAAGTTCTCAGTGCCACGTTTTTAATGCCAGGGCCTTTGTTGTACTACCGATGGAGTGTGGAGTTTCTTCGAGCTGTTTTAAAAATAGTTAAACTCTGAATGCAACAGGCTAAATCAATTTTGCTCCTCAGAACACATACCAACTCGGTATGATGTTTTAACATGCCAATTTTCATTTTACACCGAAGTTTTTTAAAGCAGCACTATGCAACTTTGAGTGCTTATTTTCAATGGGGCTCCCCCTAGTGTCCAAGTAAATGGACACTACTGTAATAATGGACTGTTTTCCCTTCCCCCTCGCCCTTTGCGCCTCAACTGATCAGAGTAACTGGCAAATACTGCTTCTTGCAATGGTCCATACTCATAAACACAAAAATGTAAAGACCAGGAAAAAATATATAAACACCAGTGTTGTCATGTGTGTTATGTAAACTACTGGGTAGGACTGTTATTTATCTTTTTTACCACTACCTACCTACCTACCTACCTACCTACCTAAATGTGATGATGTGCAATAGTGATGTAGCATGACATGATTAAATGCAATGTATTGGCAAGACTACTGTCACCCAGCCAACAACTTGTTCACTGCTGCACCATCAGGGCGGCGCTGTAAGTCTATTAAGGCATGCACCTCCAGACTCAGCTGAGGCAACAGTTACAGTTAAGTGCAACACAAAAACAAGTAGAGCCTGTGCAGTATGTAAAATGCTGATGTGCAATATCTAATGATCTAATGATCTAATATAAAAATATCTAGTACACTGCTAAAAGTCTTACCTAACACTATATGTATCATTATGTATGCTTTTGCCTGCATTTTAGAGTCTTGTTTTATGCACAATTATAGTCCTTACTTGCACTTGGAATTGCACTTGGAATTTTGCTGCACAAATTATTGTTTTTTTGTTTTGTTTTTTTTTTTGCAATGACAATAAAGGCTTTTAACTATGGTCTAAAGGATGACATGCCATGCACCTTTGTCATACATAATGTATAATGTATGTCAGTGGCGTTTTATGTGGGAGACATGGAAGAGGTGCTCTTATGGGTGTTTGAGGTGTGAAATTGTGTTGCTTCAGTGGGCGAGGTCACAGTCTCAATCTTCCTCACTTGTGCTTACTCATACCAATACCAGAAGCTGCTGTTATCACAATAAAAGTTGTCTAAGTTAACGTTAGGTCACACCATACTGTTTGAACATACTGTGAAAAAAACTATTGGAATATTCTGACATTTCTGAAATTATGTGGGTTTTTTGTGTTCTTAGACAGAGAAAGACACTTTGATAAGTATTTGTGGCAAAAGTCATTGGTACATTGTATGAGCAAGAGAAACAGTTGCAGGACAAGTCAACCAGTAACCTTGTAGAGGCAATGTAACAACTTTAACTAATGAATTCAAATGACCAGTTTACAAATTGTTTTGGTCTTAAAACACAGCACAAGCTATTTCAATGCCCTATTTTCTGCTCATGTGTGAAATCTGCAACTCATATGGTATTAAAAAAATGGAACGTTTGCAAGAGTGAGATTTTCACCACATGTAAAAACCTTCACACATTGGCAGAGGTGCAAAAACTACTGAAATGTAATGGAAATCTAAAGATTTCCCCTAAAGCAGGCCGATAATCTTATGTAACAAATTGTATTTCGCTAAAACAAAAAAAAAACTAACATTTTCCTGCATCATAAAGAGCATTTGCTGCTGCACTTCATCAGCAGAGATGAAGTCCTTGCTTTGATCTGAAATATTTTTTCGTATCAGTTCCAGTTGTCAGTGGCTTGGCAGGGGTGCCGTCTGCTTCATGCTGGATCTGTCTCTTTGAATCCTTCCCTTTCCTGTTTTGCCGAACCCTTGTTATTGTTCTCTCATCTAACCGTCTGGTGGAGGGCCCATGGGCCAACCGACTATTTATCCAGACACATACTCCAATAGACCACAGGAGATGTTTTCCATCGCATGTTTTGTGTGAAAGATACAAAGTGCCTTTATTCAATCATTTCTGACTTCTGTTCTATATCTGTGAACTTCCTGCACAGTGCTTATCACGAAAAAGAAATGTTACCTCTAAGCCAACACTTGCGTAAATGTAAGTGTGAATCAGCATCTGTGAAACCTAAGCAAGATGATTGAGCAAATGCCAACTGGCCATTTGTTGGTACAGTGGGTAACATGTTGCAAAACACAGAGTTAAGATGAGTTAACAATCTAGACACATTAAGGTAAAGTGTTTTCAATTATATTATTTGTGATGTGGTAAAGTTAATAGTAACAGAGCTTGGTTAAGTTATTTACTTTAACTTACTAGAATTAGTGCGAGTGGCCTTCATCAGTATTGACAGATTTGTCCTCTCGGATCTGCATAAATGCTTAGCAAGTCATAGGCCCAAAGACGTTCAATCTGATACTAGTATGGGGGAATTCCTGCTACTTTGGGGCAGCTATGCCCTATTGGGTAGGGCTACGGGCTTGAAACCGAAGGGTTGCTGGTTCAATCCCAGGCCAGTGGAGCACAGCTGAAGTGCCATTGAGCAAGGCACCTTCCTTCACACTACTCCCTGGACGCTGCTGCAGGCAGGTAGCCCACTGCTCCAGGTTAGTGTGTGCTTCACCTCACGGTGTGTGTGCTGTGTAATTCATAATTCACAGGTTGGGATAAATGCAGAGACCAATTCCCCTCAAGGAATCAAAAAAGTAGGTTAACTATGTTTTAAATTCGTTCTATTACTCATAATTCATGCTATAGCCTACCTGACAGATTGTAACTCAAGTTCAAGGTTCTACATGTAATTACGGTAAGAGGTGTTGAGACCGTATATTCACTGTTATTTGAATTCACTTGCATACCATAAATTCAATACAATTAAGGCTTTGTATTGACTGTGTCATGTAATATTGTTGCAAATGATGGCAAACCCCAAACCATATTTCCCTCAGCACCTATCTGTGCCTTTCTACTTGTTTACTGTACGCTCTACAGCACCGTCAAATGTTTCCCACTTCAGCAGGAAGCGGTTGGCTCAGTTTCTTTTCTTATAAAACGCCCACTTCCTGCGACTTTGATAAACACACTTGTGGTTTTGTGCACACTAACCCCATCAGATAACTTTTCTTAACTGTTGCTGAACCTGCACACTGCTGTCTATACACAAATCAAGGACTTTTCAACAAACGTGACAGGTCACGGTGACAACAGCGCCGCTTACACAATATCAAATATCTGAGTTTGTAGTACATGTGTGTACACTGGCTGTGTCAGCTACACCTCTGTGCACCTCTTACACAGTTTTGAAAAGAGCAAATCCAATTAACCATTTAGCTCCAATATTCAGCGTGTCGATATGTGTGTGTGTGTGTGTGTGTTAATTCATTATTTTACCCTTTGTTGTCCATTCGTCCGGACAAACACAAATTGCATTGCAATTTGCATTGCAAATTGCACGCACCTGTGCACTTTCCTTCATGCTGCTTGGCCAAAGAAAATAATAAATGAAAAAAATTGTGCAGCAAAAATCCCCAGGACCTTTATGCTGCCATCAAACAGGAAACCACAGGCAAGAAAGGGGAAGCACTCGAAATGCACTCTAGGTCCATCACTCATGTGTATGACGTGATAACAATTTCAGCGTTGTGCTCTAGTCATGTTGATGTAGACAGAAAGTATCCATCTCAATTTGGGGGGAGAAAGAGATACTGACATCCCACTGAAAGTCGACTATGAATTAGTTTCTTATTTCAACAATACTGTTCTTTCTGAAGCAGGAAAGGAGAACAGTCCATCACAAACCATAATGATATAATGTCAACATTTTGTATTACATAGTCATTCTAAAACACATTCCTATGTTGATTAAAGTTAAGGAAATTTTTATTTATACCAAATGCGGAGAAAGTGTAATTTTTAGGTTGGCTGTGCAGCTTTAGGAGCAGTGAACTTCCAAACGACCTTTTGAGTGAGGGTGGAATCTTACTGTGGTAAAACTTCTCAATTCAGTCAGTGGTGATAGGGAGCCAAAGCCTTTAAACAAGAATATATATTTATTTTCGGCTAAAAACTCAAAGTCAGAAACCTCAGGAAAACAGAAGAGCTATCACCATCAATAGCACTGTAATTAACTGTGAAATCTGAAAAACATCCACTTTGGGCCATTCTGGCTAACTGGGCTCCACTTCACAAGAACTGACTGACTGCATTTCCTTTTTATGTCCTTGGAACATTAGATGATTCATGTCAAAACTCAACTTTTGACAGTGAGTAGGTGTATCTCTTGGGTCATCTGAGTAAGATTGCAAATACTGAAATAAGAAAATGACATGTAAAACTGCCACGGTGAATAACCTAGAAGGCTAAGAGAACTATTCAAAATTCTCTTCCCACATTGTGAGTTACGCATAGTAGATCAAGAAGATCCTCAGCCCAAGGAACTATTTTAGTGGTACAATGAAAATGAGTGGGATTTATATTTGCACATCAGTGATCAGCAAAATTAGAAATAAGCATGCGAAATATATGCCTCTGATTTACAGGGGGAAAGGATGCATAGGATGCAAAAAAAAAAAAAAACAGATGCATTTACATGGTAGGAACTATGAACATTAGGGACAGAGATCTCAGTACAATCATTTATATCTTGGTTCACAGTCTGAAATCTACAGTATGAATCTTACTCAAAGGCTTAAACAATGCTACAGCTTTGTCTTACCATCTCGCCATGAAAGTTATCTAGTCCTCTAAAATACCGCCCAAATATAAACCTTCATTTGAATACCAATGTATTTCTTCCAGTTAATTTTTTTTTCATTCTATTATCTCAACATTTATCATTGCATCTTCAGCAATCTGCCCAAAACATGTTTTTTTTGCCAAATAGTGGGTAGAGAGCATCACATTTTTCATGACTGTTGCCTTCATTCAGAAATGGCACAAACCTTCAGGGACCCCTTTACACATTATGGGCACTATTAACCCTTTAAGAGGCACCCCCTATTATAACTTTGTTGTTACCAGAATGGCAATGACCACATTGTAATGTGTTACTAAAGACTTTCTGTAATGACGTAGTAATGTTGAAATGTTGTAGTTAAAATTTTTTCAGTCACAGCGAGTTGTGTCGGCGATACAGTGACCGCTAAAGGGCTATAGAACACAGCACCCTCCGCCAGTATCCCTCAAGTGCCCCCTGTCAATGCTGGCCACCAAGAAACATCATAACTTCTCTGAAGAAACCTTTTGGATGAAAGGTGAAACATCTTCATGCTGTAAAAAGAAGTCCAGTTGCTTACAACTTAGCTCTTTTGACTACCATGACCTGGATGAATGAGAATCTACAAAGACATCATGACTTCTCCCTCGCCTGGTGATGCAGCTATAAAACTCCCCCAGTAATGAGTATTAAAGTATACACTTCAAGTGCATACAGAACACTTGATACATCATTTTGAATTTGGTTCAAGCAATCAAAACCTCTTCAACATTGCCACATCAACAATGAGAAAAGGACTTATAGCAACTTTTTTTTTAATCATTTAGTTGTTTTCATTAATTGGCATCAATATAATAAAGTTTTGCAATGTTGTGTTGAAATACACCACATCAACCTCAGCATGCTGAATTTGAATCCCTTTGATGTTTCAACAATAACTATGGAAAATGGTACACATTTACACACTTTGAGTCCAGGACCACGTCGCTATGCTGTTATTACAATTTTATCTAAAGTTATTAAGGAGTTATTTAAAGGCTCATATTTTAATGACAAGCTGTCGTGAGGACAACTGAACTTGAGAATACCAGATTGAAGTGATGTTATTTATTAATGTACAGTATACACTTGTCAATATATTTTGTCTACTTAGTTTTTTTTAACAGGAACAGATGCATGGCTTATGGAGCAATGGGAATGACAAACAACTATCTTTTTGGACCATGTCATTTTGTGATGATCTTTGCAGATGAGTGGAAACAAAATGCTCTTCTGTGGTATCAGACATTTCCCGGTTTAGCAGTTAGCCTCTTTGGTCAGGCTGTCAAACAGCAAAGACAGCAAAACTAGCTCAGCAACATGGCTGACCCTCTGACAAAGGTCAGCCAATCAGCCTCGCAGGCACAAACAGCTGCCAGTTCGCACCAAAACCCATCATGATAAGATGCCATGATCAAGATGGCAGCATAGGCCAAAGCTGGCTCAGGTCAGGCACTGATATGTCTCTGTGGATAGCCCCCTCTCTGGTTATAGGGTCTGCATGCATTCTCAGTCCTGAAAAACCTGCTTGTGTGTGTGTGTGTGTGTGTGTGTGTGTGTGTGTGTGTGTGTGTGTGTGTGTGTGTGTGTGTGTGTGTGTGTGTGTGTGTGTGTGTGTGTGCGTGTGTGATATCGCACAGTTCTTGGCAAACCCCGTGCTAACACTGCTTCGGTGGCACCTCGCCAACATGGCGAACAATGAGCTTAGCTTTCATAAAATGTTAGGTCTTTCAGTGTTTTGAAAATAGTGTCAAAGAAGCATTCCTCCTGTGAGAGCAGGTGGAGGGAACTGTGGAATCAGTCCCAAGCTCTCTGTTAGTCATCGCCACCTCTGGGAGTCTGCTGTCAGTTCTAATGTGGCAAATGCTTGTGTGAGGTTCTTTGTGAGGAGCCCATTGGACAAATGAGAAAAAGAATAAATCTCCCCCACTGACCTCGAAAACAAGCAGACATCCAAATGTTGCTGTGTAATGTGATCAGTCGAGTAAAACCGGACATTCTATCCCTCTAATCCATTCTTTTTTGCTATCATGACCATGACGAACCTATAAAACTCTACGATGGGTGAGTCTTGCCATAGGTTAGTCTTCCAAAATATAACTAGAAGCATGAATTGAGGCTCTCACTCATGGTGAGAATTGGGCCAATTCCTCACCGAGGCAAGAAACCTCAAGTTCCACCAGGGGGAGATAAACTATGCGGTGTGCATGTGTTACTATTTAATATTTACTTAATTCAAATTCAACACACGTCTCCCAAACCTAGCGCTGATAGAAATATCAATGCAAAATGCTCAGACATAGTATAAATTAATATATGAAAATAAAGATTTTTTTCCCCAAGGGTGCATGTACCACAAAATATCAATCCAAATGACCTGTCCACTCAAATGGCTATTAAGTGATGAGACATTTAGTTTTTAAAGACTACTTGAAAACAGCTAGACTATCAGTATTATTTTATTGCGCGATGGGATAGAAACATAATCTGATACACAAGCCGACTAAACACATTGTTGCATTTCATAACGTAAATGTGTCCACAAGTAGGTATGTGTCACTTCATATGTACTGCTGTGACAAAATGTCACGGTAAAATAGCCTACGGAGAGACTGGATGGAAGTGGTCGTTTCTTAAAGCAGAATTTGAAGTTGGGTAGGCTTTTGCCTGGTTGGTGCGCCTCTGCTGACAGGTAGAGGCGACACTGAGCACGGTGCCTGTGCTTGAAGCAGCGTCCAGTGCATGTTACTGTGAGATCATTATCAAAAACTGCTGCGGGACTGGCGAGAGAAGGAGTGTGAAGGACTTACGAGAAAATATCCCGAACTCCTACTGACCAAAACGAGGAAAGAAGCTAGTTAGAGAAATCACTTTTCCAACATCTTGACGTCTATTGGCGATTCGGAAGCGTTTCGGTGGGACTTTGGATACTAAAGGATACTAACACCGTTTCTCTTCGGGTTTGTTTTCACTGCAGTGAAGCAGTTCCATCCACCCCCAAGTCTATGATTTGAGAGGGAAGCTATGCAGGTCCCTGACCAGCAACACGGCAGGGCTTTTTGCACCCTGGCTTGATAAATTGCATAGTTCATCAGTGAGCGATTGCGCATTTGTTTAACGCAGAAGATCTGAACACGTTTAGTTTAGTTAACTTGTCGGTTTGATAATTCGATCGTTTCTAAATTTGTCTATTTTGACCAATCAGTTGACGCCATTTTACTGTTTTAACGGCGTTTTGAAGCCGCGTCCACTTTGACAGATTGCAGAAGGCTATGTCATTTCAAGTGGAAATGATATAATAGCTTCCTGACTGGATGGATTTTAAATGATACATTGAAACTACCAACCTAACGCCTTGTTTGAACACAGCGATCGGACATGGGTAAGTTTTCCCACATATACTATATGCTCTTGGATTCACAAGCGATAGGCTACTGTTTTTTATAACAAGCGATTCATTATGCAAATAGCTCAAGGAAGTGTATTGCCAGCTCCAGTAGCCTTCACATGAAATGTTGCCTGTTGGTAATGAAATTGCATTGATCTGTGTTACAGTGTTATATTGTACGTCTCCAAGGCAGATAAACTAGAAATGCTTCAGTTGTTATAAAAATACTGCTAAATCACAGTTTGGTGTAACGGGGTTTTGCAAAGCAAAGTGGACAATCTTTTTGCATCTGCTATGATAGACATGATCTACGATGAATAGATTCCATGTTAAAATTTGCATGCAAAAGCCGGGCGTAATTTGCAAGTAATTGGCCTTGTGAAGAGGCAGTACCATTTTTAGGCTAAAGTGCAGTTCTGTTCCACATAGTGTTTTTTTTTAAGGGCGGTACAATGCTTTCTATCTAGAAACGAAAAAACATATCAAGTTACCAGCCCAGAGTTTGGTCGATCAAATAAGTAACCAAAGTTTCCCGCTATTTTAATTAACCAGGCATGCTGCTGACATGAGTCCATGGTGTGTGCAGGCGGCATTTGTCAGTTGCAATGTAATGCATTTACATAACCGACCCAAGCAGTTATAGGTCAGAATAAGCAATGTCTTCATTTGGCATGTGGTATTTCAGTTGGACAGAATTTGTTTTTTTTTCCCTATGGTGCTATCAACACTGTTAAGGAAGAGACGACCGTATACTATGCACAGCTTATTCTGTAGCTCTGAAGTGCCCAAAGGGTTGATGGTACGGCCTACATGCTACTACTGCTCTCTTAGTGCTTATTTGGAAGGTTACTCCAGCATATCTTTTTCGGTTTCCTCCAGCTCTTGAAAGGCCTTGTAGTTCTGGTTGGATGCTGCTGCACAGGGGGTTAATGCTTTCAGTTGAGAGACTCACTCAGTATTCTGTACATGGATTTAAGCCTAGTGCTGGAATCAAAGGTTTTTTAAAGGTCAATTAATCGTAGAATTTATAATTTTCTTAGCCCTGACTAGGCTTAATCCATATGAGAGCAGCCATGCCTTTAAGTCTAAGACTTTTCATCTGACATTTAAAGCTAAAGTCTTCTTTTGATGGAAAGAATTCTCAGCTGAACAGTTGTGCAGTCACCAGAGAAGAAGTTGCGTCAGGAAACTTGCTGTTAGCAAACTGGCTGTCACAGGTGGGTAGGAGAGGAAACAGTGCCACTGAAGGTGTTATGTGAACAGGGACCCACCACAATGACAGGTGACCTTAAAGGTGTGAACGAGCGCTCTCAGTTCCTCTTTGGCACAGGCCATTGCTCTCCTTGTCAGCCACCACATTCGAGCATCACAACTTCATAACTCACTGCAGAGAAGGGCTGGGCTCTGTTGCAGGGGGAAAAAAAGAGTGGGTCATTGAGTGATGAAGTTGCCAGCCCATTTTCCCTGCCCACAGTTGAGTCAGTGGTTAATCTGAACCAAAACATGTCCATTATGTGGTCTTTAAAAGCCAGTACTAGTTTTCATTCTTGTTAAATAGGCTACACCAGATCATGTGAACTTCAGAGATAAAAACCCTAAGACGGCTCTTGAAGCACATTGACATAGTGTAAGCACTAGTTGTCACGCTGCAGCCACCACTACAATGAGGTAAATTGGTGCTGTTCTCCGTATGATCACCATGTTGTTGACAGTTCTTGCTCCAACCCTGAGGTTAGAATATGAAGAATCTGCCCCCCACCCACAGCTGTATCATGACCCCTTCCAGCAAATGACAGTGCACTGCCTGGTTTTCCAGGTTGAAGAACTCAGTATCACACCTTCTCCCCCTCACAACAAGGTTCAGCTTCTGTCATACCTCTGCAGTGATACCCATACAGAGTGTTCGTTAAGCCACAGCACAGAAGCACTCAGTGCCTAGGGGTTCAGCCCTTTCTGCTTGCAGTCATGCTAGAAGTCATACTGGGACAACCAGGGTTTTATGTGACTTTTCACTCGGGTGTTGTGTGTTAATGTGGAAAATTTAAGAGGTTTTGCTAATTGGCTATTTTTAAATTTGGCCACACACGGGAGAAATGTTTTAAACATACACTTCGTATAAAATAATTCATTGTTGGGCTCTGGACAAGAAAGAAGAGAAATTGGCGTGGCATTTAGCACGAAGATGGTGCAGATTTGTTGTTTTTTTCTTCTTCTTCTCATAAACACAAGCTTGGTCTTTGCTTTATTTAACAAATGCAGCTTTTTCCTCTCAGACTCTGAAAAGGGTTGGGCCCATTAGTTTTTGAGCGGTTGTCGACGTTTTTTTTTTTTTTCTTGGACCTGCATATGGCTAGTTTCAGTGGCCGCCCGCCAAACCATGACATGACACGGAGGAAAGCGAAGAAATATCCAAGGACAAATCTAATTGTTGGCAGCCATTTCTATCTGAATATCTGAACAAGAACACCTTTTGGCAATGTGCAGCTAGAAGAAGGCAAACTTTCTTTCTTTCTTTCTTTCTTTCTTTCTTTCTTTCTTTCTTTCTTTCTTTCTTTCTTTCTTTCTTTCTTTCTTTCTTTCTTTCTTTCTTTCTTTCTTTCTTTCTTTCTTTCTTTTGTTTTCCATTTGCTATTTCAGTCTTTTTGTTTTAAATTAAACCATTAAGTGTAGGAATGATGCTGAAAGGAAAGCTGTTTGGTAATTCAACAAAAGAACAACAAAAAACGCAGTAGTTAAACAGAAAGCATGCTGTAATTGATTGGAAATCAATAGACTAAGAGAAAAAGAATTTTTGGAGAGCTTGTTAATTACAGCAATCAGCACAGCACATTCATTTCTAAGCCATTCCAGTCCACTCCACTTAGCTTGAAATGGCATTTTTGGATATCGTGTCCCTACTAGTGTGCACTTAGCCTGTGAGGTCAGACGTGAGCTAGTGTAGCCAGTGTGATGAATCGACCGGTCCGTGGAGGACTTCCAAGCATTTGTGTGTCTCCTACCAGAAAGCTATCACTCAAGGCTAGTACTCCAGAGTGGGCGATTGCTGGAGCAAGGGGCCAAAAATCTCTTCCCCCTCCACCCAGGGGCTGGGATGTCACTTCCCCCTCCAAACAGGGGTTGTGATGTCACTTCCTTCTTCTCCCCCCATGGGCTGTGATGTGACTGCATCAGTCTTATTATTCTGCCTGTAGCCTGGTTGTCCAAAGTTCTCATGTGAATGGTTTTGAACGTGCTGGCTGGCCTGTCTCCGACAAACATTCAGTGTGGGCGTTTTTTTTTCTTTCTCTCTCTCTCTCTCTCTCTCTCTCTCTCTCTCTCTCTGAAGAGATGAATTACATGTAACAAGGCAGCCACAAATTATACTATGCTGGCCAGTGGAAAACACATTTCCAGTGAGCTCGTTTCTCAGTTGCCTTCTATAAACAGGATATTAACTTACATGACAGTGTTGTCATGGTATGCCCATTTTTTTGTGGCATTGCCTGCAAACAAGTAATAATGATCTACCCTTACTGACAAGGATCACAAAATTTAAAACATACCACCACTACACGTTATAACCAGTTCTTCAGTGCAATCAATTTTTTGTGGTTGTAATTTACTCATGACAGTAACACATTAAGCAATTCTGTATGATTATACTCTACAATTTGCTGTTATGGAATGTTACTATGTAATGCAGGGCTGTATTACACAACATTATCACCTACATTATGTTACACATAAATCCACTGCAGTAATTGATGCCATGCCAGTCTTGCACGGTGATATGCTAGGTGCTGTTTCTCTCTTCAATCTCTGGGTGTCTGCTGGCAGCCTGTGAATGTGTGACTGTGTGGCTGAGCTATTTGTGTGAGCCGACCTGAGGCCTCTCTCGCTTCATGGCCTTAAAAGGGATCCATGACAGCACGAAATCCTTCTGCACGTGCTGTGTGTGTGATGCTCTGCCCCAGATAAAGTGTCCTCTGCCAGCCTCGCGGCAACACAGGCGCCCGAATTGCCTTTGTTTTTCACCCCAAGAAGACGATTCTGTATAAGGTGAAAACCACATTTAAGTGGCTGGCTGGCGGTAGTTGTACAGTTGCCACCTGCTTCAGAGAGAGAGAAAGACAAAGAGAGAAGGAGAGAGAGCAAGAAACGAGAGAGAGAGAGAAAGAGCGAGCGAGACTAACCACAGGCCAGCAACACCAATACCATTTACAGTAAGTGGGCTGACTGATTTAGCGACACCAGGGAGGGTGTAGACGCTGGGAGCTCTCAGTCAATACACATCGATGCTGACATAACATGGTTGGCACTTGCGGGTCAGTGAGGGGGGCGTTGGTGTTGGGGGGGGGGGTTGTTCTTCTTTCATGAAAGGAAACTGTAGCAACTCATGGAGGCCCCTGGACATTCCTCTCAACTGCTTTCTTTTTTTCCTGGAGTTCATTGCGTTGTGGATGGGTGTGTTTTTTTACCCTCTCAAGGGCTCTGCTTGTTATTATTGCAAAGCTATCGTGGGCATAGGAGAGAATTTCAAAGGAGCACCAGGTTTGATAGTGTGCCTCGGCGGAGATAGACACGTCCTCTTAAAAATGCCAGGGCCTGAATCCAGTTTTGAGCTGCCTGCGAAGAGACGGCTATGGCATTCATTATTTATGGCCGGTTTTACTGTGCTGACGATCAAAAGAAATTCTTCGTTTCATGTTGTACAGACCTTCTTAATCAATCCATTATGTTATCTTATCACATTTTACTGTGTTGATATTGTCACGCACCAGGCACCGTCAATGTCCCTTAGTGAGCCAGCGGGCCAGCCCTGAACTTGTCAAGTGATAATTTTATGAGCAGGTAGCCGAGACACAGTGTGGAAGAGTTTGGCTTGGATTAAGGAGCCTGCAGAACATCGCCTGAGGTGCTGGGCAGTGATTCTGTTTTGATTGTCAATGTCGAGCATTATGTAATGATGAAATGGCATGCTGTTGGGGTAGGAGCTTAAAACAGTGAGGTCTTTCTCAGGCTCTAAAAGGCCGTTAATGCCTGGGCAGTACTAAAGGACATCCAAAGGTCTCCCAGTGCTAGTCTACTGAAGCGGAGAAAGCGGGATGTTGCTTATTAGATGATTATACCCAATGACATCCTGAACACTAACGAGGTCACACCACATCCTGTCTTTTTACATTCCCCTTGTCCTCCGGCCTGATCTTTGACATATTTGAGCGGTAGATCACGTTAGAACACGGTCTTGTTAGTTGTAAGTTACACTGCTGCAAAAATATTGGTGTTGGATTTGTTCATATGTATTCAGCGCAGAGCTTGCAGAGAGGAAAATTGTAATTCTTGCGGATCCAAGTCAGCCTCTCGATTTCCAGATCTCCTCCAAAGCTTTATTTAGACAGACCCTCTGGCATGCTTTATCAAAACCATATGAACTAATGCGCAAAAGCCCCCAGCACACAATGTACCACATAAAATTAACCGCAGATCGGCTCAGCCGAGGTTAAAAAATTGACAC
This sequence comes from Coilia nasus, assembly GCA_027475355.1. Classification (NCBI taxonomy): domain Eukaryota; kingdom Metazoa; phylum Chordata; class Actinopteri; order Clupeiformes; family Engraulidae; genus Coilia; species Coilia nasus. Next base: position 11,474,628 of record CM050217.1, read on the forward strand.
GTCAGTTTCAGACGCATACTCAGATGGTGGACATGTGCAATCTGAAGTCGGTGACCCACAAGCAACAACAAGCATGCACAAGTGCACCATATCTCCACCAGCATCAACCACTTGATTTAGAGACCTGTTGATGCATGCTTGCTATAGACTCTTTGAGGTGCACTATCACAGCACCTCATCATTACACACAGCGAATACGACAAAAAGACTGTGTACAGCCAGGATTCGATGGCCATAAAGTGCCTGAAAATGGAGACCATAAATTTCAAATTGAAGACTGTCGATTTCTCCCCACACTAGCGGGTGAGGGAGGCAGAGGGGCAGGAGGTAGAAACTCCATAGTGTTCAGTCAGTCCTGTCTCTTGACGCCAAACAGCTCACTCTGGAAAGTGCTGCCATCCAGTGTAATTGGGCTTTTTCCACAAGAGCAGGAGCAGCAGCGGCAGTCCAGGTTCCAGGTCTGTGCGCTGTCTGGGAGGAGCTCACCCTGACGACAGCACTGACAGGGGCCTCTTGTTTTCGCAGGTTCACACCATGAGAGAGTGTGATTACTCAACCTACCATTACAGCCAAATTAACAACGAACTGGAGTCCAAGCGCTGTGTGTTGGGGGTATTATGGTGTGGCAGTCTATTGTGGGGATTTTTGACTTCTTTGGAAAAAAAACATCAAGCTAGCGCATGACAAGACAAGCCATGGGAGTTTGCTCTAGTCAGCTAGTGATTTTGAGCTTTAACTTCAAGCCAGCAGTGTAAATATGTGTCCCACTGTAATTAAAAGAATTGTACCCAAAGTGGGAAAAAAACACAAGGATTATATGTCTGAGAGAGTCGGTGCAGAATAGCTGATGTTCATTGTTATTGTGTGCTGTGCTAATTGCTAAGCCATTTATTAGCTCAGTCTGGGTCTTTGGTTTGGTTGCCAGAGGGAGCGAGACTGCACAGTGCAGACGCCTCTGCTTATTCGGTCACGCCAGTGAGTATGTCCTCATCCTCACTTGTGCTTTGTTTGTGTTTTTTTTCCCCTCTCTCTCTCCCCCCTTTACAGTTTCATCTTGGAAAATCTGTATCCTTGTTAGATTCATCAGAGTCAGAGAGCAATAACAGCAACAGACTCTGCGATCCCCACTATCGGAGAGGGTAACCAGCATAAGCAGGGGTGGTGGACCTGTTCTCCCCCAAGTTCGCTCCTGGTGTCCGATTCCTGAGAGCGCAGGTCGGGGCTCAGCGATGGAACAGAGGGAACCGTCCCGGGCCGGCCGACTCAAAGCGGGGAGCGAAGCCGACTACTTCCCGTCTGCGAGCACCATCAACCGGGCCACCTTGGCCGAGCTCACCGGCGGCGCCAGCCTGCTCGCGGGCCCCGCCAAGGGGCTCCTGCTGGAGCACGAGGACCGGGCGGAGCACGAGGAGGACGAGGACCTCGGGCTGGGCAGGGACGCAGACGCCAGCTCCAACGCCGACAGTGAAAAGTGGACGCAGCCGGACGGCATGGAGGACCAGGAGTTCTCCATCAAGGAGGCCAGCTTCTCCGAGGGCAGCCTCAAGCTGAAGATCCAGACCACCAAGCGCGCCAAGAAACCGCCCAAGAGCCTGGAGAACTACATCTGCCCGCCGGAGATCCGCATCACCATCAAGCCACCCGGGGAGCAGAAGACCAAGCATGGAAAGAGCAGCAGCAAAGCAGCCAAGGAGGAGGACAAAGTGCCCCCGAAAAAGAAGGTAAGGAGTTTTTTTTCCCTCTTTGCTTTTGGGAGAGACACTTGACAAGCTGCTATAGGGCGTCGATGTGATTCACTTGTCAACCACACAAGATAGATGAGATGCCAAGCCGTGAACTGCAGATAAAGACGTAGCACAGCGCTGCTGAAGTCTTGTCAATAAATCTTTCACTCAACGTATGAAAAATGCTGTTTGGTGGTCAGATGGCATTTTAGTTTTGCTCCCTGACAAGCGCCTTAAAAAATGCTCCAGACAGACCTCGGGAGTGCTGACACTAATTTAAAAAATGGATAGGGCGAGATAGCTAATCTACAGTGTAGACAGATTTGGTTGATAGATGTGTGGGCCTCTTTTTTTGTGTTTGATAAACAATTACACTGGAGCGAAAAGAAAAGAAACATTCCTTATTCCGTATTCCCTCTGCAGTTTTTTTTCCTGATCTGTATCAGGCCCATTGTTTCCAAGGCTTCATCATGACTCAAGCCTTTTTCTTGCAAAGACTGAAAAAAGCTAAATTTGATTTGGAGTGGTGCCAAGCTGATAGAAATTCTGGGCGATTGCTGTTTTTGCTCCAGCTGTTCCTGCCATTCTGTGCAGTGGGTTGTGGGAGGAAGTCTTTTTCTGCCATTAACCTTCTGTGGCATGCAGCACCATAGATGCATAGAAACACTCTCACTGAATGCTTGGCTTCCTTGAGATGTGCATTTTTTTTTTACTTTTAGTGTAATTATCTTGGTGAATAGTTTTTTTGTTTTTGTTTCTACTGTACGTGCGATTAAAAATCATACATAAATAAGAGGCATTCAACTGGATCTGTCTCATATGACAGAAAACTCTCTTTCAAATGGTTTTCAATGTTCTGTGGGCAATTTCTCTTTGTCTGTCTGTCTCCTCCTCTGTCTCTGTGTCTCTGTCTCTGTCTCTCTCTCTGTCTCTCTCTCTCTCTCTCTCTCTCTCTCTGTCTGTTACTTGGCCAGTACACGCATGCCTTATTTTGGGTTGAACTGAAGCATAGTTGGTCTACCCTAATATGTTCTGGAACATACACTGTGCATGTCTTTCCCATAAGATATTAATAAAAAAAACTAATTGCATTCATCTCGTTTCAATTTGTTTCTTGAAACTCCCTTTAGTGTGCATACTTAAAAAATAAAGAAGTCAGCATAGTCTTAATGCATTTCTCCAAAACAGACATGTTGTGCATTTCGCCCTTTTATATTTTGGTGAAAAAAAAGAGATTGCAAAAAAAAAAAAGCATAGAGGCTTTTGGGAGAGAATAAAAGGAAAAGCTTTTGATACCACAGCATGACCCTATAATTTCACATAATTAGGGAGAGTATGCTCACTTACTGAATCAAAGGGAAGTTGCCAGTCTCAGCATCTTTCAGCAAGAGCAGCAAGGCTTAAATTGATTCCTTTCACCCTCATAACTTTCAGGAATTTAAGTTGTTTGTCTCTTTGGAATACAGATAACCATATAACATGGGCCCATCAAAGGATATATTTCTCAAGATGAGATCCCGTTTTTATGCCCATTGGGATTTATGCTGCCTTGCATAATGCTAGTGTTCTGTAATAGAATACTGTGTCCTCTTTAGTGTTGATAGCAAGGACACATTTTAAAACGATTCAGACTGTAGTCTACCTCTTATCCTTGCAGTCAATTAAACTGTTCATTAAGGTAAGCTCGTGGTGTGTTCGATGTCTTGTAGACCACTTCGAACAGATGTGTCTGCTAAATGAATTAAGGTTGTTGTTAATGTCAATGCGCAATGCATTAAAGGTGTATTCAGTAATACATGGTAAGTGTTTTCTGGTGTACTTAACAAGACATATATGTAGATATAAAGACAATTTCTCACTGTAGTTGGGGTAAATCATTTTTATATTGGGATGCCATTCTTTAGGCAGTGGATTGGTTGGGGTTTGGTTCTCTGCATGAGGAATGGGGGGCAGGGAGTATAGAGAGAGAGAGAGAGAGAGAGAGAGAGAGAGAGAGAGAGAGCGAGAGAGACAGAGAGCGAGAGAGAGAGAGAGAGAGAAGAAACAGTGGGAGGGAATAAGGGACAGAGAGGGAGAAAGGCGGGAAGTCTGAAGTGCAGCTGTCTCTTTTTGGCAGCACCAAATTGCCCAAAGACAGAAGGTCAGAAAGGGCATTAGCAGGGATAGAGGAGGTGGCTCCCCAGCAGCTCAGCAGAGGGGTGGCCCTATGTGCACTCAACACAACAGCAGCCACCCCCAAGACTGGAGAAATGTCAAGCCCCCTCCTGCTTTCAGACACACACACACACACACACACACACACACACACACACACACACACACACACACACACACACACACACACACACACACACACACACTTTCCCCTCTATTATTCTTGCTCTCTCTCTCTCTCTCTCTCTCTCTGACTCACACACACACAGTGATAGAGGGAGAGAGAGAGACAGAAAGTGAATGAGAAAGAGAGAGAGAGAGCAGCACATGAGTGAGAAGCACATGGTAATGTGAATGTTGATGCATTCGCAGCACAGCATGTACAGTACATTAGGGATTGCTCATTAGCCTTGCATAAAAAGAAAGAGGGGAGCCGGCTCAGTAGATTAAATGGAAGCGGGGCTCACTCCACCTCTGCAACCAGAGGCTTAGCGCCCGAGCCCACCGCCGCCTCTCCCCGTGCACTCAGTTACTAGCTGCCCAAGGTCAAAGGTCAGGCTGTAATTGAAACCGGCCAGGGCTCACCGAGAAAAGGGCTTACATCAACCGGCCGGACTGTGACAGCTGGTGTCTGGACTCTCCATTTGTGGTAACAGTTCCCTTTTTTTTTTTCACCCCTCTCCTCTTCTCTTCTCTCCCACCTTCCACCCCCCGCCCCCCCACCCCCCTCTCCTCCTAGTAATGAAATCACATCTCAGCCAAGGCACTTAAAAAAAGAAAAAGGCACGAGGCACTCCGATATATTAGCTTGATCTCTTTACATCACTTACAAATGTCCTCACCGCTCTTGTCAGTAGTTACACTCGCGCCGCAAATTAGTTTGCGGTTAGCGGCCCTCGGGGGAATAAGTCGATGAATGTGATGTGGTGAAAATGTTGTCGACACAGTTGTGCCCTGTAGCTGTGGTCTGAAATAGATGCTGGCAAATTATTTCTTTTTTTTTTCCTCTGTTGCGAGAAAAAACCTAGTGATTGGATGTGTACTTCTGCGGTTTAAATAATGCGCAGCTTGGGGCACGCCATTTTTTTACCTCCCATTTCCATGACATTTGTATTCAGCAGCCATTGACAATGGATAGCTTCAAGCATGTTTTTTTTCTGTGTCTGTCTTCTAAGAATAATTATCAATTTTGTGTTATTAACCAAAGATGTGCAGGGGGGGATTACCATAATTTGGTGGATTGCTGAATTTTAGCCTTCATCATCGCGTCTCATCTGTGTATTCATTAAAATTTGATGCCACCTCGTGAACAGCGGAAATGTTGGCCCTTAGCATACAAAGTGTGTGCTGTTCCCCAGTGGCGCAAACGTAGGTGCAAGTTCATTGTGATGACTGGGGGAGATAGAGAGCCGAATCAATACCTGAAGCTGCACTTTGAACAGCTGATGTCAAAGATCACTGGCCCTGATAGGCGAGTGTTTGACGACAGAGCCCCAACTGCCAGTCATCTCCACTGGAGCGAACACATGCACACACACACACACACGCACACACACACAGACACAACACACACACGCTACACACATGCTTGCTGGTGAAGATTTGTCAAGGGACAGGTTTGCCGGCTCTGACTCAGTGCTCCTCAAGCATCTGACACAGCCACACACACACACACTCACACACATGCACACACACACACACACACACACGTAGGATCTATTTCCATCTCTTCTCTGTGCCGTCACCTAGTGGGCCTGTCATACCTCTCCTCACCAGCGTTGGGGGTGGTGGTGGTGATGGTGATGGTGGTGGTGGTGGTGATGTTGGTGTCAGTGAAGCAGCCTCAGCCCCTTGGGCTGCAAGTTGCTGGAGAGGAACAGGTTAAATAAATGAGAGACTTGTGTTTGGGTTAAATGCTGCTTTTGTGTCGTAATGATCAGGGACTCTGGCGTAGAGCAGATGGGCTACCTCCATGTCTCATTGTGTCTGGGTCTCTCTTTTTTCATTTTGGCTGAACTAATATGCCAGATGGTGACAGGGAGGAAAGGCCAACAAGTGAGGCTGGGCATATGGGGAGCCTGTTTAAAACGGGCCCCCGCTGTGGTGGGGGATGGGCGAGGGGTGTATGATACAATAGCAGGTAATTAAGAAGAGGACTTGACTTCGCCGGTGAGCCTTTGTCTGTGAGTGCAATATTTGTTGAAAACCTGCCACCCCCACCCCCCAAAAAAAACATATCCTCAAATCAGGTTGCTTTTTTTATGTGTAGGTTACATGCTTACAAGGTGCAAGGCTTGAAATTGTCTCATTGAAGTACGGCACGTGTGATTTTCTTTTTGATTGATTCATCGGAAGCAGCCTTTTTACTGTGGTCTTTTTTTTAGTGTGCTCTCTGCCAGAGCATGGGGGTGCTTGAATTTCAAAAAGGGCAAAAATTATACGGACATGTAGGTGCGCAATGGATTTGCTTCAATGCTTTTTTTTGCAGGCAGCTACCTCTTCTCAATTTCACATTTGAACTGTATTCTTTTGAAGAATTCGTAATCATGCCAAGGTGCATATTGATTTGGTTTCATCTAACTGAAGCCTGGAGTAGTTTGGAGTAGTTGCCAGCATGTTGCAAATACAGAAGAAGTTTCCGGAAGAACACACTGTTTTCTGTATTTGTCATTCACTACTGTATGCTTTATGTCAGCGCAGGTATTGATTATTTTTTGTTGACGATTAACCTGCCAAGTATATGCTTGATTGATCAGTTAGTCTATGCAGTGATAGAAAAATGATGAAAAAATGTCAATCACAGCTGACAATGCCACTTTTTTCTATAGCACCATGATATAGAATTCAAATTATTCCATCACAGTTTTCAGATTTAGGAGCTGACAGTTTTAACTTTTTTAACCCAAACTATACTCTTATCATAAAAAATAATCCTATTAACATATTGAACAATGAATAGTTACAGATGTAATTTAAGTTGCATTATAAATTACATTATGGTGTTTCATCTTTGTTTGTGATATTGACAAGTAGACCCTCAAGGGAGCATGGCCGCAGTGTGAAATGGGCTGCCTGGTGGGAGTGCGAGCTCGGTGTGGACTGCCTAGCATAGGACTGTGTGGGGGGAGGGGTTTTCAAAGGGTCTAGCTTGTGTGTGCTGAACCCAAGGTTAAGCTTGCTGTGGGGTTGCACCCACACACTGTTCCAAATTGAGTTTCTCTTCCTCTCTTTTTCTATCTCTTCCTCTCTCACTCTCTCTATCTGAGTCATACTCTCTTTCTCTCTCTATCTATTTCGCTTTCTCTATCTCTCACCCTATGTCTGTCTGTCTGTGTGTCTGTCTGTCTTTCTGCCTCCTCCTGAGAATTGGTGTGTTTGAGTGTCTCTGGTGTGTCCCTCAGGGGTGCTTCCCCTCCATGCCTGCTTGCTTCCCCTCATTTCAGTCAAATCCCCCCAAACAAGCCACCCCAAACGGCTGCCTGTCATTTTGGACTGCTCTGGCAAATGCTCCTACAGTCCAAGCTGACTTTAATGACGTCTGCACATTTATATATTAATATTCATCAATATATATATATATATATACATACTTGTATATTATACATTTATATATTACTGTAATATGCATCATGTCATTAGAGTCATGATGCTTACATGTTACGTTCCAGAACCGTCCATGAAAGGGAAAAATCTGCGATATAGCGAGACCATATAGAAAAAAAAATATTGTATAGTTTAAGCCTTAAAATACCCCTCCCACATGCTGTTTTAATACACTTACTGTATATATTATTGAATTATTAATGCACTTTAATCAATACTTGTACTGTATAGTATAGTATAGTTATCATAAATTATAATATTGTTCTGACAAACTTTTCTTCTTTTCTTCTTAGCGTGCATAGTGGCATAGCATGCATATATTAATGAAAAAATCTGCGATATAGCGGGACTGGCAAAAGTGAACCTCAATATAATGGGGGATCACTGTATAT
>CM050217.1:11487500-11600000 GCA_027475355.1 Coilia nasus
CCATGTGGTAAAACTATACTTATTCATTTAGCTGCCAGTTTTGTCCAAAAACGAACGTACACATTAAATCATTGCGGCTCGTCCTAGTCAGACAGTGCTAGCAGAGCTAGCTCACTGGTGTTTTGACCACTGTTAGCTGCACAGTTGGCTAAAAACCAACAGTACAACTTCACTAAAATCAGTGTGTCTAGGTTTTTATTTATTAACAGAATTTTCACATTAGGTTGAGAGACTGAATGAACTAATCAGAGAAGGTAGTGGCACAATGCACCAGACAATCTATATTGAGACATTGTTTAGTTTCTCTCTGGCCTGGGTGGTACCAGGTCTCTCTCACTCTTTCTCTGTCTCTGTCTCTGTCTCTCTCTCTCTCTCTCTCTCTCTCTCTTGCCCTGTCACTCTCTTTCCCCATCTCTCTCTCTCTATTTCTCCCACCTCTCTCCATGCCACTGCAGTGCCTTTAATTGATTCCCTAGTAAGCTGCTAACCTGGGCAGGTTGTGTAACTGTTCTTCCTGCCTGTGGTGGTACCTGGAGGGTTTGGGCTATTAACAACCACACTTCCTCCACTGAGGGCGGCAGGGCTGGTGCGGGGAGGGAGGCCGGTGACTGCAGCAGCTTTGCAAAGTCCCTGGTGGTTCGTTCTATTCATGTCACTGAAACCTCGTCTCACAATTGGAGCTGATAATAATAAACACAAACACAAAATGTCCTGATTGTCTTTACTCTCTGACGATTACTACTGGTACAGTAAAACCAAGAGTAAAAGTGGAGTTAGGCATGACGTAATGTTTTTTAATGATTATTATGTTCAGCTTTTGCACCTTGTAAAACCCATATTTCCAGAACGAATGTTGTTTTGTACAAATGTTGTTGTTGATACTAGACACATCTCTCGTCGCCAGCCAACTGGGAGCTTGGTTGGGCTGGTAAGCTCTGCTCGCTCGCTTGTTTTGTTTTGTAACGAGGGCGCCCAACAATCCACGGGACACGCTGGAAATATAATGAATAAATGAGTGGCCATGGTTTCGGCTGGATATCTGGTCTCACCAGGTCGATGGTGGTACCATAGGGGCCGTGTGGCATATTGACTTTCACTAGATCTCACTTCAAGCGCAATTGAGTTTGTCAGTGAAATGTGATCTGCGCCATCAGCTGTCTGCCGGAGATGGTCCTGTCAGTGCCGCCGAGATGTCAGTGGCCCCAGATACCTTTCCACTAAAGCTTCTTCCCCTCCTGAATGCCCATTGAAAAGCCAGTAATTAATTGTGGTGGACACAAAGGATCGCACGACAGCGGGTCCAGTTCTGGGACGACCTGTTTGGAGTTCTGTTACTGAAATGAAAAGTGCGGGTCAGGCGAGGTAACTCGGGTTTAAATAGAAGCAGGGGGCTGAGGCTCTGCAGGATCTTTATTCTTTGTTTATACTCTCCTGACAGTTTGTTCTGCTTGTGACCAAGACAATCATCCTGGACTCCCATTCCCCTAGAATTAATGTGTCTAAAGCAACCTCAGTCGGGGGAGAAGGAGCATACCATTTTTTTCATGAGTAAATAATTGTGACATTATTTGCGGGTGAACTGGCCGGCTAGCCTTTAATTTATGAGCATCGCTGAAAAAATCAGTGACACCATTGTTCCTACAAGTTAACATTACCCTTAATAGGACAGCACCATGGCACACACGATGCACACGGAGTCGTACATTCTCGAGGAATGAGTCATTTCAGTCCCGAGGCCTGGAAGGGAAAGCGGCCTTAAATTGAAACTTGGGATAGCGGGTTGGGGGTGGGGGTGGGGTGGAGGAGGGGGCTGTGTTTGTGTAGAACATTGTGTTGGGCTGATACTCAGGGTAACTTTGCAGAGTATTCAGTGACATTCTAATTGAAAGGATAAAAGAGGCAGCAGTGGGCCAGTGCCGTACCCCGAAAGCTCTCACAGCGCCATGAAAGAGCTCTTTATTTTCCCTGTCTGTCCTCTCCAAATAAGGATTGTAAAGGCTTGAAGGCCGGTTTTCACAATAATCACACTCAGCCAGCACTCAGGATGCTCTGGTCTCCAAGTACTCGTCTGCGCTTGGTGTGAATGCCATACAACGCCTCGCGTGAAACCAATTGCGAGTGAATTAGCGACAGTTTTGTTTTGATTTGGCACCACAGTGAAGTGCGTGTCCACCCAGCCCAAGCCTAGACTATACTGTAACATGTGGGAGATCGTGGGCAGCAGTGTAGGGCCTGGGTAGCCGGGGTACAGTAAACAGCCCGCATGGTACGGCCAAGGGCAAGCAAACAGCTGTGCCCCTGGCTACCCTCCTGCAACGCCTGCCCCGCCGGGATGTCAAGATGGGCCGTTAGCCGGGCAGGTTTTTTTTTTTTTTTTTTTTTTTGCGGAGGAATGGTTCTCTCTGTCCTTGCAAATCCCTACCGAATCTCTGGTGGGATTAAGGACACTAAACCCTTTTCCCCTCTCCTCTTTTCACTGCGCAGCACTCTGTGTCTCAGACTCTCTGGAATGCTACTTTACCATGACCTCTCACCCACACAGTCGTGAATTCTGGGGGGGTGGGGGTGGGGGGGGGGGGTGTGGAGGGGAGAGGAGAGGAGGGGAGGGCAAGAATTGCAGGCTGGATTGTGGTGGTGGAGAGGGGAGGGGGGGGTGCATATGTAGGGAGTTGGATGGGGTGGGGTGGAGGCCTGCTGTTTGGCAGTCATTTGTAGCTCAGGTGAAAGCAAATGCTGTTTCATTCAAACCCCAAAAACAAAGACCTCCAGAATTCAACTGGAGCTGTGAGCAAGTCTCGTCTCAAAAAAACACAAGTTCCCTTGAAGCATGGTGTGTGTATATGATATGTTGACAAATGGCATAGTAGTATGTTCATTACATTACACTTAGCTTCACTTAAGAGTCATGCCTGTAGCCCTTTTGATCAGTCCTGTAACAAAATAGGGCCTCTGCAGCTTATTTTTCTTCTAACTTCGGCCATGTTTTGACATATGATGTCAACAGCCTGATGTGTATGTGTATGAGAAGTATGTGTTCGCTCCTCCTTTTGTCATTGGGTGGTTTGCAGACAGGCACAACGACATGACAAATGATGGAGCGAGGGTGATGCGGGTGTAAAACAAAACTCAAAACTCCTAATGAACTGAAACCGGCCATTTCAGGAGGCCCCTTTCTTGTCAAGCAGTGTGGGTGCTAAGTGACCAACTGCTCAGCTTCGGCCCCCACCACAGACAGACAGACAGACAGACATGTGGAGAGAGACATGTGGAGAGAGACATGTGGAGAGAGACATGTGGGGCACTGTCTTTATGCATGGAGCATGCCGGTGGGGAAATGTGCTCTGTGGGGCTCGGAATGGCATGTGGTCCTTTGATTTTGTCGTCTCTTGTCTGTCTTTGGCAAGGTCAGCCTGTCGCTGCCGAGGCCGCGGAGAGATTGTAGCGGGATCAGACATCCAAATAGGCTCTGAGTCATCGTTGGAAAGTGCTTGGGCAGTGACAAAGCAAAGCTGCTATTGATCCGGCTGTGCGCGGAAGGTGAAGAGGCCCGCGTCTTGGTTTTTGTTTGCCCTTCGTTGTCCTCGTCTCCCGGCAAATGGAGGATGGAGTGGGGGGGATGGGGGGGCTCTTTTATGGTTAGTGACAGGTTAACAGCTTCATATTTAAGACATGATTTAAGCGATGATTGGTTTTGCATTGGGCACGCTGCTGTTCTCTCTCGATCGTTTGCTCGGCGGCCTTGCGTTGGGGAAGCTCAGGTGCTTCTGTGAAGCTCAGCCCTTTTTAGGGTGAGATCGATATCGAGTGGAAAAACAGCTGCCGGGGAGCCAAATGTACCCCCCCCACCTCCCCTTTACCCACCACCACCACTACCAACCCAACCCACCCCATGCACAAAGGGGCTATTGTTCCGTCACTCAAGGATTGGAGCTCGGCAATCCTTTTTTATTGGTTTAAGCTATTGTGCCCCAGTTCTTCTCATTCTTCCTGTTTTGCTTGGACAGTGCAGCCATCAAAATGTTTTCCTCGCTGTGATATTGAGGACGTCATTATACCGGAGATGGTCTGTGCAGCACTGTAGTCTCGCTGTGTTCGGATAAAGTGTGATTTTCTTTATTGGCGTCGGCGGTATTCAGCCTTAAGAAAACAGAACGATCTAAAGAATAGTCGGGCTTGCAGCGCCGTCTCTGCCAGCATGCAGTTTCTATCCAGGAATCCTGCTTGTCCTCATTAAAGCGTCTTGCCCTTGAGTGTGTCAAACACTTGGATGGCACCATCTGCAATCAGAGGCGGGTGGCATGCATGAAAAGACATGGTTGATTGTGTACAAAAATTTGGAATTTGGCTTTGATAATCTCAATTGTTAAGGTGATATTCCTCTTACTGTTTGAGAAGGGTACTGCACCACACTACACAACATCTGTAACGCCTTCAAGAGCTTACTGGAATTTACATTCCTTGTGGCAGCACAGGGAAGTGACATTGTATACAGTGGAATTACATCAAAACACATTCTTTTGGGTTAATCATATTATCTGGTTTACCCATTGTACAACTGTTCCTTGTGTTATGATGCTTTTGTGGAATTGATGTTGAAAAACATCACTGTTCCACTGAATATTGTACAGATATTGTTATGGTGAAAAAACTCACTGAATATTGTCACTTGATAGTGTTGGTTAAGCTGCAGTGCACAGTATTAAGATCTATTGTGCAGTTCTCATTTCTTCTGACCTTGAAAAGCCAGCCAGTGGCCTAACAGACTGTCTGTCTGTCTAAACAGTCTATAGTGAGTAACTAATACTGACTCATCGTGCGCAGCCAGCCAAATATGAAGTGGAGGTACAGTGGACAACTGGATGCAAGTGGTGCATGGCACAGGTTATTGTGCTGAGGCTTAAGGTCAAGTGGGTGGCTTTGTAAACCAGAGGTCTGAAATGTGCTTGCTGCATCCAGGCCAGATGTTTTTAAGCCATTGTAATCTCTTTAAACAACCTATGGGAAAAACGTTTGTCAGAAGTGCTGGAAGAATTTACTGTGCCCGACCACATGACTTTATCTTGTGGAGACTAATGCTACTCACTAAGCTAACAAATTCTAACTATGAAGGGAGAACTATGCATTAGATTTATGCCACATAAAAAAGTGTAAGTAGTGTGTATACTATGTTAGGTATACTACTTATATTTACTTTTATATACTATGTATATATACTACAAGAGTATACAATAGCACAACTATTACTGTAAATCTTGCATTAGGGTTAGGGAAGGATTTGAGCTTAATTTATGCATAAGTATAATGTTTGCTTTCTTAAGTGGAAGTGAAGATTAGATTCTGTGAAAAGTTTAATGCGTCAGAAAATAGAAACAGTTGAGTAACAGGGCCAGTTCTTCAGCGCAAGCATTCCTCGTAAATCTGAACCTAAATGATCATAATCCCTTAGGAATTCTCTTTTTTTAATGGAGCACAAGCAGTAAATTGCTTCCTGCAATACTTTAGCAATCACATTGTGTTAATTACACAGGGAGCAGAGCTTGCGGTGATGAGCAAATTCCTCTCGAACTTTGTTGTGTTTTTTTCCCATCCTGAAATTTCAGAGCCTGCAGCATTTCCACAAAACTGAAATAACACAGACTCTTTGAAACCTGGAATCATTTCCTTTCCTAAAATGGCACTTGGCCCTTTTTTCCCATTTGCCTGGAGGGCAGTGGCCCATGGAGCAAAACAAATGCTTAGTGTAACCACTCACTGAAGCCTATTCCATGCCTTTATTTTGTTGTTGCTATTTGTTTTTTCAGCTGGTTCATTTTGCGCACTCTAATTTTTTTTTTTTAATGTCTGGAAAACATTTATGGTGTTAAATGAATGGATGGTAAAGTTCAGGATATTCAAAAATGTCTTTGCCTGTGGGAAAAATGTGTGAGGTTTTCACCAGCTTATCTGTCACAGAGGGAAATATTAAATCCATCAGAACAGGCTAATTAATTCTATTCTTTGTCCAATGAATAAATGTGAGACTCTGACCTGCATAGATAAATTACAGTTTATGGCTAATTTGAAAATTTTGTATGTTTAAAATGGAGATCTTTCGTGAGCCTGAGGAGTGTTATTCTAGTTCTCTACAGACTTCAGGTCTATTCTCAGGATATGAAAACATGAGGTAATATCTAATACAACATGTAATGCAAATGTAATGCAACATGTAGCTACCAAATGAACAGGCAAAGTAGCTGTGCTTACCCCGAGGAATATACCAAGATTATGGTGCAAGCAGAATCATTTTTACAGCAAAGAAGACAGACAGCAGTACCATGTCATATCCCAAATGAGCAATAAAGTGGCATTATGGAGACCTGCTAATCAGGCTAATGTTAGCCATGCCAACACCTGTATCCATGGTAACCTGTTTGACATTGTTGCAGCAAAGCTACTTCAAGCTCCTGTTAAATGTAATTGAGTGGGTCTTTCTGAAAAAAAAAAAAAAAACCCTGAGCTGAATAGCTTCTGACCTGTCAAACATTAATCCTTTTAGTGTAGTTGTTAGAGCAAAATACCGTACGTGAACAGATAAGTTACCTCACCCAGAGCTTCTCAAATGTATCCATTCCATCTGAAACTGATCAGGCAATAATTTACCAGCCCCTATTCACACAGCAAATTACATTATTCTGCAGCACTTTGGTCAAGTAACGGTGGTCTTGTTTCACCAGCATCTGGCCCTACGAACACTACCTACTTAACAACAATAATTTATGTCGCTTCGATTTCCTTTATTGAAGAGTATAGAGGTTACCTTCATCATGAAAGCTGTACCTTATAACAGATGCATTGTAGTTCCTCATGAATCCACTTCTTTGACTCTAAGGGCTTTACGCACAGAGTGTCATTGACATAGAAAGCTTGGAAACGTCTCAGTTTGTACAGATGGTTAATGGGTGTGGGTTGTTGGGTGATGTCAGATCCAATTAATGTGTTTTCAGTAGCTCTCTTGCCTGCCTCCTCGCCAGCACCTGCCAAGGTCAGTGAGACTCTAGCACAAAAGGTGAAATCAATATATTCAGAATCAGCATAAAAGGTGTGATTATGGGGAAATTGACGCAATTTCACCAACAAAGGGAATGTAGGTTTTTTTTTTTTTCCTTTTCCCCCCTTTTTTAGTTTTTGTAGCCCGTACCTCCAGCATGACTGAAGGCTGCATTTAATTTCATTTGGCAATAGTTGCTGTGGAAATGCTGTGTAGAAAACGTAATTATAGTTATTTTAGGCTTTGTCTGTTGGTACACTCTCAACATTGAATTGGTGTCATTTGATACATCTGCCTGTTGTGTGTGTGTGTGTGTGTGTGTGTGTGTGTGTGTGTGTGTGTGTGTG
Organism: Coilia nasus; assembly: GCA_027475355.1. Classification (NCBI taxonomy): domain Eukaryota; kingdom Metazoa; phylum Chordata; class Actinopteri; order Clupeiformes; family Engraulidae; genus Coilia; species Coilia nasus. The sequence continues at coordinate 11,494,875 of CM050217.1, forward strand.
TGTGTGTGTGTGTGTGTGTGTGTGTGTGTGTGTGTGTCTGTCTGTCTGTCTGTCTGTCTGTCTGTCTGTGTGTGTCTGTGTGTGTGCATGCATGTAGGATGATATTTGTTTTAATATTTGTAAAGTTGGTTTCGCAGTGCTATTTGCATCAGCAAATTTCACATTGTGTGTGTGTGTGTGTGTGTGTGCGTGCGTGTGTGTGTAGAATGAGCCAGGGATCTTGTTTGTGGCCTGCCCTGTTATCCAGCTGTCTGTGGTGAGATTATGCATTAAATGTAGCTGGTGGGGTGGAGCCCCCCTGGACAAGGCATGCTGCTCGACCCGAGACAAGCATCAGGCCAGACACACACCTTGAGACCACATCCCACTCGGCCCCAGTGTTTTCTCCCAGAATGAATGGCCGTCTTTATTTTCCCTAAAGAGCTTATGGGAAGGAGAGGGAGGGAGGGAGGGAGAGAGGGAGGGAGGCAGGGAGGGAGTAGGGCGAGAGTGAGCAGCTGGTGGGGGGTAGGGGGGGCTGTTGAGGTGGAGGGGCTGTGGAGGGGGCGAGGGAGGAGGGAAAGAGAGAGTTCCGTGTGAGTGGCCAGAGGATCTAGAGGACTAGAGCTCTTTATTTTTCCCCCGTTAGCTTTCTGTCTCTCTCTGTTTTTGACCCCTCCCATCAGCACTTACCACCACCACCACCACCACCATAGGCCCCTCTCCTCTACTCTCTCTCTTTTTTCCTCCCCTCTCTCTCCTCTCTTCTCTCTGTCTCTTCTCTCCTTTCCTCTCTGTCTCTCCCTTTCCTCCTCTCTGTCTGTCCACTGTCTTCTCTTCTCCTCTCTCTTTTTTCTAATCTCCTCTCCTTGCCTTTCCTCTCCTCTCCTCTCCCCTGTCTCTCCTCCTATCCTCTTCTCTCTCTTTTCTCCTCTTCTACCCTCTTCTTTCCCCTCCTCCCCTCTCCCTACCCCTCTTTTCTCCTGTCCTCTCTCTCTCTTCTCTTCTCCTCTCTTCTCCTCTCTCTCCTTTCCTCTCCTCTGTCTCTCCTCCCCCCTCTCTTCTCCTCTCCTCTCCTCTCCTCTCCTCCTCTCCTCTCCTCCTCTCCTCTCTTCTCCTCTCTCTCCTCTCTTCTCCTCTCTCTCCTCTCTCCCCTCTCTTCTCCTGGTCCTTCTCCTTTAAGTGCTGCTCGTTGGGAAGCAGACACAAAGGCGTGTTAGTATTCATTTTGTTTGTTTGCTCTGGACCTGTCAGCCGGTCACACAAAGGCTGGCCAGATCAGAGAGGAGCCCAGCGCTCAATGGAACCCAAGGGGGTCCCGGGGGGTTCGTTTTGCCAAGCGTGGTTCCCACAGGGGAGGGTGGTCCTTCACAGAAAAGGGAAAGGGAAGAGAAAAAAAAAAGAGAAAAGGGGGCCAAGGGGGGGTGGTTAGGGTGGGGTGGATGTGGAGGGAAGGGAAGGGGTGGTGGCATTAGGGCAGCACAGGGTTGCCGGGGCAGAAAAGGGTAGGGGTGATGTTGTCTCAAAGCCAAGGGAACCGTGTGAGAATAATATCAATCACTTTTGGGTTTTTTTTTTTTTTTTGGAGGGAACTGTTATGAAAGAAGCACTTCGAGCTTCGTCTCTCCTTGTTCCTGTCTCTCTTTCCCTCTTTCTCTCTATCTATCTGTCCTTCTCTCCCCCCCCCCCCCCCCCTCCCTCTCTCTCTCTCTCTCTCTCTCTCTCTCTCTCTCTCTCTGTCCCGCTCCCTTTCTGCGTGGCCTCCAGTCTTTTGTGCTGGGCCTTTTCTGGACATCTGCCCAGGCCTATACACAGGCAAAAATGAAACACTCAAGCCACCGGGCCTCCTGCCAAAGAATGGGCTGCAGAAAACTATTTGAAGGGCAGTGTGTGTGTGTGTGTGTGTGTGTGTGTGTGTGTGTGTGGGTGTGTGTGTGTGTGTGCGTCTTTCTCTTTCTCTCTCACTTTTGTGTGTGTGTTTGTGTGTGTCTGTGTCTACCCCTATGCAGGGGCGTCACTAGTCCTATTACTGTACTGGGGCACAACTGGGGCACAGATAATCAATGCGCAAAGCAAAAACATTTTTAGCACTTATTTATCATAAAAAATAAGTATATCATAAAATAAATAGTACTTCAAACTAAACAATCATATCAGATTATGTTGATATGCTCATCAAACATCGTAGATGTAAGATCTCCAGAAACCGAGTGTGGGAGCTCACAGTGCTAGGCTTACCGTTACATAAATCAACAATGGTAATAGGCATGCCAGTTAGCTAAAAGACAGCAGCTAACGTCTCCAGTAGGCTACTTCAATTTACAGCCAGAACTAGCTTGCATGACAGCTGCCTCATACATTAAACGTAAAAAGTAAAGTTGTAACATTTAAATCCACATGGAAATGGCGACACATGAGGTGAAAACAAAGAACAATGATGGGCAATTTACCCTGTACTAACCTGTAAGGCAGGTGGAAAGAAATAGCGCTCAGACACCGTTGTTAGACGTGAAGTCACAGCCAAAGTCGCGTGAGTAAATTGCCATATAAAGTAGCCGTGTGCATTATGTATGGAGTGAATAAAGTAGCAATGAGTAGTTGCCATATTGAGTAGCTGTGTGCGCATGCTGTAGATTATGCTATGTAGACCTAAAAGTCTAAAGTGATTTTTTTTACTGGTGAAATTTGTACTGGGGCACTACAGACCAATACTGGGGCATGTGCCCCAGTAAAATATGTCTGGCGACGCCCCTGCCCCTATGTCTCCCTTTCTCTCTCTCTGTCTCTGTCTCTGTCTCTCTCTTTCTCTCTCTCTCTCTCTCTTTCTCTCTCTCTCTCTCTGTCTGTTTGTGTGTGTGTGTGTGACTGTGCAAGCAGTTGGTGCTCATATGTTGTAGATTTGTTTTTTATTCCCTTTTATGATTACACTAATTTCATCTGCAGTGCAGAAGGCTACAAACAACAACATGGAGGCAAATGTATAGAATTTAGAGATCATGAGAGGGTGATAAAAAGCCAATAAAACACAAGTAGACACCACGGGATCTGCTCACTGATGCTGAACCCGCCCTACCAGGCGACAGAAACACACTCACACATAAACATACATACATACACACACTCTGACACACACACACACACACACACACACACACTCACACATAAACATACATACACACACGCACTCTGACACACACACACTGAAACATAAACATACATACGCACACACACTCTGACACACACACACACACGCACTCACACATAAACATACATACACACACACACTCTGACACACACACACACACACTAATTTATTGTTGTGCCATTTAAATAACACAATTTCCCTGGGCTGTGTGGCTCTCATTGTCGTTGCCAGTTGTGTAAACACGATCAGTGGCTTGACATGGACAGAGACCTGTTATCTGGCTTGTCCATGGACTCTTACCTCTTGAGAGGAGAGGTGGGGCCGGGTCAGGACTGGTGACATGATAGCCCCTGTGTTTACCATGGGGACTTTGGGGATTGTGGGTGTGTTTAACCTGGCCCCTGGCCCCCTGATGCTGGGGGGTGGTGGGTGGATGGGTGATGGGAGTGAGGGTGGAGGGAAGGGGGGGTGGAGTGGCGGATAAGGGGAGCAGTGTCTGCTCCTGCAGGTAAAAGGGAAAGTCTAAACGGCTGGAGGCTGTGGTGGTGTGTGGGGTGGCTGATGGGGGTTAGGAGTCCTAGTGAGAAAGGATGGCCTGTTGGCTAGGAGGAAACACCCTGTCAATTCAAAGTCAGCCTTATTGTCAATTCTACCATATGTGCTTGACAAATACTCTCAGACCCGCGATGTAGTAACAGATAAGATTACAGATATAAAAACAGAAAAAGTAAACATTAACTAAGCTAATGGCCTTAAGGGCTTAGCTAAGTACAACTAGCTAAAAGACAAATACTATAAATAAAAACTACAATAGTCTGTACAATACTGACATAAGGCGCACGTGGTAGGGTAGGTAGCTTCCCTATTCCCCTTCACTGTGTGTGTGTGTATGTGGGGGGCCTGGTGGAGGGTCCCACATGTGTCACCCTGGACAGAACAGGCCACCATGTGCCCAAACAGCTGAGTGTTGTAGGGGGCCACCCGAAGCAGCCCTGAAGGGGTCCTGTCACAAAGCCAGCCTCTCTATTTCACTCTACAAGAAGACTGCGGGCGAGTCTACTCAGTATGGTCAGCACACGAATGAATGACAAAACTGTCACTGAAAAAAACTGTCCCCCTCTTCTGAATGAATGAATCATGGAAACATCCATGAAGTTGTCCGCTCGCTTTTCATCGCCCTCTCCGAGGGGTAGGGAGACGCCGTTGGGGGTTCTCACCCCTCCACCGACACCCCGCTGTACGATGCTGTGAGGTTTTTCTGCAGTGGCACAATAGCTCTTTGTTTGGGTCAGTGCTGCAGTGTGTCATACAGTTAGAGGCTGCATTATGCAAGAGCACTAACACAAATTATGTAGAAGTAAAAGGTCAGGCTGTGTTAGCGCAGAAGGTCGCATAGGGGGGTGGTGCGTGTGGTGGTTGTGTGTGGGGGGGGTAGGGGTGGTGGTGGTGGTGGTGGTGGCGTGTGACGGTGTGCTCTCCTCCAGGAGCTTTAAATATCAAATAGGCCACTACAAAGGTCACCCCTGACTTCCTCTCCCACCCCACCAACCCCCCATCCCCCCCATCCCCTCCATACTCCACTCCTCTCGCACAGTCCAGGGAATTCTGCCGTTGATGTGCGGTAATTAAGATGGAAACGCGGACCGTCAGTGAGAATCATGCGAAATATTTGCCCCTCCTCATCCCCCCACCTTACCCTAAACATCAGCCCCCCCCATCTTCCTTTGCCCAATACAACACTCACACACACACACACACACACACACCATGTGTTTTGGAAATATGAAGATGGGCCATTTTTTCATTACTTTTTTCCTCCTTCTTCTCCATTCCTCCCTGAGTCTTGCCCTGAGGGAGGGAGAGCTACTTGTTTTCCATTACAGTACCTCTGATAGTTTCTTCCACTATCTGTGACCTAACCTTTTGTGAGCTCTGATTACAGACAGGCCAAGTATGACTTTTTCAACCCCCCAACCCGGAGCCTCAGCCCCAACCCCACCTCCTACCTCACCCCGCAACCACCACAACAGCGCGCAGTGTGCCAACAGGACAAGTCTGGCAACTTGCATGGAACCTTTTCAGACCTTTTTTTTTTCTCTTTTCTCGGGTTGCTGCTCAGCTGTGGCAAATGACCCCTGCTGACTGTTGTGATTAGTGCAGGTTCGCGCTAATCGCGCTAATCCGACTCACAGCCGTAAAATCTCGCACCTTCAGAGGCAAAGTGTATGGCAGGGTGGCACACCAGGGAAAGCTCTAAAGAGGTGTTAATCAAAATTTTGATACAGAAATGAATGAGCCTATTAGATCATTAGCCTTGAGGTGACAGAGGACATTTTCAGTTCAGTGTTGCTGGTGTTGCAGCTTTTGCTATTGTTGCTAACGCCATGGAAGGACACAGCTGTGGAGAATGTAGAGGTCTACTTTTCCTGGCTCGCTAACAGGTATTAGTTTTTTTCCTCTTGTTAGCTTGTGAAAGGTTAGTTTTGGTGATAGCAGTCATGTGTTTTATAGTTATTTGGTCTTCTTTGTGAAAAAAGGAGGACAGTGTTGATGCAGATGGGTTAAATCAATACTAAGCAGTTTTTGTCTTTGGTCACCCTACAGGTTGAAATTGAAATTGTCTCTCATTCAGACTACAGAGAGACGTTCAGGTCCTCCAAAAACGTACTTAGCGCGTTTATAGCCCATGAAGGGTGGCAACACGAATTCAAAAGTGCCTTTCACCCAGTTACAAGTTGATAAACTACTGAAACGATGTTGAGAACATTATTTTAGGGTTGAAAAAACTGTTTAGTGTTTCTTTAAAAAACTGATTTAGTTCAGTTTGATTCTAGGCTGTGCCCAGTTCACCACCACCACAAGTCCAAACAAAAGAAATTCAATGGATGGTGCCCAGACCTCATCGAAGAAGGGAGAAATGTGGGAAGATAATGTTCTGTTGCTTTAAAAAAAAAAACATAAATGAATTCCTCTGTCCTGTCCATTTTATAGACCTTCATCTTAAATTGGTTCATTGTTGACATCTGAAATGTGTGCAGAGTCCTCAGGAGAGACAGGGACTGTGCTTTTGAGGAGTGACAGGGTTGACGAATGACAGGGTTTCACCGTAATTGCTGCAAGATTTATACCTCTGAAGTCAGACCCACATCTCCTGTCCACCCCCTGTGTGGTGGAAACGGGTAGTGTGTGTGTGTGTGTGGTGGTGGTGGTGGGGTGTGTGTGTCTGGGGATTGGGGGGGGGGGGGGGCATTGAGGAGTAAGGTGGATGTTTGGGGGATGGGGGTAGTTTTTTTAATCTTTTCCAAAGGAAAGTAATGACAAGTGTGCAGCAAACCGCAGGGCTGTCCTGCTCACTAATCTTGTGCGTGGGGCCTGTGGAGAGGCGGCTGGTCTCCCTTCGTGTGCCGTCTGAGATGGCCATGCCAGGCTGGCACCTCTCTGCGTCAGACCTCGGCGGAGTGCTTCGGAGCTCGCAAATTGCAGGCGTCGTCGCTGCAAACACACAGTAATGGTGTGTGTTATTCCTCAGACAGCCAACTGGTGCAAATAAGAAAAGGGGTGGGGTGGGAGGGGACATTTTAGGGTGTGTATGTGTGTGTGTGTGTGTGAGACAGACAGGGTGGGGGGTGGGGTGGGTGGTGCACTACCCTAAATGAGAAGCGAATGTCTCTACACTCTACATGCATGAAAGGGTGGCACAGGGAAGCTGTGGTGTGTGTGTGTTTGTGTGTGTGTGTGTGTCTGTCTGTCTGTAATGTGTACATGCTTATGTGTGTGTTGTTTTCCTCATTGGGGATGGGGTGGGGTATGAGGAGAGGGGGGAGGGGTGCGTAGACACAGATGTTTTACTATCCGTGCACGTACTCCTGCAGCCTCCATGCTACAAATTGGGCGCTCCATTTTGTTTGCGCCAGATGTATTGTTGGAGGAGTTGAGGCTTTACATTTCCTCAGCTTGACTGCCGCTGAAGCTTTTTTAATAGGATGTGAGCTTTCCTCCCCGCACACCCACCAACCAACCAACCAACCAACCCGACCGCCCACCCGCCTGCCTGCCCCGCTCGCCTGCCCCGCTCCACCCCACCCCTCCCCTCCGTCCACCCTCCAGGCCACCCCACCATTTTGTTTTTAACAGCCAACATCCAGATGTTCGTTCGGCGCATTTCAGGAAAAGTCCCTGTGCACATATTGTGACAAGAGACGACTGTTACAAAGAAAGGGGGAGGCAGCCACCCGGCAAACATTTACGCCGGTGCGATTTAATGAAGAAGGTGTAGAGGAAAAGGGGGGTGGTCACCACGTCTTCCCTTATTATCTGAAGCTTCAAAGCCCCTCCGGTGACTCTGTGGTTTGCCGAGCGTCACGTCAACGCTGGCACTCGTAACAGGCTTCCAGTGTACAGTCTGTTAATCATTTAGTTCAAAAGGATGGATGAGTTTGGAGAGCCTGGTGGGACCCAACATAATTAATCAGCACGAACAGCAACGAATGCACAGCGTGAATGGAATTTTAAAGCAAATTGCCGTAATTATGAAGGCTAATACTATTAAAACCTGAATTAAGTGTTTAGACAGAGGTGCTGTCAGTGAATAATGAAGCTTTATTTGTGGTTGACCCTCCTTGAATCAATCAGACTGATGATTAAGGAGAGATAGATAGTCGCCTGAAAAGGCATCTTTATTGTTTTCATGCTCAAGATGATTAGATTAATGCAGCCACTGAATTCACCATTAGATGTGTGGTACGTCGTTTTGTGGATTTTTTAGCTGATGTACAATACTAATACAGGCAGCACATTTTGCATGCTATAATTTTCTAATAACACATTGCAAACTGGGATGCCTTTGCTGGAGCTGCTTTTTCTTGCGGTGCTTACTCAGAGCTTTTGAAGAGTAATTCTAGAATGGTGGAGAGTAGAACTCAGGTTCTGAGATGCAAGAATACAACAGTATGACTTTTGTAAGCACCCCAAAAACAATGCTGTAACTGCTTACACATGTCACAGCTATCGCCCCATCTTTACAAGGAAACCTAAGAAACCTTTTAAATGTATCTGCTTAATCGATTGCATTTCTTGACCCATATGGAAAGAGTAACGAAGAGAGGACTCTTGAAGTTTATAAAACACAAATGGCCACTGTAATAGGATTCCAGGAGATGAGAAAAATGTGCATTCGTTATTTCACTCAAGCATGGAGCATTGGAGCTTTGGTTTGGCTTGTACCGCAATCCTCTTTCCCCTTTCCAAGCTCATCCCAAACGCTGGAAGCACGAATGTGTAGCTGATGTGTAGCTTAGCCATCCTAAACCTGCCTGTGTGAGACATGACGGATTGACAGGGCAGAGGGACTGAACACGGCGTTGTTATCTTGATGACAGGGAAGAGGTAATACCTCAGTTACTGCTGTCTAGGGATTGAGTGGATTACGAAAGCAGCTAGAACAAGCTCTTAACTGAAACACTAGTGTAGGTCTTATTACACAACAGCTGCCATTCTGTATCACAGCAATTGAAGGAATTTTTTTTTTCTTGTAATATACCTCTTGAGATATGAGATATGTGCTTGTAAATTCACTAATACTGTTACGTTTCATTTATAGACACCTTAGTTTTAGCAATGTTTCTTGTACGTAGCCTCCTGGTCCCCATGATGTGTTTTTTGTCTGTCCTGACATGAGCAAAGAGGTGCTACATGTAATCTGAGACAGTGTATCCATTTCATGTAGATGACACCCTATCCAGTGCAGCGTCGTCTTTGCCAGAGTATCGCCTTACTGCCTGCCAACAGGACACTGGGAGTTGTCTAACAAAGCCTGGCCGAGGTGTCCTCCAAAAGAACATCTCAGACTGTTACCAGAGACTGGCGAAACAAATGCTGTAATTTGACCAATTAGTGCAGGGGTTATGAAGCGTGCTTATCTGTGGACAGGAGCCCTCTTCAAGCGGAGCAGAGCCCCAAAAGCAGGCCCAGTGTGCAAACCAGAGGCTTAATGGATTTCTGTCTGATCCATTTCATATGAAACAATGGCCATTTTTACATGTTGAAGAGGTTTTTTTGGAGGGGGGGGGGTTATGGGGAGCATGATTCTGTGTATAGCCATCTACTTTGCTTTTAATAGCAAAATGCAGTCCTTAGCAAGTGGGATATGGTTATTGCGAATGCTTTCATTAGGCAGCCCCTTTGGTGCCTAAGCCATGGGGCCACTAAGAGTGTGTGGCCTAACACAAATGAAAAAAATATGGGCTTTAAGATGTCATGCCAAGGACAGATTTCTATCTAACGCAAAACACTTGCTCCGCATCACCGACTGGTATGAGAAGTTGGAGGACATGCATGACAGTGCTGTTGCGAGCCATCACATATCATGAGACCTGACTTAACCACAAACCATCACGCTGCAGTCGGCGTCCTCTTGAAACAAGCCCGGGAGGACTGAAGGGCCACTGTGTGATCTGGCAGAGATCAGGTACAGGCGAGGGGGATGTTTTGGCTCGACGCACGCCCGGGGGACAAGCAGCTCCAAGGGGCTCCTTGCTCACCACATAAAATAGAGTCCATCAAAACATAGTATGGCTCCGAGAACTGTGAGAACAATAAAACCAAACATACCCCCACCCCACCCCATCCCATCCCATCCCCTGCACCCCTCACTCCATCGAACGATGAAAAAAAAAGAGGGAAAAAGCGAATTGGAAACAGGGAGACTCCGCTGCATGCCAAACCAGGCTTATTATCATTTGAGTGACTCTGCCTGTGGTTCCACTGCCCGTTTATCTGCAAACGCTGAAGCCAACGCTACGCCCGCTGAATCTGGGATTGGAGAAGATTTGAACCCACCAGGATTTGGGTCCGGTGAACCAGCTGCCCAGTAGCTGCTGCCAAAAAAGCAGACTCTGTTCTCAGCAGATAAGCAGCACTCATTAAGGGCAGACATCCCTCATTTATGACTGCAGAGATTTTTTATTAGGCTGCTTAGTGACTGCACCACAGCAACATAATATTTAGTGTTTGAGGAGACCTCACCCGTTTCATTCACAGTAGCAGCTTCTGAGCCAAACGTGGACTATTTATGTCTCCAAATAGTAGGGGGAGGGGGCTGATGTTGTTCTCGTCTGTAGTCTGTCTACCCTGCCATTGTGGTTACTGCAGCGCCTGATTTAAAAGTATGGTGAATGTTTACATGACAACTTACACACTGAGTTTTCAAAAATTTCAGTATTGTATTTTTTGGCAGTGTATCTGAAATTTAAACAAAGCGCTGTTTTCTTACACACAGGGCAGTGAATTCATCTATCAAACTAATCAATGTTGTTATGTTAGTATAATGACACTGACGTACTCACTGCAGAGGTTATGCAATCACTGGGATATTGTTTTGGAGACAGTAGGGAATATAATGCCATTTAGCCAAATTAAAGAGTGACTAGAAGACTTGGCTCACTGTGTTTGAGACAGTATCCTCTGAGCCTAGGAAGACTGCAAATTCCACAGGGGATTACAGGATTAAGAACCCAAAAGGTGATGCACTTTCTCACAGAAGGGGTAAAACACAAAGGCCATGCCTGGCAGAGGGAGTATCTCTCTTGATGCATCTCTCAGCTGCGTTTCTTTTCAATTAAAAGCCACTGATCGAATGATATCAGACAGGATTAGGTTGTAGTATGGCTCTTGCATCCCCATTCCCCACCCTGTTTTTTCATTTTATAGCTAGTCATACAGTCCCTCTCTACATCCTTCCTTACCCTGTTTATCGCTCCGACTATGTATTTCTTTTTAAATGCTAAAATTCAGAAAGATAAATTGGTATAACAAACATTTAAATATTAATTATGCCTGAGAACAAGGTTGCAACTATCTGTTATCTTCTCTGCCCTGTTCTTCCTTGTGGTTCTGCCAGCTTGTGAGGATGTGTACATCTATTTTTCTTCCCTTAATAACCAAGTGTGAACGCATAGGCTGTGTGCTGCAGATAAAGCATTCAGCCGCTGCTCTCTGTAAAGGGTAGCTTAATGGATTCTCCTTCACTGATCAGCGATGAAGAGGAGGGCAGAGCTGAGTGCAAGCTGGCTCATAGCTTAGGAATATATGCTGTTTAATGCAAGGGGAATCAGTGAACAATATTGATTTGGTACGGCCCACTGCTGTGTGGTTCACTTTGAAATCATACATCTTCATAGGATTATGACAACTCTGTTTTGCAACCTCTGATGGATGTGTATGAAGGATTTAATTTTGAACCTCAGCACTGAAGGATGTTCACAGGAAACTTAGCAATAACGCTAGGGCAATGTTAGGGTTGGCTTTCCCAGGTACAAAGCAGAGGTCTCAGTGTCTCTTATTCCTACACTTACAGAAAACATGATGGATTTACAAAACATAATTTTTTGCTTTTTGTAACGTGTAGTAGTATTTGTATGTATGTATGTGTGTATGTATGTATGTATGTATGTATGTATGTATGTGTTTATCTATGTATGTATTAGGTTATTAATTATGTTAATAGTAATGTTGTTGAATTAATGGTGTTGTTTTCTCTTTTTTGCAGACGTACGAGAGGGTGTTCAAACATGCCGATCACAGTGACAAAGAGATGCTTGACGTCCTTGGAGAGTCCATGAAACCAAAGCATGAGCAGAAAAACAGTGACATGCATCAAGTGGACTGGACAAAACCACCAGCACCAGAAGCATTATCTCATGGAAACTTAGCAGATTCAGAGTCAAAAACAGACTTCCCATGTAACAGCAAGAGCTCTCAGTCCGAGTCCAACATCGCTCTGCCGAGCAAGCTGCAAGCAAAGAAGGTAATGGAGGGTTCACCATTGTCTTACTGCAGCAGCACGGCAATGCCTTTCCAGTTTGCCGACCCACAGATATCATCTACAGAGAACGTATCAATGGCCGCGCCCACAGACTCAAACATTTTGATGCATTCTTCACTGAGCAAAGAAAGAGGATTACAAGGTGTCACAGAGCAGGTGTTCGGAAATATCAAGAGGAAGTACGGCAGGAGGGACACGATGAGAACCCTTGGTGGTTGTCACAACGCAGATGTATTGTGGTCCAAGAAGGTTGAGAAAGGAATGGACTTTGCTGGTCAAGACAGTGTTAAAGAGAGGCACATGTGTGGATTGGAGAAAGCTGAGACACAGAGTGTAGAGGTGGACAGTGGCAATAAGAAGATGGAGGATGAGACCAAATCTTTACACAGCCCTGCTCCTCAGCTGATGGACGAATCAAGAAGCAGAAAGCGGAAGAATCGCAGAGTCCACGAGGATGAGATTTCCTTGGATGACGCACCAATGACACAGGTTCCTGACAGGAATAGCAAACCTGATCAAAGTAGCCCGGAATCGAAAGAGTTGATGAAAGAAAAACAAACAGAGAGGAGTCCTGTTAGAACAGAGGCAGACTCAGCAGTAAGTGTTTGCAATGTGGACAGCAGTACAAGCAGGCAGAGAAGAAACCCCGTTGGTAGACCGAGAATGATGCTTGACCCAAGCAAACAAACTGACAGACGGCAGTCGAAAATTAAGGACAGGTGGTCATATTTGAATAGCCCAAGTCCCCAGAAAGAAAGTTGTCCTGTTTTATCTTTTGAGGATCCTCCCTCAGCATACCCCATAACACCAGCAAGTCCCCTCTACACCAATACGGACAGCTTGACCGTCATTACCCCAGTAAAAAAGAAACGTGGGCGCCCCAAGAAACAACCCCTACTTACTGTTGAGACCATCCATGAAGGAACTGCTACAAGTCCAGTCAGTCCAATTACCCAGGACTCACTGGGTGCAAAGAAAAGAAAGAGAACCCATGATTTGTCAGATCTTGTAAAACTGGCCTTAAACAATCCCTCTCCGCCAAATCAATTGAAGCTCAAGAAAACCAGTCACCTTGGTGTCTTTAAAAAGAAGTCAGTCAAAAAAATGAAACTAGTTAAGATGCAAAGCATACTAAATGAACTCTTGTCAGGCTCCTGCACTGGCAGTCTTGCCCTGAAGTCTAATGCTCCTGCTTCAAGTGCCGTATCAACTATGGCATCGACAATCGAGGCCCGTCTTGGCAAACAAATCAATGTGAGTAAGCGAGGGACTATTTATATTGGCAAAAAACGGGGAAGGAAGCCCAGAGTTGATCTACAGGCTCAGCAAGATGAGCACAAAGATAAGCACTCTATGTCTGTTTCTAGCCAGTTTGAGAACCTTGTAGTGCCTTCTAATCCATCGACAGCAACCGGGATGCCTTCTCCAAGGGTCATGCTGCCACTGTCTCCAGGAGTGGGTGGAATGTTGTACCCTGCGACCCACGAATCCAACCAGCAAGACCTGAAGACCATGCCAAATTTACAGCCTATCAGTGCTTTGCCCACGAAAGCCCCCAGGGGGTTGCTTAGCAGTAACTGGAAGCTTTCTCCCCCAAGACTTCTGGCGAACTCGCCGTCTCACCTCTCGGAGGGGGCATCAATCAAAGAAGTCACGCTGTCCCCCATCAGTGAGTCCCACAGTGAAGAGACAATCCCTAGTGACAGTGGCATTGGCACTGACAACAACAGCACATCAGATCAGACTGAGAAGGGGCCAGCATCTCGCAGGAGGTACTCTTTTGACTTTTGCAGTTACGAAGCTGCAGAAGGAGCTGCACTTGACATTTCTGGCAAAGCGACGAGAGGGCACTTCCCGAAACGTATATCGGCGGCCGCCGTTGAGAAATTCCTTGCTCAGGAAAGCATGAAAAAACAGAAGCACCGACGAAAGCGTAAGGGCCTCCAGAGAGGAGATGACTTGCAGTTCCTTGCTAGCCTGGAGGAACTGATTAGCAAGTTCCAGGTCTTCAGAATCTCCCATCGAAGCTACAATTTTTATCGAGAAAATTCCTATCCCAGCATCTTTCGAGTCAACTTTGACCACTATTATCCTATGCCATACCTTCCTTACGATCCTGTGCACTATCTTCGCAGAAATTCTGAGAAATCAAAGAAGCGGCGTGGCAGACCAGCCAAATCAAATGAGCCAATGATGCGGATGCCTTTCATTCAAGGGTTTGGCTACCCAATGCCTGGTGGCAATTACTATGCACCGTACGCAATGCCTTACACATCCATGCCTCTTGCTACAAGTATGATGAATATGGGCTACTATGGCCAATACCCCCCTCCATTTTATTTACCTCATGGGCTGGGGGCAGCAGCATCCCCCTTCATGAGGCCACAGATCCCTCCCCCGAAGTTTCATTCTGGCACCTACCCCAAACTCGCAACTGTAACCAGGCATAGAGCAAAGAGCATACCCCACACCGTATCCTCAAAGGGACTAGGTGACACACAGCCTGCATACATGGCTCTCAAAGGAAGTAACAGCGGCTTGGCAAGTGTCTGTCTCCTCAAACGCAAACACAAGCACAAGCACAAACACAAGGACGACCAGTACTCCGTCTCAGAGACGGAGGACCTTGGTGGACTTTTCAGTGGAACCAACAATCCCGCCTTTCGCAACCTTCTGAATGAGAGGATGGAAAAAGACTCGTCTCTGGCAAAGCTGAAGGAGAAACAGAGGAACCAGCAAAGCACAGACACCCTGTCAAGAAAACCCAGGAACTTTTTCGAGGTGGACCCGCTCTCAACATTATCCTTATCTGACGCACAGCAATGCAAGCGTGTCCGAGGGGGAGCACCTGACAGCTTCCGTAACATGTGTGCTCGCCAGCCGCTTGCGTTCTCCCGGGCCAGTCAGGAAGGGCCAGTGGATCTGTTCGCACAGCAGCGCGCATGTGATGAGGCGGCAGGCTTACGGAGCCAGAGGCACAGCCTTCCTGGTTACAGGACCTACAGAGAGGGAAGCTCGCTGTCATTCCAGAGTCTAAGGCAGGAGGAGACCAAGCAGCTGTTCCATGGGTCGAATTCTGCATTAGCAGGTAAGACACCCTGTCAGTCAGCTATAAATGTTTTAAATGTTTTCTTTTTTTATGTATGCAATTGAGTAGCAGTGGTGCTTGAAAGGGTGGTTTATCGTCAAATTAGCAGGCGTATGTAGCTGTTAGTGTAACGATTTATGATGATTATCTGTTTATGTCATGTACAGTACACTAATTGGTATATTATTTCCAATAATTGATATACCAGTGTTTTCAAATGTGCTCAGACATTCTAAGAGCTTTTGGCTAATTCTTTCACTTATGGAGACCTGGGAGTATTTAATACTATTTTCTGACTTTCAGTACATGTTGCCATAGTACTAGGGCTGTGCGATATATCGAATATACGAAATTATCTCCGAAATAGATTTGTGAGATACATAAAATTATTATATCGTATGTATCGAGTATTTTATGGTCATCTGATTTTTTTTTCAAGCAGCAGCCGAGACTCGTCTTGCTTTCATGTTAAAAACGTTCTGGTGGCTTTCTCCTTTTCCCTCAGGCAGTAACGCGAGTGAGGGGTTAAAAAAAAACGCACACTCTCGTCAAACACTCACCAACCAATCCCGCGCGACATCTAGGTGCGGAAGGGAGGGAACTTTATTTTGTAATTTCTTTCGGTTTGCAGGCAGCGCGAGCACTAGCTGTCGTACAGTATACCCTACCTAATGCAATAGAACATGGAAGCGGACGAACAGCTTGTTCCTAAATGAGGCAATAAGGGATCAGTAATCCGGAAGTTTTATGGATATCGGGAACGGGGAGCAGGTAACCCCAATATGCAAAGTGTGCAAAAAAAACTGTCCCGACGAAAGGCAGCAGCACCACAGACATGTTTCACCACCCCAAAACCTACCCGGCAGAGTATGCAGAGTCCGTCAAACTCCGAACAGCATGCACACCTGCTAAATCCCCTAAACCAGCCCAGTACAGTTGAAAATTGTGCAGGTAGAAATATGTTGTGCAGATCTCTTGCTCTCTCTCTCTCTCTCTCTCTCTCTCTCTCGCTCTCTCTCTCTCTCTTTCTCTCTCACACACACACGCACACACACAAGGCTAAATGTGTGTCGTTGTAGTTAATGCCACACAAGTCATTTTCTGGGAGATCTACCTCTATATTTTTAAAAGTAATTTCATGAAAGCACTTGTCTCTCAGGATTTCTACTTGAGTTTGCACTTTTTGGTTTTTGCACAGTACTGGGCAGCTCTGTTTGCATTTATCACTTTACTGTAATTTTGAATTTTGTTTTTGCACTTTGTGCTTTATTTGAAAAAAAATTCAATTGTTTCAACTAGTCAAATTCAATTGTTTCAATTATTTCAACTCAATTGTGGTTAATCACTATGAAAATCTTTAATGTTTTCCTGAATACCACCTTTAAAGTTAACCATGAATGGTATGTAATCTGCCGGGATTGTAGTGATAACAGTAAAAAGTAAAAGTGTGATTTCATAGGGTCCTATAAAGGATATTTCAAAATATCGAGATATATATCGTATATCGTGAAATGGAGAAAATGTATCGGGATATTCATTTTTTCCCATATCGCACAGCTCTACATAGTACCTCTCCCTGTTGTGTTATCGTTTTACGTAGGAATATAATTTCTCTGCATGAAAGGAAAATAAACTTTTATGAAGCATGTTTTTTTTAATCTGGTGCAAATCCCTTATGTATGGTAAAAGATTGTTGTGCAAATGTAAAATGATGGGAATACCATTTGAAACAAATCTCACCTTACAGCTTGGAGAGCTGTGAATGTTTAATCAAATAGCAGCTGTTCCTGTTGATGCGAAGCCCTAGGTTCTTTTTCAAAACAGTCTGAACAAATGCACTTTTTGTACCTCCTGTATTTTCAGTCAGTACATCTGGCAGGGGAAAGCGTAATGCATGGATGAAGACAACTATAATTCACCAACTTCTTTTTCCTCCCATTTCTCTTTCTCCTGCCAGTGGTCTTCTCAGAGATATATTATTCACACATTTTGATTTATTTTCTACAGACATGCTATAAAAAAAAAACTCTGCTTGTGTTAAAAGAGCTGGACAGGAGCCAACCCCTTAATGAATCCAGTCGACTCCTCTGGAGGGGAATTGGAAGCCCTGGGCTCAGTTAGATTACATTGCCACTCCCCAGGGAGTGAAGGAGGATGACTCACGTTTTGCCTAACCCCTCGCTACTATCCTCCCTCCATAACTGACTGTTGGGCTTCAAAGGCTAGCACCGGCCCCAATTTAAATTTCACTTTTACTTCTGAATTAATTCTGGGGTTCGCCGGAAAGTTTCGAATTCAAATGTGATGTGCAGTTTTTTTTTTTTTTACAGAATGCCAACACATTTTTACAGGCCTCCTCTCAGTGTTGCTGTATATTTTAAGGACACTTAGTGTATAGCTGTGGTGCGAATGACAGTGTCTCGCTCTGTATTTTCATACTGCTGTAGTTAGGATGACAGATTGTGTGAATTATTATTAAGAGCAGGCACAAGTAGATGGAGTATTAATGTATTGTTACTCCTTAATAATTACTATATTACACTGTGCTTAATTGCATTGCTAGAATACATTAAGGACTGTAATATTAAGTAAAACAGCGTGTTAACCACATTGTTTTATGGGCAGAGGCATGTTCAGCATGTGATTTATGTAGTAACTAACGTTTTCTTGCTTCATAAATGAGGATGATCCATGACTCCATGACTGTCAAGCGCTTTTGGCAGAGCCGCTGGGCTGTCACTGTAAAGCTGCAGAGTTTTCCCCCATAAGAAATCGGGGGAATCAAGACTCTCTGGGTGTATCGCTGTGAAAATAATGAGCTTGTTATTTCCGAGCCTCCTCCTGCAGGTTGTTGGGTCAACTGTGTTATACTGCTCAGAGGCAATTTCACCTGCTCTGCTGCGTGCTTGTATTACGCATACTGTGTTGACGTATGTGAGCATGGTATATCCAGTGTAATTACCGTTAGACACTCCGAATATTGTATTTGGTCCCTTTTAATGAAGCAGTGGTTCTCTTGTGCTTCTCAGCTCTTTGACATTTGCCACTGTCATCATACTTTTAGAGCTGTTTTGCACATAGCTGGCCTGCTGCAGGAAACACTTTTGTTTCGCACGTCAGGAGGCATCTGCTCGCATAATGAGTGCCTGCGACCTTTTGCAAGGAAAGCCAGCACAGCTTTTCAAAATCTACAACACCACCTCTGAATTTTTTGGAGAATACTTTTTTTTTTTTTTTTTACCTCTGAACTGTGGAATTCAGTTGCCATGACAACAGGAAGTAGGCCTCCTCACATTAAGGGGGTGGACCTGCGGACAGCGCGGAGGCAAGTCCATAAATTGGTGCCCCGCTAATGAAAACATCATGTGCAGTGTGTGCAGGTCGAGATTTCAGGGGATAAATGAGTTGTGACCATCCCTTTGAAAATGAATGTCTCTTTCGAATGATTTGTTGGCACTAGAGAAGTCTCTCTGCGTTAGCCCCAGTGATTAATAGGCGGGAGAAAGAAAGCTTATTTAAACAGGCGGACATATCGCTTGATTAAAACCAAATGAGGTCACGTATCGCCTATAGTGCGTATCCACTCGGTGGATATGTCATTGCAGGGGGCATGAAATAGCTGAGTGGGAAGTTCGAGTGATTTCTAGAATCCCATTACTGAACTTTTTCTCTCCTCTTAGTGTCTGAAGTGATTTTTTTTTCTCATCAAACTAATGGCTCAGGCCTAGTCTTTCTGATCAGCTGTGGGCTTTCAACTCTTTAGCACCATCACCTCAACACATTTTTAGCACACTTGTAACTTTGTCATTAAAAAGATGGCTGAATGGAGACATCTTTTTATGTTCTTATTTACAGCCCTCTACATTGACCTCAGATGTAACCACTTGCGGGGGTTTTATATTTATGGCGGTCTGAGGTAACTGACGTTATAAGACGTGTTTTTCCTGAATCACACAGAGTAGCAGGCAGTCTGGTTTCAGGTTGTGCAGGTGTGCTCTGTGTCCCCATAGTAGGATTAGGCTCGGTGCCCTGACAGAGATCTTTGAAACAGTCTAGAAGTTTCTTAGCGTAATATTTTCCTGAACATTGTCCAATATCTGGGGGGAAAAAAAATCTGTGAAAAAAACGTTGCATAGCTAAATTGATGTTTGAGAACCTACAATTTGTAAAAACTCGTATAGTCAGTTTTTTTGTCTGCAGCCTATTTTTTTTTATCCTCCCGCTATGGCCAATGAAATCCTCAACAATTCTGTTTTCTGTTTGTTTTCTGGGAAACCTTACCAGATGGAGCACCAATCAGAGAAAAAAGAATTCTCCGGAGATAGGCGAGGTGCAGTGGAGATCGCAAAAAAAGTGGAGCACACATTTTGGGCAGCTTTAGGCTGTCTGAACCCATTTCAAACGAGACTGCCAGAAACCCAACATTTCCTCTGGTCTGGGCTGCCTTCCAAGGCACAGACGCGAGGTGGAGGAGCAGTAAATTAATCACCGATGTATCTCAGGCTTCATAGTTTACTGCCGGCCTTTATAGGCACATCTATTCAAGATGTAGGGGGCTGAGCATTCACTGCAGTGTGTTTGCAAAGGAGATGAATAAGAGGGATACCTCCTGGTAATTGTGTGTGTGTGTGTGTGTGTGTGTGTGTGTGTGTGTGTGTGTGTGTGTGTGTGCGTGTGTGTGTGTGTGTGTGTGTGTAAATGTGTCTGTGTGTGTGTGAATGTGTACACATGCATGTGTGCGAATGCAGCTAATCTATGTCCATGTTGATGTCAGGTGTTAGGTTCCTTGCAGCTATATAATTTTTGGCGCTACACCCTCACTGACTCACGTTGTTTAGGATGTTTTTAACTCAATAGTATTCCTCGGTAAGAAGCCTAATGGTAGGGCAAGGCCTGCAGCTAATTGAATTCTTTATATGCAGTTTTGTTTGAGGCAGTGAAGCTAATTTCCCAGGCTTTGGGAGCCAAATCTCATGCTAGTTTCCCTCGTTTACACCAGAGGACATAATTCAGACCAGAGCTCCCATGAGCATGTTTTATTTAAAATGTTTTCTGGTCATTTATGCCTGATACGAATGAGAATTTTAGACAAGCACCATACATGCCTAGTCCTCGTTTGTTTTGCAGCTCAAGTTTTCTGCTAGTTTGGAAAGTTTCCCATGGCCACTGCTACTCTCCGGGTTGATAACACCAGCATCATGTGTTAATAGTAGTGTCTACACAAATATAACAAAAAAGTACTTTTTTTATATTTCGTTTAAATAATCAGCGCATAAGTGCATAAATGTTATTGTGCATTGTGAGTCGTGTGCTATTGTGTGAGATGGTCATGCAAATAAGGGAAAATAGGCATGTAATTGCACATGTCCATTTGTTAATTTTTACCCTGGATTATTTTATTTCCGAAATCTGTTACAATTGAGCAGTGCACCTGTCTTATACAGGTGTGTAACCTGCTTACATGGTTACAGCTGTTTTATTCTATGTGGAATGAGCTCTACAAACCATGAAGACTGTTCCTATAAAAATAATGGTTACACTTTATTTGAAGGTGTCATAAGCCCTTTATAAACATGACACAGTGCATACTATAAGCCTTAATGACGCTTCATTCATGCTTGTGACTGTGACTGTCATTAAGTGTCATTTTGTTTTGGCATTGTCTGCATTCCAAAAAGTATCAACAACATTATAAAAAAGCAAATTACAATCAATGGCAACATTGTCATAAACATGATGAAATGTTATTAGTGTTCTTGATATGTCATGCCATGTTTATAACATGTTGATGTCACTCTTAAGTAGACATCTTCAAATAAAATGTTACCAAAATAATGAATCTTTTGCAGCAATATAAACTCAATGATGCCTTATTATCTGTGCAGAGTGTTACAATGTTACAGCTCCCTGTGCTTTTGTGCTGTCCTGCAGATCCCAGTTCTTCGATGAAAAGGAGGTACAAACGCAAGGAAATCGAGGAGATCCAGTGCAAAGTGCGGAAGATGCGTGCCTTCTCCAAAATCCTCAACACCAAGAAGAACCTAGATCACGTCAACAAGATCCTTAAGGTCAAGAGGCTGCAGAGGCAGTCCAAGACCGGAAACAACTTCGTGAAGAGGCGCAGGGGAAGGCCCAGGAAACAGCCTCTGCCCCAGGAGGAGGACGACGACGATGAGGAAGATGAGGAGGAGGACGAGGAGGAGGAGGAAGAGGAGGAGGAAGAGGAGGAGGGGCTGGCGGCCCAGATGCCGGTGCTGGAGAAGTGCGTGGACCTGCCCGGGAAGAGGAGCTCGCTGCACGGCACCAGCCTGGTGCCCGAGCCCCTGGAGTTCTCCAACCACGACTCCATCATGGACGCCATTGAGTCGGTGGTGCACATGGCACGGCTGCAGCCAAAGTGCCAGCCGGGGGGGCTGCCCACGGGGGCGAGCAAGCAGTGGCAGCGGGTGCCGGAGGAGGCCTTCGCCCCCGAGCGCCCACGGAGGTGTCGGACGGGCAGCCGAAAGGAGGACGCGCTCCCAGCCTTTCCTTAGCCAGTCACAAAGCAGTGCAAGTGGACACTTTGTTTTTTGTTTTTTCAGTCAGTGTTGCACTTTTTTTCTCGTGGTTTCTTTTTTGTCTTTTTAAAATATCTTTTTTTCGTACACATACGGGCATTCTTCTTGGTAGAATCCAGATAAGGAACGTGGTCAAATGTGCAGTGCTTTTTTATTTTATACCGAGACTTAGTCGGACTTAGTTGGACTTAGCCATGTATTCCCTGAGTCTCCTGGAGACCAGACTCTGTTGAACTACTACCCTAAAAACCCCACTTCAAACTGCAGTAATAAAACTTTAAAAGGTTTTATATCTGTGGTTCTTGCCATAAACCAGCTAGTGTAGATAATGGCTTTTTTAACCAGTGCTGTGCAGCTTCCCCCCCCCCCCTCCCCCTCCCCAATTGTTTTGTATTCCATCCAAGCTAAAGCACAGTAGTTTCAGTGCAGACAGTGTAGAATGATCCAGAATAACCCCCGTCCTTCTCCAACTCCTCCTTCTAAACAAGCTTAAGCTGTTTGGGGGTCGCCCTGGACAAAAACAAATGGCAGTACATTGGAATGGAGTTTCTTTGAACTTTTTTTCCCAGTGCTGGGCTATAGTTGTACATAAAACACACGGAGCAAGACAAGATAAGAGAAACCCATCCACAAAAGATCTCATTTCAGGATGTGACATGTAACATGCTGTACTCTAGTCAGATTCATTGTGGTCAGTATTGTCTCTATGAAAATCAATATTGTTTTTCACCAAACACATTTCTCTTTTGTGACCCATAACTTACTGAGCATGACTGGGTGAGGCAATCACGGACTATTCAGCTTGTGAACATGGAACAGTATTGATGTAACTGCTTACAGTTATATAAAATATTTAGCACTTCATACAGTCATAATACATTTTTCTGTATTTTTCACCATTGTGACTAAAATTTTAGACCAATAAATAGTATGCAATAAAAAAAAAACATTTAATAATAGAATAACTTTCTAAATGGAAAATTGTGTTGATAGAGAATGTGTGCTGAACTGTCAAAGCTCAGCCTCTGAGAATGTGCCTCTTTAACATGGTTACTAGATGGTTGTACAGATTTTTGAAGACAAACTCTGAAACTTTCCATTTCAAAATTTTAAAAGTCGATGAAACCAAAGTTTCTTACAATCCCGTTGGTTTCTGTATTCTTGAATGTTTTACTGTGTAATCTGTTGATATGTATTTTGAAGAAATCAAAACACGTAATTATCAATGGAAACATGTATCTCGCCATTGAGTACAAAGTTGTGTGGTGTCCTTGCCAGTCACCCAAGTCGTATTTTGAAGAAGTCAAAA
Organism: Coilia nasus; assembly: GCA_027475355.1. Taxonomy (NCBI): domain Eukaryota; kingdom Metazoa; phylum Chordata; class Actinopteri; order Clupeiformes; family Engraulidae; genus Coilia; species Coilia nasus. The sequence continues at coordinate 11,517,774 of CM050217.1, forward strand.
CACCTGATTGTCAATGTAAACTTGCATCAGGCAATTGAGCACAGAGTTGCGTGGCGTCCTTGGCAGTTGCCCAAGTCGTATTTTGAGGAACCAGCATGTGTCTGTTGTATGTAGATCAGGTCCATTTAAAGAACCTTAAAGATCCACACAAAGAGACTAACAGTCATCAGCAGAGAATACAGAACCTCATTTGCATCCATTCAAAAGGCTTTTTCTTTATCTGCTATTGATTTCTCAATAGTCTCACACGTGCCTTAAGTTTGTGTATCGATTCATTATGTTTGATTTGCAGGGAAATGCAGGAATCAATGCGATTAAATCATGAATGTCCATACTTAAGATACATGTATCCGTTACTCAGAACACACTTAGAGCCTTGACAGTCGAGCTTACAAGTGCTACTGCACAACTAATGGTGAATGACATTAGCAAGGAAGCTAATGTTTTGTGGTCATAATGGGCATATTATTAGTACTCTGTGGTGATTAGAGCCAGTTTCAGTCGACATCCACAACACAGACCCAGAGCAGGAAGGAAGCACTCCACTTCATCAGTGACATATTGTTTCTATGCATCAGGTTTAACCTGTGAATCTGCTGACATGTATGTCTAACGACTCAAAGATTAACCTTAATGATAAGCTTTCCTTTCGTTTTATTTTGTTTGTTTTGCTTTGATCTGCCCTTTATGGATAATGAAGTGGTCTTTTTTGAAGATAAATAAATATAATCAAGTATAGTGAAGAATATCGGTAATCTGTAAAAATGTGCTAAAAATGACTATCATTTCACTGCAATTTATGTCACTGTATGTGACACAGAACTGTCTTAACAGCAGTTGAGCCTTAATCTAAAATTATATTCAGCTAAATCTCCACTGTAAATAGTGTAACTACTGTAGGTTAGGTCCATTTGCATGGGAGCAAACTGTGCTTTGACATATGTGGGACGGGCGTCATGTGAACACGTCCGGCATAGACAGAAGCAGCAGTCTCCATGCATAAAATTTTCATTTTGCTACAAGCTCAGCCATTAAGTCTGATGATGACTTCTGTTGTGTCAGAGCCAAGAAAAATAATTTGCATTGGCTGGCAGCTATTCCTCCCCTCCACCCCCAAGCCAGTGGGACCAAGATGTAGGCTGTAGGATGTCTCAATTTTGGACTGGCTCAGAAAACCACCAGGAGACATCGCCAAATATAAAGAAGTCCATTTATCAGTATTTAATGCTAGGCCATCCAAAGCTGATCTAACAAACGCTGAATCTGAATGTGCTTTCTTTTTTTCATCTACCAAAACATGTAACTTTTTTTTTTTAATTAGCATCGACTAGGATGTGTTCCAGGGAGGTTTTAGTAGCAAGGCATGGCAGCTCAAAAGCTCATTTTAATATTTAAAAAACGTTGGATTTCTTCACCAGCATAAAATGGTGCCTTCTGAAGTTGAGGTGTCTCCTTTCTGTATTATCTGGCTCTCTAGTCAAGAGACAGACAAAGACTGATCCTGTTATCTGACAGCCTCGTTATATTTACTCTAGACAGATGTACCAGCCCAGAGTGACACTCACAAAGCTAACATTTGGTGTAATCAATCCAATTGTGTTATGAAGTCTGGAGGTGCTACTGGGGTTTCAGAAGTTATGTGGAAACAGTTTGACACGGTTGTATCCTCCCAGTGTTACGGTTGGGCATGACCATTCAAGAAGAAACGTCTTCAGCTTATAAAAATGTAGTTATCTGTATCATGCATTTTGAAGCTATATTGGTATTTAAAAAAACTGTGCAACATCAGTATTGCGTATAAAAAAAATTAAGTGTCTTTGCAAGAGCACATAGCTATGTTTGTATATTCTAATTAGAAGACATTGTGTATTTCATATTTTTAGTGTTTTTTTTTCTGTATATGCATGCCCCATTTGATTGTATGCATAAATATTTTAGATGAACGAAAAATTGAATTTCAATCAAATTTGGAGAACTTGTACAATGTTTGATATGTTTCTTTTTTTAATGGATTTTTAATTCTCAAAGCATTTTTATATTGTATTATTATAACAAACTGCAAATATTGGACATATAAAATGAGCGAATACAGAGGTACACATGCATATACATATATTGTATATAGAATGTATGTATACACATGCATATTTGGTGTGTTAGTGTACACACACATATATGTTCATAATTACTTATACTGTATATAGGTATATACGTGTACTGTATGCTGGCATGTTTGGTCATGTTTGTTGATCATGATTTAGTAGTTTTATTTTTTTTTTTATTTCTCTCCTTTTCTCCTACAGAAAAGCTTGTCCTTTTTTTCTGCTGCCATCCTTGGCCGGCAGCATCAAGCACTTAAAAGTTGATTTCTGTTCATGTCATTGTGGAAAAATAATAAATGACTTTATCGAAGGCAGAATATTTCATGAGCCTGTGTTTTCTTCCCCACATTCCCTTTGTAAGTTCTGTTTACCTAATGTTTCTATTTTTTCCACATAAGTGACATTTATGTCATGACTGAGTGGAACTAGAGTATTTTCAAAATACTAAACCCACAGCAGCTGTAATAATGTAGAAAATTGAAAACCCACAATGGATTGAATCATTATTTGAAACAAATTGAAATCAAGCACATAAACAGCGCTATCTGTGGAGACCATCTGGCTTCTCTTGATGGAATTCATATCAGAGCAAGGTAATGAAAAGAGGGAATCCCCCCTTATCAAGTGCTCTTTCGCGTCTATTCTCATTCATTGTATTAGCCAAGCACTGTGTGTCTGTGATAAATGGATTGAACGAAATCCAAGGCATTGGTTGGTGGAGGCAAAGTGAAAAGTGCTCCACCATAGGCTCACGCCTTCCCCTGTAAAATTCCTGTTGCCATGGCAGCTGTGTGAACTGCCCAAATATTCCAGTGGCTTGTGTTTGGTTGATAAAAAATTTCTGTGCTCAAATTGCCTGTGTGCGTTTTGAGCAGCGAATCAATGCGGCATTTTTTACTGCCACTACCATTTGAAGTGTCCACACTTACTGGCTGGTGTTGTACATCATAGATGGCATTAAATGTGAACAACAGCATGAATCCAGCACAAATGATCAATGCTGCACGAGCCATTAAGGGCATCTGCGGCTCTTTAATCCAATCAATGCATCTTCACTCCTACAGAACACATTTGCAAACATCACAACTTCAATTATGGAGCATTCATTACTGTTATGAAGTGGATGGTATCTGTTTCCATCTAGGTAGCAGTAGTATCTGCTGGCATGCACAATAGAGAATGTGGATAATTGTGTTGCACTGCGTAGGTAATTATAGCAATAAAGATAAAGGTGTTTTATTGCGCCTAGGGAAATCTAACACTGCCGCCTATATAAGAGGAAGTTTGTGCAAAATGCACGAATGACACCAAAACCCTAAGCACCTTTGCTGCACATTGATTATTTTGAATTGCACGGGGGAACATGGACAACTAATCATGTTTATGCAGGCTTTTGCAGGGCTGTCGTCATTGTTTACTCGCATCGGTAGTGATTATGTCATTCCCATGAACTTGGAAAAAAAGGGAAATACTTTGGCATGCACAAAAACACTGTCTCTCTGCTGTGTGCAGAATAGTTCTTCCTATCAACAAATGCCTCAGCCAAAATGTAAACATGGAAATCGAAACAGATACATCAACTCCAAAACACACTTCTGTGACATACTTACTGCACTTACTGTTGTTCCAAGTAGTACCCTGCACTACTGCAGCACAAGGAGTGGGCCGAGGGCTGGATTTGCCAGTGGATGTGCGTGTGCAAAGGGGATTGTCATTGCTCTGAGTGCGGAAGAATAAGCACACGCTATCTGGTGGTGATGCATGGAAGCACATGCTGAAGGCCCTTAACAGCAGTCAATTTATCCCCCACCACTCAGTAGGCCTAATGTAATTACAATCTCCAAAGGTCAACAGCAACATGGTGTATTTGGCAGTTGTCATATTAATGTAAAATTTATGCTACTGTTAAACTGAATGTAAATGTCCACGGATTCATGAGGCCTCTCAGCCGACATGTAAAATGCAGAGTGTGCTGCTGAGTTTTTTTGTTTTTTTTTGTTTGTTTTTTAATTAATTAATTTATTTATTAATTTATTTTGCTGACTACATAAGCAAGACCTCATGGGTACCTACCTGCCCCCTGCTAAGCTTGGAATGAGTGAGGTTAGTATGGCTTGGCTGACAACCTTGGTGGTGGTGGTGGTTGTGGTGGTGGGTGGGGGGGTTCAGTGAGGAGTCCCTCAGTTCCCACATTGAGACTGTGAGGTGCAGCGAGCACTTGATGTAGCATGTCTTCAACTACAAGTGCTCATTTTTTTTTATTATTTGGTTAATCTAGACAGTTCTAGACAGATACACAGGTGTTATCACAGCACAATAGTAGGCCTAGGTCAAAGAGGAAATATTAGTAATGTCATCACATTGACTTAGGCTGTGTGTTTATGTATGCAAATATTGAATACCTGTCAAAATGCATTTGGGTCCCAACCTTTTACTTTCTTAATGATGAGTCTTAGTTTCAATCACACTTTGTTATTACAGTACATTTTTGTGGATATTATACCATATATAAATGTTTCATTCAAAACCAAGCAACTGTTTTTAAGTTTGTAGAAATGTACTAGACATTTTGATGGAGCTTTTTAGCTTGGAATAAGATTTTGGTCGATTTCTTGTCCATATCAGTAAAAAGGAACTTAAAGCCAGTAGCACTGTTACAGAGTGACAATGTCTAAATGACAACTTTGTGTGTTATTTATCAAATCGTCCCCATATTACTCATTATATTTTAGCTAATTTTTTAGAAATCTAATAATCATTGTTCACTGAAACACCCAAAATCACCCAAAAAATGTTCTATGCTCAACGACTATACAGTACGCTAACTGTAGTGCATAAAAATATGACCATGTTAGATGATCCTTTAAAGACTGGGACCTGTGAAAGTACTTCTTTTTATCTGTGCATAGTATACACGTTACACAAAAAACATCCCCTCAGCTGTATTTGATACACTGTGCTTCAGGAAATGCATGAGTCATTAGTCGTTATTAGCCCTTCAGTGGAGGGTAGTGTAAGAGGAGAATAATTTATAGACTATCTGTCCAATCTGAGGACTGAAGGGCTTAAAATGCTTGTTCTCAAGGGTTCCTATAGCATCTTCGATAATACTCATCATCAGTGTATCTGTAACCGTAAAACCACAAATGATGATTTTTGGGTGTGTATGCCTACATGCATGTTAGCATTTAGAGGTTCTCTGTTTTCCATCTTTGACATATTTCTAAATTCAGTGGGTACGGCGTGTATAGTATTTTGAATGTTTTAAAATAGTCTTTCAATAAAATATATATTGACTTAATAATACAGTGTACATAGATAGACACTGTTATTTTAGTACTTCTTGTGCTTCGCCAATACATTAGGAGTCTCTTAAAGGGTACTTACTCTGTAGAACAAATGAGAGCAGACACACACTAGTCCAGCTCCCACACGAAACAGAATTAGTGTATTAGCCAATTATTTAATTATGTAATGATTATAGTATAATTGGTGCACTAACGAGCGGCATTTCCTCTCTCTGACAGTCAGTTCTGACTTGGAGAGTGCCAATAGTAGACCCACGCAAGTCACAGGAACATGTAAATGTTCGACCCACCTCGTGCATGGGGAGAGAGAGAGAAAGAGAGGGGGGGGGAGATAGGGACAGAGAGAGAGAGAGGGAGAGGGGAAGAGAGAGAGAGAGAGAAAAACAGAGACAGAGAGAGAGAGCGAGATTTAACACTGATTTTCCCCTGCAAGCATTCATCAATTACCTCTACTTGCATCCTCCATCTCATCTCATCTCACCCCTCCACTCCCACCCACCCACCCCCTGCCCCATCCGTCCACCCAGTAGCCCTCGACCTCCAGAGCAGCAGCACTCAATGTTTTGGCAGCCCATCACAGTCAGTCTGCCCATACGTCTGGCCATGTAAAGGATTCTATTCTTTATGGAGATAACCGGCGAAGTGGGAGCCGCTGTTGCCAAGGTGACGGCCTGACTCATGGCAATTTGGCTGGTGAATGAAGCTGTTAGCAGTGCAGAGCTGCGTGATATGTTTTTTAAAAACTTGCTCCCCAGGAATCTGTCAGCAACCTTCTTCCTCAACGCCTACAATCCCAATCCACACCCCCCCCCCACACACACACACCCCACCCCCCCTTCTCTCCCCAAACCTCAAACCACCCACCCCTCCATGTCCCAAAACCACCCAATAGCTCCACTTTTTTTCCCGGCTGTCATTGTAGCAGGATTTTTGCATGCCCTTATTATACATTTAAATATGGTGCCATGCAAAGTGGCCCAATTTGCTAATTGCACCAGTGGAGGCCATTAAATTTAAATATGATTCAATCATGCAGAAAATATTTCAGTGTTCAGAATTCAGACCCACTGCCTATTCAAGACCAGATAAGCTGTCGGTAAATTACTAATCCTCTGTATTTCCATCTCCTTCACTGTCCAAACATGGGCGGCACATGGCCGTATTTGCACTCGGTTTTGGGTGCATGATAAACTGATCTACCTCAATGGTGATGATCTCCATAACTGCCAAGGATGCACAAGCAGCAAATCCAACCACATTTGCAGTTGGTCCACATCTCTTCATTAAAGCACATTTCATTTTTTATAATTTTCCTTTTTTTTTTTTTAATCATTTTTCATTTATCCATTATTGAAGCACGTATGAGAGAGGACCAAAAAAAAAAGAAATAAATAAATGCAGCCAATGAGTATGACAGCTCTGCCACTGACAGATTGGATTCACCCTGTTGGCACTAAGTGATTTGGGGGGGGCTGTGCTCCCACCTCTCCCCCGACCCAGCTGTCGCCATATGACACGCCAGCCCTTCCAGAGCCACCATTGGACGGGCCGACAGGAAGAGGGACCAGCTTACCAAGGGGGGGTGGGGGGAGGGGGGTGGGGGCTCACACAGGGAGCTGATCAAAGGGACCCTGGAGTGCCGTTGAAGACGACACCCACGGCGAGACAGGACAGAGAGGTACCTCAAGGAGCTGCAGTGGCTGTGTTCAGGTGGATGTAAGAGGCGACGGCGTGAAGAGCTGTTTGCCAAAATAAGACAGGCTGTTGAGTTTGTACAAGGCATTCCGTTTGGGCAAATATTTGCTGTGCTTTACACACAAATCCAAGCCAGCTTTGGAGTCAGTATAATCCTGCCAGTCCCAACACTATTTACAGTCATGTTTTTTTTTTTTTTTTTCATTTTTTGGTCTGCTTTTAGAACATGGGGCTCATGAATAAAGAAAACAATGGGCTTCATGCAGCAAATTTCTCCTAAATTTCCCTCCTAATTGTCCCTTCTATTCTGGCCTGGAACTGGATAGTGCATGGAGAGTGAATATCATCCAAGGGTTTTTTGTGGTCCAGGTTTATCATTACTGGACCAATATGAACTCTGCAGATCTTGAATTAATATATAATTAATAATCAGTCACTATAATTACTCTAAAATGTGAAGTTATCATTTTACTATGAGCAAACATTAAGAACAAATCATGGATACAAAAATAAAAATGTTTATTTATTCTTCCTGCACAAGACTGGTTGTTTACGTTGTTCCAAATGCATATAAAACAGTCTTGAGTAATATAACATATAGGGCAACTGCCTAGACTCACAAAATAATAGTGTAAAAAAACTAAAGGGCTAAGTATTCTCCTAAACAATAGCAAGTTAATATAAGCATTGTTGTCAGGAAGGCTTAAATCTCTTTTCCCAAAAGTACTCTTCATATGTGCACAACTGTCTTGCGTTTTAGGCAATAACAACAACAACAACAACAACAACAACAACAACAACAACAACAACAAAAATAACAACAACAACAACAACAATAATAATAATAATAATAATAATAATAATAATAATAATAATAATAATAATACTATAGTAAGGTTTTGAGCCCCATCTTTGAAAGCTTCTGGCTGGTGATGGCAGCTGACATATTTAGAGATTTGTCACAGTACTTGCTGAGGTGACTCATATGGACATCCTTGAGTGAGCCACGTGTAATCATCGACAGGCATCTGCTCCTCAGCAGCAGCCTGTCACTCAGGGTGAGAAGATGTTGCATTGGAGATCATATTCCATGCCTGAGTCAGTGATAATGATGACAGTTGGAGCACACTCACAGAACAATTAGACATTTGTGAGAGATATTGTGAAAGTAACTCATGAAATGTATTTGAACTGTGTTCTGTAGAGGTGCGGTGCACAAGTGTACTTCTGCCGTTAATTTTTCAGCCCCAGATCTTGACTATGTTTTTCCATAGACACGAGTTCCTGAATAATGATGGTATGAATCATGGGGTTGTTAGGATAGAGGCTATGTTGATTATGCTATTTTCCTTTGTGCAAGCCAAAAATTAGCATCTCTGTCAATAAGATTTTTTTTTACTGAGACATACCCTTCACAAGTTGTTTTCCACATAACCTAGTTTTGATTTATTTAGCTAGGAGTGCCATTTGGATCTTTTCAAATATTGGAAAGTGGATTACCTTTCAAACACTGGAAGTGGATTACACAAAATGTAAACCCAGTTAAGCTTTTCAAGCTTTCACTTGGAATAAAGGTCAAAGTTTGCCCAAAGGCTGCCATGCCAACTTTTATCCAAAGAGTATGTCTGATTATGGGCAATACCCCACATTATGTAAATCTTGCATCAGTCAAGGCTAGCTGCTGCATCCTAGTGGTGCCAACTGTCTGCTCAACTGGAGCAGCATAGCTCAAGTCTAACTAGTGTGTAGCTTACGGCTGAAGAGGCCGATGCAGAATGATCGTCACTGTAACAAGGGTCACATCTGTGTGTGGTCTGTAGTCTGCTGGAATTGCTATACTGCTCCTCACCGCATGCCCAGTCTTGCCCTCTACAGCTTTCACCAATTTCTCCCCAAACCCCACCACCACCACCCTACACACCCACCCACACACACACACACACACACACCCTCTTTGCCTTGAGGTGTTGTGTCTGGGTACCCCCCCCCCCTCCTCGCCCCACCCTTATCCACCCCACCCCACCCCACCTCCTTTGCCTTGAGGTGTTGTGTCAGGCTATCTTCCCACCTCAGTGTGGTTGGTTGGCTGGGACTCAGTCGCAGGGCTCAAGTGTCACTGTGCTGATCGCCCCCTAGTTGAGTCTCACTTACAGGCATCCTGGTTGCGCAGCAGGGGGCGAAAGATGGTTCTCTTCCTGGTTGGACGCTCTCTCCCCCAGGGGGTGAACTCTAGGATGCGTGTATGAGTGATAGTGCATCTGAGGTTGGTTTACTGCATGGACGCTCTCTCCCCCAGGGGGTGTACTCTGGGATGCGTCTATGAGTGATAGTGCATCAGAGGTTGGTTTACTGATGGGTGACATTGAGTATCTTAGTGGCTGATGGTGATGACTTGTGGAGTGTCTATAAGACAGCTGTGTAAGATGTCTTATTTAGACTGTTGGGGCAGTTCCTTGAAGCAATACTAAGTAGTTTTCGTCTTTGGTCACTCTAGAGGTTGGAAGCGGAATTGTGTCTCATAAAGAACTACAGAGAGACGGCCCGCTCCAAACTTACTTAGTGTGGCAAAGTGAATTCAGAAGTGCTTTTCACCTTGTTACGCTTTTAAGTTGATGAACCACTGAAACGATTTTGAAAACATTATTTTAAGGTTGAAAAAAACTACTTAGTGTTGCTTTAACTACAAGTCAGTAAGTCAGTAAAAATGTATTTATTTAATCTTATCATCAGCTAGTTTTATCTACCAGCACCTGTTCTGCCTTTAACACAATCGCATATTTTATTTCATACGAGGCTAGACAAACAGCAACAATGATACCTTAATAATCATCAGGTTTATTAGTGGTAAACCACAATTTGGGAATTTGATCTGTGGTGGGAAATAGGGTTAGAGCCTGTGTCAACCTGAGAAAACACGCCCACTGGTATAATCCATTAAAGAAAGCTGACCACTGCCAAAGCGGAGATCAGTGCCTAATTTTGGGACTAATGAGGGCGTTTGTGCTAATGTAAGAAAACTGTACACTACTTATATGCTTGTTTTCATTGCTCCCAAGTATGTTTTGTTTTACTCAATTACTGAAATAGGCTATGGTTTGAAGATGATTTACATATGTCAAATTGTGACTGTATGTTTTTTTTCTTAAACTGGTTATGCTGTTAAAGGGTTACTTAGTTTGTCACCTTGAAAGATTGAGAGTTTAATCTCTTGTAACGAGGAGTTCTGTTATTAGATTAACCTAGTTATGTTGGTTTATTTCCATTAACACAAAAAATGGTATACCTTACACTAGTATATGCTTTTTTGATCATCACTACACCTGGAAAATTTTTGCAAAGTCTTCTGCAAAAAGTTGTCGGGTCCTCTCATTTGCTTTCCTTGCTCGTCCTCTGTCTGTAATAAGTTGTATGCACCAAGGCTTTGATTGTGGTTCCCGAAAGCTACTTACAGGAAACTCGTCCCAGCGGACCTCTCAGGTTTCTCTGGAATGAAAAGGGGCTTTTATTCCAGATAATTAGCGAACCCAACCCAAGGCCCGATGTGTGCTTGCCAGCCTCCTTCCTCCGCTCCGCTCCACTCCACTCCACTCTGCTCCACACACAAGAGCAGGATGGTAGGCTTAACCTTAACCCTCCGACACCGGAGTGAGATATTTTCCCTGCCCTACTTCTTTCATTATTATTATTATTATTATTATTATTAATAATTTAAAAAAAAAGACACGGTCTGTAACAGCACTCCAGCATAAGCAGAGAGTAATTGCTCTGCCACTTGTCCATGTTTCACTTCTCCTTGTCATTTTTTCCTTCCCTTTGAGGGCGCTTGACATTGACGGAGCATGACAGGCCCACAGTGGGACTTCATGGGGAAAGGCTTTAAACTGTCACTTTTCTGGTGAGCAGAGATGGGCAAATAAATGCTTTGCCGCACTAACAAAAATATAACCACAATGCGGTCCTTCCACCGTCACTGGGGAGAGTCACGTTTGCCATTTAGCTGGTGACGTAAAAGACCTCCCCTGTGTTTTTTTGGTGTTTCCATGCTTGACAAGGTATTTCACCAGTGGTTGAAAGTGTCAGAATAAGAGATGTGATGGCAGGCTAGAGACAGCCCAGTAAATGTTAATGCTATGCACCAGCATTGTTGTCATCAGTACACCTCATGGAAAAACATTCTAGAACAGCTTCCATTTTCAAAGACAGTTGTGACTCTGAGGACACTCGAGTACTCTTTGTAAAATGGCTCCATTATGTGATGCACTCCGCTGCAGTGGGAACCGGGCATGTACGATTGTACAAGAAGTGCACACTTCTGTTAGGGTTTTTTGGAACATTTCAGGCCATGCCGCACTGACCTCTACATCCCTCTCTGCAAAAAAGAAGAAGAAGAAGAAGAAGAAAAAAACACTCAATGTTGGCAGCATTTTTCATTGTGTAACACACCATCGCCATTATGCAATCAGTAACTTAAGACACATTCCTGGTTTGATTACACATTTCATTGTGTTTACCACTACTCTGAACCAGTTTGTTTCATACGGCCAGCCATTTAAGTGGTGATGAGTAATTCTATCCCATCTTCTGTTAAGCATTAGTGCAACAATTGCTCCTCTGTCCACCATGTTCTTTTTCCCCCTTTGTGTTTGGAATTCATTCAAAACCTCTCTGAGCGAATAGATTATATAACAGTTCAATTTTTTCCACACACAGCCTCTGTCTCTTTTTTGAAAAGCACACTGGCACCAACACCAGATCTCCAGGCAAAAGGGGGGAGGGGGAAGGGGGTGGGGGTGGGGGGTGTGGGAGCACACAAGTACAATAACGAATAATACAAAAAAGACAAACCAAAAATGGCAATGTTAATAAAGGGACTTCTCCCAGTGTGTCTCTCTCAGTACAGCAAGCATTTTTCATCTCTACCCAAAACTGCCTCTGACCATTTTCAGCCCAGTTAACCCCCCTAACCCCGCACCTCAAAACACCCCCCCCCCCACACACACACACACAGCAACCATTCCTCCTCATCACCCACCACCCCACCACCGTCCACCACCTACATGAAACTGCACCCCTGTGCCCGAGCCACGGCACATTATTGTAAACATATAATTTCATAGTGAAAGCAGTTCAGGTTGTTGGCTGTTTGCCTCCATTTCATTTAGAGCAAACCGGGGCGTGAGCCAACATCTGGTCTGTGTCAACTTAAGGGTTCCTAGCCATCGCTACTCAACTGGACTTAGCTGTCAGCAAGTGGATATAAAGCAGATTTGCTGTGATTAATCAAAGGTGTAGCATTAATGATGCCTCCCCCACACTCCCCCTCCCCTCCTTTTTCCAAAATATTCCAGAGCGAGGGATTGAAACGACCCTGTGGCAAGGATGGATTGATCTGGTCCACGCTGTTAGATGACGAGCCAAAGTAATTCACACTGTTTTTCTGAGAGAGCGAACAATGACAAGCTGTCTAAAGAGTGCAGTGGGTCACCCCTTCAGACTCTGCTGTTGGGGTGAAACCTTGATAGCAACCCCACACCCCCACACACCACCCCCATCACCGTCACCACACCCCCACAGGGCTGTTGTTACATTTGCAGTAATGTATGTTGAGAGCCATGCTACTCCACTCAGACATTTTACAGCCCACTAGAGGGAAACCCGTGCGCAGATTTGTGATACCTGGTGGTTAGAGTATCCGATTGCTCCAGCTCTAATCGCAGGTCCCGCACAATTTCACTGTTGTTTGCGTTGCAGGTGAGACAAGAGGTTTCCGAAAAATGTCAGCATAAAACTGTGCTAATGGTAGCAGAGGTGTTCAGACCTTGATTTCATACCGACTGTAACCGTGAGTGAAAGCGAGGCAAAGGGCCATGACGGAGTCGTCGCTGGGCCCAGGCCCCTGGACCCTGAGTGGCTTCTGGCAGCTTGGACCGCTGAAATTACCTCAAGCTGAAGAGGGTTTTGACAGGCTTTTTCTCTATGGCTTAATTCCAGTTCTTTCTTTAAAAAAAAACACTCAAAGTGTCAAAGAACTACATTTTCCGACTGGAAGACATAATGTTTATAATAGTATAATCCATGCATCTACAACCCTAGCATCCACAACCCACAAACTACTATCTTCTCAATCACCGTTACAGTTGTTGTTGTGTGTGTGTGTTTCTCAATGTCCTCTCCTTTGCACAGTCTCTTCCATAACAAAACATATCCTAAAAAGCTTTGGCTCACATTCGTCGTTTGCTGTACAGAGATGAAAAGGCTTTGTGAAATGTACTCAAGCTGGGTCACAGCGGGACTGGGAGTGTTACACTCCAACAGCAGAGGCATTTCTGCTGTTTTTTTAAATGTCCTTGGGTGGAAATAGTACACAGCCACTTTCAAAACAGGAGTTACATTTTTTTTTTTCCAGCGAAGCTGCTAACTTCTACAACAGTTTCTACAAAAAAGTGTTAATCACTGATTTAATGTTTGGAGTTCAAATGTACAATTTACCAGTTTGAGAAGTGTTTATTTGATGTTTTCTTAAATACAGCAGAGGCTTTTAGTTTGCCCACAATTAAAGTAAGTAAATATGAAGTGAAATGCAAAACACTGACACTGAGACACAAAACACCGGTTGGTGGCTTGCCCTGTTTATGTGACGATATGGGAAATGGAAATGGGAATGGCAATGACGGTGTCCAGTGTGTCATTAACAAATGACAGTGGTCCTGCAAAGAGGGATGCTGGGCTCCCCCTGCAGAGGTGGGTCCCCCTGCAGAGGTGGGTCCCCCTGCGGAGGTGGGTCCCCCTGCGGAGGTGGGTCTCCCTGCGGAGGTGGGTCCCCCTGCGGAGGTGGGTCTCCCTGCGGAGGTGGGTCCCCCTGCGGAGGTGGGGTGCGGGGTTCCCTCCACTGTTTATCCAGGCTTCCTCCTGGGGATGTGGGCTTGTCTGCAGGCTAGATTTACAGAAGACCCCAGTGTGTGGGTGTGTGTGTGTGTACATGTTACAGTGTGTGTGTGTGCGTGTGAGAGTGCATCTGTGTGCGTGTGTAAAGTGCTTTTGATGAATCTACTGCAGTGTGATTTGCCTAGAGCACTGTGGTGCCTTGTGATAGTAATTACACGAAACTCACACAGTAATGGTAGTAGTAGCAGGCACTCTTACACAGAGAGGAAGAATAGGTTTGGAGTGGAAAACAGTGGATATTGAAATACCCTCTTTTTTGTGTAAAAACGCAAAATAAATGTCCAGCATTACATTTGGACTTTTTGTTCTGCCAAAACTCAATCTCAGCCCCAAAACCAGTGGATATTACAGATTTTATAAATATACAGATTTTGTTCGAGGGTTTGAGAGAGAAAGAGAAAAGGGGGCAAGAAAACCAACCAATTATTGCAATCACAAAGTCGATTTTTCCTTGCCGGACAGTGGAGTATGTTATTATTATTATTGCAAACCTTTCTGTGTGAGTTATGGCACAGAACATTCGCTCCCTTTGAGAATTTGCTGGCCGCGGTCCACGGCAGCTGGAAGCCATCACAAACTCCAATTACTGTCTGTCTGTGTCAACATCTGGAAACCACTTCTGCTGTTTTGGCTGTCTGCATCCTAGTGTGAGTGAGGCTGCTGGCCATATAAAGCCAACCTATGGCTCAAGGAATGTGCGGACAGCCCTGGTGCACACGGGGGCAAGTGGGTGTCTCTCAGGTTGGTCCTGACATTGACAAATGACTTAAAAAGTCTATTATACCAAAAGCGTGGATAATAGATGAGATGGATATCAATGTTAGTGTTATAATCAGGATCCTGGTGGGGTAATGTATATATTCTACACAGCTTTAATTACAGCTGACCCAGTTGCATCCTCTGGGTCATAGCACCTGTGGTGTATATGTAATTAATTACAGCAGTGTTTTATAATACTCAACAGTTAACTTGTGTCTTGTGTTTCAGACTGTCTCTTACACTGACAAGCATGAAGGCATTCCCGTGGGACTGAGATTGGATGCTAATGTGAAGTCCTTAGGTCACCATCAAGGTGTACCACATTGCGTCAAGGAGCTGAAAGACCAACACTGGGTATTTCTCAATACAAATGCTAAACAGTGTTTGCAGTTGACAGTCTACATCCTGTTCACTTTCATCCAGTCAAGTAAGAGCAAAATAATTACCCTACCCATGATCCAACCTCCCCGTCCTCTTAGGTAGCTTGACATTCTGAAAAGGCAGGTGGCACAGGAAAAAGCCATTTCACTCAGTCTGGATGGGGAGGGTAATTTAGGTACTCGGCCCAACATGGTGCATGAATGTGTCATTATCTTGATTTTTCACGCTCATTCTGCGGAATTGCATGAAGGGAGAAAAGTGGAATAAAAGAGCCGTTCCATTTCTCCCTCCTTGCATAATGACTCTATTCATCCCTCTCTCTCTCTCATAGGTGTAGTTTTTTAGTTTTTTTTTGCCCTGGCAGATTAGAGATGGTTGGCTTTTTCTGCAGACGTTGGATGCCGGCGTGGATAGTGAGTGTGTTCTCACCGTTGCTCACTGTATCCCAGCGCCTTCCCCTGTGTTTATTTTTTTGCATTCGTGCACTTCATATGTTTCTAATTAGAAACCACCTCGGTGGGTTTTTCGGAACTGGAGATGTTAAAAAAAAAAAAAAAGGCGGAAAGCCATAAGTCAGGGAGTCAGACCAGGAAAAAGAGCAAATGTTGTGATACGGCTGGGTAATTCTCCAGGCATAAATAAATATGTGAACAATGACATACATAAAGAAGCCCATTGTTTGGAGTCAGAGCGGAGGGTTGTTTTTTTGCATAATGGAATATAACTGTGAAGGCTGTTAGCACCGGGCCCTCCATATGGATATCCCATCGGGTTGCTGGCCCATACCCTCTTTTAAAAAGGCAACTTGCATTCCTAGGATTTGGAGTCATGCTGTATCAAGTTCGATCGACTTTGGCAGGATCTTAAAAAGAACAGATGTAGTTTTTTGGGCTCTCCCTGCTCCACATCCAGCTGCGCTTGTCTGGTTAGGCCAGTTTATAATAACATTTTAAGCCTGGAAATAAAATACGTTTCTTCAGGGTTCATTTCGACCTCAATTATCCATCCAGGCACTCTGGCTCTGCTGTTTTACTGTGAGAAATGTTTTTTAAGCCTATGTAAGCATCGACCTATGAATGTGTTTTAAACACAATCCTTTTAAAAATCTCGACCCTCTGTGTAGTGCCATAGGCAATACTGCATACACACGGGGAAGAAACCAGGACCTATTATCTCAAGGGCAACAGTAGCCTTTCTTTTGCCATCTTTGTGTCTGTGTTAACAACTTCTTTGATTGGATGTGAAGGAAGTATGGTGCTTTTAAAGGGCAGTTTTCTATGAGCAATACAATGTGTCATGTATAACTTTATTCCCTGCTAATAAATTATTAGTGCAACATTTATCCAACTGCCTGAAATTGCTGTGGAAGATGTATTCTGTCAAGGTTTGCTTTAATCTACTGTGGATTTGACTTTATCATAATAGCAGAAATAACTGTATCTGTTTATCAGTTTGCAAAATAATCCAAAATAAATCCTTTTTGCATTTTTGCTGATGCTGAACATAATCTGTTTAACCCTTTGGGTACATCCTGGCTCTTTGTCCATTTCTCCACCTTCGCCAGCACTGTATGAACAACACCCATGAGGAGAGCATGTTGGCAGCCTGGGATGCCTCCAGTCTAGCCAGCAGCATGGGACACTCAGTGTGGACCCTAGGGGGAGCTCTTCTCTCATTACATGACAAAGGGCTGCAACTGCATGAAGCACACTGGCTAAGTCGCCTTAGGTGGGACAGCTAGGATACTCATGGGGAGAGACTGGTGTTTTTTTTATGAGCCCAATTCATCACAAACTGCCACATTCCTAAAAGTAAGAAACCACCATGTCTTTGCTTCAAGTTTGATACCAATGCACTCTTAAAGAAGGAGTTAATTCCAATACTTATATTCTAATAAAAACGTTCATGTCTTTCTGCATTAATTACCATAACAAACCTTTCTCCTCTTTTAATATATCCATCCTCATTCGCCTGCAGTCCATTTTAAATACTGCTACTAGGTGTCTCACTGATCATGACACACTTTCCACTGGCTCCCCATGCAATATATATATATACTGGTAGCATACAGTTTTATATATATGTGTGTGTGTGTGTGTGTGTGTGTACCATGTCTATGGTCTACAGCTGTTTCCCTAGTTATTGAACTGTAGATTAACTGGGGTCAGCATACCTATTGTGATTGAGGAGTACGACTGTAAGCCTGAGGGACAAATCAGTGCGTAGTAATCACCAAGCATCTTTCTATGCATGATCCAATTCACTGCCTTTAGAAGCTCACTTAGAGGAAACCATATGCCGCCCTGTTTCATGGATGCCTTTAAAAAAAAACAAGAGTAATTGTCATTCATTTTACCTTCACGGGCCCACGCATGAACAAATGAGGCTGACGGAGCATCAGATTAGTATGCCACCATCAATCCTTCAGACGTAATCCCTTCAATTTGCTCCTGAAAACAACGCTATTGTTGTGTTGGGGGTGGGGGGGGGGGGGGGGGGTCTCATAAACAAAAAAAAAGGGAGGGGGGATTGGACTCGTTTTCTGTGATGCATGGTGAAAAAATGTGCAGTGTGCAAAGACAGAGAGACAGAGAGAGAGAGAGAGAGAGAGAGAGAGAGAGAGAGAGAGAGAGAGAGAGAGAGAGAGAAGGGGCCACCTGGATTCAATACAAGTAAAAATTTGGAGTCTCTATAATGGACCACTCCTGACCCCTGGTGTTCATTCACTAATCATGCATCTCTTAGCATGTAATGACGTCCACAAACACTGGGGGGAGAGGGCCCCTTCTGCAGCCAACAAATGGCTCTGCACAGGGGGGTCAGGATTTGGCTGGCTAGCTTCAGCTGATTAGCAAGGCACTTACTCGTTGCCATTTTCCAGAAATTGCATCATATCCGGCACCATTTTCCACATGCTGATTGGTGGGTAGGTGCTCCACTCTCAGCTCATGTACGACTTCTTTAGTGTTGGGCACGAGCTCTCTCATACGTGCATGTTGGAGCCATTTTTGAATATCCAATGCCCTTCCTTGATATAGGTTTCTGGTCTATCTCACGTCAATCAGTAACGTGGCACTTAACTCCAGTTATTATAATACCTCCATGGCTCTGCAGCATAGATTTGGGAAGAGAGATGTGCCAGTCTTCCCCTCATAAATGTCGAAATGTCGTACAGGTAACGAAATGTCGTACAGGTAACGAAATGTCGTTACCTGTACGACATTTCGTTACCTGTACGACATTTCGTTACCTGTATTTATACATGTGTAATGACAATAAAGTTGAATCTAATCTAATAATGTATTACATTACACTTAGCTGACACTCTTATCCAGAGCACCTTACAGTAACTTACAGGGTTTCAGTTACAGTTCCTGGAGCAATGTGGGGTTAGATACCTTGCTCAAGGGCACTTCAGCAATGGATGAGGGGGCAGGAGAACACTGGTTGCTTACTCCCCCAGCCCCATTCTTACTACCGGAACGGGATTCATACCTGCAACCTTCCGATCCCAAGACTGACTCTCTAACCACTAGGCCACAGCAGCCTATGGCCAAGCTACCCCCTAATGGCACAAGAACTACGCCTCCCATAGTTGAGAAGAAAGAGAAACTGGCAAAAACTCTTCGCCTTATCCTAAAGCAATTTATGACTAAAGCTTGAAAAAATTCAAATGATGACAGAAAAGACTCCAGCAATTTCCCACCTTCCCGCACAGTTTTCTGATGACTATGCATTCCTCAAGGTGACCAGATGATCGTGACTGGGATTGGGACTGGACTGGGACTGGACTGGGATGCCTGCATTGCACACAGCAGGCAAAACAAACTTTTGTGATTTGCACTAATGCCTCAGCTGGCCCAGACCCGGGATCGACTCTAAGGCATGTTGTGTGTTGTGCGTGTGCTTGACCCTTTACTAATGCACTTAAAATCAAAAAAAAAAAAAAAAAAAAAAGAACCCCAGTTGGCATTTGCACTTATTGCTCTGTATATCTCCTGTGCACTTTGTATCTGCAGGTGTTGTACGCTGTGATTATGTTCTCTATTGTAAGTCGCTTTGGATAAAAGCGTCTGCCAAGTGTAATGTAATGTAATGTAATGTAATAACTTGTGATTTCAGCGGGATTTGTGTCAGCAGAAGGCCTGAATGACAAAGAACCTTCCGCTTCTTTTTAAGGCTTCACCAGCTCAGCGTAAATGCAGCTCTATTTTAAATGCCACTTTTTAAATGATTTTGGGGAATAAATGATTTAAACAATGTCAAAGCAACAGATCTCTGAGACATTGACATTGTGTTTGGGTAACTAAGAAATGATAATGAAATGGCTGCCATGTTTTGGGTCCTGAGCCTGTGTCGGCATTGCAGGCCGCATTTCTCTGCAGGTGGCAAGGGGTGGTATGAAGCAGAAGGTTAGCACTGGGATGGTTAGCTTCAGCCGATGAACATGGCACTTCCTTGTCCATCTTTTAAAAACAGTGTGTATAATTTCCAGCTGACTCTGGCACCTTTTCCCCCCATGCTGATTGGTGGGTCCTTCGTTTTAAGCACCTGCAAAAGTTCAGTGTTGTGTACCAGTTCCCTCATGCTGGCATATTCATGGATTTATATATTTTGAGTATTTTCCACTCCATTTTCCCCTACATTTCAATTAATGTCATTTCCTGGCATGGCAATGTTTTTCTTTGTTTATTTATTTATTTTTCTTTAACTACAAGCTCCGTGACCCACCCAGAATGGTTCCGCGACCGCCTTCCGGGTCCCGATCCACCAGTTAAGAAACCCTCCTCCACATTACCCCCACCATGTGGCACCTAATTGGCTAAAATAAATGGTGCTAAAATGAGCCCACGAAACTCCAATTTGAAAGTGAAAAAATGTGTTTAATTTTAGCTGCATTATCAAATTACAGTTTTTTCCTTTAAGCACAGTTTTTAAAATTAGGCTCATTTTGTCAAAACACTACACACAGTTAATACAACCATACAGTTTTTCTTCATTGCTTTGATGCGACAGTTAAAAAACAGTTAACACACAGGGCTAAACTGTGCCAAAACATTTCAAATTTGGTCAAAAGCAAACTTTGCCTTCAAACAACGCAACTTGCAAACACGAGTATAAACTCTTCCAATCAGTCGTTACACAATGAACAACAAAATACAGCACTCAGTGCGAATCAGTGCACCATTGCTTGTCATTGTAGTCTTCTAAGTAGCTTTTTATGCCAGTGCTGTTTTTCGTCTTTTTACATAGGCCTCCTTGTCCAAGATGTGCACGTCAGTGTCTTTAAAGGAGTGTCCCTTCTCCTTTAGATGCAGATGTACTGCTGAATCCTGTCCTGATGCCGTTGCCCTCCTGTGTTGAGCCATGCTTTTGCGAAGTGGCTACTCAGTTTCTTCAATATACAGTATACACAGTACACAATATACAGTCGTTTCTACTAGGAATAGATGGTTTCTACATGGTTACTATAGCTTAAACTAGTGGTGAAAACCTGTAGTGAAATTAGAATAGATCTGTAATTCTTTAGCAACTCAGAATGCAAATCAGCACACTGCACCTTATGCCTCTCAAACTTTCTTTGCTGCTAATACCCCATATTTATGTAGAATAGCATTGCACAAATCATACCACTAGCCACAGTGCTCTGCTAAAAGCCATGCCCTGTCTAGCGTGTTTGTTTTATGTCACCTGTTAACTCTGACCTGCCTTGTTTACTAACTTGTATTGTAATGTACAGTATGTACATATGCGTCCAAGTGTGTGTGTGTGTGTGTGTATGTGTGTATGTGTGTGTGTGTATCTGTGTGTGTGTGTAGTTGTGTGTGAACGGGCACGTGTGTGTGAGTGAGTCTGTGTAGTCTCTCATGATTGTGTGTGCGCACTATGTGCGTCTGTGGTCCTAACAGTGTATGTAGGCACTATTACGTAACAGCTGTGTGTATCACCAATTGTTCCCGGTGAAACGTTGTCTTGTCTCACTACGTACTGTGTATATGGCTGAAACAACAATAAAACCTACTTGTCTTCACTTGACTTCCCAACCTGTGGGCCACATAGGAATTGCAAGTGGGCCGTGAAATCATTTTCAAAACAGTATGATTTTTGTGGGGGACAAAAATAAAATAAGAAGGTAATACAAAAATAAAATATCCGGAGGACATTTAAACCAGTAAAATATATGATATGTCCTGTCGTCTTCCGCATAACAGGAAGAGAGCCGGGTCAATGTTTTAAAAAGTGTATTTATGCAGCTATCTTCTTATTGGCTTTGCCAAAGTCCAGCAAATGTTTTTACAAAAGTATTTACATGAAAAGTTTGGTTTATAAAATTTTGTTTTAAGCCGTTAAAAGGCTTTGTGGCACATTATACCCGTGACACCCCTGTAAGGTAATAGTCGAGTGGTACGGCCCAACTTCAGGCTTGTGCTCAGGCCTTTCTAAAAGCCTAGTGATTCAGTCAGTGAAGAGAGCTGCTGGTGGAAGGACGTATGTGTATGAGTTCTGAGGTTTTCCTTGAATTGTGATTTTGCCTTAGGGTTACCATTGTATATACTTATTTTGGTTATTATACCTTTCTGCTTTGTTTATTTAAAAGTATTTCTGCCTTTAAGGCCTAAATTGGGTTAAGAAAAATAAAAAGAAACCCATCTTGAGTAAAATGTTGCCGTCCCTGAGTGATTCCACCTTGTTTTACGGCGCCCAGCGATGTTACCCTCAACACTCCTGAAGAAAATTAGGTCTCGATGTAGCCATCAGATTTAGATAAGAGACTGCTGCATATTCACAGTATCAGCATCATCGGTCACACCCACCGCGTTATCGGCTGAATCGGGAACATCTTCCGCCCCCTCCACGTTTACTGTGCACTCATCCGGCACGACAGTCTCACTCTTCAACATGTCGAGCTTGAGCGCTCCCTCCTTCTCTGACACCTCCCCCTCTTCTTTTTTCCCCTTCTGTGTCTCCTCCTGCTCCTTCCTGAGCTTCTCTGCTTTCTCTGCCTTCTTCATCTTCCAGAAGTGGTGCAGGTTCTTCTCCGGGTACGTCACCTTGGCCAGCGGGAGCTTGTAGATGCTGTCAGTCTCCGTGGTGATCTGCAGGAAGGTCAGGGCCGACAGGCAGAAGGGCCACGTGCAGGCGGGGAGCCCAAACTGTGGAGACGCGCAGAACAGTTCCATCAGTGATAGTGCAGTGTGGTATACATTGTAAACATACTATACAGTTATTCCATTAGACCAGTGTGCAAGGTCTAAAACACTTAGTGCATATTAGAGGGACAAGAGGGACATACATAGACGGACTCAGTCTGGTAAACCAGCCCCTTGTCCTACACTGCATTTCGTGCAGAGGGTCTGGCTCTGCTTCCATTGACATGGTTTTCTCAGGCAGCATCTTGCCTGACCAATCAGAGCACAGAGGAAGTGTTCTTGAGCGATGATGTCGACTTTGTGTGCTACATTTGAATTGTAGTGCGTAGGCAGGCTTATAGCCAGGCTAACTGCATGTGGCACGACCAGATGTTAGTGATTGGGTAAAGGCAGATCCAATCGTTTTGAACTTCAGCAGAGTCTACACCTCGAGGAAGAAAATTGTCGGTGATTGGTCAGACAAGATTCTGCCTGAGACAACCATATCAATGGAAGCACAGCCAGACCGTAGCAGGGTAGTAGAAGAGGCAGGTTTACCAGGCTAAGAGGTGCTGCATGTATGTTAAAAAACAGAATCATAAAATTTTGAAATCATAATCTAAAAGAAATGGCTCCTCACTTTATGCTCTAGTAAACTCTGTTCAACCGTACATTTTCACCTCCAAAGAAAACAGAAAATCTGTATTACACGTCTGGTAAGCAGAGTACTTACAGCTGACATGATGTTTGCAATGGCTGATCCCAGATACGCGCAGAAAAATGCTGCGGAAATGAGAATGGGAAGAGTCAATGCCAGTGGACTCCACGATAATTACAGTCATTTGTCTCCATCAGATACAGAGATGAGCTGTAGCGCACAGCGCTGTGCGAGGCTGAGCCAGGAGGAATTATGGGAAACCAAAAGGGACGTACCACAGGTAATGGCCAGGAGGTGGACCTGCCAGGTGAGGGCGTAAAACATCCCACCAATGGCGATGCAGGCCAGCACGCAGTTGTAGCCCCACAGGCCAAAATAGATGTTCTCGAAGGGTGCAGCGAGTGCCAGCCCTGAATTAAAAAGTAGAGAGTAGTTATGCCAGACCCGAATGATACAATTGTCAATATGTCAAGAACAGTTCTACTGTATTTTAAAAATTGTATAGTGTGAAGGTACTATACAGTATACTATATATGTAATTTTATTTTAATATTTTTATTTTATTTTGTAGATCAATTTTAGTAACCAAAATGAAAATGCTTTAATTTATTATAAAATATATTAGAGAATTTGAAAAATTTGATGTAAAATCATCATCCTTTATTAAGCTTAACAGTGCTGAGTGTTTGGGAAAAGCGGTAGAAGGTAAAGATTACAGTTATTTCCGTCAGGCACACAGGATTCGGTTTTCAGTACTGGTCGGAAGTCTCTAAGTAGACCCTATTCCTAGTTACAGTAAGTATGCTTGGCTCTGGGAGCAGACTTATTGTTCTTCTTGAGTAGCCTACGTCTACTTGCTCTGCCAACATGTTTACAAAGAACACAAAGTACTTGTGCATGTATGAAGAGCACCTTAGGGAGAAACTATAGCTATTACACCTACCCCTACACTATCTATAATCAAGTAAATAGTTCAGGCTGTTAGTCCCTACTCCCAGGTGTAACACGCACAACCTCATGTGAACTGTACAGGACAGGGCATACTTATTATTCATCTTAAGTGGTGTTTATTTTAATTTTTTTTATTCAATGTTCACCCATTTTTTGTCTCAGCTACTAGTCCAAGGGCTCAACTCAGCCCGATCTGCACACCAATCCTTGATCAAATGATTACCCCTTGGCGTTCGTTATTGTCTTCTTCTGCGATATTTTATCCCATTGAAATTAATGGTAGAACACTGATAATGTCATAATACTCTTCTCCACTCTAGACATTAGAGTGAGAGCTGTAGAGAAAAGCCATTTTTCACTGAATTAAGTTGAAAACATGCTAAAAAGAATAGAAAATTTTAGGGCATGAACCATCTCAGGGCACTTAACCATATTTAAGACATTCCAGCCAGAGACAGAAATCAATACTTTTTGAATTTGATGTTAAAGACAAGAGATGATATT
Source organism: Coilia nasus (assembly GCA_027475355.1). Lineage (NCBI taxonomy): Eukaryota > Metazoa > Chordata > Actinopteri > Clupeiformes > Engraulidae > Coilia > Coilia nasus. The sequence continues at coordinate 11,542,207 of CM050217.1, forward strand.
TCAGGGTACGAAGTTAAACAAACCCTTTCTCAACCCAAACAGAAAATCACCTTATATCTCTATCAAACTTTAATATATTAACATGAAACATGCTGTGAGTGTTTATGCCTATGTCTCTGACATACGGAAATGCAGTCTAACCACTTTTCTGCATTTTTATGCAATTTGATGCATTTTCCATGCATTTCTACAAACATTATTTTTCATGACGTCTATGTACAGCACTTCGAACTGTCTTTGTGAACATAAAATAGGCTATATAAATTAAGTTTGCCATGTCTATCATAAATTCATCAAGTTGTTTGTTATCTCTGTGTACACAGAGTGCCACATTTTCCCAGTACGAGGGCAAGTTAAGGCTACTGGAGATCACCCAGATGCTCAAGGCCCACATGGACGAGTTCAAGTCCATCACCAACTTCAGGATTTTCAACACCGACAACCTCTGGATCTCTCTGGCCACCATCAAGAGGTTGCAGGAGCAGAATGCCATTGACATGCAGATCATCGTCAACCCCAAGGTGAGGGAAGAGTGTACCCACACACTAGCCTGGTAAACCCGCCCCTCGTACTTCATTTCATTTCGTGCAGAGGGTCTGTTCCGGACGCTCTTGGGGAGCATTTGGGGACTTCCAACACGAACGCTCCAATCAGCGAACAGAGGGTGTGTTCGTTAGCTGTGACGTTGACCTTGTGTGCTGCATTTGAATTGTAGTGCGTAGGTAGGCTAATTGCATACGTGACGACCAGGCATTAGCGATTGGGTAAAGGCAGATGCACTTTTTGAAAACTTCAGCAGAGTCCACACCTCCAGCAAATTCGTTTCTGACGGTCTCTGTTCCAGATCCTCTGCACGAAATGAAATGAAGTACGAGGGGCGGGTTTACCAGGCTACCCACACACACCCCAAGTCGCTACAATAATAACTGCTGCTAAGAATAACCACTGTAACAATGTGACTCATACTCGTACTTCATTTAGGTGTGTGCTGCTTTTAGGGCCTTTGTCTGCTGTGTCTGTTGTGCCAACTTGGCTACATTTTGGCAATTTAATTATTGCATTAGTGCTCACACATCCTACAAACATATGCTACTGAGACTTGAAGAGGGGATGGTGGTAATGATAGATACACACCCACACACACAAATGCAGGCATGTTAATAACACACCATCACAATTACATCTCTTTTTTTTTACCAGACACTCCCAGCTCTCCTCAGATGAAGTTTGGCTAGAAGGTACCTTTAAGATTCATCAAAGTCAAAGTCAGCAGTAACATATTGTGGAATCCTACATGATTTTTATTAATTTCTTTAGACTGCCAAATGAATACCAACTGAATACATTCTCCAGTATCTGTTCAGTAGAATTAAAATAATAAATTAATTCACCACATAAACATTTTCCACGTTGCCACCACTCAAAAATGCACTGCCCCCTCTTGCCACCCCATAAATATTTCTCTGGATCCGCCCCTGTTCAGAGCATTTTCCAACATGAAAGCTGCTGTTAGTGACTGGGCTTGGGCCTTACCTGACACCATGCCGACAGCAGAGCCAATGGTTGCGTGCACACAGGTGATGGGGGAGGAGATGAACAAGGCGATGATGAAAATCCCTCCGGTCCACGGATTGTCACATCCATACACCTGTCCTATTCCCACAGGGATGGCCTGGAAGAGCTGCACCCAAAACCAGTGATGAGACACAAGATGAGAATCACAACAGGAGAGGTGGCCTGGGCACACCCACACTGCAGGTGACACTACACTAAATTTGGCGTTCAAGTCAGTCTGGCCAACCTGCCTATTCTCGGCTGTTCCTTTGCCTGAGAAATGGGGCACCAATGAAAAATGTACGCTAAGCGTAGGTCATCGGAATCTGTGGTCTGATTGGTTGTAGCTCTGTCCGGTAGTACACAGAGGCATTTCGAAAGACGCCTGTTGATCCCACCCCTGAGAACTTCCTGTCTATGGGAGGTCTGCCACACCATGCTCCGTCTACGAGCCCGGTGCTAGAGGCCGATATACACATCAAACAAGAAGAGTGGCACTGGGCAGAGTTTAACAGTAGACATCTTCATGAGGCTTTTCCAGATCATTTGGATCTCATCTGATGACACAAACAGCAAAAATGGTAGAGTGACACAGACCTACACAGATTGACACAGACCCTTGCCTTCAAGACTGACATTTTTATGTGTCACATGCACAAATAGTCAATACAACGAGAAAGGAAACTCCGTGTAGCTCTAAAGACTCTCATAAAACAGTAACAAGTAGCATTAAAAATGTAATGTAGACTACAAGATGCAAAATGTAAAATTAAAAACCATGCAATTTTTCAAACGATATTTAACTTAAAGAGGAGCCAGGCAGTTTTACTCCACAATAGTTGTAATAAAAGAGTGTGATGAGAAAATGTGCTGATGTGAACACACTGCTGCATTCACTGTCGCATTCCATGGACATATGCGGGTAGTAGAAACCATCGGGTGCAAACTGTCAGCAGGAGAAAGTGTCAGCAAACAAAGGACAAACAATGGCTGGTTGCACATAGCCTGGTAAACCAGCCCCTCGTACTTATTTCATTTTGTACAGAGGGTCTGGCAGTGCTATACTGAGAAACGATTTCTTCCTGGGGATGTGGACTTTGCTGAGGTTTGAAACAAGTCGCTCTGCCTTTACCCAATCGCTAACGTCTGTTCGTGGCTAGGGTTGCCACCTATGTCTGACAAAAAACAGGACATGTAGTTTTAGCTTTTTGCTTATAAGCAGCAACCCAGTGTCAATGTCCCAGGAGAATTTTTTTTTTCCCCGCGGGACAGACCATTAAAAAACGGGACAATCAGGTAAAACCGGGACAGGTGACAACACTAGTCGTGGCATATGAAATTAGCCTGCCTAGGCACTACAATTCAAATGTAGCACACAGAGTCAGCGTCATCGTTCACAAACACTCCCTCTGTTCGCTGATTGGCTAGGCAAAATTCTGCCTAATACAGCAATGTCAATGGAAGCACTGCCAGACCCTCTGTACAAACTGAAATGAATTACAAGGGGCTGGTTTACCGGGCTGGGTTGCACTACCCACACCTGAGCTCATTAGCCTGTTTAGTTACACAATATAGAATACCTGCTGAGGTGCCATTATGTAACCCCAATGTATCTAAATGTAAGCATAGCGTGAAGTTCTACCAGGAAGACGTAATGCGCGTCATCAATTAGCTGTCGTCCAATCAGCACGTAACATCTGTCTTTTAATACGTCATCTTACCTACCTGCTTTGCTGCTCACAGGTGTATTTCGCCGTTCGCCCTCCTCCCTCCCCAGCATCCTTCCAAGGGTCCTGTCCGTGTCCAGTGGGTCCTGACGATGATGTCTAATCCGCCATGGCTCTTGGTCGATCTTTTGATGTCTCATCTACATCTGCCTCTTCACTGGCCTCTTGATGTCTCCTCTACCTCTGCATCTCCACTGATCGACCTCGGATTTCTTGGTCTCCTGATTATCCTTCCAGATCCCTCCATTATACTCACTTAGGATTCCAGCTAAAGCCCCTCCATGAACAGTTCAATTCTCTGCCACATACATTGGGGTGACACTGCTTTGTTCCCGGATGTTGGATTTCCTGTCACCTGAGCGACAACCTGGACTCTATCAGCTCATTGAGCACCAGTTTAGCCTCAGGCAGTTAGGCTTTCCCCCTAGAGACGTGGTTCTGCCCAAGGTTTCTTCCTCATTAAGAATATTTAGGGAGTTTTTCCTTGCCCCGGTGCTCCGGGGGGACCCAGGATTGTGCTCTTGAAATCCTCTGTTTCCCTTTTCGATGCATTATGTATCATGTTCAATGTTCGTTAAGCATCATATGTTTCTGAAAGTTCATTGTCTACCTTTTGACCACCACCAGTGGGTCCTTGTCCTTTTGTCAGGGGGTATTACTATTATGCCCTGCCACTACTACAGTCAGCATCTATTCAGTTTTCATGTTTTATTGATCAGGACAAATGACAGGACCTATGCCAAAGTTTTGTTGTGCCATATCATTACATGTAATCAAATAAATTATTATTATGTTACCATATACTCAAAGTCTTTTTGGTTGAACTAGTTTTTCTTCCCGCAATGATGGATGTTGTGTTTGGTAAGTTTGAATGCAAACATTTGCTTTCTGTATGAATCCTTTGTGTGCATTTGCATACATTTCTTCCTATAAGATAGCTATGAAATGTTGCAATGTGTGTGTGTGTGTCAATGCATTATTAAAGACTTGATCAATTTCAGTTGTATGCTTATTTGAAACTGTTTTACATATCACCTTGCAATAGACAAAAGCACTTTCTTTTAACTGGAGACAACCCGCCCCCATCCCTACAACAGAAAAGAATCTGGTGCGGATTCTGAAAATGTGGCTTTTCCAGCTAGATCAAATTCCATCCTGCATGAGTGCTACCAGCATCTCGGCTACCCTGTACCTTCTCCAATATTCTACTGCACAGTTGCAAGGGCATGGAAGTTAAAATAAACACACACACACACACACACACACACACACACAAAGGCGGGAGTGTCAGTGTCAGCTCACCTTAGCCACGTCCACCTCAGCCCAGGTGATGTTGGGGAAGTCGGAGCGGGGCTGGATGAGCACCTGGGGGAAGTGATGGTTGTAGTGGCCTGTGGCTACCATATGCACGCACACAAGAATGTTGAAGGGCAGGGTGAAGACCGGCAGGTCCCAGCGACTGTTGATCGAGGCCAGTGCGCTCGACACAATGGGACTGAAGAGGACATAGATGTTGACGATGATGATGATAAAACACACACACACACACACACACACACACACACACACACATACAAAAAAACCACGCACAATAAAATTACCATCTTTCTGTGTACCCCAATAGCTTTCCAAGTGAAATGAAAAATCTCTGTTGAGCGTGGAATTTAAAGGCCTCATTCCACCTCATTCCGAGTACTTGCTCTTAATACGACAGGTAGGACAGGTCACTCTGAGTTGCACGTGCATGCTGCACGTGAAAATGTTGTTCTACCCCGACTGCTTCCATTAGTCAATGAAAGAGAATAGGCAGAAAATAGGCCAAATAGGGAAAAAGGCAACAAAGTCACGTACGTTTGTTAAGTAAAAAAAGCCATGCAACAGTTATGGTTAACGGAGAAGTGTCATTGCAGCACACATTTACTTAGAGAAAAATAGGTAAGTATATGTGTTTGTTAAGATCTTTAAATCTTCTATTTGCTGTGTTATGACAAAATGGGCTTTGAATGCTTGTAGCCTGTGACTAGCATAACCAAGAACCTGTCATTCATCCATCTCCTGCACCAAACTAGAACAGCATGTAACAGGAGCACTAAAACATTGTTTATTCACTAAAACTGGCTCACAAGGCATTCATTAATACTAGAGACCACCCAAAATTAATGAAAAAACGACGCAATGAGACCTTCAAAGTCAGTTGGGCCTTCAGCTCTCCACTCCCTTCACTGCCTTTCTGAAGCTGCTGTGATTATCATCAGATGTAGTGCATGGCCGTCTCTATTTAGAGATGTGAACTTAAAATGAAAGAGGAGATGCGTCATGGCTCACAGCAAGGCAACACTTTCCATGAAGGGCCCTACAAAAGCACTGATTTCCTTCCCAGATAGCAGCTATATGTAACACTGCTTAGTCAGCCAGATGCCACATTCACAGATAGCCTAGAGCTGCACAGCAACTGTAGACAACAAAGGCTACATGTAGGAGTTACTGTTTTACCATATTAGATGGAAAATGGCTTACAACCTTACTGACAAATTTAGACATTAGTCATTCATTCACAACCATTAAAAGACTTAGGAAATAAAGAAAGAATTTAAAAAAAAAACATACAATGCACCCATACTGTGTTTGTTCTTATTCACTGAACAAAAACACATACATACCATGCCATCGACATGAAGATGTTTGGTAGCAAGAGCCACCAGTACCAGTCTCCAGCGTTGGAGAACACTGCCATGAGAAGCCCGACCAGGATTCCGTTGTAGCCGTACAGGCCGGCAGCAATGGCTCCCCTGCAGAAACAGCAGGCCAGCATTATCATGTCGGAATGTTTCTCTTTTAGTTCTGTGGCTGGCTTTTAGGATATAACAGAACAGAACTGTAACGTTAAATTGATTTTGAATGTCAAGAAATTATTGTTCATTTAATTTGCCTTCATTTCAAAGTTTTTTGTTTTTGCATCTGTGATAGAGACGAGCTAGAAGCACTGGTGAAGATCACAGGTGGTCACAGCATCCACACTTACTGCATGGGGAAAATGACCCTTGTTGCACTGTAGTTTAGACTGGCTATCTGCCTAATCTCATGGTATTCCAGCCCTACCACCCTCCTGTAGGATTTTCGGCCCTTTGCTGCAATCGATTTAAAGCACTTCGCGTCAACTGCTGTTGTTTTTACCTTTGCCAGGGGGCTGAGGTTATGTAATCATCTGCGTTTGTTTGTTTGTTGGTTGGTTGGTTGGTTCGTTAGCAAGATAACAAAAAGTTCTGGACTTCTGGATTTTGATTACATTTTCAGGGTAGGTCAAAAACTTAAAAGTGATTAGATTTTGGTGGTGATCTGAGCTGCCCTGAGGTCTGCGCTCTCTGAGTGCTTTTCTAGTTTAATTGTGCTACACAAATAAATGTGCCTTGACTTGACTAGGTGGAGAAGGGGGGGAGGCGAGGGGCACGGTACCTGTTCTGACAGAGGATGAGGGCGGAGATGGTGGCAAATAGTGTGCCAACAAAGCCGTTGAGCGCCCACCACCTGTTTTGCAGGATCAGCCCGGCGAAGATGATCAGGCCGCTCAGGGGGTTGTTGACAAACATGACCTGGGCGGCACCCCGAAGCACCCAGTCCAGGATTTGCAACAGGATGAACTGCCCTGGAAATCACACAGAGCAAACAAGGCTCCTGCTTACTTCCAGCTAGACACTCCATTCAGCTCACTGCAATGTCACATGTCAAGCTAAGAGTGTTCTCATTTCAAGATTCCAAGATACCAATCACTCCTTTTAATTCTGAGCTTGGTGCTCTTTATTCTTTAGGGAGGGTTAGGGTACGTTTCACAAACAAGTGACTGCTAAATAATATATTTAAAAATATATAATTGATTCCTCACCATATTACCATATCATGATTTCTTAAAATATCAGCATACAGAGGATATTCAGTATACCCCTGTTAAATATTTTACAATATTTTTTATTACAGTATTTTTCAGCCTATTTGTAATTTATAATTGTTGCTTAACAGTTAAATCTAGGAATAACATGGTGGTGGTACATTCAGTCAAAACAGGCAAAAAATGTCTCTCAACCAGTCCGTTCCAGTCAGAGTTACTGAAAATCCTGTGGCTAGTCACATGACTTGGTGTCCTAAAAACATATAACACACACTAAATCTCCATGCTCATTCCTTACATTTCTGCCAGGTTATTTCACTACAGTAAAGTTGGCAATGTATTTAAGTGCTCTGGTTTCGGATGGCCTCTGGAATCCAGTGTCAACATAAAAATCATTGCCTCTGTTTTAACAGACTAACAGTCTAATATATTCATCTTTTTGCTGCTGTGAGTTTTAGTTCAGCGAGTGGCTGAGGAAAAAGAGAGGGTGTTTTCTGAGATGATTTACAGAAGTTACTGTTATGGAACAATGAAAGGGAGAGGAAGGTCATAATTTGACTGTGATTGTTTCAGTATCACTATAGCCAAGAAATAATTAGACACTTATGGGGAGTGTCTCTCTCCCTTCCTCTCCGACTCTTTCTCTCTCCCTCTCTCTCTCTCTCTCTCTCTCTCTCTCTCTCTTTCTATGTGCAATCAGGAGTACCTAAGAGCACAAACATAAACATAAAAGTAGAAACAATAATCATGCATGAAACGCCTTTGTCTCTCTGTGTCCATTGTTTGCATTGATTTAGGACATTTTTTGCATTGACTAACATGCATTAACCTTCCTGTAGAATTCCCTCCCACGGGTAAAAGAAATATAATGGGAAGAAGGAAAGGGCAGTAATCAATGTACTGTAGGAAACAGCTGAATTAAACAGCACGGCACAGTCAGAGCTTATCCTGTTTCAGGGGTGAGCACTTTTTTTTTCTGTAGGGTGGGTGGGGAATTGTGTGGTGTTAGGGGTTTAACCTAAATTCCAGAAAAGCTTCAGAATGTGATTAATGCCTGAATTAAACGTGATGTTAGAGGCACTTGTAGACCTCTGCTGGTTAGTACCAGTCACCTCACCTTTCATCCATTCGCCAAACACCCTCATGTCTCCGGAGAAGTAAGACACCCCTTTGAAGACTTTTGCCTTGATGGCCTGCAGAGATACTGGGCTGTCAACCGGGTGCGGTTCATTCTGCTCTGCGGGCGGCTGCTTCTTCGGCTCTGCCGTCGTTTCGGTGACGGGATTGGCCATGAGTGGATCGAGCTCCTGTGGTGAGTTGACAGAGACAACAAGATCTAGCGGCAGCTTCTTGTGCCAGGCTGTCACCTCATTGAAAAACAAAGGAAAGCGGTTGTCACAGTACCAGGTGCTCTAAGAATAGTATACTTGTTCAGAGGCACCAGGTGCTTGAATGTGTGTGGATATTTTTAACTTGATTTATGCTTATGTTCACGCCCTCTTGCTAACACACACACACAGCAAATCCAAATCATCCTGCCACAAATCTTGCAGCCGTTTTAGAAATTTAAACATTTCCTGTTTAACAGACACCCTTACCTTTGACTCAAAGGGGAATGAGGAATATTCACTTGAAGAGATAATAAAAAAGTCTTTGCTATTCTTTGGAATACCCTGTAACATATAATGCACAACACATATTGATAGAGAACACAACCAATATATCAAATACTAATACTGAATATATTAAGGATGAAAAATGTTTAATTTTAAATACTATCCACTATTAATGAGTAATGCAAGCAGTGTGTATTGTTGAATCCAGCTGTTGACAAAAATGTGACAAACCTCTGAGAGATACTTTCCCGGCATAAAGGACACTTGGAGATGCAAGAGGCTTTTGAAAGTCAGAAAATCTAGAAGTTTCTAGGCTTGTTTCGTCTGTTCCTTGACTTTTATACCTCAAGTGTGCATTGCTCCTCCTCTTAACAGGCTGCCGTTCGATGCAGAGTGATAGGAACATTCCACACAAGACGGTGGACAGGTTCTCTAAGGCAGAGTTCTCTGCTTCTGCCTTCTCGTTTCATTGCATATGATTAGGGGAATATCCACTTAACTTAAATATCCAATTATTATCAATTAATTATATTATTACTTTTCTAAAAGGTAATTGTGGTGTTTTTGTGTGTGTGTGTGTGTGGGCACATTCTTAGTCAGTTAACAGGCATTGCTTTGGTAACAGTATCCAACAGACACACACTCCTTTCCTGGCAGATTGAAATGCAGTCTAGTTTTGCAGAAATGCAGTCTAGTTTTGTAATATCACCTTCTTTCCATTTCAAAACACCAGGTATCAATTGACAAAGATTATGTGTACAGTATAGTATAGCTTTTTGTCTCCCACAATACTGTTTTACTGTGTTTACTGCAAACATAGTTCTTTGTAGTAATGGTTTTGTTTCAATTTTCAATATGCAACCATGCAACAAGCAAACACTGATTGATTTGCACTGAAAGTAAAAAAATGAATCGATTTAAATATATTTAGTGAACAGTATTAGTCATGTGTTGTGTTTTGTGAATGTATTCATGTTATTGATAAAAAAATTGTCTGAAAAAATGAAACTCAGATTGTGTCATTAGAAAAGTCAGAATGTTACAGAGTGTTTAGGATTGATTACCACAGTGTGTAACTCGCTCAAAAATAATTTGGCAACAAAATGCCAATTTTTATAAAAGTGTAAAATTTTGAAAGAAGAATATCATTTTGCAATATTGACAGTTTTTCTTAATTTACTTTGACCTTTTAAAAAACTGGAATCCACTGAGTTGTCATCATTACTACTATCAGCAGAGCAGAAGATACCTCTTGCAAATGTGTTAACCCTTTCTCATTGCACTGACACATTTTGCCCACCCTTTTCCGACACAGTTTTTACACGGATGTCATTTAAGCAGTCCAAACTCCATTGTTTAAGCCAGGGCTTCCCAACCATTTTCAACTCAGGGCCCTCTTAAAAAAAATAAAAAATGTTCACGGCCCACTTCCGACCCAATAAACAATGCAGAGGTCAAAAAATGTTTTTTTTTTATTTCGATAAGAAATAGGGAACGTTTGAGACTGAACGGAAAGCACACGGAACACACAGGGCGACTGAAAACCATATGGTTTTGCAAAGGCTTTAAATCTCTCACAGCACTGAGACAGCTTTGTTAAAAGTGACTAATGATCTGCTCCTTACACTAAATTCTGGTGATAATGCCATCTTGATTTTATTAGATCTTATGCTGCCTTTGACACTGTGGACCACACTACCCTTCTGTGACTTCTTGAGCATTGTATTGGTATTAAAGATACAGCTCTTCAATGGTTCTCCACATTTCTTAGTAATACAACTTCCTCAGAGTCCATTGGTCAGTACTCCTCATCCTTTGCGCCTGTGTCCTGTGGGGTTCCCCAGGGGTCCATACTGGATCCAATCCTCTTCTGTCTGTACATGCTCCCTCTAGGTAACTTAATCAAACAATTTAATACCTCCTATCACTTGACTCATAGCTATACCTCCCACTTAAATCAAGCAAATCTCTTCAGATCCTCCTTGAGTGCCCTGAAGAGGTCAAAGTCTGGATGGCAAATAATTTCCTCCAACTCAAAGAAGATAAATGAGGTGACTGTTTTTGGCCCCTCCAAATCCAATAACCCCCTCATGTCCAGCGTGGGTGATCCAGCCTGTAAAACCCTGGGCTAAAAATGTAGGTGTAATCTTTGAATCTGATTTCTGCTTTGATAAGCACATTTCTGCAGTAGTTAAGAATAGGTTTTATCAGCTCAGAGTTATCTTCAAATTGACACTTTTTCTTTAATTTCATTATCTGGAAAAAGTAATTCATGCCTCTATTACATCACGTCTTGATTACTGTAATTCAATCTACCTGGGACTTCCTTAATCCCTTATCTCTCGGCTTTAATCGGTCCAGAATGCAGCAGCTAGAATGCTGACTAACACCAAAAATAAGCATCTGGGAGCCTGAAAACAAGCAGAATGCAAGGAAGTAGAATGAATGTACGAAAATGTGAATTTAGTTGCTGCAACTGTTAATAAACAACAAGTGACATGAAGACCATGTAATCTCAGGTTTCACCCACTCTTTCAACTCATAAAACGCGCCACGAAATCTTTGGGCTACAAACAGATGACAATAAACATGGTAAGACGAATGTTTGCACTTAAATGAACAATGTTTTTAAAGCTAAATAAATGTGACTTGTGGAACATAGCCGATGTCTTGTGTGGTTATTTTAACGAAACGGACAAAACGTGATGAAACTACATGTACCTTGGGGGCCAAAAGCTTCTAGTCGCTCAAAAAGTTCTAGGGCTACATGCTTACAAAGAATCATGTCCCCCAGACGTCCAGTGTCCCTGCAATCGTTGACGGAAAATCTGTGAAAAAAAAAGGGGGGGGGGGGGAGTCGCTGCAACACTATAATGACCGCTTTCGCTAGCTTCACTAGCGGCGGTCATAAAAATTGGTTGTAAACATTAGTGTTCTCTAAAAAAATAGGCAAAATGACATTTTGTACAATTACAACACCCCCTATTGACCAAATGATTTTGGCATGTGCTGTGCTTTAGAGGTCTTTGTGCTGATCGTGCATGACATATTTTGTGCAGTTCCCACCTTCTCGATCCAAGATATTGGCAATTCAAAATCCCAGTTTTTGCATTTGTCCATATCACTACGTGGCACTATGCTTCAAGTGAGTGTTTATGGGCTGGGTCGATACACCTCTGTAACACAGACATATCACAAACGTTCATTAAGTTATTTAGCAAAAACTTCTCCCCCTCTTCGGCGTCGCCCCCTCTTTGACGGACACTGGCACAGCGGATATGGATATGCAGGGTGAATGATTGTTACAAATGTTTTTACACAGAATGATGCTGAACGGAAAATACAAACACATTTGACAGATACAAACACAGACAGACATTTGCCCCTAATGTAGCAGTGTTTGCAACTGTGGCCAGGCCGGCCGATCGGGGGGACAAACGGGTGTCTTGTCCCGTGCCCATGGAAGCTAAGGCGAAAGTTCCATTCACTGTATATAAGACAATATACAGTCAATGGAAAGTTCTGTCAGGAAGATTCGACCATGTTTGTTAACTATCGATCGGCTTCCAAGTTAAACCAATCAAATCTTTCCTCGTGGTTCCCTGAGGGTTTCCACCACTACGTCAATCTCTCGTTTATTTCTAACCTATCAAGGCTTTCGGTGTCGGGAATTCCCTTGTACATCATTTCACTCATTCAATTCCTGCAGCTATGAGATGCTTGCGCGTTTCTTCAAAAACATCCTGTCTAATTCTGCTGTTTGCTACCTGCTTCCTCCTCCACCCCTCCAGCCACCATCAACAGCTGGTCCCCGTCTTGTCAATAGGGGGCAGGCTCTCGCCCCCGCCATCTGTAACGGTGGGATATGCGAACCATTCTTCGGACATTCACCATGAAGACCGGGGCCTGTGCCAAAGACACTTTCTTTATTGTTTTGACTGCATATATACCACCTTGTATTCACTCATGCATTTTATTAAATGTATTTATTTTCATCAGTCAAGTCTTTTCTAGTAGAAAGGGAAGGGGGGCCTCAGAACTGGTCCCTCCTTAAATTATAAAATATGGACGGTCGGGGGGGGCATCAGATTATCTTGTCCAAGGCCCAGCCACCAGTGTGCCTGACCATGGCAGTCTCTTACTGATTACCAGCACCTGGCTGCAGTGACGGTGCGTAGCTGACATTTATTAGCCATTCTAAAACGTATGTCCAAGACTAGGCTTTGCTTTTAGTCCAAAAAAGGTCTCAAAGTGTTTTCTCTAAATATCATCCATGTAACTTCAATTGCACTGGATTTTTCAACTTGCAAGCCAGCACAGCTTATTTCTTGGTTTAACGGCCATTACAAGTACTTTAGTTGGTCACGATACTTTAATAACTGGTGAGAATAACTTTGTTTCTGAAATAAAGTGTGTTGGGGTAGGAGTTATATTTGTCCAGTCATTATTACACTCTGTCCAGAAGTTGACAGGGATTCATGGTCAGTGTTGACAAAGAGTGTGTCAGTCTTTGAAGCTGGTTGATTGTGACACACACTTTCACATATGCTCGTATACTCTCTAAAGATGAGCATAGTAACTGTGACCTATACAAGGGCAGGTTATGCCTTTAAATTTCCTCAGAACAGATATTTAGAGAGAAACCACAACAAGGCGGACTTAGTGTCAGAGACAATAGTGTCAGAGAGTGTCACAATGCTGCAGGGCCACTTATGACAGTGATACACTTTGATGGCATCCACTTCATACTGGTCAATTGCCAGATTGAATGGTTTGATGAAAAGGCGGTTTTGCCATGAGATGATGGCAGGGAACAGAAATGTCCTGGTTCTGTGAGATGTTTGTCTGGGCAGAGATTCAGTACTTCAGACAACGCTAAAGAGACCAAAGTAAACCTCAGAGATGAGCTTAGAGCAATGTGTGGTTTGTTTGTCATTTGTTTTAATACATTGGAGGACTTCCAAAGACATGTTGATTTACCTAGGCAAGGCAAGGCAAGTTTATTTGTATAGCGCATTTCATACACAATGGCAATTCAATGTGCTTCACAAAAATAAAAGCAAAGGACAATATGTAAATGGATAAAGTAAGTGTAGAAGCATAAAAGGTAAAAGCGTAAAATCAGTATGTGGTAGATCATAAAAAACACACAAAATAAGTATACAATTAATAGAAATCATTAACAGAAAGCATCTGAAAACAGTTTGGTCTTAAGTCTACATTTGAAACTGCCAACAGTAGGAGCATTTTGATGTCTTCTGGGAGTTGGTTCCAGAGCTTTACAGCATAGCAACTGAAAGCTGCTTCACCACATTTTGTTCTAACAGCAGGTTCTACCAACAGATTTTTCTGATGTGATCTCAGAGACATAGTTGGTGCATACAACTGAAACATATCCAGTAGGTAACTGGGTCCCATCCCATTTAATGATTTAAACACAAGAAGCAATGCCTTAAAGTCAATTCTATAACTTACTGGGAGCCAGTGCAGGGATCTTAAAACTGGAGTAATATGATCAGATCTTTTTGTTCTTGTGAGAACCCTTGCTGCTGCATTTTGGATCAGTTGAAGCTGTTTGATGGTGTTTTTAGGAAGGCCGGTGAAAAGGCCATTACAGTAATCAACCCTACTGGAAATAAAGGCATGTACAAGTTTTTCTAGATCTTGTTTTGACATAAGACCTCTAAGTTTAGCTATGTTTTAGGTGATGGAATGCAGATTTAGTGATTGCTTTCATGTGACTGTTGCTTTCATGTGACTTGATGATTTGCCCAAGCAGAAGCATATAAAGGTTGAATAGTAATGGTCCAAGGATTGACCCCTGTGGGACACCACAGGTCAAGGACATAGATGCTGAGGTACAGTTTCCAATAGCAACAAAAAAGCTCCTTTGTTGTAAGTATGATTTTAACCAATTGATAACTGTACCAGTGAATCCAACCCAATGTTCCAGTCAATGTAGTAATATGCAGTGATCAACACTGTCAAAAGCTGCACTAAGGTCCAATAACACCAAGACTGATGTTTTGCCAGCATGTCTTTATGGATTTGATAATGAATCTGAAGTTTAGATTCACGCCATTTTCTTTCTGTCTTTCTACACTCTCTCTTTAGCAGTTTAACCATTGGACCAGAGTGCTTTTTGATTGTCAGTGACTCTTTTGGTTTTTGTTTTTTCTATGTGTCATCATAGAATTAAAATTTATCATTAAATCATCTGCACAGTCTGATGGTTGACGGGATCTGTGAGAGTGCCTGCTCAAAAAGAAGACCCGAGTCAGTATTTATGACTCTCCTTCTTACAGACATAGACTTGTTTTGAATATGAGGGGACATACAAACTTCAAAGAAAACACAAAAAAGATCAGATACGGCCAAGTCCATAACAGTTGTAGAGACATTAAGACCCTTTGTGATAACAAGGTCAAGGGTATGGCCATGAGAGTGTGTTGGACCCTGAACATGTTGTGTTAGGCTGAATGTATCAATCAGTGTGAGAAACTCATTGGCATAAGTGTTTTCTAGATTATCAACATGCAGGTTGAAATGTCAAGACTGTCAAATTTCAAACAAATGTTCGACAACAGTTCAGCAAACTCAGTTGAGGTATACACTTGAAGGTTGAGGGCTGGTAAAGGCCTGTCCATTGTGATAATCTGTTTAGAGTGTCTTGGACTAGAAAAAGTCAGTCTGGAAATCGGCATCAGTCTCCGCATACTTGCAGGGAACTCCAGGCAGGAGGGTGATGGAGATGGTAAAAACAAATCAGGGGTTTTTGGTGAAGCAGTTGTGGTTTGATTCTCTGTGTATGCATCGACACATTCTTGCTCCTTTGATGTATCCTCGCATTCTTGTTCATTTGGGTCCTGAGTCACTCCAGTAGTGTCCTTGTCATCAAGGTCCTGCAGTGGCAAGGAGCTGGATGATGATCCGTCAGCCATCAGATTGTTTTCCAGAACTGTATCAGATATAGACATGTTAGCATGACCCTCTGCAACTGATATCTTCTCAGCAGCCTTGGTTGGCAACAAGGACCTCTGCTTAACTCCAATGTTATCAGCGTCATTTTCCTCATAATCTCTGCTCATTTTCCTGGGAGCCTGGGAGGTTCAGTGCTGATGTTTGGCTTTGAGTCATTCGAGCAGTGTCCTTCTTGTCATGCTTTTAATTGTAACAATCCTTCATGGTCCGCACTTCAGTGCACGTGTTGTATACAGCTGCCAGAGGCATATCCAGAGTTGCAACGGAGGAAGTGATTGGGCATTTCTCTCCTCCAGCTTGTGAGGGCTGTTGTTTTGTTTCACCAGAGTGTTTGTTGATGTACAGTAATGTGCAAAAGTTTTAGGCAGGTGTGGAAAAAATGCTATCAACTAGGAATGCCTTCACAAATGAAAGTGTTAATCATTTATGTTCATCAATTAACAAAATGCAGTGACTGAACAAAAGAGAAACCTAAATCAAATCAATATTTGGTGTGACCAACCTTTGCCTTCAAAAGAGCTTGATTTCTTCTAGGTATACCTGCATACAGTTTTTTAAGGAACTCGGTAGCTTGCTCCAAACATCTTGAAGAACTAACCACAGATCTTCTGTGGATGTAGGCTTCCTGACATACACAACCAATTTGGTGTAATTGGTTGATCATACAACTGACTATAATCCTGCAAAATCCCTGACTTTATGTGTACCCCTTTGTGTGAATTGATGCTGGTTTGAAGGCACCTGCCTAAATCTTTTGCACAGTACTGTATCTTTATAGCCATCCACATGTTTACTGTTAAAACTCCCATGAGGCTGAAAGGACTTGATGGGCATAAATTGTTTTAGGCAGGTGCACACAAAGTGTACACACACAGGGGTACACACAAAGTCAAGGATTTTGCAGGATTATAGTCAGAAGGATCACAAAGTTGGTCAAGCCCAGTAGAAGATAGGTCAAACCAAGTTGAACAAATGACATCAGTTTCGGCCTTCAAATTTTCCCGCCATTTCAAAAAATGTCAAAAGTGACAATAACTTTCCACAGGACCTATTTTCACAAACCTTGGCAGAGATGATCTTCAGACCATGTCTGACCAAAGCTACTTAATGGCATTTAGATTTTTTGCAACCGTTTGTCCATGATTCAATTCAGAATGCAGTTGTCAAAGTGCAGTAGGTAGGCCTACCTGTGTGCCACCTTATCTTTTATGACACCCACAGTCTTCACACTCCAAACTTTAGAAATGAGAGTAGACTATGGACGCATACAGTGTGTCTGCTAACTCACAGGGCTTCCCCACATTTCAATTTTCACTGCACCTCAGGAACAGCAATAGTTACATAAATAGAGGGTGGGTGACCGACATGTGAACTTTAATCTTGCATGCCAAGAGGCTTCTCAGTGTCAGGTGAGGCACCAGTACTTTTTTTTTGGGGATTTGTTTTGCAATCAGATTCTTCTGACAGGTAGAACCACATGCTTGCTTGTGCTACGTGTGTGTGTCACTGGTTTATGTTCTTGCTTCTGGGAGTTGACACTTAAAAAAAAAATGTGATCGTGTTCTTAGAAAGCATCATCACTAGCTAAATTATGTGTAATTTACTTACATACCAAGGGCAATAGGATGTTATAAAGTTACAGTTTAAAATGGACACAATCAGCCAGGATGGAGTTACTGACATACTTAACATAGGGCCTACTGTCACACACTGTGCATGATGTTACGCTCCATTTAAGTTCAATGCAGAAAGGTAGCCTTTGGACGAATTCTCTCCTTCGCATCAATACCTAGATCAAGATCTTTCTTGATTTAGATTCCTTGAAAGCCACAGCGACTTTACAATGTAAAAAGGGCATTGGGTCATTCCGTGTCAAATCAACAAATGGCCGACAGTCACCCTCTCCAAGATGATTTCACTTCATTTACTAGGCTACACCAATGACCCATGTTTTGCAGATAGTGATGCAGTGAGTGTGGATGAGAAGATCGGTTTGAAAACCAGACAGATATCCTAAGATAGTATGGATTTTTTTTTTTTTTTTTAATGGCCATGTACAGTGTGTCAACTGACTTGAATCTACCTTTGCAGACATTTTGGACAAAGGTGTAGGCCAACAACCCTTTTACCAAAGAACAGTGGCAAGTATAGTTAGAGAGAGGGCTCATAGAAGTTCCCTGTAAGATGTTCTATAAGGATGAGGGTTTAACCTGCTATCAAAAATTTGATTCTTTTATTAGGCCTAAAAAATTTGTGTAAAAGTACAAACTGATAGGGGTTGGAACATGCTTTTGCTTTGTTTGTCCATGTTGCTATTATTTTATTCAGACTGGCATTGGGAACTTCTATGAGCCCTCTCTCTAACTGCAAAACATGGGTCATTGGTGTAGCCTAGTAAATGAAGTGAAGTAAGGGGCTGGTTTACCAGGCTATCATTGGTGCTCTACTTTGAAGCTTTATAGTTTCACAAGTATAACTATACGTTCATAAGTATAACTATTCTGCTTGTCAACCTAAAAAATGAAACAGACTTTAAGAGGTGATGAAACTTTGAATCATTTGACATCACAGGGACATACCTGCACATATGTGTTGCCATTTTTGCGGCTTTCCTGGAATGGAATAAACTGAAAATAACTGAAGTTCCTGAAGCCACTGGTGTCAGTTCTGAGCTGACAATAATTAAACTGACAGGGATTAGCTGACACCTCAGGCTGAGGGTGAGAAAACTCAAAAGTCTTTACATTTCATATTACAGTTTCAGCAATGATGTGAAATAACATGACAGGGTTGTTGACAATGAGGACTACTGAGGCTCTGCGACTGAATGCAGATGGAAGTGAATTTGTGGTGTACCGTCATGGCTTTCTCTTTTGAAGTTATTCAGGACAGATACAACTAGGAAACACTGCCATCTGCTGGAGAGGAAAGGCTTGACAAAGCTCCATCCCATGCCGCTGATGGGTTTGTGGACATGTGGTAACAAATTCATATAAAAAAAGAGCTTAAAAAATGGCTTTAATATCATTTTATATATTTTAAGAGAGCAAAGGTTTCACTGTATTTTAAATATGTCAAACAAAGGCCAACTTGTGTAAAAGTACAAACTGATAGGGGTTGGAACATGCTTTTGCTTTGTTTGTCCATGTTGCCATTATTTTATTCAGACTGGCATTCACATAAGATTCTTTCTTAAGTAATCCCAATCCACCGAATGCAGCTTTGTTTCAGATATTTTACAACATTCATTTTACAAGTATGACCTTCTAAGTGCCCTATGAAGAAAACACGAACACAGACAACCCACAGCCATCTACAACAAAACAAGGATCTATAACAGATCAAGCTTGCTGCGGATAAATAACCGGAATCTCTCAAAATAGATAAATGATCTTCTTTAAATACAATTTAGACTTTCACTTCTGTATTAAAACATATGGTGCTTTATGTACAATAGAAAACAGGAAGTAGACTGGGAGGGTGTGGCTTAGGATCCGCTCAGTTCATAAGCCCAACATTACTCAGCTTTTCACCTGATTTACATCGCATAAAAAAATAAATAAAAAAAAAATCCAATGACAACCAGAGTCTGTCAGATATCTCTTACATAATGACCCCCCCCCCCCCCCCCCCCAACCATCTAAGAAAAGTGTAACGGCCCTTTCATCCTTGGAGACCAGCAGGAGACTCCTCACTCAGCTGAGACCCAGCTCAGCTACGAGCTCTGTGCTGCCTGGTCTCAGCCTCTCTCTCTCTCTCTCTCTCTCTCATCCGTCACTCCCTCGCTCTCTCTCTCTAGCACTGGTCCATTATGGCTTATGACTCTGGTGACCTGGCTTCACTTGTCGGACCATTTCAAAAGGCCCACCACACCCTTCAGACGACAGCGTACCACACATACAGTCAAAAGCTGGGGAAAGCAACCTTCTGAACTCCTGGTTCTTCAAGTACTGTTTGACACACGTCTATAAAGGGTGTATAGAGCATATCAAAGCAAGAAAGTAGTGGCTTATACATAAGAAACTCAACAACATAAAAGAAAAGTTTATCTTAACTTGAAATACCTTTGTGAACAAATATTACTGGAAAGCAAAAACTCCTAATATTCTCAATGTGCACACATGGACTAAGACTAAACTTCACCTATTTGAATAAAATTACTCTGGGTATGTAATTTATTAAATTGTTCCGATAGTTCATAATGCTGCTTCATTTCACATAGGCATCTGAATAATGAGCACAGTGTAAAATTATTTTGTCAGAATTGTATATTACTTTTTCCATCACCTTATACTGCCATACACAATCACATTCATGTGAGTGCTGGTTTACACAATAAGCCAAACTCACCATCTTCAAGTAACAATCCATGAATCACCTCGGAAATGTGGGCCAATACCAATAATGCTGTTTACAATTACAAGTAAACCGGTGACAATACTACTTTATCCGTTTACTGTGAATTTGGTGTTTACTACCCTTCAGTGACATGGACTAAAAACTCTTCATAATGAAAAAATAACAACCAAATGCAAGTCTTTTAGCCCCTCGAATATTTCTATGCCTGAAAGGGCCCACTCACACATAACACTACATCAAGCTAGTGCAGACTTCATGTGTCACAAGAGATAACCATCTGTCACGGCTGTCAGTAAATGTCAAATTATTTTGCTGACAACTTATAGCAGTCAACACAGCAGATGTCAGCTGATGCCAATGTCGTACATCGGTGCATCCCTAAATCCAAGACTTTATCATGAACCTCATTACCACTTAATTAATTTAACATACTGTAAAAGAGCTGTTTAGACCTCAGCATTATAAAACAATATGGATCCAAATTATCATGCCTAAGTATACAATGTAAAGTAAAGGGTGAGAAGCTGTACCTCTGAGCCCTCTTCCTTTCAACATCCATCACTGATTCACATGGAAAAGAAACAGGCTAGGCTGGCAGTTTAGTGGGCACACTACCCAAACTAAAGGCAGCATGCTGGGCAAAGACTCCAATAGCAAATGAACAACTTCATGGCTTCAGGGCTTCAGGGCTCATTTACACCAAACACTCTGCATATACAGCACGTGCCCGTTTTCTGTCCGTATTCTTTTAGAATGCATGTTAACAAATTAGACTATCCACACAGCACGCGTGATCTGAGTGTTTTCTGTCACTATACAAACATATTGTAAAAAGTTACATGTTGTATACGCATCAAGTTGGTGTGAATGAGCCCTAAGACTACAAGAGTCAGTCAGCTGTGGTCATGCTGTCAAGTTTATGCTGTTCAACCCAAGAAGAAAAACGAAACATCCATAAAATCCTACTTTGTCTAGTTTCCCATGTCAGATATGATGAAAACGATAAAAAAGTGCATTCCCTGTGGCTGTTTGTGCCATCATTGTGTCCCATATCAAACGCTTAAGCCCTGTGTGAGACTGTCCCTGACAGATCCAGGTGACTTTGCTCTAATAGCTTCACCAATCAGATATACAGAAAAGAGAAAAACAAACGAAATGTTCACTTTGCAAACGCATTGCATGTAACAGAGGGGAAACCTGCTAAGGCAAAAAGTATGTACATGGTTACAGTGGCAGAAGAGTTGTGCGACCTCGAGCGTTTGCGAGGATTATGCTCGTAGCTCGAAGTTTACACTCTTTTTGCATACAACAAGCCCCAGTCGGAAAAAGGCAGTGAGGTCGAAGGAGACATCGACGGCACAGTGTCATATTCTGACGTATTCCCACACGGGGACGACAACACTTAAGAGGATACTACTGCCTGCCACTGGCAGTGGCGTCCATTGTTAGATTAGCAAACTCAGCTTCAAAGCGGTTTGCTCCCCCAAAAGGCATATTCTTCACCCCGCCATGCTCGTTCGGTTAGAAGCCGACTCAGAGCACACGGAGAGAATCCCTCACAAAATGGCGACTTTTCTGTGTACATGCATCTTCGACATACAATCAACACGGGTAGCCCTGAGCAAGCTGGAACTCCTACTAGTGCAAACGACGGCGTCGCTGTGGGGTGAAGGGTGATCTGGCAATGCCACCTAGGGACATAGAGGAGTGCGTGTGTAGGGGAGGGGGGTTGTTTTAGGGGGGAGGAAAGAGCTGTTGAAAGGCTGAACCTCGCCCTCTACAGCCAGGTTCGGAGTGTGTCCAAGTTTTTGTCCATCCACAGCATGTTCAGCTTGATGGTCTCGACAGCTTCCTGCACAGTCCTCATCTGGGAGCCCTTGTCTTTCAGCGAGCTGAAGAAGTTCTCAAGCTGTGTAGGGGGGAATGGGGAGGGCTGCGGTTAGCTTTTGAAACACTGCTAGTTTGTCATAATGGACACAGACAAGTTCAGCTTTTTCTACGTCATTCCTCCTGCCTTACTTACCTCGAGAAGCTGGAGCTTGGTGGAAAACTGGGAGGTTGCCGACACAATGATGCTCTGAACGGCGAACGAGCCAATGGGGAACCTAAGAGCATGGCAGGCACAGAGAGAAGAGAGAAATGGAAGAGAAAGAAAGAGGAGAGGGCAGAGAGCCGCAGGAAAAGAGGTCAAAATCATGTCAGAGATAAATCACACATGTAGTTTCCAAAATCTGAATATGAGCCTATTTTCAGCATTCCCACACATACTGAGGGGAAAAAGAAAAGGAGTGCTTACTTCTGCGTGATCTTTCCCCAGTTTTCCTTGACGAAATTCCACCCGTAGAGATATCCTGCAAGGCCCTTGCACACGGTGCTGATGACCAGCGGGAGCTCCTGGTTCTGAATGTCACTTCCACTCAGACCAGCCCGGAGTATCCTGCCCGTAAGCAAAGCATATCACGTGTGTTATACTAAAAAATAACAGTCTACTAGTTTTCAAAAGAGGGTGCATCAGTCTAAAGCAATAAAATAGAAATAGCGGGCAAAAATAACAGTGAACATTTGATCCAGAAAACGAAGGAACGGAGTTAGGTGTGCTGTGCATGTAAGGATTTCCTGATATGAAGAAAAAGTGACTCTAGGCTGTCCAAGGCCACTATGCAGATACTTTCATTTGATATCAGTGAACCGTGAAACCATGGATACCGCATGCATATTTGCCCTGCCTGTGTCAAGTAAGTTAGGGCAGTGGTGGCCTGGCAATTAAGGTAAAGGACGTGTAACTCAAGGATCACAGGTTCAAATCCCCTATGTAAGGTAGCAGAGCTGTAACTGGAGGGTCACAGGTTCAAACCCATGAACTGCCATAACTGTTACTGAGATATCCTGAGTATGGAACCATCCCGACACAATGCTCCCTGGGCAGCCCTTGTCATGGTTGCCCTACTCACGTAAATGCGTCTCACTTTCTCCTGAAAATATTTAAGCCTAGGCTCCTAAATGTCAGTCTGGTGCCATCCTGATCTAGTGTCATCCCATTTCCCATCTACAGTGAGACAGTGATTGCAGACCTCTATACTACTCTGTACTTAGATCTTCAAACATCTGGGAACTCTGGGTCATTCCATATGACGAGTACATCAGGGGCAGTGGTGGCATGGCAGTTAAGGAAACGGACTTGTGTCTGGAGGGTTGAAGGTTTAAATCCACAAAACCGGAAGAGCCACTGAGGTACCCGTCATGACTGCCCATACATGACTGGGTTCATTGAGTGCACTGTGCTGTGTAATCACAATGACAAATGGGAATCGGTTTACAAAAAAACGCAATGTCTCACCAGACGATATTGGAGACGTCCTGTGTGCTTGCGAGAGCCTCCAGCATCCTGCGCTTTTCCGAGTCGTAGAGGGAGAGCTTGTAGGCCTGCAGCACTCTGTTCCAGCCATCCTCCGTCTGCACCGCCACGGAGAACACCACCCTCATGAGGTCACTGGGGATGCTGGAGGAGAGGGGAACACAGTGGGCTGAAGTTAACCATGTAATCCATCCATCCAGACACTAGGCCTGTCGCAATAAGCAATAAATCAATTAATCAATTAATCGCATGACAAACTAAAATGAGCGCAATATTTTCTTTTGAAGTGCAATTTTGTTTACAGACTCGATAATTCATTTTAGCTATTGTTTAGGATGTGTGTGGTTTTTATTTTCATTTTATGTTTTGTTTTTCGTTGTTTTGTTAATTTTTTTTCGGATATGTAAAATGTCTTTCAGTTCTGGTGTTAAATATTCTTTACAAATGAAAGTCTATTGATCTTCAAAAGGGTGTACTTGTATTATTATGCCATTCATCATTACATTAGTCGGAAATAGTCTCAAAGTGACAATGTTATCTTTTTTTTTGCAATAATTTCTGGGACAATTTACACCCAATAGCTGTTGCACTGCCGCTGCAAGGCCAGTGGGTGTGCAGAGGGACGCAACACCTGCAAAATGTACTATCGTGACAGGCCTACTAGATACAAACATCAACGATTCAGCATCAATTTAGTGGCAGGCAAATAATACATTACAATGGAATGATATTTCTTGTTGATTTACGGGCCACAACGTTAAAATGCATTTGTCGTAAGTACTGTTGTCTACTGTATCAGACTCAAGATTTGTTAAAGAAAAGAGGGAGCTAATTTCTGATGGCTTGTATTTGTTCATAAAATCAAAGCCGTGTGAAGTACTGTGGAAAATCATGATACATTTAGATACCAAATCAAATGGTTGACGTGATAATTGTCACTGAATTGAATGGAATGGAATGAGTGGGAAAGGAGGATAGAAAGACTAGGAGAGAGAAGAGACAGCAGCCAAGAGAGAGGCGAGGAAGAGACAGAGCAAAGAGAGGAAGGGGGTCATTATCAGAAATGGTGTGAATCCTCCACGGTGTTTAGATACTGGGTGATAATAAATGTATCTTTAGTGCAAATAAAAACAAAACGGACAGTCTCTGGCATTAAATGGGCAAGTCTACAAACAGCCTGACTACAGTTCTGTTGGCCAAACAGGATTAATGCACAAATCCAGCTCGTGAGATGCTGTTAACACCTGGGTCATGGTTTCACATTAGCTGGACACCCACATGACACCCATTTATGAAATCATCCAACGGAGCTCCACCCACCGATATGTCCCATTGGAGGCCACCCATGTCTGGAAGGCATCCATGGCCTTCTCCGTGCAGTTGGCCCTGTGGAGGCCGCACGAGATCTCCAGCAGCATGGAGCGCAGAGTCTGCTTGGCCACCGAGCTCTCCTCCTCCCACGACTGGCTGTCCATCAGATCCCCAAAATGGTTGATGATGTAGGCCTGAGCAGACAGGACAGGAACAGATATTGGGATGTGGTTGGAATCACTATACACTCACTAATGTCCGGTTCACATTACACAATGTCAGACCGATTTTGGCCCGAATTTGTCCTAACAGACATATTTACTTTTCCGAACCCGAAAATCAACATGTTGGACTGACCTTCATCCTGTTGACCAGGAACAGGTCCTGCCTCTTCTCCAGCATGCGCAGGATGTGCATGAGCTGAATGAGGGCCTCGGTGAGCGGAGCCGTCTCCGTCTCGTTGGACATGTAGGACAGCATGTTCTGAACCTGCCTGAAGGGCACCTTGCCCAGCCTGTGGGGAAACGTCACATCAAACTTGGTCATTAAAAGACTGTCTGGGCTTTCTTTGGATGTTTTTAAAAATGAAATAGAAGTGGTGAAAATAAAATACTAGTACTAGTAATAAACAAGTACAATTGGAGATGGCAACCTGGTCCCCCATGTGGACGAACAGGGTCATTGCAATACGGGCAGGCAGACATACAGACAGACACACACACACACACACACACACACACACACACGGACAGGGCCATTGCAATACCTGGTCAATCCCCTCCGGGAGACCATGTAATAAATACTAGTACTAGCACTAGTAGCAGTCATAAATACAATATAAAGTTATATTAGTATTCTAAGAAGAAGAAGAAGAAAAAAAAAACAGCACTGATGTAAAGCGCCAAGATTGAATTCTCCAAATTAATTGGATCTTTGAGTACATAAAGTTCAACTTAAGAAGAAAATCATTTTTGGTTATGAGCTAGGCTTACATGAGGAGACTTCTCACATGTACCTTGATAGCATGAATATGTTGTTAACAAGAGCAGCTCTGTCTTCGTGAGGCAGGACGTTCACGTCCTCCTTCAGGGCTTTTATGAGCGCTTTCCAGCCCTCCACGCCATAGTCCACTATGTAGAAGCCCTCGTTCTTGTAGTTGAATTTCAACCACTTCACACCGGCAGGGATGTCCAGTTTGGCTGCAGGGAGATTAATCAAGCAACACGGCCAATGAGTGCATACCTACGGGATATTTCAAAGCAACTGCGCAAACACACACACACACACGCACACACGCACGCACACACGCACGCACACATGCGCACAAACACACACACACACACGCACACACACACACACACAGCAAATTGAAATCATCCTGCCACAAATCTTGCAGCTGTTTTAGAAATGTAAACATTTCCTGTTTAAAAGACACCCATACCTTTGACACACACACACCCACACCAACACACACACACAATGCTGCAGGCACGTTAGAAATGTCAGAGGGTGACAGCAGAGCCCACCTGATTTGTCCTTGAGGAGAAAGACTTGCTTACAGCCCCTGGCTGTGCTGCAGCTGTCATTGACATAAGTCAGAGGAATATGCCACACGTTGCTTCAAGGGACATGCAGAGGAAAACAATTAGTGAAGTATTTACGTTTCAGGCTTAGCTTCATTTAACAATGACAAATAGGAATACATTTTAGGAAACATAAAAAAATATTCTACGGTTCCTTTTTTACTGTATCTACATGTAACAACATGTCATATTATGTATTTACACCTTGCATACTGCACACTTTGCCTGGTAAACCAGCCCCTCGTACTTAATATAATTTTGTACAGAGGGTCTGGATCAGACACCGTCAGAAACGATTTGTTGGAGGTGTGGACTCTGCTGAAGTTTAAAAAAGTGCCTCTGCCTTTACCCAATCGCTAACGCCTGGTCGTCACGTATGCAATTAGCCTACCTACGCACTACAATTCAAATGTAGCACACAAGGTCAACGTCACGGCTAACGAACACACCCTCTGTTCGCTGATTGGATCGGTGTTGCTGGGGCCGACTAAATGACCCTCAAGAGATTCCGGTCCAGACCCTCTGTACAAAATGAAATGAAGTACAAGGGGCTGGTTTACCAGGCTACTGAACACTAGCCCTAACCCTATAGTAAAGTGTAAGTACATAATGTTACATATTGTTACACACTTTGTACCTCTCTGATGTAACAGGGACAGTAAAATAAAGTGTAATCATATTTTATTTACAACTGGCTGTCAAGAAATACTGGTTAATTAAACACTATAAACAAAGTTCAATTAAGTTCACAAAAAAAATAAAATGATGGTTGGTTACTGGCATTTTAGTTTCCATAGTAGGGGATCTTCCAAATCTTTCCCTGACCAACCCACAAACATTCCCACACACATAATGTAAGCTGCGTTTCAGTTTAGAGATGTGTTCATCACTTACTTGGACGTGACGTTCCCAGCATCGAGGAGGAAGTGTTCCTGTGACAGATTGACCGTAGGGCCTATTCTGTTCACGGTGACCAGGGGAAAGCCCTTCTGGAGGGTCCACGTGTTCATCATCTGTGCAACACTGATGGAAAGTTTGCTCACCTGTGTCAGGTACATGACAAACCCCTTAATTACATTTCTTCATTTCTGTACTGTGCTATATGATGGACATTTTACAAGATTTATGGGGTCAGTGTATTTATCGGTCAGTGAACTGAAACTGTTCCCCTTTTGTGCAAATGATGTGTGACATGAAGTATCGTAAGTACCGAGGAGAGACTGTTCCATAGGTCTTCATTGACTGTATTACGTCCTTTGTACTTGTTAAGATACTCAATAACTCCTTTTTGGAACTCTCCATCATTCAGGGTGGAATTGACCATGAGCAGGATTGAGGCACCCTGAGAGTGTAAAAATATATATATCACACATTTCTTATACAAAAGACATGGATGGAATGTTTGGACTGAAAGCAAATCTCAACGAACAGTGGCCCTATACATCACACAGACTAGAAAAGTAGGATTTTAAAAACATCTTTATGAGGTGAATAGCTGACTCTCGAGTGGCTTTGAATAATAGGGGGGCCCCACGAGACACATGGTGAGTTTTTCTTGGAAACTAAACAGGGTTCTGTGGAGCGCACCTTCTCGTAGGACACAGAGTCAAACATTTCCTCCACTTGCTCTGGGGTTTTCACCACAGCCGACACAGGATGGGAGGAGTTCAGAGAGTCTTTGGCCAGAGCTCTGAAGCGAATGTTGAGGAACTCATTGTCCTAAAACGACATTTAAAAAACACAGACCACAGCAGGTCATAAACACAACTCAGGAAAGGGATGTGTTGTAGACACATAATGACTGCACATAACTTATAAAACAATTTGACTACAAAAGACCAAAAACTACATTATCTTTACAAATATATATATATATATATATTAAAAACTCCCATATGTGCCATAACAACATTATATATAATGTTCATTTAAAAAAATCATAGGAAGGAATAAAATGCAGGAGAACTTACAATGTCAAGTTGAGGGAATAATTTCTCAATGGACATGTACTGCATATAAGAAGCGAAACCTTCATTCAACCACAAGTCATTCCACCACTTCATGGTGACAAGGTTTCCAAACCACTAAAATAAATAAAGAGCACAAAGACTAAGTCACATTACTTATTTGCTTATAGGCCAATGCAAATAAAAGACACTGGCTACTGGACTACACTGGGATTTTCGAATAAAATAAAAGAATATCCTTTGTGACAACTACTAGAAAAACAACCAAACGTACATTAAATATTAAAAATGACTTCCCATAGCCCAAAGCATTTCAACTATAAACGTTTAAAAATTCTAAGCCTCAGTAACATTATGGTCACATTTGCTGTGTGATTCACATGTTATTTTATGAGGTCCACCACAAAAGTACAAAATTCAGACCTGCCAAGGTAAAAAAAATTATGGTAGCCTTTTTAATTATACTGTCTGCTCTATTTGTGCACAGGCTCTTGTTTACACTGTGGATTTGTTGCACACTGCACTTTCGATGTCATTCTGCGCTGTTAAGCATACTCCTTTTTATGCAGCTACTTGGTTATGGCGGAATGCTGTTTGATTTAACTATGTACTCTTTGGTACATTAGCTGATAAAAGCCTCTTAACAGCGTGGTGAGGACAACACAGTGACACACACCTGATGGGCGAGCTCATGTGCGATGACGGAGGTGACCAGCTGCCTGTCCAGCGGTGACGAGTGGTTCCCCACCAGTAACGTCGTTTCCCGGAACGTGATGAGTCCCCAGTTCTCCATGGCGCCAGCCAGGAAGTCAGGGATGGCCACCATATCTGCACAACATTAGGTCGACATCAAGACGACAAACACTGCACTGACACACCACAGCGACAGATAATGACCAATGTGGCGGCAGCTCCTGCTCAACACACCACAACAATTGTATAAAGACGGGGCAAACCTAATTTCTTAAGGGGGTAGTCGATGTCGAAGAACTTGTTGTAGAATTGGAGCAGGTCTGCAGCGCTGTCCAGTGCGTACTGCACCTGATCCTTCTTGTCTGGCACAGCATACACAGAGACCTGGGAGTGCACACATGTTTACATACAGTACACATTATTTCCTTTCTTTTCAAACAAACAAGAGTTGCATAAGCTTCACAAAGTAAATGAGCTACACATAAAATATTTAAAAAGTACAGACATTTTAGCTGTTGTAAGTGTACATGTCTGGAATTCAATAAAGAATCTTATTTAGATTATAGCTGGTAGATGAACAATAACTATGATCTATAATTTAATACATATTCATATGTTTTTTTTGTTTCTCACTTCACTGTATGAATTCCTATTAAATAAACAAAATCACAATACTAGGCAACAAACCTATGATTTAAAGAGATACTATGCAACCTTGAGTGCTTTTTCTCAATGGAGCTCCCCCCTAAGGTCTTCAAGTAAATGGGCACACTTGTAAAAATTGACTGTTTTCCCTTCCCCTCACCCTGTGCATGTGTTTTCAAATCAACAGGTCGGATTAACCGGCGAATACGAAAGTAGCCATGTCCACCAAGGTAAGTAAAGTCAGAATTTCTTCAGAATTTGACCTGATACTACTTCTCGAGATATTCAACACTTTGTGAGTGTGAGGGTGCCGGGACGGACACTGAGCTATTGCAAGCGTGGTATTCTGTCCACAGACAGCGGGGGCGGTCGATAGAGTCTTCATTTGACTGCTAATGACTCATTTAAGCATCTACCGACTGCACAGTGTTGCTTTAAGGGGACTTAATAGGGCCAACCTTAGGCAGATATTACCAAACTTTCACGAGCATGTTACCTGTCCAACGAAAGACAAATAAATGAACTTGAACTTGAAACAGTGATACTGTAGCAACCAATGACATTCTGTTTCCTAGCATCTTTCCAGTATCCTCCTTCTGAGTTCAGTTCTAGAAGTTTTGTTCTAAGTTCTTTAAGTTCTAATCCTACCTGGGTTCCACTGACGTTGCGGCTCACACTGCTCAGGTTGGCCACGATGAAGGCCACCAGGTAGGTGCTCATGGTCACACTCTTCTCAAACTCATCCAGCAACAGCCCGTCCTCCTGAGTTGTGCCAATCTGCAACGCAAACACGCACACACACACATAGGGGAAAGACATGCGTGAATTGTACACAGTTTTTACATTTCATCTGAAACATGACAAAAATACACACAAACAGCCTTAGTAATGCGTGTATAATGTGTAAACCTTGACATATGTTCTACACTGTTCTACATCTACAGGGCACAGAAATTTCTTGTTGAAAGGGTTTGTTTCTATTTTCTATTTTTTTTTTTTACATTGGCAGGGCTGCGCTCAATGAGTTAGGGCAATTTTTCTAAATGCGTTCAGGCTACGCAAACAGGTCACAAAGAATAGATGGAGCTGTTGGCAGTGTTTCTCGGCAGGAGCCATCAGGGTGCTGCCATTCAGGGACTCTCTGAGAGGAACTAATGGAGGGCTGCCTGTGATTATTTATTTATTTTTGTAAGAAAATCAGCTAATGACTCAGAGCTACCTTGGGCATGTTTGATAAGCTTATGTACTCAGCTTCTCTCTTTATCTTCACAGAAAACGTAGCTTTGAAGGCTGGCTCGTCGAAGCAGGGGAAAGCCTTACGGGCAGCTAGAGGCTCAAACTGGGTTGCAGCCAGAACTCTGCAGGGAGGGGAAAAAAAACAAGAATCCAATTACTGTCCACAGAGAGAAGAGATTATCACTCAATTACATTACTAAGCCATTCTTCAAACACACTGAACTGAATATTACGGCACAGTGGGTCTATATTTGTTAACTATGATAATGGCCATCTCAACAACAGCAAGCCTGTTAAAGTATCCTTAACGTACCGTTTAGTGCCAGTTGTGTCAATGTAGGAGCTGTTGTAGAATCCATCGTAACTGGTTGAGAGGTTTGCGGAATAGTCCACTTTCAGTGTGCACGTTTGTCCCTTCTTCAGTTGTGGAAATTTGATGGCAATCTGCTGCCAAGGCTTGTATTCCAAAGGCTTGACCTCATGGTCCTGGAAAGTGGCTTTGCTGATTGTCATGTCGGCACTGTGCAAGACCAGCACGTCAGTGTCCTGCTGAAGCGTCATGGTGATGGTGACAGAGCCCCGGAAGGTCATGCTGGTCAGGTTGGGCTGCAGCAGGAGGTCGTAATGCACGGGGACCACGCTGGACGGCAACCGTAGGTCCGCCCAGGGGAACGGCTTGCCGTCGGTGGCG
The DNA here is from genome assembly GCA_027475355.1 of Coilia nasus. NCBI lineage: Eukaryota > Metazoa > Chordata > Actinopteri > Clupeiformes > Engraulidae > Coilia > Coilia nasus. Next base: position 11,573,808 of record CM050217.1, read on the forward strand.
ATCGGGTAGATGCTGTCCTGCGACGTGTTGGCTTTCTTACACCCTTCTCTGGTGAATGTGCAACCGGGCAGGAAGTAGATGACCATGATCAAGGAGGCGACCAGCACCAGGACGAAGACCCCGGCCACCATGGTCCTGACCGAGGGCAGACAGGAGCAGAAGCTGGAGGGGTCCTGGCGCGTGTAGGCCGTGCGCTGGTTAGCCGCCCGCTGGTTGGAGCTGCGGTTCATGAACGACATGCCCAGCAGCCGGGCCGACGACTCGTAGTCCTCCTCCTCCTCGTCCGCGTCGTTCTCGCCCAGGCCACGCACCAGCAGGCGTGAGCTGCGGGGCTCGTACACCACGTCGTCCGGGTGCAGGGGGAAGGAGGAAGACGATGATGGCGTCTCCTTGGCCAGGTCCACCACGTCGGGCTCTTCCTCGAACAGGCTGTTCTCGATCATGTTCCTCGGCAATGGCGCTCGCTCTGCATAGTCAATTTGGGGATAGGGCCAGAAACAAAACATCATTGCTTGGCACTCAGCATGCCTGAATAGGTCACTGGACAAGCCTCTAGTGCCAGAGCAGGAGCTGGAGGCACCACAGAAGAAGCAGTCTGCACAGCAAGACACTTATGACAGCACATTTTTTTGCAAATATTTTCTAGACAAACACCTCTTCTGTCCTGATCATTAGATTCAGTGCAGGCGACAACTGCACAATTTGCCTGGTATCCACAGCAAATACTACCTACATTCCCTCAGCAGAAAAAAAACACAAACCTATCTAACTTTCAACCTACTTACAATGGAAACTAATCATTTTACAGCTCATACAAAAACATCATTGTAGGACAGGGTTTTCCTTCAATTGTGGAGTCACTATCCTTCTGCATACCAATGAGGACCTGAATTGCCATTGTTAGCACCTTGATATACCAGAATTGCTGGTTCTAAAAACCAAAACATTGGCTACATTTTATCACTCATGTTGAATTACAGCACATAAAGGCCTCGTTCATGACTGCGAAAGTCCTTGTTTTACACCACTAGATCTAAAAACTGCAAAGCTGTTACTTTGGTGCTGAGACCTCTGTCTCAGATTGACCATGAGACTGCAAACTTCCCCCTCCTTTCACACAGTTCCCCTTTTTTAACCCTGCAAAGCACTTTATTTCTGACCCAGATGAAAACTAGATATTATCTTCAGTAACTCATGACAATATAAAACTGCCTCATCATAGGCTTGCTCTGAGGTTAACTAGGCTACTGCCCTTTTGCACAAGAGATGATTTGGGGAAGCTGTCCATATATACAGCCACTGGTTAAAACTAATAACAGTAGGCCTTTTGACACTGCAGAATATCCGGCATTTATCACCCTAAATTAGAGTGGCACCTGTATCTTTCACATTTAACCGCCATGTAGCCTACCTGTTTAGATTTACCATTAAGCCAATGCATTTGTTTCTCTGAGCAACCAAAGCAACAGACCCTGCCTTTACTCGTTCATTTAAGAACACATTTTATTAGTCTCTCTGTACACTCATCCATAATTAAAGTGAGGCTGTGACTGTACACCAACCTGCTGTTGTGTAATACTGATATGTCAACAACGCATTGAACAAGTCAACAGAACTCAAGGTGCCACGTTTGTTCAATGATATATAAAAGCAATGCATTGCTTGTTTCAGAAATGGAGCATAGCTAGTTATTTCAGGCTGACTGCACTGGAGGGATTGCACGAATAAGACCAAGTATTGTACTTAGCTTACTAGCAAAGAACCAGCTGCTGAAACCAAGAAGACCACTGCGATTTCCAATAGCAACAACCTGTCCAAATATGTCCTGATATAAAAATCAAGATGGATTTCACAGATTACATTACATTGCACATTACCATGTAACCTGCATCTTGAAAACAGTTGGGCTAAAGCACACTGCCCAAAAAGAACACTGCTGAATTTGGTGAGTGCAGATGTGTTTGTAAGATAGTTTGTCAGCATGCTAGAGCAGCAAACTAATACATGACCACACGTCTTACCGCAGTTTTGTTGTAAACCAACAATACTCCTCAGAAAAAGATTTAAACGATAGAGTGCTCCGTCTTGGACTTCCACAACATATCTCTTGTTTATTCTATGCAGCCATAGCTAATAGGCTATTCACTGCAAGTCTTCCATTAACCTTACTGTTAATACCGTATAAACCAATCTAAAAGTTAAATAGCTGTCGCTACCTTACTAACGACACAATTTGACGACTGACAGTATCTCAAACGTCTTGCACTTATGTTGTTACTATAATGTTAACATGTGAAATTCCAAGTATAACCCGGTCACTCTGACATGTATTTGCGTAAAAGTTAGAAAGTGCGCTGCAACAGCTAGCATGCTAACCAGCTAGGTCTTGTCATCTGGTCAGTGACATGTTTATAAAATCAAGTGAGAGTTAAATTCAGAAATAAACAGAACTCCACGCCCTGTGCCCGTACAAGGGGAGCCTAAATTTAAAAATGACGACTTGGTCACACAGCTCCGTCCTTAACTACGCCCATGACCTCGTCTAAACTTGTAACTTCACTGTACAGTTTATAATGCTCAGAGCAGAACAAACTCGTCTCGCACCAGGAGGGCTGTGAAGAGCCCACCAGCTAACAACAGTATAGCTGTTGTTCCTTATCAGTGACTGCTGCTACTTAAAAGTAATCTTTGCATTTAAACACCCGTGACAGTTAACCAAAGTTAGCCAGTTCAGCTATCTGACTTGTACTGGTCATAGCCTAACCGGCCATTAGATCTGAATAGATGAAAAATAACGTTAAATCGATACGACTTCATTACAGTAGACTGCTAATTTGAACTAGCTAGCTATCATAGCTAACTTAGCAGACTGGCTAGATCCTTGAGAGGTACCATGGACCCCGATTACGATAAGTGGTTGGCTAAACTTGTACAGACGCCAACGTCCTACCTTCATCGAAGACCTCCATTGTAGATGTGGATATCTGGACGTGTCAGTTTTCTCTTTGTGTAGGTGGTCCACGACAGAGTGAGATGTTATCCCTTGATGCTCCACTGTGGGATCTGACAGCTCGATGTTATCAAACAAGTGACTTAGCTATCGCTAGCTAGCTAATTTGCTAGCTAACTGAACTGAGTTCCACATCAAAGCAACAAAACCAACCATAACAAAATGCAATTCAACTAAGACTTGCCAGAAATTGACTCAGTCATAACGTGACGATTCTAACCCTATAGATAACGCTGATACCTGACTCGGAACCACTGTTGACTTGCTTGACTTCAGCGTCAAGCCACTCCACGATGAACTTCAGAAAGACTCGTGTGTCACTTTGTTTTCAATCTGTGGTTATCTCCACTTCCTTGTTTGCCATGGAGCGCCAGTACTGCAAGCATGTCCAAGTGCCATACAAACTGATAGCTTACTGTAAATTGTGCTGTCGCGACATAAGTTAACTTTATGCAAACAAAGCGACAATGCTATTGGCTTTATTATACAGTTGTATTGGCAACAGTATAGTAGTAAAAGTGTTAGCGTCAACCAAGGTCACATTACATTTGGTTTTGATGTGATGCCTGGACTTCTTGTGTTAAATGATGAACTTAGTAGCCTAGTCATGATGTATGTTACCTTTAGACCTGAAATGTTTTCCAACACAGTGAGATTTTAGAAAAGGGGGAGATAAAGGTGTCATTTTCAAGTTGTGCGTAAAATGCACTTTTTGCCAGAGAAGAGATGCTGTAATAGAATTTTATAAGGGCGTAGTAAAAACAGAGTAAAACGGTGTGTGCTACACTTCACAGAACATATGCAACACCTTGATATTTGTTTTATTTTTCTTGGTTTAGGCCTAGGCTATATAATACTTATCCGAACAATAATAGCGCATAGTCGATCCAACAAATCATATGAAACAGCAGTTGTTGTCTTGCAATCCATTTAGTATTGTGTCATCCACAAAAAAATCTTCATCCTAACAAAAGTGTTTTGCCTTTACAGTGACCGTAGCCTTCAACGGCAATGTGCAGTTTTATGAACGATTTTAATTTACTGTGAAGTGCGGGCTAGTTCTCTTATACAGTCTATGGCTAACATCTGCATGTTTATATATTGGTGAGTAGTACCAATATCACACCACTAGACAGCGCTGTTGTCTCATTTACAAGTATTTTACTGGCCAAAATCTGTTTTGGTTGTTTTAAGTGTAGGCCCATTGGCCTTTTTATGTTCAAGAGATTTTTATTTATCATCATTTTGAAAACCTGCCCATAAAAACACTGGGAAATATTGATTGATACACTTGTGACCGAGTTAAAAAAAAAAACAACTGTTAGAATTCAAATAGAAACCATTACAAATGAAAACAAAGTTATACATCTCTTCTGATGTTCTGTGTTGACACTGGCTGGATAGTCAGCCCAGTTTTACGGATACATGGTCTTACTGAAGTCCCTTCATTGGTAAATAAACTTCACTCATTTTTTCTGTAGCAATGTCAAAGTTTTTATCAGCCAGGTCCTCAAAGCCTCTAGATTCTTTTCCAACCACATGATGTTCTTCTCCACATTCTCAAGTGCCACCTGAGTGACTCGCAGTTGGGATGACTGGTCTTTTATGGATTCAAAAAAATTCTTGATCTGAAAATAATGTTTTAAGAACAAGGGATTTAGGTTTTTGTCATGCTTTGATAATGCTTCCAATAACTTGCTGTGGAAATATATAAGAGGAACTTACATCATTTAGTTCTTCTTTTGATGAGAACTGAGCTGTTGTGCCAATTATAATGCTTCTTATACTGGACGACCCCAGCTGAAACCTAAAGTAAAAATGGGTTTACAGCAGAGGCCTGACCTCGTCAACAAGACAAATGACATTATTACTGTAAAATATGTGGTCCTATAAATTCAACCCTTTTCACTTGCAAATAGTAATAGATTGCCACTGTCATTGTTAAGTTTAAAAACTGCTCAACAGTGTCAGCATAAATATCAGAAAAGGCAATAGGCACTATGATAGATAGATTCCTTATGACATGTTTGTTTCAATTACAATTTCAAACCTGACCAGAGAAATGCAGAAAATGGTTGAGATGCCCTTGAGCAAAGCATCTAACCCCACAGTGCTCCAGGGACTGTAACTGAAACCCTGTAAATATCTGTAAGTCCCTCTGGATAAGAGTGTCAGCTAAGTGTAATGTAATAACATAATCTTTAGGTAATCTACGGTACAAGTAAAGCCACAGAAAGTCAGCTCTGTTAAAAAAAATAATATTGAAATGTTCACTCACTTTTCCACCAGCTTATCCCAGTTGTTCTTCACAAAGTTCCATGCCAAGACAGTTCCCTTGGGGTTTCTAGCGACGCCGTATATCAGTGAGGGCAGCTCCATGTTTTTTATGATTTGCCCCTCCATGCCAAGGTACAGCAGCCTGTGTGTAATAGTAACAATGTTTGTTACCGTGGCCTTTATATATTTTATTAATAAATGCTTTCACAGACTTTATAAATGCCTTTGTGGACTGTTAGCACCTAGCACAAAGACAGAACACATGCTTGTCGTACCTTATCAACTTAGTTGGATCTTGGCTGGTCGCTAAAGCAGAGAGAATTTTCTGTTTCTGAGCTTCTGACATGCATGTCGTGTACCTCCCTAATAGAAAGTCCCATCCCTCAGGCTCTTGAGCGCCGATGCTGAAGACGGTCTCAGTCACATCACCAGGGAGACTGTCAGGTGAGGGGAGAAAAGCTCATACATATTTTCACAATCTGGCACAAAACACTGTTAACATGGGTGTAGTGGTGAAATCAGAGATGGGTAAACTATGAATTTGGTAATCACGGTGAGCTGGATGCACAGTACGAGCGATATGTTTTTAAAAGACATGCCAGTGTATTCTAATGGCCTCTAGTACACATATAGATGACATAGTGTGATTTTGGAATGTTAGAAATTGTGTTTGGTATATCAATTCTACTACAGGGTGAATAAAATGCATTGATAGGTGGATAAACTGTTTTGACAGATGGATAAACTCTTCTTCTGAAATTTCAGAGGTCGGTAAACTCTGTTTACTTGCGTTTATCCTCCACTACATCCCTGTTTGTTAAGAAATCCAGAGCATATTAAAATGTCATTTTGTGCTGATGTCTCCATGAAGACACATTCCCAGCCTTAGAGGCATAAATGAGCAAAATCATGACAAGTTTTCTTGAAAATAGCAAAAATTATAAATATGTTAACAAGCTTTGAACCACCTCACTGTGCCGTTGGATGTCCTCCAATCGCTGAAGAACTGTTTAGCCGTTTTGAGACAAGGGGGGTAGCCCAAATCACAGGCCAGGGAGAGCACCTCAGAGCGAAGCCTCCTGTCAGAGATGGACCCCCTGTCACTCCACGTCTGCCTGTCAATCACTCCTTGGAAGAACTGCAAGATGAAGTCCTGTGCCGGCCAGACAAAATCAGTTTTTATTTATTTAAATTTGTTTGTTTATTTCCTTGCTTGTTTGTTTTTTGCTCATTTATTTGCCATTAAGGCAAAGGGATATGTCTCCAAATGTGTCTGTGTCCCTTGTTACAGAAAGACTGAAATGTGGGGCTTACCTTCACATTTTGGGTGACATCTGAGAGGCCTCTCTTCTCTACCATTCTGTAGAAGGTTTCCAGATATCCAAGGCCTTGTATGAGTGGGACATTATGGGTCTCAGACTGAAGGTAAGTGATCAGGTTGAGGGCGGTGTTAAGAGACAGCTGTCCTGCACTGTAGAAAAATGGCAGCCAAAACAGTGCTCAAGGGAGCTCTTGTCAGAAATGCAAAAAAACAAAAAACTCAAAGAAAACAGCAGATGTAACACTGTGATCCTGAAGCTAAAATAAGCACACCCATCCATACAATACCCTCTACACTACCAATAAACACAACTCAGGTCTTACGTGACAAGCTGAAAAGCATTGTGGATGAGATTGGCCCGATCCTTATGTGTCAGAGCAGTGAAGTTGTTTCTTAGAACTGCACTTAGTCTCTCCCAGCCATCCCCCTCATAGTGCACGATGTAGTATCCATTCATGTCTGAGTTGAACTTCACCCAGTCCACATTCTCATCCAAGTCTAGAACACCTGAGGGGAATGGGGGATATGTTTACCTGATTAAAAAGTAAAATAAACTTGAGGAGAATGCTTTCTGAGTAGATGTTGCTCGTTTTTATGTGCGAAGAAATGGTAATTACCTGACTGTGTGTCAAGTAAATGCCTCATGTCGCTTTGTGAATGGCTTGTTTTGTATGTGAGCGGGATGTGCCACAGAAAGCTGTAATTAAGACGACGTTAAATTAGCATGCATTGATTTTCATCGGTTGCCTAGAGATTCGTGCTCAGCAGCTCTACATCAACATAGTCTCTTTTCAACTTGTATCTGCCAAAATGTTCTCTGTAGGCTTTTCATGTTTCTGTGTCAGTTCACAAATGAAGTCTGATGAAGAGCGTAAGCTCGAAAACGTTCACTAGTGGTGATCATTAAAAAAGACTAAATGGGAGCAACTGTGCGGACATTCCATTTTGTTTCACTCGTTTATTTCTGTTGTCCAGCACGTTCCTTTTTGGATGTGCGCACCACTATTCCCTCAGTTCACAAATAAGCCATATTTTTGGTTTATTTATGGATACAGAAAGACACAAGAGTATCCAAGGGATAACACGTTAAAGCGAAAAACACTTTTTTCCAATATGGTCCCTGGAATATTGGACATAAAATATCAAATCAAGTCAGTAAAGTCAAATAAAATAAAACAAATTTGATTTCCTAATTTCAACAAAAAAATCATGCTTAATGTCCATTATATTGCACAGGTAATGAAGAATACCCAAATAACTCTTAATAAATCAATACACCATTTATTCTGCAAGTAAAAATAAATAAAACGTTTTTTTTTTGTGCTCAGTGCATTCTTTAAGGAATTAAAGTTTACACTATCCTTCTTCCCTTACCCTTTTTGTAGAGATGCCCACAAAGGGTCACTGGGGTGGGTGGTCTTGACAAAGCGCTCCTGTGTAAGGAACAGCTTTGAGCCTTGCTGCCTCACTTTCACCAGCGGTATGCCTCTCTGTAGAGTCCATGTGTTCATTATGGCCTTCAGGTCCATGTGCTCGCCTGTATAGCGATACTGCACACACATGTGACATGCACCATTTTAAAAGTGATATTTGTCTTGTCTCTTGCTGTACTGTTTATGTATGATTTTGGCGGTGGCATTTGTTGTTGTTGCAGTCTGTCTTGCTACTATTTTAATTACTGTGCACTGTCCTTGGGTACCGTGAATTTAAATGTACTATTATTATTATTATTATTATTATTATTATTATTATTATTAAAAATATGTATTTTTCTGTATTAAATCCTTTGACAATCTGAGATGTAAATCAGTGGTTTTCAAATAAAGTAATTAACTAATTCGAAGGATAGCATTTTTTTTAGTTACATTTACCGCATTTTTTGTTGCTTGGTTACCAGTGTAGCAGTATTCTCCAGAGGTGAACTCATCCTCAGAGCATGTCTGTGAACACAATAAGAATGACCCTTAGCTGCAATCTGTATGTGTACAATCTGTATAGAATTACATTATTTATTATGAAATGAAAAGAGAAACATACATTTGCCAGGCTGTCCCACAGGTCCTCATTTTTTGCGTTCTTGTATCTGAACTTCCTCAGGTATCGGACGATGCCGCTTTGGAACACTTCATCAGTGAGAAAGTGTCTGAGCATGTGCAGGATGCATGCGCCCTGTCGCAACCAATCAACAGAACATGAATTAATCAGGTGATGTAACACCTAGAATCTCACCAAACAAGACTTACCAAGTTGATTTAGTTGGATTTACAAGGATTAGGCAAGACAAGGCTTGTACTGCAGACATTCCACATGAACATCTTTGTTAAGTTGTTGGTCATCTGCTTTAAATGATTGTTATACCCAAATATTGCACAAGTTTCCTCATACCTTGTCATAAGAGACTGTGTCAAACATTTCTTTGATCTGGGTGGGGTTATCTGCTGTACAGGAGATTGGTCGAGAGGAGTTGAGAGAGTCTCGGCCAATGGCAGCAAAGCAAGTACCCAGCAAATAGTCTTCCTGAAATGAGATGGCATAATTTTCTTTCATCACAGTTTTATCTAGTCGTCGCTAAGCATAATGAAAGTTGGCTTTGTTTTAATTAATATAAATTCACAGCCAAAACGTTAATGAAAACACACCACTCTTAGCTCTGGGTATGTCGCATCAACAGAGACAAATTCCATATATCTGGCGAAGCCCTCGTTTAGCCATATATCATTCCACCATTCCATGGTCACCAGGTTTCCAAACCACTGTGGGAATAAGAAAAGGAATCACTGAGAAAATTCTCTTCAGTCATGCACATTTAAGGATGCTTCATGTGGTGGCTCTTAATTTCTTTCCTTGTATTTCACAATTACCTTCTTTTTTTGTTCAACAGCCTGTACAACAACAACAACAAAACACAACAATGACAAATACCAAACCTGATGGGCCAGCTCATGTCCAATCACCATGGTAACCCAGAGCTGGTCGGAGGCAGATGAGGTGGCGGGGTCAAGGAGCAGCGCTGTCTCCCGGTAAGTATTCAGACCCCAGTTCTCCATGGCACCCGACTGGAAGTCCGGAATGGCGATCAAATCTGATGTGCAGTCACCGGTATGAAGCATTAGCAGTTAATTACAGTGTGCTTTAAATAATAACACAGGAAAGTGCATTTAAGTAGCACAAAGGCAGCATAAACATTTCAGATAAGTGGTCCTCTGCCATGTGATATATTGAGTAGATAAATATAAAGTTGTTTGTAAAGAAGATAAAATTATTTGAATTGATAAATACCAGAACTGATAATGGCTTAATTTTGCCCCTGAAAAGACTGTAAAGAGTGAGACAAACAGTGCTTCTAAAGTGTACAGAAAAGTAGAGTAAATAGCGGACATGGCCTTCAACAAATCTCACCAAATTATGTACACTACAGCATTTATGTGACAGACTTTAGTGTTTCTCATGACTGCCTATTCTCCAGAATCCTTTTTTATATTTACCTAGTTTGGGCAAGGGGTAGTATATGTTGAAATATTTCTCGTAGAACTCTAAAATCTTCAGTGCCGCCTCGAGAGCGTAATGGGTTTGGTGCCACTTGTCTGGGACGGCGTAAATGGAAACCTGAGGAGAGGAGAGGAGAGGAGAGGAGAGGAGATAGACGCTTACATCTCCAACAGTAATGGGTCACTGAGCGGGCACACACAGGCCAGCACATGCTCACATAGATGGATTACTGCTGGGTGACTGTCGGAAACAAAAAACACCCCCAAAAAACCATAATAATACGAAAATCGAAGACACTCTGTTTAGTAAGGTTCTAATCATTTATCACACGCACAAAGGCAAAAAATGATATGAATGCAAACTTTGCTGACTCCATAGTCACCCTGATCTGGGTATACTGTTGGTATACTGTTGCATATCAGGGTGTCTGTGGAGTGAGCAAGGCAACAAATAGGTTACTCTGATATAATGATGAAATGATCTTGATGAACATGAATTTGGGATGCTGCTGAATCGCACTGAAAACAATAAACAATTGTGTCAAGTGAAAGTAAAATATTGGGACCCAGGTTATTCTAATCATTATTCATTATACTGATTCACTTAACTCTTCCTGCAATACTCTTTTTAATCCATCAGTTGATAGTCATAACTGCACTAAAATGCTATGCTATGTTAAATGCAATTTTAAAAGTGTGATTATTTAAAACACATTTAATTACAGACTGTAGATAAAACTGGTTTACCAAAAAATACTGAATATTTCTGTGTAAAGAAAATGGTATTCCTAATGGCTGCTAATGCTCCAGAATTTGTATTTGTGATTGATGGGACAAAGTGGACTTCTCCACTACAGTAGGTGGTCTGTGTGAAAACACTCGGTAACGCATTTATAAAGGCTTATAATGTATTCATAAAGCATATAAAGTATTTATAACTATTTATACATACTTTAGGACTGTACTCTAAAGGCATTATAATGCTATGTCATGAGCCATATTTTAACTTCAAGTGACACAGCGCATTTTTGGTTTTAACGATTTACCTGCCTACGAGTGCAGGCATATGTATAAATAGTTATGAATACCAATTTCAACCATCATTAAGCTTTATGAAGGCTTTATAACCATTTATGAAATGTGTTCGTAGAGTCTTATGAATACAAACTTCAAAGTGTTACCAAACACTCTTATGTGAAAACACTCCTACCTCTACTCCAGATGAGGTTGTACCAGTGACCATTTTGAAGTCACACACAATAAAAGCCACCAGATAGGAGCTCATTTGCACACTAGTATCAAAATGGTCTTCCAGAAGGCCATTGGCCAGTTCCACTGTCTGTTCCTGTGAGGGGAGGGAAGAATGAAGTTACTGAGGATTAATACAGCACAGTGGTCTCCATTATATTAATTTTCTGTGTGTTAATCTGGAAGTGGAAAAGTTCTTACTATGGGCATATTTGATAGGGAAATATAGGGGGCCTGGCGCCTTATCCTTATAGAATAGTTGGCTTTGAAACTGGGCTCGTCGAAACATGGGAAGGCCATTCTTGCAGAGGTGGGCTCAAAGTGAGTGGAGGCCAGAACCCTGAGCAGAGAGGAAACAGACAACACACAAACAACCTAAGTTAGCATTTGAGCTGATTATATGAATGCAGTAGCTCTCATTCATTTACACATACACACACACACACACACACAAACACACGCACACGCACACACAGACATACATACACAGATCATCACTGTGCAATATTTAAGAATGAAATTCAGATTGGCACTTGAATTTTAATTCAATTCTTGAATTTTGAACTGACACAGAATTACAGTAGGAATTTTGCACACGTCTGACCCTAGACACAGACACAAATACAATATCACACACACACAGACATACACACATACACACACACAAACACACATACACACACCCTCACACACCGACATACACACACACACACACACACACACAAACATACATACACACACTTACACACAAACACACACATACACACACACACACACAAACCCACACACACCAAACAGCGGTCCATCATACCCCTGCAGATACCTTGTCTGTCCTGCTTTAGTTTTGTATGTGCCCCTGTATAGGCCGTGGTACCCACTGCCCAGAGGCGCGGCAAACTGAAGGTACAGGAAGTACTTCTCCCCGGAGTTGAGGATCTTGGGCGAGAAGATGGCGATCTGCTCGTGGGGCGGGTACTCCAGCACGGGCAGGACGCGGTCCGACAGGTGGGCCTCGCTCTCGTCCAAGATGGTGGCCTCCGTGATGTCCAGGCCCTTGCTGTGCAGGACCACCCAGTTGGTGTTGTTCTTCACGTCAATCTCGATCTTGGCCGAGCCGGCGAAGCGCAGCGTGGTGAGGTTGGGGTGGATGAGCAGATGGTAGTGCACTGGCACGATGTAGTTTGGGAGCCTGACCTTGCTCCACGGGAAGGGGAGGCCGTTGGTGGCCGTGCGGGCGCTTTCATCTGCCCGAGCCGTGGAGTCGGTGGCCTGGCCTGTGCCGAATGCCACCAGGGGCAGTAGGGCGAGTACCAGCAGGAACATGGTGGGTAACCAGAGAGGGCTTCTATTACTTCACAGTTGAGGGACAAATGCTGCATTAGGCGGAAAGATCCAGATCAGTACTCAACGCACTTATTTATGCATTGCTTAGAATATTGCACTAGGACAGTGACATTTGAAACTTGCACAACAACAGTGCAGCTTTCCTCACCTGTGTGCTGAGAACTAACTCATAGGTAGAAGAGGCTATGTATATTAGGGGGCAGATCATATGATATCTGTAACATGAGCTCTAACCCTGATGTTAATACATTGGGATAAGCCCTGCCACATGGCCATGTCACGAACAAAGAGAAAGAGAGAGAGGGAGAGGGAGAAAGGGAGGCGGAGAGAGAGCGTCTCTGTGTTTGACAGCTTTAATGTCACTATCTCAGTTTAAAAAACACACAGAGCAGACCTCCCCTTTAAGCACGGCATCTACAGCACATACTCTGGCACACACACACACACACACGGTCATAGCTTAAGAAAAAACTCGCCCCTTCGACATGTTTACCTCAATTTCAGCTGCATCATTCGCGCCTGTGCCTCTCGCGCAGGCAGTCAGCTTTCATTTTCCCTTTCATGTGTCAGACCCACAATTCCCGGGGCAGGCTGCAGCTGCTGCTGCTGCTGCCACTGAAGCCTCTACCGCCTTCCTGTCCTGCGCTCTGTATGCAAATAAGCAGCCGAGCCAGCCAATGGCAGCGCACGCTGGCACAAAGGCAGCATTCAGAGAACAAACGGCTTTCACGCACTACAGGAGTGAGGCCGCTTGGGCTGTTTGGAATGTATGCAGTGGCATTCTGTAAATGGTTGAATGTAGGAAGGTGTGGCTGTCCTCACCTGGCCCCCTGGTGAGCATTAGTGTAAATTTTGGTGGAAATAGTAGACGGCTACAGAAGGGGCCTGAAAATAGTCTATCAACTTAAACTAGTCTAACAACAATCAATCAAGTGTATCTTTTCATTTTGTGCAAAACTAACTTGAACAAACCTCCTTTGACACACTGCTTAGCCATGGCTGTTTGTTTCCTTCTGGTTGGGTTTAATAAAGATGCTTTCACAGTGCTGCAAATTAGAGAAGCCCTGAGCCTAACCCTAATACTAACCCTAACCCCAAACCTTACCCTAACCTTAACCTTAACCTTAACCCTACAGGTGTCAAACAGACCTATAGAGTATGCCACTTGAGTCCTCAAAGTCTTCACTGTACCTTCATTTACTAATGCTAATTGTATGTATTGACCTAAAAAATACATTAATCAAACACTATTGGTTGTGTCTTTTTAAAAACACAAGCTGTGGTGTGTGCAAACACAATTCCATCATTTGATGGTGAACATTTGTCTGCATTACAGAACCAACAAAGGCAGCAGGTGTACAACAGAAGAACAGCGATCATATCGTGAACCGCACACCTCAAAAGTAACAGGCGTATCACAGCTGTGTTTTCAGGGCTCTGTATCCCAGCTCACATGCACAGTCTGAATTACCTTTCTGTCTTACACATATCAAGAGACATTGTGCAAAATAAATGCATGCCTGCTTGCCTGCATGCCTGCACGCCATCTATTTGTGTCATCTTCAATGAATAGTCACTACTTTTTCTGCATACTATTGGCTCTACAGGCTGAACTTGAGGTAACAAAAAAGTAACAACTTCAAGTAGGATGTTACAATGTTGCCTCTGTTGGTTAAGACTCCAGTCACTGTATTGTGTTTTTCCTCAAGGGCTCTGCCAATCATCCCAAGGTGGTTGTACTCACTGTGGGTGCCCTTAACACTGTGTGCTAACTGCAAGCGATATGGTTGAATGTGTGCAATAAAATCAGTTCGATTACTCTTCTATTGCACTGTCCTAACTGACCGCGACATGACTTTTTTAAAACCTTTTTGTCGCTTGGCCTGCACACACGGTAGGCACACATCTAAAGAATCTAACAGATTTAATGTGGACATTAAACATTCAGTGTGATGCGATAGTCGGACAGTCCCTTGCAGTTAGGACACGGTAGTTGAGAACTGCTCTGGTGAAATCCCCTACAATATATCTTGTCTCACACACACACACACACACACACACACACACACACACACACACACAAACTGGCACACATATTGTACACACACACGTGCGCCCATGCACACACAAACACAGACAGACACACACACACACACACACACACACACACAGACACACCCCTAACACATGGTGGAAAGATACCATGGTGGGTGAGGAGTCATGTGAATGAGAGTGAGAGTGGGTTAATCCTTTACACAGTGCTGTTCATTCCATAGGGCCATCCGCCTGCCTGGCACAACACCATGCTCCTGCACCTGCTGACCCTTCAGCTCATCGCCAGTGAGTACAGCTGGTGTGTGTGTGTGTGTGTGTGTGTGTGTGTGTGTGTGTGTGTGTGTGTGTGTGTGTGTGTGTGTGTGTGTGTGTGTGTGTGTGTGTGTGTGTGTGTGTGTGTGTGTGTGTGTGTGTGTGTGTGTGTGGTGCGTCATTAGGGGTCAGGGGACAGTGCCAGTATCCCCACTAAAGAGGACAGGTTGGGTTAGGACAGTTAAGGAGATATATATAATATAGACTTTATAAACTTTTCATTAAGTGGACAGTTGACCCAGTGTGAATGAACAGTTAGGTTAAAGAATTAAAAAGAACTTGTAGATTGCCTTGTGATGTTATGATGTTGATGGCTTGTCGATTGCCTTGTCATGTTGTGATGTTAGTATACAAATGTACTATTTGTGTGTGTTCAGGGTAGGAAAAAGCATGTATTTAAGCATGCAATTTTATTTCTCTTGCATGTATTTATTTTATCCTTATCTTTTGCCTTATTCATTTACTTTGCTAGTGTGTCTCATGGTCTGTAGGTTTCCTAGGACTTTTTTCTGCAAAGTCTTTTAATGTTGATTTGTGCTCTTGTTTTGATGTATTCTGTTTCATATGGTTTTCTGCATTGTTTTTTTGTAAAGTACCTTGAATAGTTATGTTGTATAAAAGGCACACTACACTTGATTGATTGGTTGATTGATTAATTGATTGATTAATTGATTGATTCATTGATTCATTGATTGATTCATTCATTCATTCATACACTCCTTCATTTATCTCATATGTGTTCTTTTCTGCAGTGCACGTAAGGAGTGAGCTGCTAGCCACCCTCTCTCCGCCACACCACATGCCTGGGCCTCATGGGTCTGGGCAGGGAGGCCTGACCATCCTGGTGTGTGTGATCAGCAACATCCTGAATGGCGACCTGGAGGTGGCCTGGATCTCCCGGCGGTCCGCAGGAGCTCAACCCGCTCCGTTCAACTTAATTAGGGGCCAGGATGGCAGCCACAGCGCCATGGCTGTCATATCGGTGGCCTCCAGTGAATGGGACAGCTACATGTGTTTCGTGAGCCACCGGGGGTTCTCTACAGTCACACAGACTCAGTATGTGGGATTTCCAAATAAGACCACGGGTGGGTAAATATGCACATATAAAAATTCTTTTTAATTTTTTTGTTGAAAATGTGGTGGATTTCATTTTGCTACAAATAAAATGTGAAACTTATTCAAGGCATATCTATCCTTGAGTATTCCCTCCTGGTGTGAACCCTAGTCTACGCTAACATTGCTATTCCTTCGTTTACTCTGTGTTCTTCTACACTTCTGTTAGCATACTTATGTCCCCCTTTTGTAAGTTATTTTGTATAAAAGTGCCTGCTACATGCAATGTAATGTAATATAATGAAATGACAAGGAGAAACTCTGCCTTCAGACTCAGAACAAGAGCCTGACCAGTGTAATGAACATGAAAGCAGCACATTCAGCATATCTCAAGGTAATACTAAGTGCATGATGTACTGTGCTGAAATACATCAGAACAGCACACTTTATTATGTTTCATAAGCCATACGTAACCAGCATAATGATGCAGTATCATATCTCCTCCGGCAGCTATAACAGCGCAGACAAGTCACCTGATTGTCCTGGCTCTAAGAAACATTCTTCTGAAAATCACCATCTTTAACGTCTTGATGACTGCCAGAGCTGTTATAAAATGGTAAGAGGCTGTGTTATATACGCTAAGCGCCTGTGCAATACACTGTGCTCCTGCAAGATGGCTTCTCTTGTTGACCCGATGCCTTCTTTGTGATAAATGAGTGGTGCTGTAAGTCCATCACCATCACTGACATATTTAGGACTGTGTGTATTTTCTGTGGTTTCCAGAATGTCTCCCCTGAATGTTGAAGATGAAAACAGCCTAAGAGAGACCAGTTAACTCTGCCGAGACGTCTTCTGGTCAAATTCAGCATGGGAAGACAATACTACCTGGGCCTGCTATAAGGATTCAAATGTGTGTGTTGTATTGTTTCTCTGTGTGAAAATTTCTCTGAAACGTTGGGTGTCATGGGTGAAACCACAGTGCCTTTCTGTGGGCCACACAGGTGTGTGTGTGTGTGTGTGTGTGTGTGTGTGTGGTATAGAGTGGTGGTGACACACAATGATATCTGATCGCACTCACACCACAAACTATCCAGGGCAGGGCAGATACTCTTCACAGGTGTTAGGCAAATGCCTCTAACTGACTTGTCTAAGCTACTGTTTTATATGTTTTATTGTTCGTTTTTTTTATACACTGACAATCAATATGTCTCGTGCTGTCTATTGTACTGTTATTCACAGCGAATGTAAGCTGTGTCTGTAGGCACCCAGTGTGGGGACTACCTTCAGGACCTGATCCACTGAAAAGACAAAATATGAATGTAATTTGTTTACACATATGCAGTATTGTCTATTGCCATCCATAATGTCTGTAATTATGCA
This sequence comes from Coilia nasus, assembly GCA_027475355.1. Lineage (NCBI taxonomy): Eukaryota > Metazoa > Chordata > Actinopteri > Clupeiformes > Engraulidae > Coilia > Coilia nasus. The sequence goes on from CM050217.1 coordinate 11,591,296, forward strand.
AATTGGACAATTTCATAGTCACCAAAGTATAAATAACACATGCGTTATGTTATTAATGCTTCCTCAATAAGCTGTGAATAAGTTGATTTAAATAGATGATTGTAAATGAAACGACGAATGTTAATACCAATGGCAAGAACAACAATGATTTTGTACTTTTAATTTATTGTTTTAAATAAAACACACGTTTTCCTTTTATCAGTTTTTCTTCACCGCATCCAGTACAATACTAAAACACTGATGTAACAATGGTGGTCCACTAGGTGGCAGTACAATCACATCTGAAACATTTTTTTCCAACAGCAAGAGTATGGAGCTTAACTTTCTCTAACAAGACACTACATATATAAATAATTTAAGTATCAACATTGAGCAGTCACTCTTCACAAAACAAAAACTCATATTCACTCACGACAAAAGAGATCACAAAGTCAAATGCTAATGAAAGCTTAACACAGGATGTAGGCTTAACTTTGCAGCTGATTGCACTCCAAGGCCTTGTTCTTGTCATAAATATCCCACCTCGCACTGAAATAGAGAATATTTCTGATTCTGATAACCAACCTCCTGTCAAACTCCCAGTGTTCTAAATACAATCTAATACACTTGTCACAGTATGGTAGCAGCTCCTCAGCACTGGCAGTAGTTGCAAAAACAAAAAAAAAGAAAGAAATCTACAGTAGCAATGTCATTTTTACAAGGTGATTATGTGATAAAAGGGAGTTTGGGATGTTACACAGGGTGGTCCCTGGTGGGAATATTTTGGCATCTCATACACGACTACTAAAAATTCCTTTCAAAATGGTTGCCGTCGGGCTGCAACCAACTCCAGACAGATCGAGCAGGGAAGAGTGTGGGAAACCATAATTGTCATGAACCCTCCCTCTCAAGAGCCACTCGTCTCTTGAAATCATGCCCCTGCTGCTGTTGCAGTGAATATTGTTCCATCAAAGCAAAGAAGAGAGAGAGAAAGAGAGACAGACAGAGAGAGAGAGAGAGAGAGAGAGAGAGAGAGAGAGAGAGAGAGAGAGAGAGAGAGAGAGAGAGAGAGAGATGAGGATGAGTGGGAGTGACAGACTTGAGGAAGCGCACTGAAAGAAGCACATTCATATCAATGCAAATGAGCTATTGGAACATAAAAGAAATCAGATCACTCATCTACACATGTTTTTTTTATATAACAAATCCTGAATTTATACACACATACTAACGCACATACACACACACAAAATTATCACACACAAACACACACACACACCCATACCCATAATCTCTCTCTCTCTCTCTCTCGCTCTTTCTCTCTCTCTCACACACACACACACAATGTTCATCTGTACTTCAGATGTGCTCCACTATGATTCCACCCTATGGTTTGGGTAAGTTCATCTTTGGTCAGCGAAAAAAAAAAAAATAATCCAATTGACAAACCAGCCAATCAACCCAATCAGTCATCCGATTTCTAGAAGGTGATCGTCAGTGCCGCTTGCTGAGAGAAGACATTGGTGAAGATGAACAGATCAATAGTAGTACCATGAGTATAACCAAAAACCCCTCTGGTTACTTGTACATGGCAGACTGGTACCACGAGGTTTGATCTCGCAGAGGGAACCAGTTTTATAAGCACTGGATTCCAGTTCCGTCAACACCCTGACTAGTATGGGTTTGGTGAGAAAGCATCACGCTGGAGTTACAGTCGACACGGTACATGTCATTAACATGTCATGTGTATTAACTGTCTGCGTCGGGTTACTCACATCAGCATAGTCACATAATGCTGATCAGCAAGAATGTGTGAATTACATAAGACTGTACAGGAACTCAAGGTAAAAACACACCCAAGGAGAAGTATGACGTAAACCATATTGACGTTCACCCAGAGTACGCATTCCTCACAGCGACCGCATCGACAATCATTCTGTACAACTGTCAATGACCACAAATAGCCTATTCTGGTCATAAAAGCACTGGTTGCTTTATACACTTGGCAGGTATAAATGCTCCACTGTCGTTGCTGTTCGTGCTATTGGGTCCACTGTAGTACCTCATCACAACTGCCAGCTGTACATAAAACGAAGAAAGAGAACACAGACAGGGTCTAACCTAGAGTGAGATATTACTGTATTGGGGGATAGGGGGGTAGGGGTGACCGACAGGGCAACAACATCAAAGTCCTGTATGAGACGGTCACGTACCAACTACCACCAGTAGCGCTCTTGTACGAGTGGGCAAAGAAGTCTGGGCATGTGAACTTATAGTGTCGAACTTTGTGTGCGTGCGAAAAGCACTATGAAAAGTAGTATTCTACCAGCGCTGAGATCCTAGAGTTCGTCATCCACCCCACTGACTTTCACATCATGGATTGCACTCGTGTTTAAAACCGTTCGATAGATTTGTCAGGTCAGGGCTAGTACCATCTTTTCGTTAGTTCCAAGCAGATCCGTGAAAACCAGTCTTGCTTGTAGAGAACACTGTTTTGTTCAGGTGGGATTTTTTTTTTTTGCTTTTTTGCTGTACTTTTTTCTTGCAAAACGTTAAAAAATAAAGTGCTTCTGTTAAAACGTCCTCAATCTTGAGGTATCAAAAAAATGTACAATTCACACACACCAAACGACTACATCCAGGTCTTCGGAGGAAAAAAAAAGTAATATACACAAAATTTACAGACACGTTACAGAGTACGTTTTTCAGGACTGAAATCACGACAGTCTCCTTTCCTGTTATGCACAGTATATACATTAACACTTTCTGTCTGTCTGCTGTTGCTTCAATAGTACCATTACCAAAGAAAAACACAGCCTGGTCCGTATGGTACATTTCCGCATGGTCATTTGTTGTGTTTTCACCAAAGCAAAACAGTGAGGAGTGTACAGAGGAGCAGAGATAGGGGCCGCAGTAGCGTCTCTGGGCCCCGCGGGGCCCCCGAGTGGGGGTAGATGTGCCAGCGCTCCTTCTTGGGGTGCAGCGCCTTCATGTCCCTCAGCGCGTCGTACGCGGCCGTGGTGAAGTTGGCGTCGCCCGTGGTGAGCAGGTCGAACACGCAAGAGTGGAAGTAGATGTCCTTCATCTCCAGCTGCTCGCGGCACTTGGCCATGGCCGCCTCCAGGGAGTAGATGACCCGCTGGGCGTGGGGTCGGGGCAGCTGCTGGTGCTGCTGCTGATACTGCTGCTGGTGCTGGGGGTGGGGGTGGTTGTGGTGGTGGTTGTGGTTGTGGTTGTGGTTGTGATGGTGCCTCATGCCGGCCTGTTGCTGCAGGGGGAGAGGCAGGTGGCCGTCCCGGTCGATGCGCTCGGACGACGGGCAGCCGTTGACGCACAGCTGCAGGTCCTGAGTCTCGTCGTCGTACGCCATGGCCATCTCCTCGGGGACCCGCGCCGCCAGCGTCAGGTAGCGGCCCACCTGCCGCACGATCACCGTCACGCCGATGTAGGCGGCGTGGATCTCCACGTGGTGCCCGGATGACTTCTCGATCACCCACAGGCTCTTGGTCTCGCCGTCGCCGCCGCTGATGGTGCCGTCCACGAAGGCGGCCGGCAGGTCATCCGTCACTGCCTGGTACACCTTCTGGTCAGTACACTCCTGGTAGGGCTTGAAGATGATTGTAACCTGAAGAAGAAGAGTGTTTCTTATTAATTGTTCATATGCAATCAAATCCATCATATACATACTATTACGTGTACTATCAAGACTGACAAAGAAAGAACGAAAGAACAAAAGAAAGAAAGAAAGAAAGAAAGAAAGAAAGAAAGAAAGAAAGAAAGAAAGAAAGAAAGAAAGAAAGAAAGAAAGAAAGAAAGAAAGAAAGAAAGAAAGAAAGAAAGAAAGAAAGAAAGAAAGAAATATAACCATCATCATAGAAATACAACCATTTAAAGAAAGACACAGAAGCACAGAGGACATATTCTGCACTCTGCTAGATTCTGAAAATCACCTGCATACTGTCCATTGGTATAAATACAAGGCATATAGGGCATGTGTGACATGACTGCAAATAGATCTGTAAACAGCCTATGGCTTTATTAAACCCTAAACAGCTTCCGAACAACAAACCAGTAAATTCTTGACCAGAATGGCAACAACTTAATCTATGGCTCTTGCAAAAACAACACATTGAAAATGGAAAGTTATATCCATACATGCCTAGCTAAGTTAACTACATTTTTATAACATTTTTGTCAATAAGCACATTAGCCAAAAGGTTGGGGTAAGTAGCTAGCTACAAATCTCTAATAAATCATCCCGCAGCAAAGATTGCCATTTTTACATTCATCTCACACTTAATGGCCCTCAACATACTTCTTTTCTACTTTAACTGCCGGAGTGCAAAGTACGTCTTATTGAAATTCAATTAATGTTTAATTGGGGGGAAAAAGTGAGTGAGAGAAAGGAACAAAACACTGCCTAGCAAGAGGAGGAAATGGCAGTTTGTTAATGAGAAGTGTGCTGTTACATTAATGGACAATGAATGGTGGTTTTGTTCCCAGATGGCATGGATGAAAAGTGACGACAAGCTGGTCGTTGGGGGGCAAGAATCTGAAAACCCCTCAGTTGAGGCGTGTGTGCTAATAATGACATGCTAATGGCTAATAATAGCCTGCCACGTCCCGAGTCACAAGGTCAGCCCAGACTCTCTGTGCATTGAAGGCCCAAGCCTTTATTACACGGCTTCAGACAGTTTCAACTTCAGGGGAAAACAACAATGCTATACTTTTTTTTTTTTTTTTTTACCACAAAGACATCATTGTGTAGTACACATCTTCCTTCAAGGACTCTCAAAAAGCTCCCATCTCATCCATGATGAAGAAATACAAGTCATTTCTATTTGTGTTTAGAGTTAAAGAATAGCCACTCTAATTGTGTTAAATCTCCTTTTCAAGGAAATCTCTTTCAACCATCTTCAATTGAAAGCTAACAGCAAGGACTTCTTTCAAACATAGTTCATTACAGGTCATACCACACTAAATGCTGTATGTACTCAATAATGACATTAGGACTTCATGAACTGCCTGGTCACAAGTGTCGGTCACAAGGCCTTCGCTGGTTGCTTTGTTTAGCTTGCACCTGTGGAGATCTGGTCCGAGTTGGAAATTAGGTTATCGGTTAACCCTCCCACAGATGCCATCACCAAGCAGCTCATATGACTTGGAGAACAGCGCTCAGCTGCAGATGGCTCTCTCTAAATTTGGCCCAAAATGTGCCCACTGAAGCCAGACCGAACATTGGCCTCAGAAGACGTCCTTAACGGCATTATGCATATAAATTCTACCACTCTATGCTAAAAGTGGTATGAGTAACTCACATGAAAAACACAAAGGCTAAGGCCTCATTTCCACCGAACTGAGCGTGTACAGCACGTATCCATGTACAATAGGTTTGTATAGGAACAGAATACGCTCAGATCACGCCTGGGTGGAAATGGTCTAATCTGTTAACGTGCATTCTAAACGAATACGGACAGAAAACGGGCACGCGCTGTATACGCAGAGCGTTTGGTGGAAATGAGCCCCAAGGCTAGCATGAATTACAAACTTGAAGCAAAGCTTTTGTAAATCTCTACTATACCATGTCCAGTTTCACAAGATCTGCTATCAACAACAAAAGCTGATTGTTAGCAGTTATAATACAACAATTAGATAGTTAAAGATACAACAACTGTTTAGGTTTTGGGCATTTGCAAACATTATACAGATGATTGACACAACATATATCCAAATGTTACAAATGAATGCTTAAAGTCACAAATGCCTACCTACAGAACAGTGTAGGCTAATGCCTGGTAATGTTTCAGACTTTTTATGATGGACAGGAAACTGAAACTGAATTGAAACTTAAACTTAAACTACCAGTCTTTACTGATATATAGTACAAAGCACCACCTAACAAGTATTTTTGTGTATCATTTGTCAACAGACAGTCCTTTCACACCCATCAAAGAGGCCACTGGGGACACAAGCGGAGCTTTCTACAGCCCTCTGATGGATTTTATTGTGCTGCTACTGGACTACAACACATCTTGTCTTGTGTTTTTCTGCTGTCTTGTGTTTTCTTTGCCGAAGCACTTTGAGCTTTCGTATGAAATGTGCTATACAAAGATATTATTATTATTATTATTATTATTATTATTATTATTATTATTATCATTATTATTATTATTATTATTAGAATGTCTCACTGACCTTGTTGGTGGCTGTGGCACTGGAGCCCGTGACCACGGGCACGTTGGTCACCTGTACAGACAGGTAGTTGTTGTCGATAAGCGGCCAGGCGCCCTCCACCTTACACGTCTGGAAATGGTCCTTGAAAGTCCTCAGGTGGGGGTCGCCGAACAGGCCGCAGAACAGGTAGTTGGGGGGCCGCACGGTGCCCCCGCCCCCGGCCCCACCCCTGCCCCCGCCCAGCCACGAGGCCTGCTGGTGCTGCTGGTGGCGGCTGTGGTAGTTGCAGGGCTCCACGGGCGTCTCGGGGTGCGTGGGCGAGGTGGGGCCGTCCTTGGAGCAGTTGTGCTGGCTCATCAGGTCGCTGATGCCCAGCACGGCCGAGTGGAAGACCAGGTTGCCGCGGCAACTCTTGGCCGTGCGCTGAGTGCAGGCCGAGTAGGCCCGCAGCGCCTTGCAGAACTCCGTGTCAAAGCCATCCGCCGCCGCGTTCAGGTGCGAGGTGAGCGAGACGAAGTCGGTGGTGCACTTCTGGATACGGCACTGGGGCGTGTGCGGTTGGCTTCCCTCTGAAATAGGGGAGGGAAAACGGGAAGAGACAGGTGAGTGGGGGTGGCAGCCTTAAGAGCCAGACAAAGAAAGAAACAAGTTGCAAAGTTATAGCTGAAACCTTTTCTGTCCCCAACAGACCTTGACACAGTCATCCACGCCATCCTCCCGTTCACACTACTCTAATTCAGTGTACGAAGATTTGTCACAATCAAATATCAACAAACACCAGCTTGTAAAGAATGCTGTTACCAGGTTCATTACCAATACAAGAAAGAGGGAACACATTATGCCAGTTTTTGCTCAGGTCCACTGGCCTCCAGTTCAGTTCAGAACTGAGTTTAAAATTGTACTTTTTGTTTTTAAAGCCCACAATGGTTTAGCCCCACTATACACTTCTGAACACTGCTCCCACACTCTGCACCCAGGTCACAAAATCAACCACTCCTTTCCAGCCCACGTCCACACCACCAAACCCACGGTGACTGAGCTTTCTCTGTAGTTGCTCCAAAGCTTTAGGATACCCCCCCTCCACACATCAAATGCTAACCCTACAATTGCCTCTTTTAAATCCAATCTTAAGACCTATTTTTTCTTACCCGCTTTCACTTCGGACTGACGTCTGTTTTTATTTTATTCACTCATTATTTTATTCACTAATTTTTTTATCACTTACTCATTTTCATTGTTGTTGTTATTGTTGTACCACCAACAACCACACATAATCTTGTGTTGATGTATGGTTTATTATGTCATTCTATGTTATTATTGTCCATGTAAAGACTCCTCAGCTGTTTTGTGAAGCACTTTTGCTCAAACCCTGTTTTTGTAACTGTGTTATATAAATAAATGACTCAACTTCATTTAGGTTAAAACAACAGTCTCAGAGATGGGTTTATTCATTGTTGCAATAAGCCACTGGTAGACTCAACCACTACTCTGGCTGTACTCTCATCATTTCAAATTCGTGGACTGCATTATTTAAAAAAAAACATGTGCCAATAAACCACCAATAAAGAATTTGTGGTAATGTAAGCAGTATCTTAAAGGCCTAGTGAAATGCAACACCTTATGGCATGCAAAATCACAGTTTAGGTACTCCTTGACCATTTTCTGTGACATTCGCCGTCACAGCTTTTCGCATAACAAAAGGAGAGCGGAATTTTGAACTTCCCGCCGACAAATCTCAGGGAATTCTTTCTCTGCGTGGCCATTGTGGCCGGAGCTATGTGTGACGTCACGAGTTGGACCGCTCCCGAGCTGTTTGTATTCACTTGCGCTGTTTTCCGTCTCGACTATCGAAGTTTCTCTAAAGTTTTTGAATTATTATCGGCTTTCTGGTTAGCATATATATTCATATGTGAATAGAGGAGATTGTGTGGAATCTGGCAATATAAGAACCATGATGGTAGGATATTCAGTGGCTTATCAATGTTGATAAATATGTAGTCTGTGCCTGACGGAAATGTTCCATGTAATGAAGGATGTTATATCAGGATTATACAGGATTATGGATGTTATGCAGAAATTTTCAGTCATTTCAAAACTGTATGAAAGGTGTCTTGACAGAAATGCATGCTAGCAGTAGAATGGGTAAGTTCTGCTATTATGCATTGACTGATAACTGGATAATTAAAATGGGCGAAGTAAAAATTTGTCAAGTCATTATATAAATAATGATGGCAAATATTTGATCCCTTGTTTTAACGTGATATATTACCGTTATAATATGTAGGCTACTTGGTGTCGTTGGAAAGCTGAGGGTCTGTAGTTTGTAGTGATGTGCGTGTCTTGTCTCTCCGATCACGGGTTCGCGAGTAATTTCATCGAGAGTAATGCATGTGCAAAGCGCTAATATGAGAGATTTTGGCGAGTCTTTAAATATTAATATCTCGCCGATACTTGGTCACAAAAATAAGCGGGAGGTCACGTTGTAAAGCCCTGGTTCTGTTGTTTTGTTTGGTATAAGTGACCAGTGATAAGCCAACGATGTAGGATGTACC
>CM050217.1:11605000-11612500 GCA_027475355.1 Coilia nasus
GATGGGTTAAATGCAGAGGTTGAACATTCTTGTGTGTGGTGTGATCACATTGTGATCAAATGGGAATCACTTTCTTCGTAAGGTAGACACTGACATGACAGAATGTTTATTAGATGTGGCTTGGTGGTAAATATTATCTTTCCATGTCAATTTTGAATTTGATAGACACAAAAGAGTGCTACTACTGCCTCGATTTCAGGAAGCATTCTCTACTAAACCAGTGCATTAGGCGATAAACACACATGGCACTTTATAAATACGTATTCTACACTAATGAGATGTTGATAATGATATACCTCATGCATGATCAGACAAAGAGTTTGCACCAATGCTGGATAGCCTGTACACATGCAGTAGTTCTACAGGAAGGTAGTCAGTTGTTGAGCTGTGCGAAGCTGTTTTAGATGGCACAAACGCTACAGTTGTCTTAACAAGTGGGGGTAAAGGAGAAAAAGACTGGTTAAACCAAAACAAAAGCAGCAGACATACAAAGTAGCACATGTGCATCCCCATGGGTAAAAGGCCAAATTGCTTGAAGTCTCTCTTCAAATTTTCCTGAATCAACATGGTTTTCAGGAAGGATTTTTTTTTTCCTGTAGATAAACTTGCCTTTAAAACACTGCCTGGTCTTAGTGACTTAAACCATATCATGTCCAGCTGTCCGGGATCCATGTTAAATGAATTATAAAGGTGTTACTGCCAGCAGCATGCCATCCACCATTCATTTGTGATGGCCGCGAACAACGGGCAATGGTCAGGACACCCGAAGTGGAGCAGCTGTCACCGAGCCAAGAGAAAACAGGCCACCAAACGTGTAGGCTAGTATTTGACAGTATTTTATTCACGGATCAGGAACAAAACTGTTGGGTTAATGCTAGGTGAGAAAAACTTGCACACAGTGAGCTGCCATACGTAACAAGGATGACTGACGGCATGGATCAGCATTCATAAGCAATAAGAAATCAAAAGGGGCGTGGGCTATTTCGGTGTCCTATTCAGCTTTCATAATGCTAAAATGTAATAACAATTGTAATAACTAACCAAAGTTGTTGAACAGATTGTTAGGTGTATACACTGTATCACAATTGCTTGTTAGTGTTTCAATTCAAACTGAATACAACCTTCAGTCAACGTGACTTCCACATGTTTTCTAAATTATAATAGCCTAATCTATTGACGGAGTCAATTTTTCAAACAAAGTTCTAATGTTGTGTTAAAGGCACCGTATCATATGTTGGCTACTTATTTCTAATAAAAGATGTGTCTTTTAAGCGACGTTGTAACTTTTTTGGCAAACCATATTAAGATAGCCTACTGGGTCAGCGCACGGGACTGGGAAGGGCGCATCCAGGCAATGATAAGAAACAATAGTAACAATTTTCCAAACGATTAGAAAGCAACGATAGGAACTGAGTGCAAAAAATCTCCAGTGAAATCTTTCTTACATCAACTAGCTTCCGTGGCCACAGCTTATTGCGGTGAGAGATCCTAGATGAACCAAACACAGAGCGAGCTCGGCGAGAATCCGAGCGAACGTGAACTAGGAAGGAATAGTTTTTACGCCCCCAAACTCCTTCAAAGTTTCTGTGTAGCTCATGTAAACATGATTTGCGTTTTCAATACATACTTAAAGAATGTTTTCGACCATGAGGCAGATAATTTGTGTTCAAAGCTAGCGTCTCAAGATAACAGGCAATGCTCAACAACACAAGGAGTGTCGTGTTATCACTGACATGTCAGAGGGCAAAAAACACTAGAACGGGGAGAAAGCGATGAGGAAATATCAGTTACCTGTGTGGACTACGGTTGAGAAAGTGACCAAGATCAGCAGGAGAAAGGATGACGCGTAGATGAGGCGCTCAGCCCCGGTGTAACAAAAATCCTGTTTTCCCCATACCCATCCATCCAGGTCGCGGTGGTGAGACTCACGTAGCCTACTCCACGGGAGAAACAGAGGTGGACTTGTGGCGATGCGGAGAAATCGGGCCTCTGCTCTGTTCTCCTGTTTTCTACTTTACTCCCGTTCTTCCCGTGGTCCGTAATTGCATTAGGTTCAGGATCTGTGCGTCTTCCGCGCGTAAAAGCAAAGCAAAGACAAAGTAATACTAGTAATTTTTATACTATAAAAACAGATACCTTAAACACACTTAAAATATTGTTTGGAAACTCGAAGTTGCTTTGCCATCCGCGTGGACAATTACGCTTAAACTGCAAATCGTTTCAACGTTTGTAATAACCGGAACGTTGCAATCTCGCATATACACGAACGCTGCACATCACATTTCTCTACCACAGTTAGGAAATCTACCCCCGTCTTTTCCAACTAATCGATTGCAAATCAACCAAACCCTCCGTTTAGCGGAAACCACGCCCATGAAGAGCACAAGCACCGCCCATTGAGTTATATCTTTCTCGGGAGCAACAATTGTGGTAAGCCGTTTAGGATTTTATCTGGACTCCACGATCTAAAAAGGGTGAAGCAGTGTAGAAGGGTAGAATTCAGAAAACAACATAATGGATTGGGATATTGTGTTTTTCATACATTGAATAGGCCTATATTTGTAGTGTAAATAATAATTCTTCAAATGCCCTTCTAAAAATGGCTTCACCTATCACTTATTGACTGTGGAAAAATGAAATCTACCTTTTAACATAAGAGTGTGATATAAACTATAGTTTACCTCCATACTTGCCACTATAACTTGTCATCAGTGTAAAACGCTGGTTTCAATTAAATTCCTATCCTAACATTATGTCCAAAAATGTTTGTCATCACACCATTATTTTCCTTCAAAATTCCAGTTGTATTAATAATTTTGACATGTATCTCAAAATAGACAATACCAATGACACAAAATATATGTTAGAAAAGCACAACACTTTGTGTACATGTCAATAATATATTAGAATTCAGAACCAGATCAGATAGCAACCATTGGAAAAGAAACTCACTACATTACTGTTACTGTGGCCAGCACTGTAGACTATCTGAGGAATTTTTAGCATTTGTATACATAGTGATGTTCTCTCTCCTCTCCTTTCTCCTCTCTTTCTTTCTCCTCTCTCTCCTCTCCTCTCCTCTCCTCTCTTTTCTCCTCTCCTCTCCTCTCTTTTTCTCCTCTCCTCTCCTCTCTTTTCTCCTCTCCTCTGTCCTCTGTCCTCTGTCCTCTCTCCCCTCCTCTCTCCCCTCTCCCCCTCCTCTCTCCTCTCTCTTCACTCCTCTCTCCCCTTCTCTCTCCCCTCCTCTCTCCTCACTCCTTTCTCCTCTCCTCTGTACCATCTCTCCTCTCTTTGCTTCTCTCTCCTCTCCTCTCTCCTCTCTTCTTTCGTCTCCTCTCTCTCGTCTCCTTACTTCTCCTAACCTCTCCTCTCTCTTCTCCTCTCTTCACTCCTCTCTCCTCTATCCTCACCTCTCTCCCCTCTCCTGTCTCATCTCTCCTCTCCTCTCTCCTCGCTTCTCTCTCCTCTCCTCCCTCTCCTCTCCTCTTTCCTCTCTTCTCCCTGTCCTCTCCTCCTTCCCCTCTCCCCCTCTTCTCTTTTCCCTCTCCCCTCTCCTCTCTCTTCTCCTCTCCCCTCTCATCTGTACCATCTCCTCTCTCCTTGCCTCTCTCTCCCCTTTCCTCTCCTCTTCTCTCCACTCTCCTCTCTCTCACCACGCACCCATAGCTGCTAATGCTAAATATTTACACAGGCGCAGATGGAATGCCTGGGGTTTTATAGCTGTGTAGCCGCATGGCCGTGTATGTGTAAGTGTGTGTGTGTGGCTGTGTGTGTGTGTGTGTGCGCACAGTGATGGGCAAAAACACCTTTGGCTATTACACTGCAATTGCTATCTCTGCATTTAAGAGGGACAGTTTTAATCTGCTTCCCACAGCAGTATTTTTCAAATAGGCCACCTAACACAGGCATCTGATTTTCTTGATTGTTGTTTTAAAGGTGCTGTTCCCCAAGAACCTGTTTAGTGCTTGCTCTTTCTGAAATACGGTAGGTCACTTCGAGTTGCATATGCAGGCTGCACGGGAAAAAATTCTTCTACCCCGATTGCCTCCGTCAGTCAATGGAAGAAAATAGACATAATAACAACGAATAGGAAAGGGCATACAAAGTGATGTAAGATCTTCTATTTGGTGTGCTATGACCAAAAGAGGCTCACAGGTCAGACGACTGCAAAATTAATTAAAAAATGAAGCAATGACACCTTTAATATTTTTCAGAGAAGAAGCCTCTTTACAGTGACTGTTATAACACATTTCAACCATGTCATATCTGATCATACAGGAAAAAACCTTCCTGTACTCCCAAACTCATTTTTGCTACCCCAGTCCTAGAAGGCAGTCTTCTTTTGTTGATGTTTCAATTTTTAATTTAGTCTGTGACCTGGATATTCATATCTCCCTGGCACTTTTTTTGAAACCGTAAAATGTGTCGGTTCTTTTTTCTCCATTTATGAGGCAATCAAATCTGTTTTGTCTTGTCATGTGTCGGCATCTTGAGCGTAGGGAAAGGCCATGCCGCCTCCGCTGTTTGTTATCGCTGTGAACCTGTTCGTCTGATACCAGAGTACCAGGGTGCAAAGCAATTTGTTTCGTAATGAGATAACGTCGGCGGCCATTGCTGTCTTTCTTTCATCTGCTATCTGCGAGCACCTGCTATCTCCCGCTCTGTGTGTGTGTCGCTGTCCGAGTCCTTGTGTCATTGCCGTCATCATTGTCAGGGTGGGGGTGTGGAGGGGAGGGAGGGGGGCATTCTTTCTGAGACCCGTGATTGGCCGTTGTTATCTGACAGCCCTGTGTTCTATTGTCTCACCTGACATATCTTTGGACGTCTCTGTGTCACAGAGTCCATCGGGACAGACACACACACAGACACAAACACACACACACACAAGCGCAAACACACACATGTACACAGAAATAAAAACACACAAGTACACAGACATAAAAACACACACCCACAGAAAATAAATACACACACACACAATCAGGTTCAGTAAGTCAGAATGAGTGTGGGGGTGTTTACAGAACTCTAGCCTGCTACAGGGGACCCTGCTGAGAGGGATTGTCAGCACCTGTCTGTGGACTCCAGGCCACATAGGATCTAATGAAGAGGTTGTGTATGTGTGTGTGAATGTGAGTGTGTGTGCATGTGCGCATTTGTGTGTGTGTGTTTGTGTAAGGAAATGTGCGTGTTTGTGCATGTATGTGGAAGAATTGAGTGTGTGTATGTGTATGAGTGTGGCACTGTACCGCATGTCAGCACATGCATAAATATGTTTTGGTATTTGTGTTTATGTTGTGCACCTAAAAATGTTTTAGTGTAGGTATATATTTCTGTGTGTTTTTTTTTGGGGGGGGGGTTTAGGGTGAGCAACAGTGACCGTTTACAAACCCCCCACCCCCCCCCCATCCAATCCGAGTCAGAGTGGAAACGGCAAGCTTTCCCACCCTCCTCCTCCTCCTCCTCCTCTGATCACCTGATTCATCCCAGCGTCACGATTTACAGCCCTAGCTGACACATTCCATGCCACATCAGAAAACACTCCTAATTCATCTGCCTCGCACAGGTCGCACCCTTGACACACACTACCATCAATCCAACAAAAACCCCCTTGAGAAAGGCGAGATGTAAATCTTAACTGCGCCTCACTTTCTGTAAACGTATCTGTTTCTGCCAAGCTAATGCGATGTTGCCAGGAAAAAAAGCTGGCTTGTTTGCTGTGCTGAGCTGAGCTGCGCTACGCAGCGTGTCACGTTGTTGCAGTTGTTCAAGGCTTCTCCCTGGCCTGGTGGCAGTTCCTGCCCTGTGGTGGTGTTCTGACAGAGCTCAAACATTAACCTGGGACTGTAAAAGTCGTACATCAAATATCTCTACGGTTTATCTGAAGATCCCAATCAGTCGAACGGCTGTGGGAGCAAGAGCCAAAACCCCTAAGAGTACAATACTCGTAAACAAATGAATCGCAATCAAACAAAAGTGCTTTTGTTTTTAGGGCAGTGCAAACTGCACCAAGGCCTAAGGAAATGTGTAACGTGCATCCCAGTGTTAATGCTGACACCTGTCTTTCTCTCCAATCTGCTGTGTATGTGTTTGTGGGTATGTATGGTGTGTGTGTGGTGTCTGTCTGTCTGTCTGTCTGTCTGTCTGTCTGTCTGTCTGTGTATGTGTGTGTGTTGGTGTGTGTGTGTATGTGGCGTCTGCCTGTCTGTCTGTTTATGTGTGTGGTGTCTGTCTATGTCTGTGTATGTGTGTGTTGGGGTTTGTGTGTGTGTTGTCTGTGTATGTATGTGTGTCTGTGTATACATGTCTGTGTGACACAGGAGGCGAGGCGCTGTCCCGCTACGGCGCGGAGTTCCTGGCGGAGGTGGAGCGAGTGCTGGGCGAGTGCGGGCAGCAGAGGGAGCGGGCGGCTGGGCGTGTGGAGGCCCTGAGGCTGGAGCAGGAGCAGGCCCTGGAGCTGCTGGCCACCCTCCGCCTGGAGAGACGCCAGAGGAAGACCGAGCAGGGCGGGCGTGGCGGAGGTGGGGGCTCCCAGGAGCCCGGGGGGCTTCAGGGGTCGGAGAGGGGCCCTGACGGATCTGGGCATGGCTCAGACAAGCAAGAAGAGCAGAGGGGCTGCAGTGGAGGCTCCCAGGGACCGGAAGGGGCACCCGGGGGGTTGGGGAGAGGTTCAGATGGGTGTGGGAAGGGCTTGGAGAGGCAGGAGCAAAGGGGCTGGAGTGGGGGCGGGGTATCGCAGGAAGCTGGAGGGGGTCTCCAGGGGTCGGCAAGGGGTTCTGATGGGTTTGGGAGGAGCTTAGAGAGGAAAGGGAGGAGCTCCAGGGAGACAAACCAGAGGGGCTCTGGGGAGCAAGGAGGGGGTCACATGACAAAATGGAGGAGTGTGGAGCAGATGGGAGGGGGGGAGGTAGAATGTGAGGGCAGTTCGGAGGGGCAAGAGAGGAGCTTAGAACAACATGGGAGTCTAGAACCGTCATTCAGGGCAGTGCAGCAACAGGAGTGCAGGGCAGAACAGCAGGAGACTGACAGCTTAGAACAACAAAGCAGTAGCTCAGAGCCGCAGAGAAAGATGCCTGTGTCTGCCCGGGAGTCCTTCACGTCGGGCAGACTAGAGCGGCCACGCTCTGTCGGACGCAGGGGAAGCTCAGAGTCTGACGGTGCAGTCAGCAGCGGTGGCGGCAGGCTGCCCGCCCTCCCCAACGCCACCTCCAGGCAGAGGGTTGTGAGGAGAGCCCTGTCCACGGACATGACAGCAGACACGGGCGCCCGGCGCTCTGCCGCCCAGCCCGCCAGGGTCATCCAGAGGACAGCCAGGAGCACACTTTGGACGACCCCCCCTAAGGATCTCTCAGCCAGGCCGGAGTGGCAGAGCTAGAGATGGAGATGGAGCTGGAGCTAGTGATGGGGCTAATGCTAACACTGTATTAAGCACAGTCATCTGGGGACACAGGGAGATAGCCAGCGGGGTAGCCAGGCACAACCAGAAAACTGGGGCAAGAGAGA
>CM050217.1:11615000-11625000 GCA_027475355.1 Coilia nasus
TCAATCCAACATTGCAGCAGCCAGTAAAGTCAAACAAGATCCAAGGTGATAAAAACTAAACTAACTAAACAGTGTATATTGTCTTTGTAGATTGGGTTTGAACATGCTTTTACCACATTAATGTATGTTAGACATTAAAATAAAACTGTGCTAGTCCTTTGCATTGCATTGCATTGCCAGCTAGCAAAACACAACTTGTGCATGGTATCGTATTGGATTTGTGAGCTGCAGCTGTATCAACGAAACCAAAAACGCTGTTTGTTCGTTTATACAGACTTTTTCTGATTACACAAACTCCATGTGCACTAAAATTTTGAGACAGACCACCCTCTGGGTAGCAACATTGTATTTGGAGAAATCCAATACGATCCTACCATGTGCACGTAGTGATAAACATTGTGTTTGTATGTCATGGAGGTATTATACTAAATAAAGAATGGGATTAAGTCCTGTTCCCAATTCATTTAAATAGGAAATGCCAGGCTAGTGAATTCTGTGTGTACTCACCTGAATGTGATATGGTTTATATGGACTATGTTTTGTAAGTACTCTCTCATTCATGGTAATGCCTGTTTCAAAGTTTTAAGTCCACCAACATAGACGTTGTGTGTGTATGTAGTCACCTGGATGTCATATGGTTTGTATGGACAGTGTTTTGTTAGCACCCTCTTATGAAGTGATTTTGAAAGTCCTGGTCAGTGTATAATCTGAATGTTTGTAAGTGTGTGTGTAGTTAACTGAATGTGAAATAGTTTATATGGTTTATTTAACCAGACTGAGATGGATAAAACCAACCAGACTGAGATGGATAAAAGAAAGCAGACTGAGATGGATAAAACCAACCTGACTGAGATGGATATAAGCTCAACAAGTCCAGTGCTTGGTCCACTCAGCAAGGCTGAACAGGTAAGTGAAATGTAGCCCAAGATAATCTAACTCCTCCCGCCCCCGCCACTCCAGCGCTGAGAGAACTACAACTAGGATGACAGGCTATTGACTAAACAACAGCACAATCTTAGTTCTGCTAACTAGACTAAGATCACATAATACAGCTATGCAGGTTATGGATGGATGTCATTGAATGCAGAGAAAGACAACGTGACCAGCATCAAACGTGTAAACAAGGACCATTGGCAACAATATCTACAAAATATTTCAACCAGTGTTAGTTTGCAAACTGAAACGCAACATAAACTAGTTTAGCAAGTTACTGTAACCTTACGTAAAGCAAAGCATAGATATGTATAAATATAGCCAACCAATGCTACCCTCTTCAAACTGTGAAATAAGTCACGTGGAGTTTCAACATGGAGGGAATCTGCATCATCTCTTTTGTAATATCAGCCAGTGAGTGCGTGATTTCCCCACCCCCACCTGGTTGAGTCTAGACTGTTTTCAGGGGAATTCTTTTAGAAAGATTAGGAGACTCCAATTCCCCACCTGCAGCTAAGGATGTTGAACATGTATAACGTCATCAAATACAGATTGTCAATAATATCTTAAATTCTATACCTTACATACATGTAGTCATCCAGTGAGGTTTTAAACAAAGTTCTTATCATGCTATTTGTAAGAAGTAGGATTGTTACAATTATTCAAGCCTCTAAAACCCCCTTGAATTGTACATCTTTAGTAGAAGCCTATTCATTGTTTATTTCCTCCATGGTGTATCTGTTACAGAGCAAACGTACTAAGATGAGAGAAAGCAACCCGCCTAAGATGGATGAAACCAACATGACTGAGATGGATAAAACCAACCAGACTGAGATGGATAAAACCAACATGACTGAGATGGATATAAGCTCAACAAGTCCAGTGCTTGGTCCACTCAGCAAGGCTGAACAGGTAAGTGAAATGTAGCCCTTCATTACAATCCCTCTGGCAATGTTTTTAACACACCAACATGTGACATAGCCATTGTTTGTGTGTGTGTATGTGTAGTCCCATGGATGTGATATAGTTTATATGGCTGTTTTTTGGGGGGGAAGGACTCTCTCATAAAGTGATTTTCAAAGTGTAGGTTAGTGTATCTGAATGTGTGTGAGTGTGTGTTTAGTTACCTGAATGTGATATGGTTTATATAGAAAGTGTTTTGTAAGGACTCTGTCATTAAGAGATTTTCAAAGTCTAGATCAGTATTCATTGTAATGCCTGTGTCAAAATGTTAAGTCCACCAACATGTGACAGACATTGTGTTTGTATGTCATGGAAATATTATACTAAGTGGAGAAAGGGATGAAGTCCTGCCCCTTATTCATTTTAATGGGAAATGCTAGGCTAGTGGATTCAGCCACAATTGAATTAATTTTTCAGTTTTCAAAATGTAGTTTCACGGAGCTCATTTCCCCCCCAATTGTACTTAGCCCATTCAGTTCCACATTACTGACTGATGTCTGGTAGAGCAGAAACTAATATCGAGGAAGGACATTGGTTGTTCAAAAATGGACGCTGACCCTCGTGCATGAGGTTAGGGTGGAGCACCCACCAACGAGCATTGGGAAAAAGGGGACAGATATTATGCAGTTTCTGGAAAATGGTGACGAGTAAGGGCTTTGCTAATCAGTGAAGGGAACCAGCCAAATTTTGACCGCCTGGTGTACGTAGTCACCTGGACGTCTCATGGTCTCAAATGATTTTCAAAGTTTAGGTCAGTATAAGATCTGAATGTGTTTGATTGTATGTGTGTACTCACCTGAATGTAATATGGTTTACGTGGACAATGTTTTGTGAGTACTAGGCTGAACGGATAATCTGAATGTTTAATGTTTAGTACTAGGGCTGAATGGATAATCGGAATGTTTCTGAGTGTGTGTGTAGTTAACTGGAAGTGAAATGGTTTATATGGACAGTGTTTTGTAAAGACACTCTCATAAAGTGTTTGTCAGTGTGTAGGTCAGTGTAAGATCTGTATGTGTGTAGTCACCTGAATGTGATATGGTTTACATGGACCATGTTTTGTGAGCACTCTCTCATGAAATGCTTTTCAGAGTGTAGATTAGTAAAAGATCTGAATATGTCTGAATTTAGCAGTAAACCACCCAGGTACGTTCATAAGAGGGTCCCTGTTCCACGTGGGGTTGATAGTGGCATTACTTTGGTTTCTTGAACAACCTGGATTTGATCTGTTTTTATTGTAATATGTATTGTATATTTCTTATTTACACCTGTCTGATTACAAGTATTTCTTTACACTATGTTGTTTTCTTCTTTTGGTATTAACAATACCTTACATGCCAAAAATAGACGTAAGTTTTTTTACTTGTTTGCTCTTTTTGAACCGTTTTAGGGAACCACTGTAAATAAAAAGAAAAAGTTTATCCATTCAAGTGAAGAAACTGATCCGGTTGTCCGCAGTGAAAAGGTATGTTGTATGCCAGGTTAATATTAGCTTGCCCGTTTAGGGTTTTATAGATATCAAAATGTGAATTCAAACTGTCAAACTTTTTCAATCTGTTATTATTAAACGTTAACATAAATTTTCGCCAACAGTGTCAATATCATCGGCTTGTGTGTACAACCGTGTCATCCTTGGACAAGTGTATGCAGTGTGTGGGACCTGTATCGGCCTTCAAATGGCTTGGATACAAGTGCAAAGGTGAGATGCTGTATTTAGTACAGTGGTGAGTGTGTCGCAGAGCCGTTCTGGGTGGGTCGCAGAGCTTGTAGTTAAAAAAAAAAAGGTTACCATCTCAAACTTAATTCCAGACCGCTACATTACTTGAAATGTAAAAGAAAATCCAGTGTTCCCCATGCAAACACATGACTGGTGCTCTGCTGCTCTGCAACTAAATTCTAGGGGAAACACTGAACATCATTGAGGAATGGGAAAACACGGGTTACTTCTAACCTTAGGTCTGTATTGTAATGTTAGTATAACTGCTTTGCATAGAAACCCTAATGAAAAATCATCCTTTGTACATATTTTCGGATAGCATTCTGCATGCTTTTATCCAGAGCGACTTACAAAAATGGGGACATAAGCTACGGGGTGTAGAGGAACACAGAGTAAGCAGACTACCCTCATACATACAAGGAGATGCATGTGCCTAAGTAAGTTTCCTGGAGCAGAGACACTATGGATGCACATACATCCTACACAGGCACAATTATACAAGCATGAGGCAATTAGTTGTTTTGTAAGGTTTTGTTAGGAAGCGAAGTAGTCTCGTAAGAGAAGGGTTTTTACTAGCCTTTTAAAGGTAGCAAGGGATGTCGCTGAGGGATGTCGAAGACGTGTGCCCTTTTGGGTTGATTGAAAACCAGTCGTGTTGCTGCGGTCAGGACCATTTGCAATGGTTTGATTGCACAAGCAGGTACGCTGACTCGGAGGGAGTTGCAATAGTCAAGTAAAGAGGTGACCGTAGCCTGTATCAGGAGCTGAGCAGCATACTGGGTCAGGTACGGTCTGATTTTTCTAATGTTGTACAATGCATGGCAGCAGGACTGTGCTATGGAGTTGGTCTTTGGATAGCAGGGTGGCAGGTTTGCAACAACCCTGCACCACTAGGAGGAATGTGGGTGGGGTTACATAACATAAGAGTAACTACTGCACTCCTGCACCCTCATCTATGGTTGAAATGCCCTTGAGCAAGGCATCTAACCTCACACTGCTGCAGGGACTCTAACTGAAACCCTGTAAAAATAATTGTAAGTCGCTTTGTATAAGAGTGTCAGGTAATATAATGTGTTTTTTTAAATGTTTATTTTGAAGCATCTGTACACTGTAATCATTGGACTTTTATTCATACCATTTCCTAGATGACATTGTGTTCAGTGATGCTGACACTGAGAATGAGTCCGATGAAGGTGACACGGAATCCAGTGGAAAAGACTGGGGAACCAATGAACCTGTCAATGCTGCTTCAGAGTCTACAGTCACAGAGCAAATCCATGACACTGCAGATTTTAGTAAGTTTCCTTACTTTACACTTGTGTTTCTGTTCATGAAATTTATTTTTAATACCTTTTTTCCCTTATTATGTGTTCAGCAGAAACAGTGCCAACATTGACATCTACAGTAAATAAGACTGTTCCTGACTGTAAAGGTAAGGCCAGTTCAATAAACTGTAAACTGTATTTGTAAAGCACAATTCATACAAGATTTAGCTAAACAGTTTGGTAGGAAGACACAAGACAACATCTGTTGCAGCTCAGTAGCGTCAAAAAAAGAGGAAGTTCATTGGGGTGGTGTCGAAAGCTCTTGCTAGTTCTTCCCAGGGAACGACGGGTGAGAAAAAATAGTGGTTATTTGAAATTTAGGAGGAAACCATAACACAGAAACAAGAGGCACGGCCCTTACATTGCCCCCTGCCCATCAGACACTCAGCACTACCCCCCACATACAGCCCACCATCAGCACCCTACGTTCTATATCAGCAGTCATGGTGGCCTTTCACACATTTGCATTGGCATGTTGACGTCTAGCACCATTAAAACAGTAAACTAAAGTGTTTGTGTCTGTATTGTGTGTTTTTCCACAAACAGGAAAAGATGCTGGACCAGAAAATGAGGCAAGAAAAGCACCAAAGAAAGTGTGGTCCAAGGCTGAGGTTAATGCAGTAGTGCGATATTTTAAGGATCACATATCTAAGGGAAAACTGGCAACCAAAATTGAATGTACTCATTGCAAGATGGCTGAAGGGTCTGTGTTGGCACAAAGGACAGTACAAATTATAAGGGACTTTGTAAGGAACAGAGGAGTAGCCGCAAAAAGGGAATCACAGAAAAACAAAATGTAAAATCTGATTTGTATGTGCTGTCCAGTTGTTAGTAAACCTAGTAAAATGAGTAATCTACATGTCATAACAGTTTTATTGACAGCATGAAAAATTTGCTATATAATAGACAGCCTAGTTGAATGTTTAGTGCAAAGATAGAGGGGTAGTCGGTGGAAGACAAAGTTGGGTTCTCTTGGTTATACTTAAACCTCCCTCTTTTATAAAACTTTAGACTTCTGTTTTTCTGTTTAAGGTAATGTTTTGTTTTTTTTTTCAGGTAGAGTTTTTTTTTTGTTGTGTGACAGTACACTGCCTTTTAAGCTGGATGTGGGCAGTAGTTCAGATGTAACAGCACTTCATTGAAAATAAAATAAGTTGTCCTGTTATTCCGTGTTGTCAGGTATGTGTATTCATGTTAATTTATGTTAATTTGAAGATGACGTCATTGTCCAGACAGTGTTTTTTCCTGTCCTCATAAACCACACATTTGCCAAAAAGTGAAATGTCTGCTTAAACCACAACTGGAGCATGGTCATGTGTATGAAGTTCTGTTGTGTGTATCTGAACTCTGAAGTGACCCAAATTTTTCTCATTTTTTTTAGAGTGTTTTAAACTAACTTGCATAGCTCTAGGACCTCGGGAAAGGGTAGTCCACCTAAACCACCTTCGGGCTTGTTTCATGAAAATGTCCGTCTAAATCATATAGGCCCGTATGTGTGTGTGTGTGTGTGTGTGTGTGTGTGTGTGTGTGTGTGTGTGTGTGGATGGTGTATGTGTGAGTGTGTGTGTGTGTGTGTGTGTGAGAGAGAAAGAGAGAGAGAGAGTGTGGATGGTGTATGTGTAAGTGTGTGTGTGTGTGTGAGAGAGAGAGTTTGTGTGCGTGTGTGTGTGTGTGTGTGTGTGTGTGTGTGTGTGTGTGTGTGTGTGTGTGTGTGTGTGTGGATGGTGTATGTGTGAGTGTGTGTGTAAGAGTTTGTGTGTGTGTGTGTGTGAGAGAGAGAGAGAGAGAGAGAGAGAGTTTGTGTGTGTGTGTGTGTGTGTGTGTGGATGGTGTATGTGTGAGTGTGTGTGTAAGAGAGAGTGTGTGTATGTGTTTGGTGTAAGTGTGTGTGTGTGTGTGTGTGAGAGAAAGAGGGAGAGAGAGTGTGGATGGTGTAAGTGTGTGTGTATGTGTGTGTGAGAGAGAGAGAGAGAGAGAGTGTGTGCGTGTGTGTGTGTGTGGATGGTGTATGTTTGAGTGTGTGTGTGTATGTGTGTGCGTGCGTGCGTGTGTGAGAGAGAGTGTGTGTGTATGGTGGCGTAACAAAGGCACCTGTCCCTGGGTCTTTACTGCCTCTCCCCAGACAGGCTGTGTTAAGAGCACAGGTGCCATGCTTTAACACTTTACTTTTGGCACTCACGACTGTCAAGAGAATCCACTGGCAAAACTCACATTTTTATAGCTTTCTTAAGTGTGTGTGTGTGTGTGTGTGTGTATGTGTGTTTGAGCTGTGGATAAATTGCCCCTTTAATGGAAAAATTGCAAAAAATGAAACCTTAAGTGCTGCAGCTTTTGTGTGTTTTTCTTAGTCTGACATTTTAAAGTGGGGTCAAGAGAATCTTTATATTTTTCAATAAAAGAGGAAATGGAAAAAGGCTGTGTTTGTGTGTGTGTGTGTCTGTGTGTGTGTGTCTATCTGTGTGTGTGCATGTTTGTGTTAGGGTGGGTAAAACTGTCAGAATTGTGCCCCTGAGTTATGGCCAGGTTCTGAGACTAAAATATGTGGCCATGATTGGGCTGTCAATCAAAAACCAACAAAAAAAAAGAAAAATAAATCTGTCAGTGCTAGATTGGCCATGTCCTTGAGAAGTAAAGGCAGATATTGTGCTGTCGTTCAGTCTAGCAGTCCACACTGTGTGTCTTGGTTTATTCATGCAGTGGCACTTCACAGAGTCAGCGCAGCCCTCAGTCTCACCCTTGGGGCGAACACACGTAACCGATAAACTGCTTTCGTTCCCTCGCACTAAAAGTTCTGTGCCTGAGAGGGTGGATGGTAAATGCCTGGATGGCCATGTGACAGTGAATGGCTGGATGGCCATGTGAGTGTATAGTATATGCCAGGGTTGTTGTGTACAAGTGGGACCTGTGCTTGTTTGCCTGTTGGGTGTTGTGTGTCTGCGATGGTGGATGTGTGTGCTGTGCTGGTGTTGTTGCGTGGGGTGGTGTACATGGTGTGGGTGGTGCTGGAAGCTGTGGGGTGGTGCACGGTGGGGTCAGAGTGTTGAGGGTGCTGTGGAGGTTGAGGTGGTGTGGGTGGGGTGGAGAGTTGTGGGTAGGGTGGGAAGGGGGTGGGGTGGTGCAGGGTGGGGTGGGGGTGATGAGGAAGAGTTGAGGTGTTGTGGGTGGGCTGGAGGGGGTGGAGGTGGTATGGGTGGTTAGGGTGCTGTAGGGGGTGGAGAGGTGTGGGTAGGGTGGGGAGGGGGTGGGGGAGTTGTAGGGTGTGGTGGGGGTGATGAGGGTGCTGCGAGGTGGTGGAGGTGGAATGAGTGGTACAGGGTGCTGTGGGGTGGTGCAGTGGGAGTGGTGTGGGGTGCTGTGGGGGTTGAGGTGGTGTGGGTTGGATGGAGGGGTAGGGGTGGTGCGGGGTGCTATGGAGGGGTAGGGGTGGTGAGGGTGCTATGGAGGGGCAGGGGTGGTGAGGGTGCTATGGTGAGGTGTGGGTGGTGAGGGTGCTATGGTGGGGTGCTGAAGTCCTGTGCCAACGGTGGCAGGGAGTGGCTCAGCAGGTGGGGGCTCATCCTCCCTGCCGCTGCTCTCAGGTGAGGCAGCTTATGTCCCCTGGCAGAACATCCCTCTTTCCCTCTTCTCCTCCCTCGCTCCCTTTTCTCCTCCCTCTCCTCCTGCCTCTCTCTGACTTTTCTCCTTTCTTTCTCTTCACTTCCCCCTCCCCTCTTTTCCCTCTTCTATCTCACTCTCCCCTTGTCTCTCTCTGTCTTCCTCTCATCCTCCCTCTCTCCATCTTCTCCTCCCTCTCCTCTCTCATCCTTCCTCTCCTCTCTTTCTCGCTCCCTCTGTCTCTCTCTGTCAGCTTCCCTCTCTCCATCTTCTCCTCCCATTTTCTCTACCTCTCTTCCCACCTCTCTCTATCTCGTCTCCTCTCTGTCTCTCTCCAGCTGCTCTTCCTCCTCCTCCCTCTCTCTCTCTGTTTCTCCCTCTCCTCCTCTCTTTTGGTCCTCCGTTTTCCCTCTTTCAACCTGCTGCTTCCTGCCTGTCTGTCTGACTGTCTGTCTCTTCCTCCTCCTCTAAACCCCACCCTCCACCCCCAGCTCATACACCAGTAACACCACCGCCTCCACCTCCCTTGCCGTCAAGGCAGTAGTCATCTAGGGATGCATTAGTCACTGCCCCTGGCCCCCACCCCCTAGACTACACCCCCCCGCACTCACCCCTACCCCCACCCCCCAACATTTGTCCTCTCCCCAAGCCTTGGTGGCAAAAACAAAAGGGGGGTAGGGGGAGATGGAGGCGAGAGAGAGAGAGAGAGAGAGAGGAGGAAAAAGAAATGAGATGGCAAAGACGGCAAAAGCAAAAGGGCAGGTGAAGTCATTCTCTCAGCCCGTGGCACACTTGGAGTTTTGGGAGGAAAAAAGGAGAGGGGGTGGGGGGGGGGTGGGGCCAGGGAGACAGCTTGCTTTTTTTCTTTCTTTAATTCTGATCTTCCTCATGAATAATGCAGAGGAGATTCACACACATAAACACACACACACACACACACACACACACACTAGTGCTCTCTATGTGCATCATCCCTCCTCCACTTGTCTTGTCTGTCTCTGTTATTTTTCATTTCATGTTTTTTTCTCTCCTGCCTGTCTGGTTCTGCAGCGTCTTGTGTCTTGATAAACATGAAGTCTTCGGCCGAGGCTATTTTCTTCTCAGCAGATAACTTGATTTAGCAGTTTTTCTTTTTTTTTAAAAAAGCTCTTACAAATGCTCTGACAAATCTGTTTTTGGAAAGGGGACGCCTGAGGAGGATAGAGGGAGACAGAGAGAGAGAGAGAGAGGGAGAAAGAAAGAAAGAGGCAGAGTAATCATTTAATGACCCATCCAAAGTGCCACATCAGTGAGGCTTTTTTAGGATATAGTTGGAGGGGCCAGGCCATTTTGTAATCCTTTCACTTGTTTCTAATCCTTTCACTCTTTTAGGAGGGGAAAAGTGACCTGCATGATAATGTACCACTGAACTCAGTCTAAGGACAATTCTGTTCCCCTCTCTTCAGAGTAAGTTGCACGGAAACTAGTA
>CM050217.1:11630000-11640000 GCA_027475355.1 Coilia nasus
ACATTTATTGTTGTTTTTCTTCCCGTGTTACTTTAGGGGCTTCGTAGAAAGTTGCCTTGTGAAATAAATAAAATAAATAAGTAAATAAATAAGTTCCCTACATCTGGCCCTCCACGCGTTCTCTGCCATGTTTTTTTTCCCATTGTTTATGAGGCGAACTTTGTTTGCTGCTGATGTTTCGTCGCTGGTGTTTCCAGCTGGACGTTCTGTGGACTTAGCCCAAATCAGGGACAGATCAGTCTTTTTTTCCATTCAGCCATGACAAAAAGTAATTACAGATCCCTTCTGAGAAAGCAAATCCTCCATCTGAGGCTTACTGTGTCCTGTTTTGTGATTCGTGGCTTGTGGAGCTGGCGTTGTTTGCCATGTTGTGGTCATGTTCTCAGTGGACTGATGAGAAGATCTGCACCACACCAGAGCCAGATGAATCACTGAGTCTGCCTTCTTTAGGGCACTTTTCCCTTAATAGTAACCCGACTCGAACTGTACATTTTTACGGTGCTTGGGGAAGTTTATAACTTTAATTAAAGCAGTTCATTTAGCCACTGCTGAGACGTGTGTACGTGTGTGTGTGTCTGTGTGCACATGTATGTGCATGTGGTGTGTGTGTGTGTGTGTGTGTGTGTGTGTGTGCATGTGTGCATGTGTGTTTGAGTGAGAGGGTTTGCGGGAATAGCGTTATATTTTACATTAGGAGTCACGCATATAAAACACACAGATGTCAACACCTCGCTGGTGTTTGGGCCTGATGCGTCCCATGAGTGAGATAGGAACCTTTAATGGTTTGTTTGCTTTGGAGTCTGTCACAACTATTTTTAGACTTTTGCTGGCCGAGCGCTCAGGAAAAGCAGGTCCAGTTGTACTTTTTCATTTAGGTGAGGTTTTCGGGCAGCACTACGGATTTTACACACACACACACACACACACACGCACACACACACACTCATATATTAATTAATGTACCCTGTTATATCCAAGGCAATATTCTCTTCCCGAAAAGAACAGAAATGTTCCAGATAGTTTAGTGCCTTGATATGAAGCCCCGGACGTGGTAAGCCACATTACTCAAGTCTAGCGGATAAGCCAACGATTGAGCAACAGACTTCCCAGAAGAAGAAGGCGAAAGACGTCTTCGGCTCATCCACAATAGGGTACAAACACTTGGCACTCTCACCTCCTGTCCTGACGCTTTTACCTTCAATTAGTTGCGTCAGCCATCTGCATTGTGCAGTGCATTTGGAGAATTAGTGCGGCTGATTAATTTCGGTCAGTCATTTTTTTCTGCACGCGACTTGGCCTTAATCAGTGGGCCCCCCCCCCTCTCTCACACTCTCTCTCTCTCTCTCTCTCTCTCTCTCTCTCTCTGCCAAGCCACCATCGCTCTCCGCAGACCTCTTGCATGAAATTACCATCTGATCAGGAACGGTGGCACATGTTTCAGCCCTGTCCATTAATTTGTTTCTGGTCTGAACAATGTCCTGCAGTTAGACTCCTGCGCGGCCTAATGCACCATGCCTGGCGCTCCTCTCCCTAAGCCTTCTGGGAAACGCTTCATCTGGCAGGGCCATTCTGTCTGCAGCTGCGTGCCTGTGTGTGTACGTGTGTGTGTGTATGTGTGTGTGTGTGTGTGTGTGTGTGTGTGCAACACAAAAACAGAGAGAGACAGGGTGTGTGTGTGTGCATGTGTGTACTGTATACTGTATGTGTGCGTGAGAGAGAGTGAGAGAGAGGGTTTGTGTGTGAGAGACAGAGTGTGAGAGTGTGTGTGTGTGTGTGCGTGTATGCGTGACAGAGAGAAAAAGAGTGTGTGTGTGTGAGAGAGAGAGAGAGAGAGAGAAAGACAGATTAAGTGTGTGTGTGTGCGTGTATGCGTGACAGAGAGAAAGAGTGTGTGTGTGTGAGAGAGAGATAGAGAAAAAGAGATTGAGTGTGTGTGTATGTGTGTCTGAGCGAGAGTGTGTGTGTGAGAGAGAAAAAGACAGTGTGTGTACAGTACGTGTGTGTGTGAGAAAGAGAGAGTGTGTGTGCATGTATGTGTGTGTGTGTGAGAGAGAGAGTGTGTGTGTTTGTGTGTGAGAGAGAGAGAGAGAGAGAGAAAGAAAGAAAGGCCTACTGAGAGGGCCAGAAGCATTAGCATGCTTCCAAATGAGTGCATCCTTCTGGGGATTTCCCTGAGTATGTCTAATGGAAAGAATCTCAAAAACAAGTTTTGTTCTCAACTCGACAAATCCTGTTCCTCCATCCCCCTCCATCTGCATTGCCCTTTTCCATTTCATCACCGTAATAGCAGGCATTGTTGCTCACTTATGGGAATATACTGACGTCCTTTATACAGGAATGTGTTTTAATAAGGGCGGTTTTATTATAATACCACTCCTATTAACATTTGTATAATTCATAAAACCATACATGCAAGAAACCATAGAAATAATTGATTTTCTAAAAAAAAAAAAAAAAAAACTTAATGTTTAATCAGTCGAAGAGTTTTTGTGATGCACTTTGAAGGTTCGCTTAGTTGTAGACATGTTTTGGATCGCTGCACCAAAACTCGTCATGCAGCCGACCGTGTCTCCTGGCCCCCCAGCACAAATCATCTCTCGGAGGAGCCGGGGCTACCTTGATCCTCATCTCCCAGGAGGCCTGACGTGTCCGCGATGTCTACATGCTACTGTAAGCCGGGCGGAAGAGGCTTCCGTGGCCTCCTAATGATTCTGACAGGCGGACGTTCCTGACTCGGCCTTGTCCTGCGTTGGCTTCTTTTTTTTTCTTTTTGATCCTTGCTGCATAACATGCGTACTTAGCCTGGTAAACCTGCCCCTCGTACATCATTTCATTTTGTACAGAGGGTCTGGACCGGAATCTCTTGAGGGTCATTTAGTCGGATCAAGGCAAGACCGATCCAATCAGCAAACAGGTGTGTTCGTTAGCTGTGGTGTTGACCTTGTGTGCTACATTGAAATTGTAGTGTGTAGGTAGCCTAATTACATACGTGACGACCAGGCGTTAGCGATTGGGTAAAGTCAGAGCCACTTTTTTTTTACTTCAGCAGAGTCCACACCTCCAGGAAGAAATCGTTTCTGACGGTGTCTGGTCCAGACCCTCTGTACAAAATGAAATGAAGTATGAGGGGCTGGTTTACCAGGCTAATGCGTACTCAGCTCACCCTGAGTCTGAGTGAGCGGGCCTGCCTGCTCTTGTAGCTGACTCAAGCATCTTGAGGAGGGTTGGGTGAGGGTGGATTGTGGGATTGGGTGGGGGTAGAGTGGGTGGATGTGGGGGTGGATGTAGGGGTGGAAAGAGGAAGGCCACTGTCAGGTGCAGTGCCACAGGGGGTGTTTTTGTGGGTGCTTTGATCAGGCTTCAGCCATCAACGTTGATGTTGGCGTCCCATACATGCACAAACCCAATGATTCAGAAAGAGAAGAGGAGCGAAAGGCAGGCACTGCCTCAGGTCCAATTGGTGGAGACAGGAAACACAGGTCTCCATGGCAATATAACCTCTCTTCACCTCCCAAGCACCTATTTATTTTATTTATATATATATTTCATTCTGTTTTATCCATTCTATGTATTGTTTTCAACCTTTTGTGTCTTGATATGGTGTGTGGAAAATTGTGTGTGTTGGTGTACATGTCTTACTGCTGCAAAGCTATTGCCCTACTTGGGGCAAATAAAGACATACTACTATTACTACTACTACTACTACTATAACTACTACTACTACTACTACTATTACTACTACTACTACTACTACTACTACTATTACTACTACTATTACTACTACTACTACTACTACTATTACTACTACTACTACTACTACTACTACTATTACTACTACTACTACTACTACTACTACTACTACTACTATTACTACTACTACTACTGTTACTACTACTACTATTACTACTACTATTACTACTACTACTACTACTATTACTACTACTACTACTATTACTACTATTACTACTACTACTACTACTACTATTACTACTACTACTACTTTTATTACTACTACTATTACTACTACTACTACTGTTACTACTACTACTATTACTACTACTACTACTATTACTACTACTACTACTACTACTACTATTACTACTATTACTACTACTACTACTACTACTATTACTACTACTACTACTTTTATTACTACTACTATTACTACTACTACTACTGTTACTACTACTACTATTACTACTACTACTACTATTACTACTACTACTACTATTACTACTTCTACTACTACTACTACTACTATTACTACTACTATTACTACTACTATTACTACTACTACTACTACTGTTACTACTACTACTATTACTACTACTACTACAACTACTACTAATATTACTACTACTACTACTACTGTTACTACTACTACTATTACTAATACTACTACTACTACTATTACTACATGTACTACTACTATTACTACTACCATTACTACTATTGCTACTATTATCCCATTCTGCCTGTCCTCGTCCCCTCCTCCCTGTTCCTCGGCCCGTTCCATGCTGAGCTCAGCTGATCAGTCCAGCCTCCACCAGCACAGACATGGGCAGGGACATTAGTGCCAAAATTACTTTAAAATAGTTGCAATCCATTGGGCCTTGTTTCTGTTGCTAAAATAAACAATTGTGCTCACGACTTAATTCTGCCTGCACAAACGATGCACAAATGAACAGAAATAATTTTGTACTGATTTTCAACACATGGGGTGCCACCTTCACACAGGTCTGCCACCTCCTGCAGTGTCTTGCTAAACTGACTGTGACATAAAGTACCAGAGCTAGTCAGGTTACCCACAGATGAAGGGGCAGGGGTCTGGACAAAAACAAATGGCCTAAATAAACCAAACGACGTGTGCATTGCACTTTTGTGCAGTCACATTTGTAAAGACTGGTGGTTTGGCAGTGAGTGGAATAGGAGTACCCTCATCCCCCACCCCCACTGTCCCTAGCAGCTGTGCTGCCATTGTGCGCCTCATTTCCGCTACCCTCGGACGTCAAGTGGGGACCCCACCACCATCTGACCACCCTGAACCAGCTCCACCCCCCACACCCACCCCAGCCGCCCCCAACACCTTCTCCCCAAGCAGCTGTGCGCTGCCCTCGTGTCCCCCCATTTCCGCTGCCCTTGGACGTCAAGCGGTGACCCCTCCGCCATCTGAGCACCCCAAACACCCCCCACACCCCCTTCATTGCCCACCGCAACCACCCCACCCCCAGTTCCTCTTCTCTGTTCTCCTTGAAATCTCGCCAAGCCAAATTGCAGGCGTATGAAATCAATGGCGGACGGCCCATCCACTGATCCACTATTGATCATCCTCCTGCGCAATTATCTGGGAAATTATTCAAACTCCACAATTTGGTCCATGCAGGTTGGGCGGCCCCATTAATCAGCGGGGCGGCGTTTGTGCAGGATGACTAACTTCCTTCAGACCATGGGGGCTGGTGGGGTGGCGGACGGGGGTGGCGGACCGGGGTGGCAGTAGTGGGGGGTCATCTTCGCTCACCCTGGTCCTCTGTCTGCCATGCGCATCAAGTCAAAGCCATGCATGGACACACACACACATGCGCACACACAGTCGCATGGAAAAGACATCAGTATGCACACACACTCACACATGTGCATGCATCTTTAGCCAAAAAACACATACACCTTTGTACAGGCACACACACTCTGTTGAATGCATTCATATGCACATACCTAACTCAGGAAGTCAGACACACACACACACACACACACATATATCCAGTATATATCCGTATATATCCAGACAAACTAATTCAGATAGATGCTCTTGTATGCACACACCTGTGTATACATACTCACACACGCGCACACACATAAGCACACATACAGCACCCAAATATTTACAAAGACCATCTTGTGTCTCCCACAGACAAAGACTGTACTGGCATACACACTCTCTCTTTCTTACACACACACACACACACACACACACACACACACACACACACACACACACACACACACACACACACACACAGAAAGCCATACATAGCTAAACACATACAGTAGAT
The DNA here is from genome assembly GCA_027475355.1 of Coilia nasus. Classification (NCBI taxonomy): domain Eukaryota; kingdom Metazoa; phylum Chordata; class Actinopteri; order Clupeiformes; family Engraulidae; genus Coilia; species Coilia nasus. Next base: position 11,636,051 of record CM050217.1, read on the forward strand.
CAGTGCATATCCCCAGACATACACACACACACACACACACACACACACACACACACACACACACACAGATATTTCACACACAGATAATTGCATCCTGGCATAGCTACAAATGCACACACTGGAACACAGAGACAAACAGCAAACACACATACACCACACACACACACACACACACACACACACACACACACACACACACACACACACACACACACTCAGACATGTTGTGACACTTGGTCCAGCCCCTACTCTCCCCCTCTGCGGTGCACAATAATGTGCAAATCAGACTCTGTGGAGGGAGAAAGAGAGAGAGAGTGCCTGTCTGCGGTGTGCATGTGTACGTGTGTCAGCGTGTGTGTGTGTGTATCTGTCAGAGACAGAGAATATGTGTGTCAGCGCGCGCGTGTGTGTGTGTGTGTATCTGTCAGAGACAGAGAATAAAAAGCCTTAATGAGACAAGAATATTTGAATAAGAATCACCTCCACCAGATAGCATCTCCCATCTCCTCACTGTTGTTCCAGTGCCTTACCTCTCTAAGCCCCTCTTTCTTTCTGCCTCTTCCTCTTCCTCCTTTATGCCACCTCTCCTCCCCTGCCATCCCTGGTACCCCCACCCAACCCCTCCTGCCCCCCTCCAACCTCCATTCACCTCCACTCCCCTACTGCCACCCCTCTCTCTGGCTTGTCAAGCAGGCAGCCGGAAGCATCAGACGCCGGGCGGATCTGTCATGCTGTCATGGAGGTGGCACAATTAAAAGAGTGCTCGGGATTCAGGTGGGAATTAATGATGGCACTGTAGGATTTTAAGAGCATCCAGGGGCTTCATTTATTTTGCTGGCTCGGCTGTGACCTTGGCTGCCTCGTCCCCTCCATCCCAGTGAGTGATGGGGGGAGGTGCGCTGTCTGTCTCCCCAGATTTTTTTTTCATTGTTTTTTTTGGTATGACAGATATGTCTCCCTCGCAGGTGCCCCACACAATGTGTGTGTGTGTGTGTGTGTGTGTGTGTGTGTGTGTGTGTGTGTGTGTGTGTGTGTGTGTGTGTGTGTGTGTGTGTGTGTATCTGTCTGTGGATGACGGTTCATCTATAACATTCCCCACAAAGGCATAATCACAATGTCATTTTTTGTGACAAGGTGAATGTCTCTTTCATTCAGGCTCGAGACTGTTCTTTTGTTGGCACATCGCATTAAAGAGGCTGCATCAGAGCACAGTGTTCCAACTCAAACAAACAGTCATCTGCATGAGCTAATCTCATATGTTCACAATGCAGCATAGGCACGGTCAGATTTGTTCCCTGAGCCTGGTAGGGTCAGCGGCTTCCACATGTTAATCAGCGTTTGCTATTTACTCACCTTTTTGCTTTACATTCAGCCATTGTTCAACAGATACAATAGCCTTTCCATGACAGCGAATCAGCAATACATTCGCTGAGACAATCTTTGCATGGCCAGTGTGTTAATGAGGAGAATCAACGAAGGACAGAACCAAGGTCACACAATGCACAAAACTCCTAAAGGACACTCTAATTGAGCTCGCAGGCTTTGACAGCCATGTGTCCTCCGCACGGGTTTGGTTTAAGTGACTAAGCCACACACACACACACATGCACACACACACATGCGTGCAGATGCACACACACACACACACACACACACACACACACGCACACACACATATGCACATGCACACACATACACATGCACGCACACACACACGCACACACACACACAAGCTCGTAGGCTTTGGCCAACAACAAAGACACCATTACCACATTGCCATACCTGGGGCCTGCTCATTAACACACACTGACACACAGCAGAGTACCTACATCTGAAAGAGACAGGGCTTCTTTTCAGGGGAAATGCTTCATTCCACACACACACACACACACACACATTGGTTCTCTCATCAGTAGGAAAAGCATTTTTATTGCTGTTGAGTTGTATTGATCTCTGACCCACGTGATGAAAATGGGGAGAGGTGGGCTGGTGGGGTGGAGGGGGTGGAGGGGTGGAGGGTTGCCCTGACAGATTAGGAGAAGAAGAAGAAAAGCCCTGGGACTCGGAGAGGTCAGATAACCTCAGGGCAATTTATGCGTTTTCTGGTCAAAGTGCCCTGAGAGAGATGGCTCTCTTTTGTTTGTGCACCTTTCAGTTTGGCATTTTGGTCAATCACATGGGTTTTTTTTCAACCTTCAACTCCTTTCCCATCACCCCTTCTCAGAGCCACTGCAGCTCCCAGGGGGTGAGTTAGCACCAGCCATCAGTCTTCACAGCCAGGCTGATGCAATGCAAATGTGTCACACGCGCAGCAGGTCTCCAGGCAGCCTGCAGTAATTTACGGCTGAACGGATCAGATAAATCTTTCTCGATACACCCAACACATCACAATGGTTCTCAAATACCCATCAAATCATTTGCGTGGCCCGTAGTAGCAATCAATTCTGTGAAACATCAGATCAGTACGAAGCCAGGACCATTGTGGCACATTTTATGGCAAACATTTAAATGACATAGCGCTGTATGTTTCACCTCTAATACGCACCAAGAGGGCAGATAAAATGGCAGCACCATTACACCACATGTGCTTCCCCAGCCTCGTATGAGAAGTATCTATGATAGCAGTGAAGCGTATCTATGGTGATCATGGGGGTCTCCATTATGCCGTCAAGGAATAAAGTATGGCTCAGGTGAGGTTATCATTATGAGCGCGTTATGTGTGTGAATATGCCATAAGCTAAGCCTCCATCCACCCCACATCCCCCTATCCTCTGTGATTCATGAGTGCCCCTGGAGTTCTGGAATCTTCCGACCCCATGCCTCCCCTGTCTGCTCATATATTTATGTTATCTATTCTTTTAGATATCACCCTTCCAGTAGTGTGTCTCAGTAGCTCGTAAGATTGGATATCTGTTCTGAGTCACAGACTGAAACTGCTCAGGGGTTGGTGGAGGTGGTAGTGGAAGTGGGGTTGGAGGGTGGGTGGAGGGCAGTGGTTGGGGGGGGGGGGGGGGTATTCACTTGTACACACGAAACAAGGCTTCCCAGCTGCCAAGATACATCCTTCATATTAAGTGAAAGAAACCTTCTCTCCGCACCAGCCAACCAATTCGCCTGATCCAGCCAACGCCTCCACCCCGTCCCCCCTCACCTCCATCTTGTTCTTCGCTCTAATTGGAAGGTCACAGGCGATGTAGCTGAAACAGGTCCATAATTAGCTCCCTTGAATCATTCTTAACCTGTTTAAATGACTCGTGTGACCCAGCAGTGACATGGTGGCTTTCTGATGGGTATTCATCACAGGGGGGAACGGCGCTGACATCTCTGGCTGCCATCAGCAGAGGTGTGTGGCAGGGAAACACTGAGCTGCTCTCGTCTCGTCTCGTCTCAAAGGTGTGACATTTTATAGATTCCTGATAACGTCTCGCCTCGCATCAGGGCAATGGCAGCTGTGGTATTTTGAGTCAATAGCCTAATTCAGTTATTTGAAGGAAAAAAAAAACGAAATTCTGCGAAGAGTCATAACTCATGCCCAATCATAGACTCTGTTCTTGTTCACTTTGGGTATCAGTGAAAGCTAGATAGACATTGTGGTAGGGTGAAATTAAATTTGCGTAAAGACCACCTATTGTGTAACAATTTCTCCCATCTATCACTGAGGTTGTACATCGCAACCAACTAAATGGTATTCCTTAACCCACCCCCTTTCTAAATGTGGTTTTCCTTCTACACTAGCCAAGATATGTCAACAACACAATGTCATTCAACCAAACGTCTTTTCCGTTATTATTTTAGCTGATGAGAAACACAAAAGGTGGCGCCATATTTCCTGAGTTTTGTCTCCAGGCCTATGATCTGGTTAGGGACTTGGTGTTGGGATTGAAGGGTCGCAGGTTTGAATCCTGTACCAGTAGGAAGAATATGGGTGGGGGAGTAAATAACTAATGCTC
>CM050217.1:11645000-11665000 GCA_027475355.1 Coilia nasus
TGCATTTTGACCTGCATTACCAATGCTAAGCACTTGCACAGGGACCTCTTTCTCTTAATTCCCTCACCCTCCCCAATCCACACACACACACAGACACCGAGCACAATATTACACACGCTCTCATTAAGTACATTTGCATGACTATGGATAGCGGTTTGCCTGGGTAAACTGGAAAGCCTGTTATCATGAATGTATTCCACACACTTATTGTGTGTGTAGTTTCTAAAGCAGGGGGGCCAATTCATACTCATTCATTCATTCATTCATTCATTCATTCATTCATTCATTCATTCATTCATTCATTCATTCATTCATTCGTTCATTAAACCCAAATCAGCTCTGCAAGCACATCTCTGGAGCACATGGCCAACCTGGACACTGGAGCGGACATAGGTTTTCTTTTGGTTGAGGGGTGAAGAAGTCTGTGTGTGTGTGTGTGTGTGTGTGTGTATGTGTGTGGTTTGAGGGGTGAGGGGGGCAGTTGAAAGTGTATGTATTCACTGACCAACATGGTAGATGCATTTGAAAAGAAGAGCATGTATGTATTCATACCCCGTGCATTAATCCCACAGTCAGAAAAGCACACTTTCTACCCCTTTCAAATTCAAATTAGAAAAAAAGTGTTATCATTCTACAGAATGTATAATGAAAGTTTCATGAAGCCATTTGGGCCTTGAGTCTGAATCACTGCAGAAAGCACACATACCGTGAATATGTTGTTAATAACAGCCTTCACTATAACGCATGTCTGGCCCTGCTTCCGACAAATGGGCTTCGAAGTGCTTTGTATCGTGATCACTTTCCTGACTGTCAGTCCTGAGCACATAAGCATAGAGCGTAAAGCATGAAGCAATTAGCCCCAACAGCAACTGTCCGGATGAGCCGCCCAGTGGCGTATGCATTCGTTTATTCAGACAGGCTTTTTACCACAGCAGTGGCCTGCCCACCCACTAGCTGAAACAAGACCACCTGCCGCTCCTGTGGGTCACCGGTGACTCCTGCGGATGCCTCCTGGTGATACTCCCTCCGTTTCAACTGTAGCCGTAACTCCTCCAAAATATGGCCACCCACTCTCCTTCAGTTAGGATGAAATGGTGTTGGGAGGTGGTGTGGTGTGTGTGTGGGGGGGGTATTTCTTCTCCTTGTCAGAACTCTTGGAAAAGGTTATCTCTGAGCACAGATGGGGCTGCTACCAGTGCCAGTAATCCCCCCCCCCCCCCCCCCCCCCATTTTAGGCTCCAGAACGCTCTGTGTTCTCAGGCGCAGAGCTTTAGCGAAGGTCCAAAATATGCTGATTTGACTCTCTGGCCAAACAGCCTCGGTAAATATTTTCGTTTGAGCGATTCGTCTGGAGCCATTTGGCCAGGCTGAGAGTGAGTGAAAAACAGAGAGAGAGAGGGAAGGAGGGAGAGAGAGAGAGAGAGAGAGAGAGAAGGGGCAGAGGGATTTGGGAGGATCCGTAGAGGCTTTCTGTTTGAAATGCATGCATCCGAATGGCTTCTCGGTGTGAAAAATCATTGTGCTTCCACACCAGCGAGGCGTTTTTATGCCTTATGTGCTGCACAGGCATACGATTTACTGGGCTACTTCCACCACACGTGGTACATGATGAATCTTAAATCCTTCCTCGAAAATGAGTTTCTCACAGTCTTGTTCATTAACGTGGCTTAAATCTACAGTCCCTTATTTTCATGTGAATGCTCACTAATACTGCATAAGCCATTAAGAGTACATTTACATGTTTTTATTACATATTGATATAATAAACCTTCCAGGTGTGTCTACAAGAAGCAATATGTTTTCTTTAACTGACTTTTTAAAATATTAATTTTGCTGGATTAGGTTCAGCTGACTTTAAACCCAACCTATATGACCGTGATGCTTCCAGCTAACTGGAGGATCTTGTTACAGTAATTGGTACCAACGGTGCAGGAAGTGAGAGGTAAAACACGGTCCATTCCACAGCAAATCGCCCACAGGAGAAGCCCTCTGATTGGCTGCCGTGTGTCAGCGGGTGGGCATAGGAGGGTTCAGGGGACGACTTAATGCAATACTCCGTGGACCAATTAGTGCGAGGAAGCCGGCCCGCCCAGGTGTTGGCGAGCTCACGAGTGCAATTTTCACGGCTGTGCACCAGTGAGGCAGCAGTAATGCAGCCCCAAAAAGGTCGGGTGGGGTGGGGTGGGGTGGGGTGGGAGGAGGGGTGCGGTTGAGGGGACGGGGATGGGGGATGATGGGTAGTAGGATGAAACTCGACTTCAAAAGCTCCAAGGGGATAATGTGGAATTATTGTCGCGGAGCATGCGGTGATCCCATGCGTACAACCCGCTCATCTCCGACAGAGAGGCTTACGCATGCAAATAGATCCCAACTGCTACAGGGGCCATGGCCTCATTGGCAGATAGTTCACTGAAAGGCCTTTCACCAGTAAGAAGTCTATTTTAAAGGTGTCATTGCATCGTTTTTTCATTAATTTTGCGGTGGTCTCCAGTATTAATTCTTGCCCGGTCTCGGTTTTGGTAAAAAAAAAAATGCTTTACTGCTGCTGTTTCAGGCTGTTCTAGATTGGTGGAGGAGATGGTGTGGGGAGAATGACTATGCAAGTCACAGGCTTCTATCATTCAAAGTCCATTCAGTCAGGATGTGTGCTGCAACGAGACTCTTCCGGTATCACAACTATGGCATGACTTTTTGTAATTCTCAAACTTACGTCACTTAGTTTGCCCTTTTCTTATTCGCTTGTTTTTCTGCCTATATTCTTTCATTGACTAATGGAGGAAATCAGGGTAAAAGAAAATTTTCACCTGCAGCATGCATATGCAGCTCTGAGTGACCTATCGTATTTCCAAAAGAGCAAGTACTTTCTCGGGGAATGACACCTTTAAAGCCAAACATTGGGATAGGTCAAGTTTGGCTGCTGTAGCCTCCTCTTGGATGAGATAATCTCATTTTGCAGTATGACATTGATGTTGGAGCATGTGATGCTGGTTGGTAAGGCCTGTGGGCCATTTGGGTTGGGGAGGGGGCGATCTGGGCCACTTCCTAAAACATCAGACTCCCCTCGTGCTTCCCTTTCCCATTTAGCCACATTAGACAGGCGCTGCTGGGCCAGTGTGCTCAGGCTCTTGCGCACGTACCCTAATTGGACTTGAAGGCTAAACTCATTGTTTTGGGTTTTTTTGGAGCCCAGACTTTCCTTCTGGTTTTCCTCTGTTGTTATCAGAGCCGAGCGAGTGGTAAGTCGCCCAGGCATAATCTACTATGCAGATGGCGAAATGTGCTGACGAAATCATATTACGGGGCGGCTGCATGGCACTTCAAATGCACCCGGTGTTACTGTGAGGTCTCGGCACGGTCCAGTTCTCAAATGCCACTTCATTCAATCCTCCCATGTGACTATAGAAGGACCTGAATTTGAGAAGCATTTTTCTTATTATTTACTTTAACAAAAGTTCAGCTTGTTTCTTGCCATACTAAAAACGTAAAGGTGCTATATGTAGGATTCTGGTAGAAATTGGCAGCTTACTTCCATCAAATTTAAAATACTCTAAGGTGTTGCCAAACAGGCAACACAGAAAATCAAAACATAAACAGAATTTGTGGGATGTAAAGTAAGGTTTACGCTGTGAACATTCTATCTGTACTATTTTTTGTCAGTGAAATTAGTGTTTCAACTTAACATGTTACCTTAATCTCTAGTGACATATCATGTGCATTTTATGGTTATTTGCTGTAAATTTCTTCAAGATGTAGGACCTTTAAAAATGCATGGAGACAATGTTATGGACTTTGTAGGTATTAGAAGTCACTGGAGCAAGACAATGGTTTGTCTACAGACCCTAATGACTGCTGTATCCTTTCTCTGAGGTGTTCAAAGGCTCCATGCACTCTTATCATGCTGAATATACACACCCTCTTATCTCTTCTCATGCTCGTCACAGATTAAGCAGAATTGTTTTTATCTGATAGGAATAGCCAATGGAGAGGTGACACAGTATCAGATGCAGATATATTATCGAGCCCAATCTGTGCAAATGCACACCCTTTAACGGAGATCGCTCATTGGTTTGCCTGCCAGCTGCCTGGCCCCCTCCCTAAAACAGTGAAAGCCCCCCTCATTTAAATTATAACCTGACAGAGTGGGACAGCCAGTCTTGTGATAGGTTTGGAGGGTTGGCTTGATGCATTCTGCAGTATAGTCTACTTGAGTAGAGTAAGACCAATGTATGTCGTGCGCAATGTGTTACTTATTGTGAACAGAAGCCTCATTATGGTGCAGAAGCTAACACCTTGGCCACAGAGGGGGAAGGGAATGTAAGTGTGTGTGTGTGTGTGTGTGTGTGTGTGTGTGTGTGTGTGTGTGTGTGTGTGTGCGTGTGTGGGAGCGTGAGCAAGGTTAGAGATGTGCATCCTGCATTAAGCAGCACTTCAGGGAAGGCCTAAATGCTTCTTCATCAGTAAGCAGTGAATTATTCATCTGTTCCTGCAGTCCAAGCAAAGCGTAGTGTATACACACGCATGTACGCACACATACACACACACACGCACACACACACACATACACACACACACACACACACACACACATACACACACACACACTGTAGACGGTCCTGGAGAGTTCATCGGCTAGTGAATAATGAAGCATGCCACTCACGGTTGCAATGTCAAGAAGGGCCCCCTTGTTAAAAAATGCAATGTTTGTGACATGAATCTAATTTCCTTCCCATTTCGTCTGGGTGAATGCGGGGACAAGGTCTGGGAAAGACAGAGAAAGGGACAGAGAGAGGAAGAGGAAGAGGAAGAGAAAGAGAAAGAGAAAGAGAAAGAGAGGAGTGCAGCAGTGAACTGTAGCTCGGCTCACGCCTAATCCTTCAGGAAAGACATTCTTTTCTTTTCAGCCTCCGACATTGAGCAAGGGCCATAGCAGAGCTCCTCTCCTGGACACGTATGAGAGGAAATGACTTCAGCAGACTTCCAATGAACCAGAGGATTGTCTCCAACCCCCCAAAAAACACTGTCTCTCTCCACAGAAAATGGGCTCTGACACAAAGAATGTACATAGTTGATCATACGTATGTGGTCAGACCCTTTCACCTGAATTAAATTATTGGGTGCATAAAAAACATATAGAGAAACTAAAGTCAAAGTCAAAGTGTACTTTATTGTGAAATCACTATGTAACAGGCATTACACAGAGGACTGAAATTGCATTTCACCAGACACCAAATGTGCAATTTAAACTAGAAACACACACACACACACACACACACACACACACACACACACACACACACAGAAACACACAGCTACACTCACGGACATGGTATACAGCAACTAAAACTAGTCCTAAAACACCACTAGATTTATGATGTTTTGTTGGATTGTAGACTTAGATTGTAGATAAAACTGCTAGGCGAAGGAGAACTCAGACAGGCTTTTGGGCATACACAGATATTCCTCTAGCAGAGTAGGTCTTCAGTGTCTGGGTGAAACAGAGATGAAGTTACTCGTGGGGCAACAAATCTATCGGATGGATCCCTTCATGTGTTTTCATCATTGTGCTGACCGATGGCTTTATTTGATCTTCAAAATGTGAAGCGCAGACACTGTCACTGCTTTGCTAATCACACAGCTGCAAACCCCCCCCCCCCCTCCCCTTCTCTTCTGGAAAAGTACCGAACGGTTGAAACAAATGCCATTTCCTCCAGCTCAGCTATTCCCGACCCCAATCCCGCTGTTCTCCAAAAAACATAAGCTAAGGGTGGGGGTGTAGAGAGTGAAGAGAAACCGCAACCTTGAACCCCAGTGTTGGTTCGTTCCTGTGGATCAGACACCTGTCTTCCTACCCGGCAAAATTCAACTGTCCTGAGTTATTGCCCTCTCTTGATTTATGGGGCCCCAAGGGGCTTCCAGGGCCCCCAGCAGCCTCCGCCCCCTCCCCCACTTCCTCCTGACCTTCCACCATAAACTTCAATCAATACAACACCAGCTCACACAGACTGAGGGAGAGAGGACCATTCGCATATAATGCTTTATTGTGATTTGAAAAGATGGTACTATTTAATGATATTGGAAAAGTGATAAATGAAAAGGTCTTTCAGACAAACAAACAAACTCTGTGTTTGTTTTCTGTACATAAGTTCACCTTTGTCATTGTTGAAATTTTAAACAATGGTGAATTTTTAAGGCTTTAATATCTTTGTAGAACAAAACTAGAATCAGATGTCTGTGTAGATTCTCATTCATTCAGGTCATGGTAGTCAAAGGAGCTAAGTTGTAAGCAACTGGACTTCTTTTTGGAAACTAATATAACCTATGACTACTGTTGGCACAGTAGCTGATATTTGCTTCTGTAATGCAGCTATGAGTTTTTAGCTGGTTGTAGAAGTAGAAGTCTTTATTGTCACAATACAAAGTATAGTGAGATCTGTTCGGAGCAGCCAACAGATGCACAGAGAAAGAAGCAGTAGATAAGAATGGTTAAGTAGAATAGAATATAGGTTCTAAATGTACAGCAATGTATTTAAATAAGAATATAAAACAAATATATACAAGCTTAAGGAGAAATTTGCAGTATGAAGATATCGATAAATAAATAAGGTGCAGAGACTAGGTTACGCACAGCAGCAAAAGTGGCGTGCACAAAGAACGTGGCCTTTAATTTCAGCCCAACAATGACCTCAACTGTTACGTCTGCGGGTGTTGCATCTGCCAGGAATATATAACTTTATTTGTTAGTATTTATTATTTGTTTTCAGTCTTTTACAATAGTGTCATATACCAGGCGTATCTAGGCCAACTCTAGATCTCTGCCAGTATGTCTTGTAAGAGGGAGCGTGTCCATGGAAACAAGTGTAGAATCAGCCCAAGATTCCGTCTCATAAAAAAGATCCAATGACTATTATACAGCATACCCAGCCATTGAACAGACCCATATCAGTGCATAGCTTCACACCTGACAACACCCCCGCATTTTATGTATTTTTTGCTCTAGACTTTTTCATTTGCCCACGGTTGTTCCATTTCAGTGGTTCGGGCTATAACATCCCACGTCATTCGCATCTATTTCATAATCTCAGAACCTGACAAGAACACATGTGATGTGTGGCTATGCATGATGAAGCACTATGGCTGTGTGCTATAGATGTGAGCAGTACAAGGATGTACTTAAGTGAACACACATGCAGAAAAGCTGCACGAACACATGGAGCGTTCAACTCTCGCATTCAAAAGAGCAAATGCGCTCTCCGCGTACCATTCAGAACAGAGAGATGCCTGTGGGATTTGCTATGCATACCAAAAGCACAGAACCGAGAAAATTAACAGCCTGGCCGTGAAATGTGGCTGCACATCTTTTCCATCTCTGCAATGGAAATGTAGATGTGGTGTTAAAAAATGTAGACTTCTGCTAAAATATCTTTTCAAAGAGGAGAACCATTCCAAACAGTGTGAGGGGACAGTGTGTGTAGTGCTTTTACTTGTTTATAAGCAAAACAAAGAGTCTGTATTCATAAATATGTCCTCATTGGTGTATCATTACCCCCACCAATAATCTGACTTATTTTCCTAAGTGGAAATTTTCTGTATATCTGTGTATGCATTTTGCGGGTTAGTTGTCTGGAGGGTTCAGTGATGTTCCACCATCTTGAAAATACATCCACCAGCAAGGACATACAGCTATATGTCTTTGGTGTTTACATTCAGAGCCAGCATGACTGAGACTGGGCCAGCATGACTGAGACTGGGCCAACATCACTGAGACTGGGCCAGCATGACTGAGACTGGGCCAGCATGACTGAGACTGGGCCAACATCACTGAGATCAGCAAGAGGTGCTTCACTACTACCCTGTGGTTACCGTAGTTGCAATACAGTATGTGTTGAAAAAACACGAGGTGCTAGCTGGTGCCAGAGAGTGCTATTTGTTTGAATATGGTATTGAATGTGATTTTAACACAAGATGGGAGAAATTTCTACTCATTGTTACTTGAAGTTTAAGCCACATGTATCATGGATACATTTCCTTCATACACACATTATGTATTCTATAACTCATCATTTTACATTTAACATAAAGTGTGTGTTTTTCTACAATTATATTTAAGCCTTTGCTCATGTAATTTTAATGCTTTTCTCCTGGGCTCAGATTACTTCAAAGGTTTTTCCTTCAGCACAATGAATATGACTGATTAACAGTTTCAGCTTTAACTCACTCGGCCTGTACAGAATTCCAAACAGATTAGATAAATAAGACAGAATGTGTCTCTTGCAGCAGTTGATGTCATGCATATGCACTTTGCCAGGATCACACTGTGGTGTCAGTAGATGTGGCGGTTTTTAATCTGCAGTCAATAGCCTTTCATCTGTGTGCGCTTTGATGAAGAGAGACAGAGGGAAACACAAGAGGATCAATGCTATCGATAGCTTAATCCTGCCCCAGCCTTGCTCTGCTGAAAGGTGTCACAGTGTGAGCTCACTTCCTGTGACATTTCCCTCTTTGTTTGATGCGGAATGGGGGTCATAGGGGGGTGGGATGGGTGTGTGTGTGTGTGTGTGTGTGTGTGTGTGTGTGTGTGTGTGTGTGTGTGTGTGTGTGTGTGTGTGTGTGTGTGTGTGTGTGTGTGTGTGCATGTTGGGGTCTGCACCCAGGGAGATGCATGAGGTATACCACTGTAAACACTTCCCTCGTGTGCACCCAATTTGCAATGCAATCATGCTTGTGGTGTGTGAGCGTGTGTGTGTGTGTGTGTGTGTGTGTGGTCCTGAAAAAAAAGCTAGTCTGTCAACATTGAAATGAAGAGCTGAGAGGTAAACAGGGCAGACGAAATGCAGAAAAAAACACGCCAGACATCTGCGGTCACCTGGAGTCCCCATAAATTGTGTCAGGGGCTAGAGGCTTGCTTCAGTGGCACCCAGGTGCAACGCCCCAGGACTCAATCTCGCTGGATGGGAACGGCCGCGGGGAGCTCAGATGGGGTTTCAAATGAATCCGTTGGAGAGGGGAAGAGAAGGAGACAAGGAGAGGGAAAGAAGAGGAGCTTTATCCGAGAGTAATTCATTTTGCAAGTGTAATGAAAAAGCAACAAAGCTGTGCTGTTGTACACATTTGCTTGACTCAGTGAAAGTAAATAACAACAAAGGCCATTGAGAAGAGACTGTCCAACTCCAACTGTTTGCAGGAGTGATTTTTTTGTGGTCTTTGTGATCTTCCCAAGTATGGACCTCATCTCAATACCTACATCTAAATAAAATATACATGATGGTAATGACAGGTTCTTGTGAACGGACCCACTACTCTCTAAAACACTAGTGGGTACACATTTAAATACCCCCAGCCATGAACAGCTACAAAGTGCTACTTTCTCATCTTTGAAGTGAGTGATAATACTATGCATGCGTATTTCCAGCCCGTGTGAGCTCGCGTCGTCTGGGGTAACTCAAGCAGCGGCTGTTGACTTACAGTGAACGTCGCATCCAGTGGCCTGCGTTAAATCTCACGACATAATGTTTTGCCCTTTATTATGTCTGTGATAAGTGCATGATTCAGACGGGCCGCTGGGATTTGTTCACGTCCACACTCGTCTTCCCCCCCTCCTCCTCTGCACGCAGTTCTATTATAAACAGACTGAGAGGCCCGGCTTTTTAAGCCCAAGGGGCCTGAGGAGTGTTTGGCTACGGAAGTAAGACACGCTAAGATGTTCAGCTTGGTTCAAGAAGAGTAAATATTTGGGTAGCCCTAACACCTCAAGAATGGGCTTTTGCGAAAAGGGGGAAAAAAAAAGAAGGCTTGGCGTCGCGGAGCAGGAATCTGTCGTGGTGCACACGGATAATCTCTGACAAATAAACCGTCGTTAAAACAGGCCCTTAATGACGAGGAGAGAGCCTGAGGAGAGAGCCTGAGGAACCTGCCGTACTCAGTCAGGGGAGGTTTCAGCAGGCCTGCACACACCAACCTGCAGCACGCTTCTTCTTCTTCAGTTATGACATCGGTCTGACAGCCATGTTTACTGGTACGCTCTGGAGCACTTTGGGAGTGCGCTCTTCTGGAAGTTTCTGTAAACCGGCACCGCAACCTTGACCGCGAGGTGATTTATTCTCTGCGCTGTGGCATTGGATGGGGGCTTGGGGAGGTGCGTTTCTGTCAGCACGTCTGTCAGCGGGTGGGGGAAAGGCACTCTCCTGCACACACAAGAGTATATCTGCTGATGGGAGCGACGAGCCTGACCGATCGAGCCTCGCTCTCTGGCCTAAAAGCCCCCAGCAGGCTGGGTGTGTGGGAAGAGCAGTGGAAGAGAGAGTCTCTTTACGCACATAGGGGTTGATATGAAGTCAGGAGAAATGAGTGGATGCTGACTTGATGCTGCTGTAGCCCACCTCAGTAACCAGGGGAGCAACTCCAGGATGTGCATCATATGCTCTGGCTCAGGTGCGTGTACAGAACATGGCCTAATAAAGTTCTTTACTTTGCCATGGCAACACAATAGCGACACTGGACACCATCACACAAACATCAACAAGTTTGGCATGTTACTGTAAAACATTTACATTTAAAAAAGGTACAAAACTATGCATGGCACTGTGAAAAACCAAGGCTGTAAGAGGTTGGAAATTATAACACCAGAACACATACATTCAAGATTTATTGACAATCTGTTAGTCTAAGTGATAAATTTAGTTTGAGACATTCACTACCTTAAGAGCTGAAAAATAGGAGGACTATGCCATACTCAGTTGTTTACTATCATGCAAATGTCCTAGCTGAAGTTTATTTGCTTGCATTTATACAGAAATAAAAAATAAAATAAACTCTATAAATAAGCGTGAAATTTCTTAAATGCAGTTGCTGAAATAACAGACTGTACGGCTGAGCCCCTGGTTTAGTGTGCAACAAGACGAGGGCCATTATGCCAAAAATATTTAACCAAAAAATGCAGATTCACTGGCACCTCTGTGGTGGCAGGATAATGGATGTGCCGGCCACATGCTGACATGGCACACACAGATAGACCAGAGACCAGACAGAGGCGTGCTGCAGCATTCATTTGGCGCGGCAGAGCCGCCTTGGCATAATGGGCTCCGGGACTTTTCACCGAAATGATGAATTTGGCCAAGCCGCTGCAGCCATTTTCGCCCTTAATTACCCTTCTCCAAGGCGCACAAGTGAATCTTTACCATAATGACTGCAATTATTGTATAATAAGACTCCCAACATCTCTCTCGATTAGGGGTGGACGGAGGGAGTTTTATCTCCTGTCATCGAGAAACCACAGGAGGACAATCAAGATAAATAGCCCATTCCGATAATTACATAAAAGTATGGGTGAATCGCGAATTTCACTAGTCAGTGAGGGTCCCTCCTATATACGAACCAGCAACCATTTTCATTCAACAATGTCCTCGAAAGGGTTTTTGAAAAACTTTCTGCCATTTTATGAAGTGCTAGCACATTAAGCGTTATTATAAAAGATGGCAACCCTGCTGGCTGCTTTTGTAATAAGGGCTTTTTTGTGCTAAAAAAGATGAGTGCACTAAAATAGACTATTTCTCTTCATAGGCAATGATTTATGTGAAATTATATCTACAAATGAAGTTAAGCAGAGGCAATATGTTAGACCAGAGATCTTTACCATGGGGGCACCTCTGAATTACAGCAAGAGGGCCACCGGATTAATTAATTAATACTACACTACAAAAACAAAAGTAAAACACACCATTAGTAACGTCTTTTATGTCTGGCACTAAAGACTGGCCCGCACACATTACTGACGATTCAATTTTATTACCAATTCAACTTTTATGCAGTGTGTAATAGAGCAGCCCTCTATCAGCCAAGGTGTCCTTGGCCTAAAAACACTGAACAACACTGCTTTACACTGTATTTTTTTGGCCATTTCACATCAGAGTGTGTTTCTCACTCTTAGTATACTTACGAAGACTATCTGTCTTTAACTCTGTGGATATCAACAGTACTATGCACTTTGACTGCCATAAACCGTTTTTGAGACAGGAATGGATAACTAAGTGGAACTCAACCGACTTACATCCCATGTACCCCTGTTCTACGCCCAGTGACCTCAAAAGCAAATCAAGACAGAAAGCGAGTTTTCACAGTAGCGTTTCTCCCGACAGACCCAAGGCCTGTTGTCATTCAGTAGATGCATCAGCTTTGTTTGGGTGCGCTTGCTAGGCTCAGCGGCCAAAGCCTACAGAAGACTGGAGGACTCAACTTACACCATCCATCTCCAAAACAGTGTGTTTTTTAAGGGTGGAGCCAGATTCTTGAAATGTGCAGGGACAGAGTGAAGGCTTCGCCGCCATGTCTGCCAATCTGCTGTTTGTTTTGACAAGCCCCTTGGCCTTACCGAGCGGTCCGATGCGAGGATCAAACAGGTTCCAGGGGAGGACAATTGAAAGATCGGCACGCAGCTGTTGTGGAGCTGTGGGCTTTTCATCAGCACTGCGTAATTTAACCTTTTTACCTTCCCATTCTCTCCCTCCGGCATCGGCTCTTGGGCTGTTTTGTTTAAGTTCATGAAATGCTAGTTAGGATGCAGGTGTCTGCTAGAACATGCAGCTTTGCCAAGAGTGATGAGGCTGAGCGGAAGTCTTTCTTTGCTTACAGTCAAGCCCACACAACAGTCAGCTAGCAGCAAAACCCATCCCCCCGTAATGCACATGCACACACACGCACACACACAAACACACACACACACACACACACACACACACACACACACACACACACACACACACACCCTTTGTCTGACATTTCACCTTGTTCAGGGGCATGGAATAAATGTACAAATAAAGCAGGCTTCTTTTGTGGCTTGGCCAATGTGCCCTGCATTACCTTTCCCTCTATCTCTCTTTCTCTTCCTCCCCCCTCTCTCTCTCTCTCTCTCTCTCTCTCTCTCTCTCTCGTGCTCTCTTGATCCACCCATCTATCCCTCTCTGACAGAACTACATCTGCAGGCTGTATCTGACATTTCAGTGTTCTCTCTCATTCTCCTAGGCAGCCTCCTGACTTCACAGATCAGTGAGTGGCAGGGCCTTTACCCACAAACCCTCTCTGAATGGCTGTGATGTCAAAAGGAATATCATGCAGTGCAACTATGCAACAATAACAATCCCTTTGTGAAAAAATCTTCTTGTATGGAATTATTTTTATTGATTTAACCTTTGGATAACTGCATTATTGTCAGATATGATGACAAATACGTACATGAAAGAACTCTATTTTTTATGCTGTCATATTTGTGTGATATTACTGTCTGTCAGTGCTGTTTCGGTTTTGGCAGATCTATATCTTAAGTTGTTCAGCTTGTCTCCCATAAAAACATCTGAATTCCATGGAAAATAATAACGAAAAAACCCTTGTCACTATTCATTTTAGTTGTTTAATTCCAAACAATTGCTAAATTATTGCAATGCTGACGGGAAGGGGTGTTCAATTCAGTTTACATGCAACTCTGCATTTCCATAAGGAAATGACTGTTGTTGTTTTTTGTATAATTGTTTGACAGTCTCTAAACAAATTTGGGGATCTATACTTGTTAAAATATAGAGCCATTCACAAAAAATCAACAAAATCCTAATTAGTGGAGAATTCCAAACATGTTCAGAGTTGTGTGTGGGCCTGTATCATTTTGACCAGACATGAGTCAGATCACTTACTACTTCTTACCTCTCTAAAACACCACTGATAAGATTCTTAGTTCCTGGATACATAAAAAAACATGTGTATATATATATAGTCTGTAAGAGCCATTGACTGGTTAGAGCATAAACACAGCTAATAATGATAAGTTGGTCTGATGTCTACTGAGGATACAGGGGAAGGCATTTGATATGGCGCTGTGGTGTGGTGTGGGTCTACTGTGTGTAGCCGGCGCTGGATAACTGATGCACACTGCTCAAAGAGGTTCCAGACGGTGGAAGCGGCCTCTCTGGGCCTGACAGTCACAAGGGGCCATGCAGTCATAATGGCAGCTGAGGCCTTGGGTTTAAGCTTCTGCCAACAAGTGACGATAAGCACATGTTCACAACAAAGAGGACTTTGCGCACTGGTGAAAAGTTCAAGGAGTTCTACTTTTGAGATTGCGGTCAGTTTAGTTTGAAGTGGCCTGAGGAAGAAAAAAAAAGAAACAAAGATCATTGTCAAAGACAGATCTGAACCCGATCACAGTGCTATTGTTTCCCAAGAACATAACTGGATGAGAGTCAAAGTCAAGTCGTGTACATAAACTTGAACTTGAACATGTCTGTATGTCTGTCTGTATGTGTGTATGTATGTCTGTCAGTCTGCCTGTATGTATGTCTGTCTGTCTGCCTGTATGTATGTATGTCTGTCTGTCTGTCTGTCTGTCTGTCTGTCTGTCTGTCTGTCTGTCTGTCTGTCTGTCTATATGTCGGTATGTCTGTCTGTCTGTATGTATGTCTGTCTGTCTGTCTGTCTGTCTGTCTATATGTCGGTATGTCTGTCTGTATGTCTGTATGTCTGTATGTCTGTCTGTCTGTCTATATGTCGGTATGTCTGTCTGTATGTATGTCTGTCTGTCTGTCTGTCTGCCTGTATGTATGTCTGTCTGTCTGTCTGTCTGTCTGTCTGTCTATATGTCGGTATGTCTGTCTGTCTGTCTGTCTGTCGGTCTATATGTCGGTATGTCTGTCTGTATGTCTGTCTGTATGTCTGTATGTCTGTGTTTGCCACATGCACTATAACCTTTCAAAGGTTATTCTGACATTCTGGCAGTTTGGATTTTTGAACAGGAATGTATGACTCTTAGTATGCATGGAGTGACATTCCTTACAGAGCTGAATGTAAATATCAAGTCATTCTCAAAATATGCTTAGAGAATAACATCCAAGCCTTGCCTGTTTGATGCAGTGAATCATGATACCAAACACAAGGGACATGTAAGTAATGATCAACACTTTCAAGATGTGTGTACCATTAACATAACAAGAAAGAAATCAGTTTTGATAATAGCAAATAATAATAACCTTGGCTTTTGATAACAGCCTTGCCTTTTTGATGCTTTAGAACATCTCCTCACAGCTGTGGAGAGGGTAAATTCAGTTCTTACCCTTATCAGAGTTGCATTATATTTATCCATTTTTATTTTGTACTGTTGATAGAATTTGACAAGCTTATAAATCATTCAGTCGTATACATTTTTAATCGTGTTATTTTAGTGCACGTGTGATGCCTATGGATAGTAAAGATGTCATCTTGTCATGAACGGTTAATTGAATTATTCTGTTTGCTTCATGGACTTCACCTTTCAGCCTGCTCATCTAATGTACGTTGTTACCTCACTCCTTTTTTACTCATTTATTTCTTTAGCAGAGAGGGCTGTTTGTTCCCGCAAAAAAAACCCCAATTTATTCTTGTGTCATCATACTACAAATGCAGTGACATGTAATGAAGTGCAGGTTGAGTTTTTCTCACGTTCTTGAAGGGACATCCCCCAGACTGTGTGGCAAATATTTCCTCCACCAGGGAAAACTCCCATAAATTATGCAGGGTGGGAATGCTGAAGCAAGGTCACAAACAGTCCAGCTTCAGCCTCTGAGCAGACGAGCAGACGAGCAGAGAGAGAGCAGGAGTACACTGAGAACGGAATATGCCTGAGCCCCTTCGGCCCTCTGTTACTGAGGCCTTCATTGGACGAGCTGTCCAGCAGCTGCAAAACATCTGGACAGGGATGATACGGCAACAATATAAGCAGATAAAGCGTATTTATTTTGCTTAACTGAAGAAAAAAAAAACATTCCGCTCAGTTTCCAGTTTTTCCAGTCAATGTGATGTAATTAGTTTGGACATGTGCTTGTCAGGTGCATGCCCATTGTTCTGCACAAGCTTAAACTCTTTATATCTTTATTTAATCAGGACAGAGTGTACATGTGTTTCATCTATATTGTCCAAATGATGTAACATATTTTTGCAGTCATTTTGGCTTCACTGCAGATCACACATAAACATTAAAATTCCCTTGGTATTGTTTACCTTTTTGTCATCAACACCCAGTGTGCCTGCTCAGGGTTTGAGCCACAAGGTTAAAGAGAAAATCACAGCTTTCCGTGTCATTAACCAGCAGTCAGGCAGCACTGCGCCAGCACCCGCGCTGTTTGTCAACACCAGCTCCCCACCCCCGCTTCTTTTATTGGGGTCCTGACTGACAGTGTGGCAAGTGCTGAAAAGGTGGGAGGGCAGTTCTGTTACCACCACAAATCCACCACACCCACCCACACACACACACACAACTCAGCTCTTGCTTTACACACCCAACAATCCCACTCCAAAGCTGTCCCTCACCACACACACACACCCCACACACTCTTGCCTCACACCCACCCCCTTCCATCCCAACATACACACACACACACACACACACACACCATCCTGCTCTTGGTTCAAACGCACACCCCTCCGCACTCCAAAGCCGTCCCTCAGCAGCCCAGATGGCAGGAACACTTGTCTCCCTGCCCCGTCCCCATCCCACCTCCCCATCCCCATCTCCAGCCCCAGCCCCATCCCCGGCCCCCTTATTGCCTCAGCTGTTGCCTCCAGAGAGCGGCAGCCAGCAGGGAGGTCTCTGCACAGCCGGAGCTCTCCGCCTCCACTTACCACCATGATGAAACGCACGGGGGCTGGAGGGAGTCCACGGCCAGAAGTGGGGCGCGGAGGAGCAGGAGGAGGAGGAGGATTAGTGATTCTGTTTCCTGTTACACCGGCGCAACTATTGTTGTGCTTGCTGTAGTTGTTGTCATGGTTTCGTGAACTGAAATGCTTGTGTAGTTGTGTAGTGTTGTCTTTTTATGTGTGATGGAGGTGAAAAGAAAGGACCGAGCGTGCCTGTTGTTTTGGATGCTGTTTTAGACTATTTTCATATTCTTTCTGTGTACTTAAATACATATTTGTCACTTGTCCATTTGTGTATTACTTTGTCAACTTGCACAGTCAAACGATTTCCATTGCAAGATGGGAAAAATATACTCAGAACTCCCATTATCTTAAAAAGCCCATTACAATATGTCTTCTGCATGTATTTTCCACAGAATAACTCATAAATGGAAAGAAAAAAAACACCCAAAAATCCCCCCCAAACACACACACACACACACACACACACACACACACACACACACACACACACACACAGACACACACATACACACACACACACACACACACACACACACAGACACACAGACACACAGACACACAGACACACACACACACACACACACACACACACACACACACACACACACACACACACACACACACACACACACACACAGACACACACATACACATGTTCACTGGGATTACTCCCCTATTGCCTTTGGGATTATAAAATTCTGATGACTTGGTGAGGTCTGTGGAAACACATTTGCGGAGCCAAGTCAGCTTCAGCCCACAGCAAGCAACCATGTTATGACCACAATAACTATGTGGATTTGCCTCTCAGACAATACTCAAACATTTGTTTTGACAGCTGCAGAGAAACGTGTTGCTTGCCAGAACTGAGCTTTAACGTGTTGTTAGCCTTGAAGAAAATTTCCAAATAGGGTGAACGCGGGAACCCACCACTGTAGCCTTTAAGCGCTCAACATGTGTTTTCATAACTAATACAACCACAGCTATTTTTAGCATCTCTTTCAGATTAAAACGGGCAAATTACACACATGTTGTAGAAGGTGAAGGTGTGGGTGAAGTGTTTGCCTAGCGGTTCCTGTGAGCAGAACCGAATGGCACGGGGAGAAAACCTGGCTTTTTATTTACAGTCTAAATCTGTCTGCCTAATTCATGACCATTTCAAAGAACATGAACATGATTTACTTAAGCCCATATTTGCCATTATGACCATAATTGATTTCCACTGGTGCAAATGCACTTGGCTGTTGCAAGCACACTGGCTGAGATTACGCGGATTGCACTGGCCTACTGCTAACAAGAAATGCTAGAAGAGTGTTTTAAAAAGGTTTATATGACAAAGCCAAAGCAATAAAGGCTTTTGCTGTATAGAGCGCCTTGGAGTCTTTCTTGGTGTTTTATCTGAAGTTTTCCATCCAGAGAGCACCTCAAAAACTTATTCTGAGTCCAACAAGCGCTTCTATGCAAACATTGTGTTATAGAACGATGGAACGATGTTAACATCCAGTAATGAGTGTGTACCTTGGGAGGCCAGAATGCTATGGGCCGGGGGGGGGGGGGGGGGGGGGGGGGGGAAGAGTGATGAGTGTGCTGAATTTGCATGGCTGCCAGGGCTTCCAAGCTGCTCGTTATCTGCACGACTGCTCACGTTGCCTCGCAAACCCACTGCGCTCATCACACGAGCGGGTGGTCTGTGTTGTGACAGTTTGGGAGGTGGTGCTTGCGTTTGTGTGTGTGTGTGTGTGTATGTGTGTGTGTGATTGGGGGGAGGGGGGTGTGATTGTATGTACACGTGTTCAGTGGCAGTTTTTCATCAGGCCACAGTCACAGGCTTTAAATGCTGCCTCCATACTGTTAGTACATATGACAATGTGTTGCCTGGAGAGGAATGTATGAACTGTATGAAATATGGGTTTATGTGGATGTGAATACATTCTTCATCGAGCATATGAGTCACCTAGTAGCCTTTCAGAACCCCACTAGCATGACATTTGTAGCTTACAAGTGTAATCATGTCAGCTGTTCTATATATGTACAGTTAACTTGTTTGTATGTCTCTTAGATTTGGATCTGATTTGAGGTTTTCAGAGAGATTACGATTCACCTTTTAGATGAACCAATATTGTCTGTGAAGATTCTTGTATTGTTATATGTTCTTAAGTTGTTTGAAAAAACACAGAAGTGACTCGTAGTAGAATAGCACAGAGTAAACAAACGCTCCATTTGTTATATTGTACATGTTGCCCTTAATTGTCCTTCTCCCTTGATATATTTTCCCCTTGATATGTCTCAGCTCTGTCAGCTACCTCTGTGCCAGTGCCTTAACTTCCCTAGAGAGTAGCTTCCGTAATGAAATGGCACCATACATTTAGCTTCTGCTCTCCAAATGAAAGCCATGCCATGTAAGCTTCCTCAAAAAAATGGGCCATTAGCTATTCTAATTACAACAGAGGAGAGTCTCCGGGGCTCTGTACCTCCGCACACAGCTCCTCTCAAACAGGCCCTGGCTCACGTCGCTCAGCTGATGCATTATACATTAAACCCATATGCTGCTCTATGGCTCTGGGTGGATTCCCCCCTGGAGATATGATGGAGAAGACACTGGAAAGAGAGGGAGAGAGAGAGGGCAAGAGAGAGAGAGAGAGAGAGAGAGAGAGAGAGAGAGAGAGAGAGAGAGAGAGAGAGAGAGAGAGAAAGAGAGAGATGGCGAGAGGGGGAGAGAGAGAGAGAGAGAGTGAGAGAGAGAGAGAGAGAGACAGACAGACAGACAGACAGACAGAACTATAGAAAGAGAGAGAAAGAGAGAGAGATGGGAGGAGGTTTTCCACTGATGTGTGATGTGTAGAAATAAGGGATAGTGCCTCTTTGTCCTGGTGCTGCACTCCAAGTGTGTTTGCATATGTGTGTGTGGGGATGCTTTCAAGTGTTTGTTTGTGTGTTTGTCTGTTTGTTTTCCTGCAGAGCATGCAAATGCGGGTGGCCTACATGCGCTTGTATTTGTCATAACATCACTATGTATAGACACAACACTCGCACATGTCTAACATGTCTGCTTGAGCACGCTCCATAAAGGCATGCCAATCTTTAACTTAGAAATGATCATCTCCTGTTTTTTTCAGCAATGATTAAAAGGAGAGGCATTACTAGTACACATCACTGTACAGGCATGTGTATGTGTGTGTGTGTGTGTGTGTGTGTGTGTGTGCACATGTGTGTGTGTGTGTATATGTTTGTGTGTGTGTGTCTGTGTGTGTGTGTGTGCACTTGGAAGTGTGCGTGTGTGTTTGTGTGCATGCATTTGTATGTGTGCACATGATCTGTGCGCACGTGTGTGT
>CM050217.1:11677500-11835000 GCA_027475355.1 Coilia nasus
TTCTATCTCCAGTTCATGTCACTCCCTCTCCATACTGATGTGTGAGGCGGTCTAAATTTTGTGGTGATGGCAACGTCACAAAACAATCCCTCACTCTGAGGTTTCTGGTGCCTGAAAACTCACCCAAATTGAGAGTTGGAATGTGTTTTGAAAGAACGATCACTTTTAATTTTGGGGAATGTTGAAAAAGTGTCATTTCAAGGGTTTAGTCTGCACCCTGGCTTCTCTGATCCAGACCTACAGCGCATGTGTTACCGGGAATACATCAAAGCGGAGGTTTTGGGATGTTTTCCTGACTATCCACTTACTATGGCACTATTCTAAGTGCCCTTGCAGTGCTGAAGACGTACAGAGTCTCGCCAAAGATATTCCGATTCAAGACGGCAAGTCATAAGCGATAATTAGGATAATTAGCCTGGCAGAGTCGGGTTTGTAGGAATCTGAATTATAATGCACTTTACCGGTAAGAGCACTCAACGCTTCATTTCTGCACTCGTTGAGTACGGCCATCAGCAGAAGGCTACGGTATTTTCTGTGATTTCAGCACATGCATACCTGTGCAGCTTAAACCGTTTAGTACTTGCTCTTTTTGAAATACGATATGTCTCTTTGAGTTGCATATGCATGCAGCACGTGAAAATGTTCTTCTACCGTCATTGCCTCCATCAGTCAATGAAAGGAAATAGATGGAATAACAAGTGAATCAGAAAAGGGCAAATGAAGTGGCGTAAGTTCGTGAATTAGAAAAAAACATGCCACAGTGGTGATAACCGGAGGAGTCTCGTTGCAGCACACATTCACCTAGCAAAATATAGATAAGTAGGTGTGTTTGTTTAGAACGTTTAGATCTTCTATTTGGTGTGCTATGACCGAATGGACTTTGAATGATGGTAGCCTGTGACTAGCATAGCTGAGAACCTGTCATTCTCCCCGCTCCATCTCTTCCACCAAGCTAGAACAGCCTGAAACAGGAGCACTAACGCTTTTTTTTTTCACCAAAACAGGCTCATAGGGCATTCATTAATGCTGAGGCTACATTCACACTAGCCTGTTTTTCCATGTTTCATGTTTTTTTTTTTCTCACACACCATTGTTACTTCCATAGCTATTCCATACTTCCTGGATGGACTAGTGTGAACGTCAAGCACAAAGTGTAGCAGCGACATTACTTTTCATTTCAAAACGTACTAGTGTGGATGTAGTCTGAGGTTCTGCTGATAGCGTGCTGCCAGAGTGGAGGATGAGTGGCCATCTGAAATGTTTATGACGAGTTACTGAGCCAACACATCGGCAGCATCGTTAAGTGATACCACCGCCAGCAGCCTCCAGCTCATTATCTAACCCATTATCTGTAGTGCTATGACACTCAAGATTCTGCAAGAACCAAGACAGAAAAAACACTCCAGCCACCACCTGGAAAATCTCCTTCACTGCAAAATAAATCAGACAACAAACGATATCTTTACCACAACCTACAATTGATTATTGACTCGTTTTATTGAGTTCAAATGCTTTCTTTTTTTTTAAACCAGACTAAACATCAGGCAACTTGACATTATTACAAATCTTTGCTTGACTGAAAGCTTAATCCTGAATCCTGAGAGTGAGAGGGCTTTACATTTTTACAATAAGTCATGAGAAGAACATTCCAGACAACCTCCCCCTGCCCACCCCAAACCACCCCACCCCCATCTCCCTCACCAGTCCTGAGCAGCCTTCAAGCAGGCCTGCCATTTGATCACTGCTTCAGCATAATCTGGGGGTGAGGGGTTAAAAGCCTGCTGTCACGTTGTTTACAATTAACAGTGTAATACAGGGCCGTGATCTATTTGCCCGGTGCGAATAAACATCATCCATTGCCGTGACAAGGCTCTGACGCATGCCGACACCGCTTCTCTCCACAGACTCAACCGTGGCGAAGACAGCTCTTTGAAGCAGCGGGCTTTATTATGGTTTCTAATGGAAATATTGCCCTGGCCTGGAATGAGGTGGCGGATTACTCTGCGAAAAAGCGGGACAAACGGAATTATTATTTGGATTACGCGCGATCATTTTTCTTCGGGTTGTTTACCTAAAGGCTGCGGGATACTTTCAATAACTGTCTCGTCGAAAAAAAAGCCCAACAGGCTGAGTCTCCTCCTGTAATGAGTTAACACTTTTAAGCCGCTTGAAAAGAAAAAAAAAACACTGCAGAGCTGTGCCTGTGTTTAAAAGAAGAAATTTCCACTGGCATGCATAATGGATAGTAGAGGCCATATGTTCGCATTCGGCCCAATAATTTACTCTGAGTTAAAATTCAAATAAACAGAATATCAAGTGATACACTGCAGACAGCTCGTGGGCCCCCCAGGAAGGCACAGATACACACATCTTCAGACAAGCGCACACACACATGCCCACACACACACACACACACACACACACACACACACACACACACACACACACACACACACACACACAGCTTGTGTCTGATTGAGCGGATACAAGAGAGTGAATTCTAATGATGGGGGGGGGGGGGGGGGGGGGGCACACTGCTGGGTATTTAAGAATGCGTACGCCTCCAGGGTAATTAAGAGTGACAGATCTGCCCTCTAAGGTAGAGAAAAAAACAGGATGAAACCGCAAGAGAGAGGCAGAAAACAAGCTACAAACTGCAACTCGGCATTCGGGCTTTTGACAGACACTTTCCTCCCAATTTCCGCTTTGTTTTCATTCTTTAAATCCACCCACACCCCCAACCCTCTCCCGCCTGCCTCCAGCCTCTCTCTCCGCCTGTCTCTCTCACTCTCAGTAGGTGTGCTACAACTCCCACCACCCACTGCCAAACTGCTCTTTCACATTTTACAATAGTTGCAAAACATTAAAGACACACAAAAACACCCTTAGATTCCCTTTTCTCCATTTTGCCATGTCTGCACAGATGTGCAACAACACTGT
This sequence comes from Coilia nasus, assembly GCA_027475355.1. Lineage (NCBI taxonomy): Eukaryota > Metazoa > Chordata > Actinopteri > Clupeiformes > Engraulidae > Coilia > Coilia nasus. The sequence continues at coordinate 11,680,441 of CM050217.1, forward strand.
CATGATTTCTTTCTTGGTGCTCTTAATACGTGTGCACACACACCCGCCTACACACATACACACACACACACACGCACGTGCACGTCTGAACACACAAAAACGCACAAACACACACACACACACACACACACGCACGCACACACACACACACACACGCCTGAACACACAAAAACATACAAACACAAACGCCGCGCACACACACACACACACACACAAGTGCAGTGACGTGCAGTCTGGGCAGCACTAACTAGGTCCCCGCAGTCTCTCTGGGGAGCCCCTGCTTGTCCACCCCGCCGACCCCCCCACCCCCCTGATCCCCCCCCCCCCCCCCCCAACTTCATCTCACCCCAGCTGCCCCCGCCCCCCCCCCCCCCCCCCCACACCACCCCGACCACCAACACCGCCCCCACCACCACATGAGCTGGCATGAGCACCGGCCTGTTTACACCTGCTCCTGGCTCCCGTTTAGCCCGTGTGCCAATTAGGGACTAATTAAATGGTGGCTGCTCTGAAAGCAGCTTCTCCGTTCTGATCCCGCAAAGCACTTTGATCCCCCTTTCTTTCACCTCCTCTCCCCCTACCCCTCGCTTTTTTTGACAGATAAGGTGTCGGCGCTGAGCCTAAACCTTCTCTTTGGAGCAAATCCAGTTCATTAAAATGAAGGGTTTAGAGTGGAAGGGAGAGCTGAGGGGGGAAGGGGGGGGGCAGGGGAAAAGCAAGAGAGAGGAGGAGGAGGAGGAAGAGGGGAAGAGAAGAGGAAGAAAGAAAGAAAGGATATTTATGGTGAAGCACCTCAAGTGTTTGGAGATTTATAATGATCTGCTCACAGAGGCTAGAGCTTATACGCCTGACTGGGGGAGGAATGAGAACAGGTGGATACAGCTGGAGGTTGTAGGTCATTTGGAGAAAGAAAGAAAGAAAGAAAGAAAGAAAGAAAGAAAGAAAGAAAGAAAGAAAGAAAGAAACAAACAAACAAACAAACAAACAAACAAACAAACAAACAAAGAAAGAAACAAAAGGAAAGAGACAGACAGACAGAAAAAGCAAGACAAAAAGAGGAAGAAATCTTTCCCCCCTCTCTGCAAAGAGACTCAAAACAGCTTGTCATTGTGCCACAAAACTCAACTCCACTGATCTGACTTACAACATTCAACAGCACCCAAGTCCTAATCCGAATCAAAAATCCCATTACTCTTTCCCTCTGTAAGGCTGATTCAGCACGAAGGCTGAAGTACCCCAAGCTGACGAAGAGTGCCTCCCGTTTCCCTGTAGAAGAGGAAGTGTGAGAGATATACGACATGAGGGAAGATGTCAGTGTAGCGCAGTGCACGGCGTAGCCATCAGAGCGAAAAGGGGAAAAATATGACTTTATCTTCCGCGCTGGAAAAGAAAAAAGAGGAGGAGGAGGAGAAGGAGGAGGAGGAGAGGGAGGAGAGGGAGGTTGGAGGATGGAGATTACTCCAGACAGGAAACACACTGATGATCTCCCTCGCTGCAAACCTGGGAGGCAGTTGTGCAGTCCATCACAAGCTAGTGCATCTGTTTTCTCCATTTCTTCCAGAGGTGGAAAAAAAAACAGCGACACAGATAGATAGAGGGAGACAGAGAGAGAGAGAGAGAAAGACAGAGAGGGAGAGGCAGATACAGAAAGAGACAGCAGGAGAGATAAAGGGAGAGAGAGAGAAAGAGAGATGAAGCTAGTTCTGAACAGCAACAAAAATAGAGGCAGTCTGAGAGAGAAAGAGAGAGACAGAGTGAGAGACAGAGAAAGTGAGAGACTGCAGGAGAGTCAAAGAGAGGGAGAGAGAGAAAGAGAGATGAAACTGGTTCTGAACAGCAACAAAAATAAAGGCAGTCTGAGAGAGAAAGAGAGAGACAGAGTGAGAGACAGAGAAAGTGAGAGACTGCAGGAGAGTCAAAGAGAGGGAGAGAGAGAAAGAGAGATGAAACTGGTTCTGAACAGCAACAAAAAAATAGAGGAAAAAAGCGAGAATCTCCAGTCCACTCGCTCACTCCGACAGCCAGACAGACCAGCAATCACAGTGAACAGGAGGAACGTAGCCAATTTACTAGAAGCCCTCTCCGACATGCGGAAGCCTGCGGTGCTCATTTAAATGCACAGGCACGACAGAGCATACTGGAGTCGAGATGGAGGACGGTTTTTGCACTGGGCACCACACACCACACCAGCCGGTCAGAACAAAGGGACACTGGGTTGGGTGTGTGTGTGTGTGTGTGTGTGTGTGTGTGTGGTGGGGGGGATAAGTCATGGTAATCATCTCCCAGTAAAGCACAACCATATGCTTGGCCATTAACTGCTGCAGGGATTCACCTACACGTCTGCAATACATTTCCACTCAGGGGGCGTGCTATACAACTGGAGCTCTCACACAGCGGGGTTGCTTCTTATTCCATATGCAAACTGCCTTCCAGAACACAGTGGGGTTACTTGCTTCTGTCCAAACCGCTCGTTCAAACTGGACACATTGAGAATGGGCTAAGCCCAAAACCTCTGTAGTCCAGCTTTTGTCCTAAGACGGTACATATGTTTCGGCTCTGAATACAAAATACGTACAAGCATTCGCCTTACTGTAAGTGTGTGTCATGTTTTTTTTAATTTTGAGAACTTTTATTCTTTGGAGTCTACACACCAGATAGAACACCTTCACAAACTAAAAAACTCCAGTATTCTGTTGAGTTGAGCTGCTTTATCTAGATGAGTTACACATAGCCGAATTGGACAGAACACTACTATATAACTAACCTTACTACTAACCCTAACCCGAACTTTCCCCAACTGTGCTTGTACGGTAGCCCAACTTGACAAGTACTGTAGTCCAGTTTTCTCAGAACACCGGCTCTCCATTGTCTGACATTCTGTCCACACATTTTGACATTCTGTCTGACATTGTCTGAATGTGGGAAAGTATAACATTGCAGTTGACAAGGCTGTGCTGCCCTACAAAGCCAAAATACAGCAACTGCAAATGTTGTCAAAATCGAGTTTAGACTGGAAATTGACTTTATAACACCTTCTCTGTCTTGTGACTAAACCTCTTGCTTCTTCATGTTAAGCGAGTACATAAAAGCATCATCCCTATTACACCAACAACATGTTTGATTGGGCAGCATGACAACTTATGGCAGTCATTTTTCTCAGTCTCAATGTACGTGTAGTTACTGCACTTTGCCTTTGTAGGGCAGTGTGCTTGGTAGAGTTTTTAGCGGTGAGTTTTCAGGGGTTGCCAATGTTGCCAAGATTTATTTTTGTACAGCCTCCCCCATGCCTTTCTCAACCCCAACCCTCCCCTTCCCCCTTTGCCATTGCGAATTTATGTGTTCTAAAGACGGATGGATGCAAGTGAATTAAACATCAAGGCCCTATTAGCTCCATAATCTCCAATGCTAACATCTGAGGTAGGCGGCAGGCGTTAGCGAGGCCTCTGAAGATCAGAAGTAAGTCCGCACAATGGACGTGGCAGGCCGTTCGCATCATTTTCGCCAAGTTCAAAGCATAAGATGCGAGGCTTTCTCTCCTGTGTGAAATTGCAGGGGGCTGTTTGATATCAGCTTTCAGCAGTCCAGACAGTCCAGACAGCATTGAGAGAGGGGAAAATTAATAACACTTTCCCAAAGCGTGGATCTTTTGAAAGAGTTTTGCAGGTTTGATTATTTAATGACATTCCTAGAGAGGACAGATGCACACACACTGATATCATCCTGAATTAAAAGGTGGTGTGTTTTGGTAGGCGGATAACAAAAGCTTTCGGATAGCTCCATATGAATATGTCTGTGTCGAAGACACAGTTCCAGCTTGAACTTTTTATGAATGTGTGTGTCTGTGTGTGAGTGTGTGTATGTGTGAGTAACAGTGTCTGTGTCAGTGTGTGTGTGAGAAAGAGTATGTGTACAGTATGTGTGTGTGTGTGGGTGTGTGTGTGTGAGTAAGTGCGTCTGTGTCAGTGTGTGTTAGAAAGAGTATGTGTATGTGTATGTGTGTACGTGTGAGTACATGCAGGTGTGTATGTGTGAGTCTTTGTGTGTGCACAGATACATGTGGGGGTATTATCCTTAAGAAGAGTTACCCTCGAGTCCCGGATCCCCCACTTAAGCCATCCAACTGGCCCCTCACAGCTGTGTTGTGTCGCCTCACACGCTGGGATGAGGTCATGCCCCCAAACCCAGACAGCCTTCAGCGGTACTCATCAGCATCAGGGTACACGACTAATGGTTTTCAACACTGGGGGCGAGACAGAGCTAAAGGACAGGTTTCATGTACATGTTCCTCCTTTGGTGGTGCCAGACAAATTCCACCATTGAGGCTCTTTAGTAGATGCAACAAGGAGATAGGGAGATCATGTCTAACACTGTGTTTATATAATGTTCGGCATTAACCTTTGAGGGTATACCATCACACCAATAACACAGGGGCGCAGATAGGTTTTTGAAACTGGGGGGGACGAAGCTATCAGACTATCAGAAAATGCAAGGTGATGTGATAACGTAAAATACAGTTTACTTACAGCTGTTGCTTTTTGAAAAAACGATGTGATGGTTTTTTGCTTTTTAGCTCGCCTCATCACGCCGTGTTGGTATGGGGTCCTGAACTTGCCTGTCAGACTATTTGTTGGTAACCGTGGCAACCAAGCTCGACGACGACGCAGCCTGCACAGCTCAATAAACCCGAGTCACTTGCTTAATGCGAGTTGTTACAAAGCACTCACTGCACCCCAATAAACCAAATATTATGTTAATTCATATTTTGGTTTCCCCGTGATGTTTGACTCAGTAAGAAGTTGACAAAGTGAAAAAAAAAGTCTTTTTTTCTTACATAAAAGTGGGGGGGACGGATCGAAGGCATTCAAATCTGGGTGTGTCAAGACACCCCTGACACACCCACTATCTGCGCCCATGCAATAACAGTACTGCACCTAATAACAGTAGTATTATGTAGGTGGACGTAAGTGAGTAGAGTAACACCTTTTAAATTTAAAAAGTTACGTTTAGCCTAGTTCGCTTACATTAGCTCGCTAACAACTAAATAGTACGCGGTTCACTTGACTTTCTTCAAATTAAAACAGTAACAATTTACACTATTAGGCTTGAAATTATTGCAACTACAGTTGAGGATTGTGACACATGATTCCAAAAGACCCTCAACTCCAAAAAGACATAATGACCAATTTATTGCTTAAATCCCATTCATGTCAATAAAAAGAGGCTTGACTCTGCTCTGCATAAAGGGGGGTACCCCCCCTTTGGGAAAATAGAACGTGGAAGAAAACGGACTTTGGCGACTCTCCTTCCCTTAACACTCTCTGGTCACTCTGGCGTAAAGGGAATGGTGGGAGGATGAACATTTTAAAGAATGTTGGGCTGAAAGCGAATTCTGAAGTGCCTTTCGCCCTGTTACAAGGCGATGAACCACTGAAAAGATTTTGGAAACATTATTTTAAGGTTAGTTAGTGTTGCTTTAATAACGAGAGCAAATAGATCTGTCTACAATATAGATGTGTAGACTGGGTAGTTGCAGTGGTGTGCAGGCTTTGCCTCCAGGAGGGGTTGTGATTCTTCACCTTGCCTGAAGCGAAAATCAATCCTGAGGAGGCCAGAAGGAGAATCGTCTGATTATTTTAAAAGAGGTGCTGGCTGATATTCAGCAGCTCTTAAATACAAATCATCTCAAAACGAATAGGAGTGAGGCATAACCCTCCATTTAGCAGACACATCTCCTTCGCATGCTGGACCTTCCTGACCCAGTGTGGGCGGGAGCAGAGCCCCACTTGTAGGACTGCTTCAGAGAGGTGACCAACCGACAGCCAGGACACAGCTGGTCTGATTTTGGATGTATTTTTAATGGGAGAGGATTCGTGATCTCTCTCTTTTCCACCCCCCCCCCCCTCCCCCCACCTCTCTCTGCTTATAATCCTGCTATTCCTTTGTCTATCTTTATTATCTTTTTTGCTCCTCCTACTCAAGCGAGTAGAATGCTTTTTGCCTTGCTCTCGCTTTCTCGCCTCTCTTTTTTTACTATTTTCACTATTTTACTTGTGTTTTTACTTTCACAAGTTTAGCGAGTATAAGAAAGAAGGACACTTTTTTGTGTTTTGGAACTTTTTAGCGTTTTAAACAAGATAACTAGAAAACCAGACAATACAGCTGGAACGGCAGTTCACCTTGACTTGGGACTATAACACGATGCGAAGATCCAGGGATTCCTGTGGAAAGTGCACAGAGCTGGAACGGAGGATTTCTATCTGTCTCTCTCTCTTTCTCTATCACTCACTTACTCTCCCCTCCATTCACTCCCTCTCTTCATCCTGAGAGTCTCCACAACAAAGGGCTTTTGAATCAAACTGCCCTATCTCAGGGGCCTGAACCTTCCTTTGGATCCGTCCGCGTGGCGCTGGGGCTATGCAGATCAGCCAACTTCTCGCACTCACTCAACCTATGCACACGCACACACGCACGCACGCACGCACGCACGCACGCACGCACGCACGCACGCACGCACGCACGCACGCACACACACGCACGCGCGCACACACACACACGCACACACGCGCGCGCGCACACACACGCACACACACACACACACACACGCACGCACGCACGCACGCACGCACACACACGCACGCGCGCGCGCACACACACACACGCACACACGCGCGCGCGCACACACACGCACACACACACATACATACACACACACGCACGCACGCACGCACGCACGCACGCACACACTCACACACAAGTGACATCCCTCTCCCCATGGCTTCCATTTACTGCCACCACATAGCCACTATAATTTTGGAAAAAGCCAGAGCAGAGTGATAAGAGGAAGAGGGGGCACACAAAAAAACAGGAGTGTAAACGAGTAACAGAGAGGGCGGAATATGCACCTAATACAACTGCACCTCCGAACCTCAATACTGAGCACGGGCGATTGCTGCATCTGAATGGTTTAGAGATTTTTTTTTTTTTTTTTTCGTTTTGGGGGGAACACAGATCAGCACAGTGCTGGGCTGTTTGAGCAGCGATTACCTTCCGTCAGGAGGGGGCCCAGACCCACACCGTGCAAATGGCTGATAACGCTGTGTACGTACATGCCAACTGATATTAAAATAAATCACGGAGTCCGCTCTGCACACAAGCCCAGCAGATGGGCCACTTTGGCGGCACCTCACCCGGTGCCCAGCCGAAGCATTAAAAGCATCCATCTTGTCAGCATGATTGTGGAGCTCCATCACTACCACCTCTACCATCAGCACTGATTTTTAGGGATGGGGGGGTGTTTGGGCTGTAGGGATGGGAGGCTGGGGGTGAATGGTGGTGGTGGTGGTGGTGGTGGGGGGGGGGGGGGGGTTACGCCCCAGCATTGTGAAGAGCTTGGGGTGGGTGGAGAGAAAGAGGTGAATGATGGATGCCCCCCACTCCTGATGAAGTTCCTGGTATGTGCTTCTCCGCTCAGGCAGAAAAGATGGAGAGGGGGTGTGCTGGCCATGTGGGCTGAAGTGACCAACCTCACTAACCCCCCTCCTCCCTTTCACACAGAGACACACACACGCACACACACAGACACACACACACACACACACACACACACACACACACACACACACACACACAATATCCACTCATTCCGAAAGTAAGTGTCTGGTGGTTTGTGTGATCACTCATGGAGGCTCAGGGCTGCCCCCGTAACAGATGGGGCCTCCTCCAGGGGATGGGGATAAGGAGAGCCCCAAGCCTCGTTCGCCCCGCTACACAACCAACCCCCCACCACAGCACCGCCCTGGTCCTTGCCTTAGTTTCTGGAGGGGTATCACTGGTTCTCTGCTTCAGTGAGAATATGAGCAGTCTAGACAGCAAGCCATCCCATAGTTCACAGTAGGGATGTCCCGATCCAGCTTTTTGCACTTCCGATCCGATACCGATATTGTATTTGCACTTCCGAGCCGATACCGATACTGGTGGCCGATACCGATACCGGCCTATCCAACCGAGCATGTATTAAAGTTATTTAGCCTTCTTACTTAGTTATTAGACTCATATTGAAAAGGGTTTTAGTACTCTTGATAACAACTAGCCAGCTGACTTAAGTGAGTTTGAATACACAATGGTTGGTAACAAGAAACGGACCTGTTTATTCAGGGATAAACAGAAAATAGACAACATTAAAAATAACAAACAGGGATGGCATCAGTGGTCAGTAAAAGTGCAAATCAGACTGTAAACTGTATGGAAAAAAAAGAAAAACACACAAATAACCTGAGTGTAAATAGTTTAGCGAAACCACAGCAAAAAACTGGAATGGATTATCTGAGTAGGTGCGCTAGAAACCCGGACCGGACTTTTTTTTAAACGGATCGGATTTTTTTTTCGTGCCGCCGCGCCGATACCGATACGCATTTTTTTGCCAATATCGGCGGCCGATCCGATGCCGATATTGGATCGGGACAAGCCTAGTTCACAGTAACAATAACACCTTATGCTTCGATGTATGCTTTGAACCTTTAGCTTAGCTGTGTTGTTAATTATTTCCATTTTTACTTTATTTTAGGGTTATGCTTTTAGTGTATCTACATAAAACAACATGTAATATTATGTACTTACACTGCATATACCTACCAGTAACCCTACCTCTAACCCTATGGTATAGTGTAAGTGCCTAATGTTATATATTGTTACACAGTTTGTTACACTGTACCTAATTGATGTGAAAAAGACTATGTGTAACCATGTTTTTATTCAATAACAGGGTGCTGATTTCACCTGTTTGGCAATTGGCACAGAGAAGCTCCCCTTTTGCCTTCATGCAAATGAGCTCTGATTCGAAGCGTGGCTTTGAAAATCTGCCGACGGAGCAGCTAGGAAGCACTGACCTTTGATCTCCACTGCATCCCTCCCTGGGGTGGAGGCGGGTGGGTGTGTGGGGTGGGGTGTCGATGGGCTTCTGTTGGGCTGAGGGGTACGGGGAGGGTGGGTGAGTGGGTGGTGGGTGCGGTGTGTTTTAAAACCGTGTCAGGTTTCATTCTCCTCCATCACGTGGGGATGGCATATCATTTCAGAGGCGGATAAATAATGCATGTGGTGGGGGCCCAGGGGCCCCGCGGGCCCTCGAGTGCACTGTTTTGCAAGAACACAGTGTGTGTGTGTGTGTGTGTGTGTGTGCGTATGTGTGTGTGTATTTGTGTGTGTGCATGCATTTGAGTGTGTGCGCGTGCCTGTGCGTGTATAGTGTATATGAATAGTGTGTGTGTCTGTGTGTATGGTGTATATGAGTTGTGTGTGTGCGTGTATATATATGTATGTGTGTGTGTGTGTGTGTGTCTGTGTGTGCATGTGTGCACGTGTGTGTGTGTCTGTATGTATATATGTGTATGTATGTTTACGTGGGCATGTGTGTAAGTGTGTATAGCAGGGGGTTAATGCAGGTCTTCTAGGATGCCTCATCCACGACAGAGGTGGGCGTGATGTGGAATGGGGGGTGGTGTGGGGGTTAGTGTGGAGGTTGTGGTTATGGCACAGCTGAGGACCTCCACAGGGAGTGTGGAGTGGGGAGAGAAGGGCACAAACGTGGGCTCAGGCACTTCCTCAGGCCCCTTCCAATCATCCAGAGGCCCCCAAATAGCGCTGTGGAGAATGGAACAGCAGGCAGGGGGGCACAGCACTTATATGGGCAAAGGCACAGCGTGTATGAAGTCAGGCTGTGCGTGCATCCGTGCGTGTGTTGTCAGTGTATGTGTACTTGTGTATCTGTACTTGTTTCTGAATTTTTAAGTGTATGTGCGTCTGTGCATGTGTCTGTGTTCGTGCATGTGTATGCATGCAGGTCCATGTTTCAAAAGATGCCTGCATGTGTGTGAGAGAGAGAGTGTGGTTGTGGTACAGGTTGTGGTACAGGGTTGTGTATTTCCTCCACACAGTGTGTAAAATTATGCAAATTATCTATAAAATTATGGAAAGGGGGGTGGGGGGGGGGGGGGGGGGGGGGGGTTGACACTGATGGGCAGATACCCAATCCCTCCAGCCATCACCAGAGCTTGTTTCTGTAAGTGCGTTTTCCGTCAGCTGATTGCCTGCTGTGCTGCGAGGAACCAGGATGTTCATGTGAAACGACATTCATGTGCTGACAGCTACAAGCAACAAAAAGCAACTAAAACAGCTATAAAAAAACTACCACAGTGTCCAAATGAATTTGCCACTAGCAAATTGGTCGACAGTACACATCACGGGAATCAAAATAAGCTATATTACGCTTATTTGCTTAATGGTAAATAACCAGGATTTCAGTGTGCCATCAGAACAACATCTCAAGCTTAAGTTCACAAACCCAACAGCAAGTAAACGGTGACTGAGCGTTAGTTAAAGCCGAGTTGACAGGAAATGAATAATCAATGGTAAAGGCCATCAATTCTAATAAGTTAAGCAGCGACGGACGCACGGCGGTGTGGCCGGGGGCCAGAGCTGGGACACAAGCAGGCGTTTTTAATTGCTTTGAGTGGCGGAGCGGTGTCAATGTGCTCTCTTGCCTTGAGGCGAAGCATAGCCCTCGTGCTAAATAAATCCTGGTGATTACCGAAGCGTTCCACCTCCCCAAATCCGCACGACCTTGGGCCGGCTGTTAATACCTCGGAACACCTCCGCGCAGGCAGACACACACACACACACACACACACACCTGCTGGTACATTTGGACACACACAGAGACACAAACACACACTGAGACACAAACACCTGCTGGGACATCTGGAGACGCAAAGAGGCACAAACACATAAACAGACATACACAGACCCTGCTGGTAAATACAGACACACACAGAAAGCCACACACACAGACACAAACTCAAATGCTCACACACAAACAAAAACACACATGGTTAAAAAGCACACCACAGAGACACACACACCTACACCCCCCCCCCCCACACACACACACACACACAAACACCAACACAACCAAAGGCCTTGGGCCTTTAAGGATTATTTGCAGCTTTCTGAGCTCTACATAGCAAAGCCAACAGAGCTGTGTGTGTGAGCTGGGCTGGCAAGTGTATAATCTTACATCAGAAAGCAGAAGTCTTCCTCAGTATTTACTAATTAACACAGAGCTTGAACCAGGTAATTGGTATAATGAGCTACCGCTGAGTACGTGTGCAGAGGAGAGAAAGACTGCTATTGGCAATTTCCCTTTTCCTACACAAACCTCCTCACCTAACTTACGAGCTGCTAACCTGCACACTCACTCAATTATGGGAGAAAAAGCAAGACGGGAAGAAAGGGATCACTCACTACACTGTGAAAAAAAAACACACACACACACACACACACACACACACACACACATTCTTGTGCACACAGACACATACACACACACTCGAAGTTCTTGGAACACAAAAAAGCCTCAAGAGAGTCCTTATCCCCAACGCTGTGGGCCTGGCTGCGGGGCTCCTGTCAGGTATGGTGTGTGTGTGTGTGTGTGTGTGTGTGTGTGTGTGTGTGTGTGTGTGTGTGTGTGTGTGTGTGTGTGTGTGTGAGTGTGTGTGTGTGTGTGTGTGTATGGGGGGTCATCTGACTCACCCACGGGGCGGTGGGGACGAGCAGCGAGAGGACGAGGAGGTCGCTGCAGCAGCCGTCCAGCTCGGGCACGCAGCTCGCTGCCTGGTTGAGCAGCCGCGCGTAGAGGGCCGAGGGGCCCTCCTGCCTGGGGGTGGAGGCCTCCTGCCTGGGGGGCCCTTGCTGCTTCCCCAGCTCCGCCACCGATGCTCCTGCTCCCTCTCCCGCTCCCGCCCTCGCTCCGGGGGCCAGGACGAGGCCCAGGGTCTGCCTGATCCCGTGCAGGTGTTTGAACAGCTGGCAGAGACGGGACTCCAGGGCACTCTACAGGAAGAGGGGGGGGGGGGCAGGGGGGGGATTAGGGAGAGAGAGACAACAACAACCGTCAACGCTGTCAAAAGCTGAGGGGCACTGACACAGGTGATGGGTCAAGGAAAAAGAGGAGAAAGAGAAAAAGAGAGAGAGAGAGAAGGTGAGAGAGAGGAAAGGAGGGTGAGAGATGGAATAATGGAAAAAAAGGGGAGGGGGGGGGGGGGGATGTCCGCAGGGACTGCGCACCTGCCTTCCACAGGGTGAGGACATTAGACAGGAGCCCGTTGGGACTTGCAGAGCGTCCATCACGCCCGTCAGCATGTCAATGTGTGTGTTTGTGTGTGTATGTGTTTGTGTGTGAGCCTGTGATTGTATATGTGTGTGTGTGTGTTTGTATATATGTGTGTGTGTGTGTGTGTAAGTCTGTGTGTGTGTAAATGTGTCTGTGTGTTTGTGTGTGTGTGTGTGTCTGTGTGAGCCTGTGACTGTATATGTGTGTGTATTTGTATACATGTGTGTGTGTGTGTAAGTCTGTGTGTGTGTGTGTGAATGTGTCTGTGTGCGTGTGTGAGCCTGTGATTGTATGTGTGTGTGTGTGTGTGTGTGTGTTTGTGTTTGTATATATGTGTGTGTGTGTGCTTGTGTGTATTAGAGGGACAAAGAAAGCAGGGGATGGGAGACAGCAGGCCCGCATGTGGGGCTCATGTGGGGCTCTGTGTTTTATGAATGCCAGCAAGCAGCTCAAGGTGACACGAACAATAAACACAACTGACAGAGGAAAGAAAGAAAAGAAAGAAAAAGAAAGAAATAAAGAAAGAAGGAAAGAGAGAGAAAGAGAGAGAGAGATCGAGACAGAGAGAGAACGAGAAAGAGAGATAGAGAGAAAGAGAGAGAGAAAGAGGGAGAGAGAGAAAGAGATAGAGAGAGAAAGAGAGAGAGAGAAAGAGAGAGAAAGAGAAAGAGAGGGAGAAAGAGAGATAGAGAAAGAGAGAGAGAGAGAGAGAGAGAGAGAGAGAGATGCCTGAAGTCTGACACCAGCGTCCAAATATGAAAATAAGGATCAAACAGCAGGACCTGTCCAAAGGCAACAGCAGCTCTCGGCTCCAGACGACCACCCATACCCAGCGCCTTCAACTTCAGCAAGAGCTTCTCAGAGTCAGGGGGCTACACGCAATACTGCAAAGTTCTTTTCTTTTACCTCAGTAGTGTCTGCTGGGTGCCATATGTCTTTATATGCTGGCATATGCTTGCTGGATGTCTGTATTTGCTGATTGTCACATGAAGGATAGTAAAAGGCTAAAAGAGTATACTTTTTACATCTTCAATATTCACGACTTTGATTTTACATCCTTCGCACCTTCGGCAGCTGTGACAAAACAAATTGGGCATGCCCAAATTGGATAAAGGATTACGGGAGATTAGGCACAACGATTAAATGACAGAAGCCTGTTACAAACCAGCAAACAAAAACACGAGCTGCCTAAAGTGGCAGCATCACCGTGTCCTAAAATCTGCAGATTAAAACAACAAATCCCCACTCCCCCACACACACTCCTGTGTGTGATTTCTTCATTCCATTTCATTACGGCGGAACAGAGGTCTTTTATTTAGACAGCACTGGGAGACATTCGTCAATTTCTGACTTGCTCTGCTTTTTTTTGTGTTTTCCTGTCTGACTCACAAGAGCAGACAATAGCATGGAGATCGGCCCCTCCCTCTGCACATCTCCGCCAGGGCACTTTGGGTTTCATATGCTACCCATTACAACGGACTTATGACCAATTTGTAGCGTGGGCAGCCAAGGGCCTGATTTAGAGCGCGCACATGGTGCTTTTAGCGTGGCTGGAACGCATTTGGAGTGTGAAATTATTCCAGATGACATGCCTCACCTCTACGCGCACCATATCTCAAAAGCCTTGGAAGTGCGGGCAGGTTCTATGCTGGGAAAAAAAGAAGAGCAGCACAGCAAAGGTGAATGCTAATACGCTCATTTACAGTCAGACCAATTGGGGCCTGTGGTGGAAAAACAAAATGTATTCATTTTTAAAACCTACTCATTTTATACTGGGGTCCTATTAAAATGCTGACTCTGCCATACACACACATTTCTATCCCCTCTTTGTCCTTTTTTGTGATCAGTACGAACGCTCTCCTTGTGCATGTCAGTTTCACGTGTTTGACACGTGGAGTTAACGGCGTGGAGAGAGAGTGGATAACAGGATCAGTGCCTGCGTGATGGAAACAAGTTTCGGTGCTCGCTTCTGGGTCAGCGTGGAGAAAGATTTCTGATGGCAGATTTCACCCGGTTTCCGACTGCGTTTCGAGATGGAAAAGTATAGACTCCAGTGGGGTTCAAGACCCCGAAAAAAGGTCAACGCCACAGCCAGTTTTTCTCTCTCCCCCCCTTTTTGTTTCTCACTGCAGAAGTCTCGGCACGCCATGACCAATCCCAGATAAAACCGGGACAGGACAGGCGGCAAGCGTCCATCTCCACGGGGCTAGGCGGAGTCGTCCTGCTGCCAGAGAGAAGGCATGAGGGGATAGCGAGCTCACACAACAGCCATGTAGGTGAAGGGTGAGGCCAGACAGACTGAGGGAAAGACTCAGAGAGACACAGAGACAAAGAAAGACAGAGGTAGAGGAAATGAAAGAGAGAGAGAGACAGAGGGAGAGAAAGAGAGAGTGAAAAGAGAAGTGGAGAAAGTGTGTAGGTGCATAATATGTGTGTGTATATGTGTGTGTGTGTGCCATGTAGGTGAATGGTATGGCCAGACAGACTGAGGGAAAGAAGAAGAAGACAGATAAAGAAAAAGAAGATAGACAGAGAGGGAAAAGAGGAGAGAGAGAGAGACAGAGGGATAGAAAGAGAGAGCGAGAGAGAGAGAGAGAGAAGCGGAGAAAGTGTAGGTGCATATATGTGTGTGTGCCCATGTGTGGGGGGGTGGAGAGAGAGAGAGAAAGAGAGAGAGAGAGAGAGAGAGAGAGAGAGAGAGTGTCTATGTGTAGGTGTTTCTGTGAGTGTGTGTTAGAGGGCAGAGACAATATAAGAGAGAGATAGACAGAGAGGGAGAGGGAGGGAGAGAGAGAGAGAGAGAAAGAGAGAGAGATAGAGAGAGCGAGAGAGAGAGAAAGAGAAGTGGAGAAAGTGTAGATGCATTATATGTGTGTGTGCCCATGTGTAGGGGGTGTGTGGAGAGAGAGAGAGAGAGAGAGAGAGAGATAGATAAAGAGTGAGAGAGAGAGAGAGAGAGAGAGAGAGAGAGAGAGAGAGAGAGAGAGAGAGAGAGAGAGAGAGAGAGTCTATGTGTAGGTGTTTCTGTGAGTGTGTGTTAGAGGGCAGAGACAATATAAGAGAGAGATAGACAGAGAGGGAGAGAGAGGGAGAGAGAAGGAGAGAGAGAAAGAGAGAGCGAGAGGGAGGGGGTTCTCTCAGGACCTTAGAGAAGCATGGAAGAGTCATCACGAAAATCAAGCCTCCCCGTCAACATGTGTTCCCCATCTGTGCCCTCCATCCAAAATCATCACTGTCTGCTTTCAACGTTTTATTCCTCCGCGCACAAATATGATCCTTTATATCGCTGCTGTGCCACATCTGATTCGCCAGCTTCCAAAAAGAGACATTTTTAAGATCACTGAACGATACAAAACGATACGTTGGAAGCATAATAAACCTAAACCTTTTTCTACTGCGCCCATACTGCCGCCGTCTGAAAATGTGATGAGGGACATACAATCTTCACAGAAAAGTCATGGCCCTGAATGTTTGGTTTGTCCACATCTTGTTTGAATTTTCTCAGAATCTGTACCTCACTGAAAAATACCATAGTAGAATAAATATGCACAGTGTGCCACCTTAAAGTATGCAATTTTTCTTTCAAATCTCAGCAAGTAAATAAATGTCATCTCTCCTTACACGTATCCATTTTACAGTGTCAACTTCCTTACCAGTATCCATTTTACAGAGTCAATCTCCTTACCAGTGTCCATTTTACAATGAAATGTGATTTACTTCATGAATTTAACACTATCAACAAAAAGAACAGAATTCTCAGATAACAGGGAAAATTGCCCGTCTATAGTATCGGTATATAATGGGTAGTTTATCAGTTACACCAACAAAAACACTATAGACACCCTTTAATTCCCAAGCTCTGTAAATGAGAGCAAACAGACTGCCCCCGCCCCCCTTTAGCCCCTGTTTGGATTAGTCTCCTGGCTCAAATTAAAGAAATTAAATATTAAGTACTTCATTACCATAATTCCCTTGCCTTATTTGAATGAAATTAACCACCCCCACGGCTGCTGATTGTGTACACTTATTTTCATACACCGTTCGGTCCACAGAAGTATTCCTTTTTTTTACTGCCATTTGGTAAAAATCAAGCTCACCATTATGTTTTACATTTCATAATGAAATATAGAACATCGTTTACATGAGCCGAATGCAACGGAGCGCTGTACGCCTTTCTCACCACCCCACCCCACCCCACCGTCATCCATTCATACTCCCAGAATTCAATTTGACTGCACATCATCTTTGTGCTCCAGGGAGGCTGATGTGGGGAGAATCCACTTTAAATTTAAATTGCTCGACGGACCCGCCCCGTCGCCGTTGTTTTCTGAGGCCCGACCAGTGTGGAAAACGGAAAATGAACTGGGGAGCCGAGCGGAGATTAAACATTTCTTCATGGGCGACAAAGCGTGCAAGAGAGACTAGGGGTGACGCGCGCGACAAACAATTATTCAGCTGGCTGTCGGAGGGGAGGGCTCAGGATTTAACCTTCTTCAAGAATAACAGAATGGGACGATTATATGCCCCCTTCCCACCTGCCTACCCCGCCGTGACCAAGTAGTTGTGTTAAGTCGACTGATTTCAATACACCAGATACGGATGCACTGCATGTCACCTGCTGGTTGCTGATATTTTTATCATGTCTTCTTTTTATCATCCTGTCTCCATTTTAGTGAAGCTGACTAAAAAAACTAAAAATTCATCACCCCACAAAATCCACCTCTGTACGTTCATGTCTTAGGCCTGATTCACACCGACTTGAGCGTGTACAGCACGTATCCGTGTACAATATGTTTGAATAGGGACAGAATCACACATGCGGTGTGAATAGTCTAATTTGATAACATGCATTCTAAATGCATGCATTCTGAATACGGACAGAAAACGGCACACGCTGTATACGGAGAGTGTTTGGTGTGAATGAGCCCTTACAGTTACACTTGAACAGACTAGAGATCATTTTAAAAGAAAAAAAAGAAAGAAGTCTCTATGGATTCTACAGAATAGTTTTCTAACCCCTGAAAGATGGACCCCCAAGAAAAATGATATGAAGTGCAATTAGGAAAGCAAACAGTCAGTAGCAGATAGACTCTGAGCTCACTGAGTGCCACAGAGCTAGGAGCATGGGAGTTCCAGAAGGCATAGCGCTCCCTAGAAATTTTGGCAGCAGTTGAGATTGCCTCGAGACGATTCAAGTTACAGGACTGCCTCGTGCTTTTTTACCCAAGAATAAAGTGCTTCGAGGTACAGTAGACCTTCCCAAGGGAGGCTAGAAGAACCTTAATCCCTGAGAAAATGCAATTGCATTTCAAGAGAAAAACACACACGGCTTTTAGGGGGAAGTCTGCAGACCGGTAGTGTTTTATTAGTGAAAGCAATCACATTTTGTATTCTTCCATACACTTATTTTGCAGCCTGACTAATATCGCCGCAAGGACAATGATAATTAACATTCTAAGAAAGAAGCGAGCAGGTTGTAATAATTTCCGTGCCAATTAAAGATGTATGCAGAGACACTAATCACATTTCCGACATACTGAATCAACCATGGCTACAATTTTTACATATCACTCCCAAAGGCACAAGAGGGGCTTTAGCAGTGATATCGCAGAACATGTTGTTCTGTCTGATTATGATTCCCCATGAAATACTATTAGCAAACTAACAAGAATCATCTGAACCAGTCAAAGCCTGAAGAAATATGCTTGTATGATTACAGTTTAGAAAAAACTATAGAAATTCTGGGAAAATGGGATCTAAAACTGGTGATACGTTGGGATCATGTGTGCATAGCACAAATACCTTATTGTCTGCCCCGTAACCTGATTACTGGTACTGCTTCTCTGCATGTGTGAGCATTTAAAGCACAACATGACAGGCTGGAGAATCAATCATAATTCCTCCATTGAGACTGATTTTAAAAATCAGGTCACACTTTTTTGGATGGCCCTATAGATGGTCCTACAGACAGTCTATATAGATGCTGAGACTATTAAAGGTGTACTTCCATCGTGTTTTCATTAATTTTGCGGTGTTCTCTAGTATTAATAATTGCCCTGTGCGCTGGTTTTAATGAAAAAAATGTTCTAGTGCTTCTGTTTCAGGCTGTTTTAGTTTGGTGGAGGGGGTGGGGCCGGGAGAACGACACGATTTCACCAGAGGCACGCTCCCTGCAGCTTCCTTTGCCCCACAGTCAACTTGATAGCAGAGTAAGGTAAAGGGGAAAAGTCAACTTGACAGCGCTAAAACTGCACACAAAATGTCTACGGAGATACAGCCTTATGTGTTTGATCCTGAATCCGAAGAGGAAGGAGAGATGGCACAAGCACAGTCGCTTCCTGACCGTTTGTCAATGAACGTTTCAGAATGGTAATATTTGCATGACAAAACAGTGCAAGTGCCCGGCTAAATGCAGTTCAGTCATTCAACTAGCCTGCTAATCTTATGCGAGTCAGTCACAGGCTAACATTATTTAAAGCCCATTCGGTCAGTTTCTCTTATATGTATTTCCACGTGTACGTCACGCCGAAGGCCCTTTTCGCATTGGGCCGTTTTCCGCCTATTGACTTCTTTTGACTGATATAGAAAACGGGGATAGAAAAACATTTTGATATGCAGCGTGCATATGCAACTCGGGGTGACCTATCATATTTTAAAAGAGCAAGTACTAAACGGTTTCTCGTGGAAGTACACCTTTAATAAGCCATCTGTTGAAAATATGTGTCTTGTTATATAAGGTTAGGGTTAGGGGTCGGGCTTGATTGAGGAGATACGTAAGTAAATAATCAAAATGAAACTCAGTTTCAACAAACCATTTGTAATGTGTTGGTCGGCAGACTATCAAATAAAGTGTTATCAAAAATCCTAATCATAAAAGGTCCAGTGAACCAATACTGCCTAAAACAGGTGAAAAGGGTGCGGTCTTGTGGAACTGAAGGCCATTATCACACATCACACATTCTACTGGTAGCAGTCAAAGGAATCTTCCTAAACATGGCATAACTGTGATGCGGCCTCTGTGTTGGCCATCACCACAATCGTCATTACTGGTCTGTCTCTACAAAAAAAATGATTCAGAACTGTTCATAATGAAACAAACACAGAACAGTTTACAAATTACATAGGTAATCAGTCTATATGGACAGTGACAGATTAGTTACTGCAGCCACCGCAATCCCCACCCCCCACACCAACCTTAAAAAAGAGGAGAAAAAGTGTGTGATGAAGTGCACTTACGACTCGCTGAAGGTTTAAGTTATTTGTCTTGCCATAGCAGAGATCGAGCAAGGTTACGGGCTGCTTGACCAGGGTTGACTTCGTCAGCACCCAGGGCATGGAGAGGTCTTCGACCGTGGTTGCCTGCAAACACAGACCAGAAGGGGATTAAATTCCACTGCTTCACCTCCCGTCCATCTCAGCCCCCCAGAAACACAGCCGGAGCCTCACTAAGCACACTCTGAGGAAAAATCAAAGCGGTGGGATTGGGGCTTTTTTGGAGCTTTAGATATTAGCAAAGCTAAAGACACTCAAAGACAACTCCCTTCAGAGGATATAGTGAACCAGACTAAGATGTGCGTACATAATGGATTTGTACAGAAATCTCCCCTTCAGAAACCTTCAAACATCAAAGTTGAGTGGAAATAAAAAGAAAGCAGATTGCAGCAACTATTAGCAAGTTTTTTATAGATGGTGATAAACACTATGGAACTCGGGGAAGAGTGATGTTGTAAAGTGAGTAAAGAGAAAACGGAGGCTGTGCTAGCCTATAGAAGCAGCGATAATATCAGGTGGAGTAGGGCTTGCTGGCTTTTATAAGGGATGACAGAGTGTAACTAGAGTGTAAAGTTGACTATAGAGCTTCATTTAATCAGTGATTTATTTAATCAGTGACTGTGACTGAAAAGCAGAGACACTTCTTCAAACACTACAGTCAAAATAGTAACTTTAAATTAAAATGTGAACATTTCTTATCAGCCCCATCTCAAACAGGCCATAAAAGGCTAGATCTGAGTGTTTTTTTTTAAGATATGTACTTCAAAGTTAGATGTTAGCAGCTTAGCAACGAACAGTGACAGATAACTGTGTGCTGCTTCTGTTAGAATTGCCTCACTTATATTTGTGGATTTCTGACAAAGAAATCACCTGCCAGTCTTTTCCTTCCACACAAAGCCCTGAGCTCCACAAAACATATATATCTACCCGACTCACCCAGACAGACAAACAGGTAGAGAAAATGAGTGAACCTTTATAGATTTCTCTGAGGAATTCCTGATATTAAATCCTAATAAAGGAGTCTGGCCTCCTTCCCTTCTGTGATGACCTCTCATCAAAATGGCGTACCGGAGAGCGCAAAGTAAAAAGTCAACCGCCGAATTTACCAATATTGTTTCTGCAGAAAATGGCAAGATGTTTATAACCTCTCAACCCCCTTCTTTTTTTTCTCCCCCGGCAAGTCACACAGGTCGGAGCTTTCAGGATCTGTTGTGGGAGATTAATTTTACCGTTCATCACTCCACAGATTACCTCAGTGTTCACACAGGGCAGCTGCTGCACAATAAAAGTCCTACATTTAGGTCTGAAAAAGTACCTTTGTGCAACCGTGACCGGTGATGGTTTTGTTTGTACATGTTTGCTTGTGTAGTGTTGTACTGACTATGACAACACATTTCCACTATGAGAAAATAAAAATGGACTGACCATCCATCCATCCACCCATCCACCCACCCATCCACCCATCCATCCATCCATCCATCCATCCATCCATCCATCCATCCATCCATCACAGGTTAAGCTAGACTATGAGGTAGGACAAGTGTGAGGTCCATTGTATAATGAAAATATAACAAAAATGTGTTTATTTGAGACACATGACTGGAGTATACGGCACGGAGTATATGAAATATGCATGCTCATCAACACACAGGAGGAAGATTTGTTTAGCTTAATAGATAACACATTTCAGAGAGATCTCCAATGTTAATACTCATGCAGAGCACACACAAATACACACACACACACACAGACACACACACACCATCAGCATTCCACCTGCATAGTGAAAAGGTTTTCCAGCAGACACCACTGAATTATGAGGAGGACATCCTCACACTTTTAAAATGCAAAAACATTCCTCCTTCTTCCTTTTTTTCTGTGACGGCGATGGGAAGGCTGGTTTTCGGGCTTGTTATGTTTGAAAGGAATGTACTCTGGCTGTCTGTCTGCACGGGCACTGTAATGAGCAGGAAGTATTCGGCGCGGTGCAAATGTACCCTGATGACGCCTCAGGCAAGCAGCATTCTTTCCCGTTCCAGAGACATATAAATCTCCATAGACTCATCTCTACCACACCGAAAAAAAAAAAAAAGAAAAAAAAAAAAAAAAAAAAAAAAAACAATAATAATAAAAAAATAAGACATGAGCTGATCGCAGCTGTCTGAACAAAGGCTCGGTTAGCTGCCAGGGCCGCACAAAACACCAACCCATTCTCCGTGATTAGACTCGCCCATGAGCCTGAAGCGAAAGAAAAAAAAAAAAAAAAGTTTGCTGCTTTAGTTTAGTGATTTGTGCATTTTTTTTTATTCAGGACGAGAAAGACTTTGCATAAGACTGCCTCTCATAATATGTGAGAGTTTGGCTAATGGCTGATGCAGCCCTCTGACGGACCAGGAATAACTAACCGTGGCGAAGGTCAACTGTCCTGCTTGATTATTCCAAAAAAGGAACAAATGCACCAAAAAAAGGGGCCACAATGCCCCTCCATCTTTTGTGCTTTGCATACAAAGCAGTATGAAGAGGGTTGGGATTTTGCAGAGACCACCGAGACACATGAAAGCAATCAGCTCTTCGTGACCTAAAAATGTCTAGCAAGACATCATATAACATGTTACGGCTGCCGAAGGGAGAAAAGATTTGTTTTCGTGGAAAGGTCACCAGGCAAAACCGATGCAAACAAAACCCCTCTGTATGTATTTCCGACTGAAAATGTGACACATTTCAGGATTATGCAAACGTTAGCCGCCTTACTCTGTCGGTTGTCATTTGCTTCCAATGGAGCATCTGAGCAGCGGTGCTCTCCATTCCCAGTTACAAGGAAGGGATTCATAGTAAACATCTCATCTCTCTCTCTCTCTCTCTCTCTCTCTCTCTCTCTCTCTCTCTCATAATCTGCCCTCACAGGCCCACTGGTCTCTGCTAGTCACACATCTGCATTCCACGGATGTCTGAGCACAACCGCAGTGACACCACCGTAAACATGCGAAACGCACTCTGCTTTCGTTCACAGTTCCAGTTCACCTCAAGCTAAATGTTTGCGTGTTTGCCGTTTTTAGGACCTGACTGGCTTTTCTGTATGCCACCAACAACTCCCCCTCCCGCCCACCGCCACACACACACAGCCACACACATAAACACACACGCACACACACAGCCACACACACAGAGACACACACACACACACGCACACATACACGCACGCACACACACACACAGCCACACACACACAGACATACACACACACACACGCACACACACAGCCACACACACACACACACGCACACACACAGACATACACACACACACACGCACACACACAGCCACACACATAAACACACACACACACAGCCACACACACAGAGACACACACACACACACGCACGCATACACGCACGCACACACACACACACACACACACAGCCACACACACAGAGACACACACACACACACGCACACATACACGCACGCACGCACACACACACACAGCCACACACACACAGACATACACACACACACAGCCACACACACACACACACACGCACACACACAGACATACACACACACGCACACACACAGCCACACACATAAACACACACACACACACAGCCACACACACACAGACATACACACACACAGACACACACTATTTCTCACACACACACACAAAAAATTCCACAGGCAAATTAGTGAACAGACTACTCCTGAGGCAATACAAGAGTAGCATATGCTGTTATGATGCATAACCTTACTTCATTGCATATTATAGCCAATAACACCATCTGAGTTTGAGAGAAGTGACGGTGCCTGTTCTTACTCTCTTTGTGAGACATGAGTCTCCTGTCGAGTGTTTGAGTAATGCTGTGGAGCAGATGTGCGAGGGCGGGGGTTAGGGGGGAGAGAAAGACTCATCAGTTCAAAAATTGCGAATGACTGAATCATACACACAGCCTAGACAGCAAATGCCAAGCAAATAAATGCCTGAGAACGTCGCCTGCCTGCAATGATCCTCCAGACAACAAAGACAACAACAACAACAGCAAGAGTTGCAGAGCTTTGATTGCCTCCCAGTGGTGCATTTTGTCGCTTTGTCGGCTTGGCGCTGAGTCTCCTGCCACCTCAGGTGTGTGACAGGTAGCTGCTCCTCTGCGTATCTCTTTCCCTCCCCCTTCCTCATTTTCTCTCTCACTATCTCTCAATCTATATCTCTTTCTCTCTTTTTCGCTCACTCTATCTCCATCACTTTCTCTTTTTCTCTCCCTCTATTGCTCCCTCTCTCCCTTACTCCTTCTACCTCTCTTTCTCTCTCCCTCTCTTTTGCTTGCCTTCTCACTCCCTCTCCCTTCCTCTTTTTCTCTCTCACCATCTCTGACTTTCTCTCTCTATGTCTCTCTCTTTTTCTTTCCCTCTATCTCTCCCTCTCTCGCTTACTCTATCTCTCCCTCTCTCTTTTCCCCTCTCTCCCTCTCTCTATTTTTCTCTCTCCCTCTGTTTCATTTGCCTTCTCCCTCCCTCTCCCTTTCTTCTTTTCTCCCTCTCTCTCTCTCTTCCTTTCTCTCTTTCTCTCCCCCTCTCCCTCTCTCCCAGGTGCAGACGTCTGCCCTGGGGCGTCCTGTGACAGATGACAGGTGGACGGGTACGGAAGCGTTCCCCTTACACACCCATGTGCCAATGCCAAACCTGCCATCTGCCAGATTCCTCTGATCTGTGCTGAAGCACTTCCCTGTAGGGGGGGGGGGGGGGAGAGAAGGGGGGGGGGGGGGGGGGCAAGGAACCCACGCTCTTCTCCTCTCCTCCCTTCATCAGTCTCTTCTCATTTTCCTCAAGGCTCCTGCAGTGGCCGTCTGCAGAGGCCTTTAAATCAACCTTCAGACAGATGGCGGAGGAGCCACTTGACTTCTGAGGAGGACACCTGGATATGGCCCTCGCTGGCCACCGTACTTCCAGGAAGGAATGAGGCTTGACGTAAAAAACAGGTCAGACAGGAACCGGGTGCAACAGAGGTGACATCAGGGTAAGGTCAGATAAGGTCGTCAGAAGTCCCTGTAGGTCATATCAGTGCCTCAAAATCTTTAACAGGCCAACGTGCATACACAAAATGTCCATGTTGTACAAGAGCCCAAAACCACCCGACGATAATGTTCATGTGTGCAGGGGATTTTCCAGACAGGAGCATTTTATTACAGAGGGCGAATCCACACAGACACACCAACACCAGTCATTTCACCACAAGAGGAAAGCATTCAAGTTTAATGCACCACCCTTTCAAATTCTCCATGAATAATACATGCCTTTATCTCTCCCTCTCTCATTGCAAAGTATTGATACATGGTCAGACAGACTTGCATAAATGTTGTTGTTTTTTTCTGGGAAAACTGATCCAATGTACAAGCTAGGCTGTAGCAGGGCGTTACCTCTTACATTTTGGTGACACTGAGAAAGCTGCCATCTGCTAAACTGACTCAAAAACATCAGCTAGCTGTTCGGCCCAGCACTTTAAAAAAGACAGGAAATGGGAAGACCATAAGGGATAATAACGTTCGCTGACAGTCTGCCACAGCCCTCACGTGCAATGCTCAAGAGACTACATGTTCAAAAAGCAAGAGCTACAAATACCATTTGCGCACTGAGAATTCGAAATTATTATTAGCCATTTAGAAATATCACCATCGCTGTCAGGAGCTCTCTGCTGGGGCTTGGACCCTGTACATAATTCAGAACTAATTATAAGGGTCTAGGATCAAAAGGATTTTTCAGTGCTTTACAGTGATTACACAGAGAGCTCATCACTAATGCATAAAATAAAGAAACGCTAAATAAAACAACACGAATGAAGACTTTTAGGTCAACCCCAGAGGGGTAGGCAAGCCCCGTTTGAATTTTTAAGAGGGGTTGTGTGATGAAGCCTGCCTGAGGTAACCTTTGAGGAGGTGAAAAAAAAAAGGTTATTGAAATTCAAACGCAACCCTATCTGCACAGAGGCACAGGAAAAGGCCTTCAGCTGCAAATGAAAGCATTTCAATAAAATGTACAAAAAGAGGTATGTGTTTTATGTTGCAAAGCAAATGTAATAATACCTTCAAAGACCCAGAGAACAACACAACCGTCCAGTCTAACAGCTGTCCTTACAGAACCCTGACTGTCAGTGGAGGAAGACGGAAAGAGGGAAAGAGAGAGAGAGAGAGAGAAAGAGAGAGGGGGAAGGGGAGTGGGAAGATAGGAGCAGAGAGAAAGAGGGAGAGGCAGAGCGGAGAAGATGAGTGACCTCTCAAGCCAGGGAGCAAATTGGGTTTGATATACGCTCCTGACATTCCCTAAACTAATAACCCAGGATGCCGAGCACAGTAATTACCGTGATCCATGTGGCGGGGCTGGGATCTGCTCTGGCACACGAGCGGCAGCCACCACCCACCCACTGATCACTTCCTGACACGGGGGCCATTGGAGAGCAGTGGTCACTGCCAGCAATTTACTTTCCTTCGCCGGGCTGTCGCCGGGTCACGGCCTTATCACAAGAAAGCATTTCTCTCGCCGACGATGGATGACGAGTCGGGGAAGTCATCTGCACGCACGCACACACACGCGCACAAACACGGGGACCAGACCACACTAACGAACACGCACCAACATACATACATGAAATTGTTTAAAGTCACGGAAATAGGTAGCAAGTTAGCACAGAAGCCTAAAAAATACCGTTGGAAAAGCTCTTGGTGAGAGGTAAACTGTATTTTGACCTTAACCAGGCACTTCTTGCTACCAAAAAACAAAAGGTTGCACAACCAAATCTTATTTACAGACAAAAACAAAACATTTCATTTCAAATTTTTAGTCAAAGGGGTGAAAAATAGTAATGGCATCCTCAGCTGGCCTCTCAGTAGGCCTGACACAGAAGGGGAATGTTCACCCAGAGCTCCAGTCTGCACATTGGTGTCTTGAACTCTCCTGACCCACCCTGAGACAAACACACAGGGCGCGACTCATGTGTCCCTCCTGTGAACTCTTTAAACCAAAACATAAAAATGAATAAAATAATAATTTTGCCATTTGTGAGAAAGAGGCCACTCTCCAGGGATCTCTTTTTCCCCCATCTGCTGTGGAGTTTCCGCCATGAATCCCTCCTTCCAAAAACCATTGCTGCAATGGTGCTGGGTAGACAAAGAGCAACAAGGCCTGTATAGATGGCTTGATCCTGCTGCTGCATGGGAAACATGGTGCAAAAAGACACATCTGCTAGGTCTTTGGTTTTTTTTTTGGATGATGCTACGTGGTGGGCAAGACATTTTCTGAGATCGCCATGCGTGTCATTTTGTCTTAGGCGTATGTGGAAGCATGTTGTGAATTTTTCATGCTTATTTACTGTTTCACATCTGTGTATAATATTTGAGGAAAAAAAGATGCTTTTAAACCCTATTTTCCCCTTACTGACAATGACTTGGAGAAAGCAGTAGGGATGTGGGAAGTATTTGGGAACACAGTCATAAAAAAACCTACTGTCTCTTCCACACGAGTGATCACTGATGGGAAACAACATGGAGAAAAAAAACAGGAACAGCAGCTGATTGCATTAGTTAAACATTTAACGCGGGATAACCCATACTGAGGCAAGAGCAGCTGAAATTTCACACTTGCTAATAGAAGATCAATGATAGGTATGCGTTAATGGCAGGGCTTCCGTTTTATTTACTTATTTATTTATTTATTTATTTATTTATTTATTTTCGGCAAAAATTGAGGGTTTTTTTTATTGGTGTCTGATACGAATCTGTGGTCTCTTCTCGAGGCAGTGTGTGACTTTAACAAGCCGTAAAATTAATCTGATGAAAGCCAGATGGGGGAGAGGAGAGGCGCAGCAGCAACCCCACAGAAAGCCCCACACCAAATATGGACTGAAGCGAGGCAATATGAAACAGATTTCCTCCAAATCCCATCGGTATGTGGAGTACACTGCTCTTCACGGCGTTCAAAAAAAAAAAAAAGAAAACACACACACACAAACACACACACAAAATAGCCCCCGTGTCACAATGTCACATATAAAAACAAAGTACTTTAGAAAACAATTTGTGTGGCATTAGTGTTGTCCCTGTGCTGTGGTACGACAGACTGGTAAACACCAAGTTTTTTTTTACATGGCCTCCTACACCTGCTTACCACAGCTTCTACTGCCAAAGCAAGGAAGGGCCGCTAAACCATAACACAGAGAAGTCACTCTCCGTTACAAAATGGATTTCATACTGGAGTTAAAGTGGTTGACAAAGGCAAGAGAGAATGTGAGGCAACAGATCTCCACCAGCTGTGTTCACAGTACGAACAGCGCTGCCAAATGAAGAATTCTCATGCTGATGTGCAATCTGTTTTAAACCGTGTCAGTTTATGTTGCCAAAAGCGAGACACGCCAGCTCTCCTGCGGCCACCATTCTTTAATTTACTTCTTGTTCATCTTTAGCAATGTTATTGTTATTTTTCTCCTACGCCATATGTTTTAATGTGTGAAACGTACACAAAGTAGTCTGACAGAATTTTCCAGAAAGTTTTTTCCTCTTTGTACTTAATCAAGGGGCTTTCAAAACAACATGGAGTGGAGAATTATGGTTTAATTAAATTGACTTAATTTAAATAAAACACTATGGGGTGCTGACAGAGGCTGACATTAATGAAAGCATGTTACAGAACTATCAGCATAATTGTTTTCAAGATCATGATGAGGCTTTGAAAATTTAATTACACCCAAAATACATTACTCAGTCGTGGCTGCAAATGTGTCATTGCCTCCGTTTCCATGGATGGAAATCCCATAACTCACTCAGTCAAAGCCTCATTGTGTGGCGTGATGGGCAATTTTCTAAATTATCTGATGCTTTCATAATTGCTCCAAGTGGCCATACTACCCATTCAATTCCTAAGGCCAGCACCTTTCAACACACTGACTTCAAATAGGCAACGCAAGCATAAACGTCATAAATGCAGAAAAACTGATATTTTTTATGTATGACACTTCAGACAAAATTGAGAAAATTTGCAACCCTTTAAACATCTACTTGATCCCAATGTCATGTCTCATGTGTTACTGCAAAATTTTATTTGTAGTGCTTTATTACAGGAAGTACACATAGATTTGACAATTATGACAATTACGGGTATAACGAGAGGCCATTATGCCCACCCTTGAGTCTGGCTAACATAAAAGACTACCAAGACCCAGACTACCCAGACTATCAGTCAAGGGGAAATCATACAGATTTTAAGCTTGGCAATTTACAGTGTGCTGTGACATTGCTCTATTTTGTTTTTAGACACAAAGGAATACCATAGCAAATCTCACTGACATTTGGTCTCAAAAGTACTGAAAGCATTTTCATTGCACACCTATATCCCCTTCTGAGATTTCCATCTTCATAATCTCGTCTGTTTACCAGCTAGCTAGTAGTGGCTTCAAGGGAATTGGGCTTTAAAGGAAGTTCCATGATGAATTCTGAACAAACTCCAAAATCACAACCCAACTCCCAAAGCACGCACCGTCACAAACGTGTGCCATTTGAAAGAAAAAACAAAGTGCATCAACAGCATCAACAACATCTCACCTTCACACATCACAAAACCAATCCTACATAAGAAAGGTAAATAATGCGGTTGTGCACATGATGTGACGGAGATGTGCGACTAAGTATTTCTCCGCCAGCCTGCTCACGTAAAACAAACAGACCCTTGGGTAAGATAGAGCTTGGCGGGGGCCAGTGCAAATGAAAGTGGAAACTGCCGTTAGACGTTCCCATTAAGATCCGTCCAATCCATCACACAGATTTCACTCTCATTTCTGAGCTTGAGCCTTCCAATACATATACACACACACACACACACACTCACACACTCACACACACAGAAAAATGTAAGAAGAAAAATGAAACCCAAGTCGAATACAAGACGAGACACACTTCTCCAAAACAGACATGGGGTGGGGGGGGGGGGGGGGGGGGGGGTAGTGGTGGCGGTGGTGGTGGTGGGGGGGGGAGAAAACATCTCTCAATGATTTCATTACCCTCCCCCCCCCCCTCCCCAGCCATCAGCCCTCCCTCCCACTCCCCATCCCCACGACAGGTACACGAAATCCTTTTCATCTATTTATCCGAGACGCACGCAGGGTGATAAAGCATGTAATAACACCTGGTCTATTAGTTAACAGGACTTTCTATCATTGTGGCATGTTATTATCCGACCGCTGCGGGTGTTACATCACCCTTGGCGCACCGCTCTCAACATGTGCACATGTCGGGGGGGGGATTTGGGGAGGGGGGGTGAGGTGGAGCGGTTAAGCTCCTCCCCTCCATGGCCGGGGATGATGAACAGACACCAGGCAGTCAGGCCGGCAGGCAGGGGGACAAATCTTGGCGACAGGACAGCATCACAGGAAATCCATACACGGTGCTGAAGGAGGCGATGAACCCTTTGTTCCCTGACCTGCTTCAGGACGGCCTGTGCTGATGGGGGTGGAGGTGGGTGTCAGTAGGGAAGGTGGAGGGGGGCTGGACAGCCTGTGCTGGTGGGGGTGTGGAGGGGGGGGGGGTGGGGGTGGGTGTCAGTAGGGAAGGTTGAGGCAGGCAGGACGGCCTGTGCTGGTGGGGGTGGGGGGGGGGGGGGTGGAGGTGGGTGTCAGTAGGGAAGGTGGAGGGGGGCACGATGGCCTGTGCTGGAGGGGGTGGGGGATCAGTGAGGAAGGTGGAGAGGGGGCAGAGGGGAGTGCTTGCTTGAAGAGGTTGCACAACGCAAGCTGTGAACTCGCTTACTCGCCCGCTCATGTTGCCTCCAGTCACTCAGTTCCACACACACACACACACATACACACACACACACACACCAATACTATAAAGGCCACTGTTCCATTCCACGCAATATTAATCCTTCCTCTTTCCAGTGTCCCTTTGAGACCATGTTGAAGAAAAGGCAAGGAAGGGAAGGTGAGAATGGAGGAGGAAGATTGAATAAGGAAAACAGAATGCAATCTCCCAGCACCCAGGGACAAGTATTCACACCTTATTAGCCATTTTGTGACTAAAGGCCAGTGCTATGAAAATCACTCTTGTGATTTCCAAGGCCAATGCTTGGGAATGGAGACTGCGAGACAGAGAGCCTCTGTGCTCATTTAATTCACACAATAACATAAAACCTTCCGAGTGAGAAATCTCTTATAGAACAGAATGAATCTTTTTTATTGTCACTATACACATGTACAAGGAGAACGAAAGCAACCCCCTTCAGTGCAGACACATATGTAGGATATTTACAACACAGAGTAAAAATAAAAAATAAATAATATTAGTGCAAGACAAGATAAGAAATAAAAGAGGGGGTGGGGTCAGGTGCACAGTTCTGAGGTAAAAGAGATGAGAGATTCTTTTATATGAGAGACGCGAACGAGGCAGGAGTAGAGTCTGAGGTATGGGAAACAGAAAGCAGGCACAGCAGTGTAATAATATTGTGTGTTAGATGAGATTATACCACGGCTTCCTTTAATTTCACATTGTGATGTGTTCTTTAGAACGTTTATTAATTTTTTAATATGTGCACACCTATGAAGTAGTCCCTGCTTTCCGACTGTATCACGTTTATGTGTCAATGTGCCATGTTCGTGGTGAACTGTAAATAAACAGTAAAGATGTGACAGCTTTAGCAAATGAGGAGCAAATGGAAGAACACAGAGTTGCAACGTATTATATGCCTTTGATATCGTCTTTTAGTGCTGGTACGCTGCATTTGGGCTCTCTACTAACATGATTTTGCTAAGGCTTAACAGAACTTTGGAATAGCTAGCTTGACAACCAAAGGCATGGAACTAATGACTGGGTCTTGGCCTCCGCTTCGCGTTGTGGCCGCATTACCACCTCGAACATGCATTAACTTTCTGAGATACGAACACCGTGTCGTCCATTATCCCCTACGTGGCGCGCCAGCATTTATATCCAGCAGCAGAAAACACAAACACTGACAAAAAAAACACGCTGAATATTGCTTTGGTAACACTTTCTATGCAGCTTGTGTTTATAAGACTTTATAAACACATTCATAAAGGCTTACATGCATACATAAAGTATGTTAAGTATACACAACTATTTATACATACTCATGACTGTACTCCTAAGGCATGTATAATGCTATGTCATTAGCCCTATTCCAACTTCAAGTGACACAGTGCATTCTAGATTTTAAAGCTTTACCTACCAACAAGTGAAGTAATGAGTATGTATAAATACTTAATAACACTAATTTCATTCATTATTAAGCTTTATGAAGGCATTACACCCCTTTTACGAATGTGTTTATAGAGTCTTATGAATACAAGCTTATTAGAAAGTGTTACCATTGCTTCCTTCATACATATAACTTGACATAAGCATGTACACATATGAGGAGTGCACGGGAAAAATGGGCATGTTCACAATATTTGTAAGTTTGACTTTGAATTAATTTTATTGGTAAATGCCATTTTAAAATGCTTCTGGTTTGAGACTGTGCTCGTTTATTTACAGGATTACTTTTGAAAAAGCTGGGGTTTCAATGCCACTACTGTTAAGGGGGAGTAACTTCAAAAATGTGATTTTGTGACTATGCCTGTTTCTCCCGTGGACTCCTCATAATTATGTGTACATTGGTACGTATGCATGTGTGTGTGTAATCCTTCGCATTCTGTACACACTTGATGGTGTACTCTGTGGGGTTGTACTGTCTGTGATTTTGTGGTGTTTTGAGCAGGGTAGCCAAAGTCATTGTCAGTGAATCACTGAATCTCTTTTGATCTACATAATTCTTAGGGATCTTATTACATTGACCTTGTTAGGGATATTATTACCTTGACTTTCCTGTGTAGCTTCTGTCTGACATCTGCACACCTCTCAGCCAGCTGAGTGAGCTCAGAGCGTGTGATACACACCTCCTCACCCTGTGGCTCTGAGCACAGCAGCAATCTGTGACACACAACACAGCAGAGGGTGTGCTCTTTTGTCTACCTGAGCAGGTACACACACACATGCACACAACCACACAGACAGACACATACACACAGACACACACACATACACAGACACACAGACACACAGATAAACAGAAACACCCACACAAATCTACTCACACACCCACAGATACACACACCCACACAAACATACTCACACACCCATACACACACAGACACACAGACACACACACCCACACAAACGTAGTCACACGCCCACACCCAACCTCTCACCCACACACACACACACACACACACACACAGTTGCCGAACAACATTAGCTGCCTCTGTAACTAAATCCAGCTGACACATTTAGGCATTCACCGGCGGGAGGGTTCAGCCCGTGAGGCTTCTATTCTCCGCTGTGTCAACGGAGTCAGGGGCTTTAATGTGAAACAGTAGGCTGGGGCGATGCGATTGCGGGGTGTGACAAAATGAAATTATTGTCGGAGCAAAGTGCTGTAATCCGGGCGATTATTGGATCAGACGGCACAATGACCGCCACTTAAGGGCCCCCCGGCCGCCTGAGAGGATTACTCGCACCCTATCAGCCCCGCTCATCGCCCGGGCCCCTGGGGGCCCCCCGCCGACCCCACACCTCCCACCCCTACACCTCAGACCAGCTTGGGAGGCGCTGAGAGACATTCGCACTCAAGCCGCTGTACAGGAGAGGGGAGAGAGGGGAGAGAGAGAGGGGAGAGGAGAGAGAGGAGAGAGAGAAAGAGGGCCTGCCCAGTTCAGCTCCCAGGCTGAGGAGGCCTGTAGTTACTCAGGAGGAGGGCTCCTGGTGCTGTCATGTCCGGCTGCCGCTTTTTTTATGCTGCTGACAGAGAGCAGGTTCGGCCGCTTCCCGGCCATCGCGGAGGGAATATGGGAAGAGGAGAGGAGAGGAGGGGAGGCCAAGATTGCCGCCCTGTCCTGGTGTGGGAAGTAAATCTCACTGTGGCTGAGAGAGGGACTGCACGGTCAGACAGGATAAACGCCAGCATCACGGGTACCGAGACACAGAGAGATTATAGACACCCTGTGGGCTTTTATTTAACCCCCTCTCACTGTGAGGACAAATATTTTCACTATTAACTCATTCGATGCCAATGACGCGAAAACGCGTCTTTTACGATAGTAACGCCCAGTGCCAATGACGCGTTATCGAGTCAATTTCGTTTTTTTACAGGGGAGGTGGGGTAATCATCTGATCTAGCTTGTGTAAAAAAATCAAAGTTGTAATCACAAGGGAACCCATTCTGTGGGTAGTACCAGTATCAGTGTGGATATGTGATCATCTAACATTGTCTCAAAGAAGAGACACTGGACCTGGCTTGCTCAATTGCTCGCAGTTTTGCACACTGCTAGCTTGATCAAAATAAATCCTGTCAGCACGTATGTTGAAGCTACTGTTTTCCTAGCAACATCTCACGTTTAGCTTCTGCAAGCCACCAATAGATTAATTTCACTTTAGGTAATGCATAATGAGCAGCCTGTCGCGCTGTTTCATAGATAGCTACACCTGCACTTGACTGACCCGTCTGCGCCGACAGCAAGTCACTGACGACCCAGCTCTCTACATTTGGTAAAGCGCACGGATTCACTGCACTCTCCCAACATCATACATTCTCATGTGTTAATCTAGTTGTTCTGTGTGCGGATCCTGTGGAATACGATGTTATTTTGCTCTGAAGGCGTTGTATAGTTCGGTTTCGGTTTGCCTATCCCCTCTCTGAGCCATGTTCCCACGCTAAAATGTTACAATGTTTTATATCGTGTTTGGTGAAGTTCAGAAATATTACATTTACAAACATGGAGCAGTAGTCTAATTGCATAGCTTACTCCGATACTAGATGTATGGACTGGTATTTTAGATCGCGTTTATAGGTCTTCTCTGCTGTACACACACATGCATACACATGCGCGCACACACAGGGGGAGAGCTAGAAGCACTACAGTTACAGTATAACATAGTGTGCTGTACATAAATAGCTGCTAAATAATGTTGCCAGCGTTATTTTTGGTGCAGTGCAATGGGATCACTTTTCATAATGTTTGAGATGTCTCTGAAGCAAAAACAATTGTAATCAAAGACATTTTCTGCTTGAAATGTTGCTCGTTACAAAAAGCCGTTTTTCTCAGTATTTTGGTCAGAAATCAGCATTTTTAGTTACACCCACCCATGTTCTCCAGACAATTGCTAAGGAATGGAAATTTTTCTGATGATAAAGGAAAGTCTGGAGTTTCTTTTGGTATGTTTTTTGTTGACACAGACATAGAACTCAATTTTCTGTGGGTCTTGAAAAAACACTGAAATGTTCAAAAAATCCTGGCACTGGGACGTGGCACTTTGAAAATGGCTGGCACTCAATGAGTTAAAGGATATTACAGGCATATTAATACAATTTTCATCCTAAAAATGCTCACTCATTTAATATATCCTTATTTAGTGAGAATATTTAGAACTAGAATATGATTGACGATGGATATTAGAACTAGAATATGATTGACGATGGATACGTTTGAAGGTTTTGAGTGCAACTCCTTCTCAGGGTGCATCAGAGGACTCTACCTCAGCCTCTCCAGCAGTGGGTCCAGAGCTCTGTCGACATCATGACACCGGCACACCTGTGCACTCAGGCCCTCTGACAGCAGCACCACCTGGGTGCAGGAGAGGAGAGCAGAGCAGAGCAGAGGAGAGGAGAGGAGAGGAGAGGAGAGGAGAGGAGAGGAGAGGAGAGGAGAGGAGAGGAGAGGAGAGGAGAGGAGAGGAGAGGAGAGGAGAGGAGAGGAGAGGAGAAGAGAAGAGAAGAGAAGAGAAGAGAAGAGAAGAGAAGAGAAGAGAAGAGAAGAGAAGAGAAGAGAAGAGAAGAGAAGAGAGGAGAGGAGAGGAGAGGAGAGGAGAGGAGAGGAGAGGAGAGGAGAGGAGAGGAGAGGAGAGGAGAGGAAAGGAGAAGAGAAGAGAAGAGAAGAGAAGAGAAGAGAAGAGAAGAGAAGAGAGGAGAGGAGAGGAGAGGAGAGGAGAAGAGAGGAGAAGAGAAGAGAAGAGAAGAGAAAGAGGAGAGAAGAGAAAGAGGAGAGGAGAGGAGAGGAGAGGAGAGGAGAGGAGAGGAGAGGAGAGGAGAGGAGAGGAGAGGAGAGAGGAGAGGAGAGGAGAGGAGAGATTTTCAAAATGTATCTGTAACAAAGGTTAAATCCATATCATGTAACATAAAGGACAGACAGACACACACACACATATATATTTTTCTTTTTTATTTACAGCTTCATATTTTCTAGAATTTTTAACTTACAAGCCTTTTGATTTTTTTTCTGCAAACTTGCACTTTCCTTGTGAAACACCTACACCTGTGTCTGACCGTCACTGGGCATCCGGCCCTCTGTCTTCCTCGCTTCATTATGGTGGAAAACAGATCTTGATTATGCTTGCATATGTAATTTGCTGATTATAATCACTAATTACCATTTCTTTATTTATTAAATTAAGCTAAATCTTGTTCCATCCACCTGGGGGGCATTTTCCTGCTGACAGGGATTTCTGTTTTGCTTTGGCTTTATGTTGGATTCGCTATTTGCATATTACTAGAACAAGTCTGTCTTGTTCCACATTTCTTCTTCACACTGTCCTTTTGATCAAGATTAAAGTACAGCCACAATCTGTTCAATAACTGCTCAAACTATGGCATACACGCTTACAAATGCTCTCTCATCTCACTGTTAAATCTGCTAAATTGTAGGTTTGTCATTAGCGGATGCGCCTGAAAGTACTACAGACCCAGACTGACCAAAGTTTGAGGCTCAAAATTCCCCTTTTTCAAGTGCTCCATGTTGGCAACCTAGGCTGCTCCTCAGCCACGCTCATTACTGATGCTCTTTGAAGTCGGCCCTGCCTGTTTTCATCATTGGCGGCCAATTCTCGCGCAGCTGACACAGGAAGATGGACACGGCTTTGAAAGAGCGGTTTCCATGGTTACCTTCCCTTGATGGGGTCGAAGGGGGAAGTGATGTACCTGGCCGACATCCACCCGTGTGTTCTTTATGCCGCCAGCCTCGTATCATCTCAAAAAGCTGCGGCCCTTTGCTTTGGTCCAGATTCGGTGTATGTGTGTGTGTGTGTGTGTGTGGGGGGGGGGGGGGGGGGTGGGTGGAGGGTGGACTCTTTGATGTGGATGATGTGAGCTCCTCTTTTTTTTTTTAGATGGTAAAAAACGTGGTGGTTGGTGTCTACTAATCAAACATTAACTACAATTCTTGCATATTGCATCCCCTCATATCTAGCACAGGGAAAACAGCTATGTAAACAATTCCTACACCATAATGTCCATAACGTGCAAAATGGGCAACATATTACATTATCTCCCAGCCAAGGAGCAACACGAGTGGTGCAGTGTAGCAGAAAGTGGTCCGTTATTATCAGTTGTATACTTTCAATCACTGTCATCCCAAACAATTGAACAGAAATAAAAAAAAAAACATAGACACAAATTCAAATGTGTGTTAAAGCAACACCAAGTAGTTTTCTCAACCTTAAAATAATGTTTCCAAAATCGTTTCAGTGGTTCATTAGATTGTAACTGGGTGAAAGGCACTTCCGAATTCGCTGTGCCACACAAAATATGTCTGGAGGAGCGGGCCATCTCTCTGTAGTTTGAATGACAGACAATTCTGCTTCCGACCTGAAGGGCGACTAAAGACGAAAACCACTTAGTGTTGCTTTAACTATGGTGTGTTACAGTGCATTACAGCATTGTGGGTGATGACTGGGAACTTATTTGGCACAGGCAATAACTAAGCTGCTTACAATAATTTAGTTCATTTTCAGGATAGTATAGGGGAACTAAATGTATGAAAAGCAAGTAGCACAGTAACACGGTGCAATTACACGAATCAGTATCAGCATGTCTGTAAACAACATGCATGTGCATGTAATGTTCAGATATGTTCAAGGGAAAGCATGTTGAGCAGGCTACCTGTCTCTCCAGCTGCATCACCTGGGCCTTGAGCAGGTTCACCCTCCTCTCGTCAAATGTCTCCTCCTTGCCTTCCTCTAGAAGCTGCTGATACTGAGACCTGGGCACAGGTGAGACCACAGGTGAGACCACAGGTAAGACCACAGGTAAGACCACAAGTACACCCAGTGGTGAAACTGGCTTTTGGTAAGGAGGGGGAGTCCTTCTTTACTCACAGTGGTCAATATCTCACTCTATTGTATTACTATAAATACTGTAGCCAAGGGAGCTCAGCTCCAGCTGGCTGTATTGCCAAGGTGCAGAGGCAGAGCGTGGCTCCGGAGGGCTCCGGTCCAATTTAAACTCTGGGTTTAAACACCCCTATCCCAAATCAGACTGAGCATCACACTGCTCCCTCAGACCAAATACACAGCCTCCATGGAAATGCCTTCCCCCTTATCCAGTACGTATCACGCTGCAGTTTCACACGAGACCAAAACATGTGGCCATGCACCTCGCTGAAGGTGGAAATAACTGTATTTAGATCTGACGCAGATTTCCTTTAGCGGTTATCCACGGTTTTAGCGAAAGCTTAAGAAAACAGCACAGCAGACCAGTGGTGTTTATTAAGGCATTAGGCTGTTGTGCTTTGTTTTTCCACCTGCTTTTTCGCATGTAAGGCCCCATTCAGGCGCTTAACAATCCACATGGGTGTAATCTATAATGTGTTTCCTACCAGAGCTGTAAGGAAACGTACCATGTTCTACAGATCATTTGCAATGTAGCCCAGTGAACCTACATATGGCTCAATTTAAGCACTTGCCTTAGATCTTCCAGCTGCTTTTTTAAGTCTTTATTTTCCTTCTGAAGTCTCTGCGGGGGGAGACAAACAAAACAAAAACAGCAACAAAATAATTCTGTCATTTTCAGCATTCTGAGGCCAACAAAGCCTGTTATTAATTCTCACACCACACGATGGTTCATGTCAGGCTTCACATTAATGCCATGGCCCTGCTGACTCGCACTTCCAGAGGAGGCTGAAACCTTTCGGCTCCAAACACTGCGACTGCAATACCTCAGAGCTCGGGTCGGTAATTCGCGAGACGTGTTCTGGATCGCTGGCTCTGGTTTTCGGCAGAGGCGCTCGTTCCACAGGGCCGCTAGCTGAGGCGCAGCCATCCGAGGGAATCCTACGGCGAGTCATCCCAACCTGGAACAGGAAGCAAAGGAAAACGAGAGCCAGGTCGCACTTCTTGCGCTGAGTCAACTGCTGAGCCAGTAGGCATGACGCAAATGGAATTATTTTCCCTCCAAACAGCTGTGACCATGGTGGCACAGGCCTTTTCCACACAGGACTGTCTGCAAAGTTAATTACAATCGTACGTTTGATTTATATTTCTATTACAACATGACTTTTATCTCCCCCCCACCACCACCACCACAACCACCAACTCCACCTCCCACCTCCACCCCTTCAATCAGTGTTTGGCTAATTCCTCAATCTGAATTGATTATCCCCACTGATGGTAAGCCTCTTTCTCTGATACACTTTCAATCAAGTCGGATTCACAGGCGACGAGCATTTTATCTCGGCTGGTGTGTGTGTCATTAATTCACGGCTCAGCCTTGTCTATGGGACCCCCATAAGGCATCGAAAAAGAGGGGCGATTTCCCCCTGCCTCTTTCTTTCCTCTGAAAGCCCAGGGAAGCTAGCTAGGGGAGATAGAGATTAATGGTAATTTATGGCCTGTACATCCTGTGATGACTTCAACCCCCCCCTCACAGTCCGACCCCACCCCACTCCCCCATAATTCCCTGTTCATCCCCCCCACACACACACACACACACACACACACACACTCCTCCTTTGACCCACCACCCCTCCCTCTATCTCTCTCTCTCTCTCTCTCTCTCTCTCCAGTGGATTAAGAAGCTATCAGTCCTTCACAGCTTAAGTTTATTTAAGACGGAGGAGAGAGTAGGGCGGGTGGGGGAGGGTGGGGGAGGTGGTGGTGTTGTTGTGGTGGGAAAGGGGGGAGTGTGTGGAATGAGGGCAAAGTTGAGAACGGCCTGTTGGCGTTTTTCTTTCTTTTTTCCCCCCTTTCTTCATCTCCCTTTTTTTTGCGCTCATGCCAAATTCCCACCGCCACGAGTTTGAAGCGGTGGAAGAGGACAGGCTGGGGTGGGGGGGTGGTGGTGGAGGGGTGGGGGGGGGGGGGGGGTGGTGGAGGGGTGGAAGGGGGAAAGGGAAAAGGAGAGAGATCCTTCTGTGGCGGAGTGTGACGAATGATTGCCCCAGACACATCTGGCCTGAAAATGCACGGTGTTGAGGAGTTGTGGGAAAGGGCGTTCCGGCTAATCCGGGGGCCGCGTCATGCTACTCCCAGGGGGCTACTCGGTGCATCTCAGGGCCCAGTTACAGGGGCATCTCCGGGGGAGTGGTGGTGGTGGGGGGCAAGTTACAGTACCAGCCTCTACCCCTAAAACTCACATCTGAACCAGGACGGTCCATGCTGACCTCAAGGTTCCTCTTTTTCAAAATGTGCTGATTTCCATCTGGCACTGAACAGACGCAATGACTGCCAGAAGTGCTATAATCTGTGTTCCTTTGTCTAACTCAATGTGTCGTTTGGTGTCTAAACACGTTTGCGGGGTTGACATTACTGTTTAGAAGGCCAAGGGCCATGTTAAATCCACTTGCGCAAATTTGGGATAAAAAACAAGCCAGGCTGTTTAACACGCCAAGGGCAGAGTGATCTTTCCATGGAAACAAAGGTCTAATGTTGCAGGAGTCAGACATCAGATCGGGAATGGCTAAATGTTGTTTAAATGACAAGAAAACCAGGCCTATTTTGTAAAATGCTCGCTGTGCAAAATGTTACTGTCAATCTCCATCTACAAAAAATGCCTACAAATACATGTAATGAGAGAGTACATCCAATATGTCTTCAACCCCAATATCACATAATTCAATTTGCTGGTGATTTTAGGATAATGGGGGCTAAACGTACATAGCCATATATCTAAAAAAATACAAAACTGTCTTCTGGCATGCCAGTTATGATAAAATATGACTTTTTCCACAGTCAGTAGTATCCACAGATAGTAGT
This sequence comes from Coilia nasus, assembly GCA_027475355.1. Lineage (NCBI taxonomy): Eukaryota > Metazoa > Chordata > Actinopteri > Clupeiformes > Engraulidae > Coilia > Coilia nasus. The sequence goes on from CM050217.1 coordinate 11,720,920, forward strand.
GGTATCCACAGACGGTTGCTATGTGCTGTGAGATGTGATCCAAGGTGGGAAACAGACCCCTGTGCCAGCCCACCATTGTGTACTGTCTGTCTCTGGCTGACTGACTCCCACTCTCGCCTGCTGGATGGGAGACTGGAGGCTGGAGACTGGAGAGAAAGCCCAGGCAGGAGAAGCTGACTGGGAGAAGAGTGCCCCCTAGGCTGCGGCCACCACACTGCACTCGGGGGGGGGGGGTGACCTTTTGTCTCAGAGCAGAGACCGTGCTGCTGCTTCTCACTGCTGTTCCTTGGCGACATTCCAAGGCAATAAAGTGATAAAACTTAGCTTCAGCCCGCTGGAGGTAATAAAGGTGGATTGTGGTGTCATTTTACAGCCAATTCATCAAAAACAAGCCTTACCACAAGTGTGCCTTTATGATCTCAGGGCAGATTTCTGGCAGGTTTAAGACACTGGACGCATTGTCAGATCAACTGCCCCCACATGGTAACCACTAGCGACAAGCTCGAGTTGTAAGCTTTGATAAGATTGTGACAGTTTGCCCTTTTTTTCCTCGGGTGGAGGGGGTGGAACAGGTCGGCACACTAGGTCTGCTCGGCGGGCTTGTCTGGCAATGACTTAATGGGGGGTGCTCCAATCCCAGACCAAGCAGGTTTGGGAGGTATTACCAACTGCCCAAAATCCTTTCTTCGGCTGTTCACAATGGCCGCCACCCACCCCCACCCCCACCTCCCTTATCTCTGCCAGCAGAAGGGGTCAGGGAGCTCTCCCAATGCCACACACCCTGCACTTCCCATTACTGGCTCTGCACAGGTCATAAAGACAGCCATGCCAACCTCAGCAAAGAGTGCACTATGGAGTGCAATTACAGTTGGGGAGGGTTTAAAGCCAGCACAAGAGCAAGCGCTCTGAAAGGGTCATTACGTTACAGGCGTGTCAGCAATGGCTGTGCACGGGCATACAATTCTGTAGGCTGATTTGCCTGAAACAAGCCAAAAGAAACTCTTGTAATTGTGGCTTTGTGGTCAAGGTAAACAGAAGCCTAATTGAGCAATCTGACAGGGAAGGAGATGTGTGATGGGCCCACTGAATGAGAATCACAACCCACTTCATGTGCTAGTTATGCGCATGGATCTCTCTAACCAGAGCATTTGCAAAATGAGGTCTGCCAAATTTGAAATGGCTTTAACAATAAAAATTCTTTCCATCTCATTTATGTCCAAGCCACAGTAAAGATGAGTGTTAGGCTCCTGTGGTATTTCAGGAATGTGACTCATTCACCACAAGGTTTTCCCACATCTTCCAATTTTTCGTAACATTTTCAGTTGGAAGAAAAAGACAAAGCCACCTTGTGGAGGCTTGGGAAGGGGGAGAGAAGAGGGGGAGAGGGGGTGGGGGTGCTCTCTTCGCCGAGAAAGTTCAGCTAAAATCTTCCCCCTGGTGCGCTTATGAAAAGTGAACATGAGTGCCATTAATCCCAGTAGGAAGCCCTACAGACAAGACACATCCAGTGCCAAAACAGGGGTCTTAATTAGAGAGCAGTTCCGGTCTGACGGTCAAGGCCGTGACCTTTCTGTGGGAATAATGAGCCAGGCAATGTTTGGGGCCTCTGGCTTTGGCCTGCTTACAGGACAGGGGTGCTGGTTGGTGCGTTAGACGTGTGAAACTGACAGATTCAGGTGACCGCACAGTGAACCGTACACTTGGCATCAGAGAGCTGAAATATTTTGCTGCCGAGCCGGGGTTGGTCAAATCTCTGTTTTGTGTCTTTTGTTTCCACTTGGTGAGGCTAGATAAGAGTGGTCAGTTCATCTGGGCGCGCTTGCTTTGTTCTCGGAGGCCCGAGCGCTTTTGAAGGCCAGGGAGAGAAGGGGCCGTAAAAAACTTGGACGACCTCCGTTTTTTTGGCACAGGCTGAACGAGGAGCTATGTAAATTATACAGTATGTAGGCTGTCTGTGAGGATCTCTAGTTTATAAGGAGAAATCAAGTGTGAGATTGGTCTGGGCCTTTGAAGCTGCTCGTATGTGAAATAACTTTTAATGGTGGGTCGAAACACTGAACTTGACAAATCAAAAAACTTCAAAAACCACACCACTACTTTTCTTGTTTGAGTGGATCTGAGAGGTTAGCCTTGCATACCATCACATTCTGTACCAATTTGTGAGAAGCGGTCGATTCTAATCTTTTCTCAGTACACAAAGAAGGCTCATCATCATATTTTACTATTTGATCTGCTCCTCTGCACCATTGGCAGACATTCTCCTAATTAAACATAGCCATGCAATTTTTTCCATCCCAGTGAAGGATAAATTAGCATATGTATACACAAAATTAAGAGTATGTCCATTGCTGATGCTGAGTAGAACAAAAGAAGCAGTCAAGTATGAATGTGAGGCTTCTTTATTTCAATGTGATGTTAGCTGTTAAAAAAAAGATCAGCATCAAAAAATCTAAGTAATTTACCTAATAATAAGAATCAACAAATCCATCTTTGGTTATATTCTGCAAAGGGAGATATGTCGTTTTATGCTTAGGCGAGCACATAACAAATCAGCAAAACCTTCACAAGGTAAATGAAGCAGCCTGCCTTTTACGACTAGTCCCCGAGTTGAAATATAAGATGGACCCCACATCATCAAATACGAACCAATAACAAAAATAGGTAACACTTCATTTTATTTTTTATAGTGTATCTACATGTAACAGCATGAAATATTATGTACTGACAATGTACATACCTAACACTGACCCAAATCGTAAACCTTACCCTAACCCTATGGTACAGTGTAGAAGTACATAATGTTTCATATTGTTCCAAACTTTGTTACACTGTAGTTAATGATGTAGATACACTGTAACAAGGCCTGTAAAATAAAGTGTAACCCAAAAATAACTCACTGCAGTGAGTACAGCCCTATCTGCGGTATGTGACAACACAACTAGATAGTCACGCTGCTGTCAGGCCAGGGAGTGCTCTCCATTTACCCCATCAACTCCCACAATGCACTGCTCTCCGGCAGAAGCCGTTTTCCCACATCGGATGTGTTTTCAGGGAGAGGCTCTTGTGGGAGAAGCCGGATGCCATTTCCTCGGGATCTGTTCGCCAGCCATTCCTCAGACCATGACAATAAACTTCTCCAATTTCCAAGTAAGACACATGATCCGTCCCAATCCCTCCGACATCCCCTCGCAAACCCGGGGCATTGCCACAGCGGCGCAAACAATATTGTTGCAATACACTGGTGTAGAACACTGCCAACAACGGTGATGAAACATGGGGGAAAAAACACTGTTTTAACATCTGTGGTTTGGCCTGTGTGTAATCTCCGAGCACTCACATGTCAGATTTTTGGCATGGAACAGCAGTGACACCCGGTGGTAAACATGGGACATTAATCGATCCCCTGTGGGGAGATTTCTTGGCCCACTGATCCTTCAGCATGTTCATCATCATCACCATGTGACCATGTGTCTCGGACAGCCATTTCTCAGTCAACAGCACCACTGGGCTAGACTAGCAACAAAGTGAGTTTTGTCTCACGTTTTACGGCCTTTAAATCCACCCCACACACACCATGCTGAGGCTTAGTGAAAACGCTTGGGCATTATCTCCACAGGCTTCCTAATGAGGCAATGACTGTGCATAGAGTGTGCCATGATTTTGAAACAAGCCTCTTGACAGAAGTGCGTCTGGATTATGTCATGGAGTTGTCAGTCAAGATCAACACCGGGCCATGGGACCACACAGTGGCATTATTCAGTCTTTCCTTTTCATAAGCCCAATCTCATACTACCTCCACATATCCCCACATACTACCCATACCCAGCCATCTGCCTGCCCCTATGAATGAGACCAGCACAGGCTTGCCTTGGGAGCAGGCCTCTACAGCAGGACCAGCAACTACGTTGTACTAAAACTGTCTTGTCAGGTTTATGCGTAGTTCTAGCACCTCTGGACTAAAAAGACCTGTGTTGACCTGTGTTCACACAAGACCCCGCATCAACGGGGCATTGCGCTATTCTAGCACCTCTGGTTTACAAGGACTGTTTACCTGTGTGTACACGCAAGAGCCCGCATCAACAGGGCATTGTATTGTTGTGGCAGTGTGTGTGTTGTGGCAGTGAGTGCCACGCAAGACCCCGCATAAACGGAGCATTGCATCGCTGTGATATTGCATTATTGTGTCATGCAAGGGCCTGCATTAAAAGGGCATTGCGTCATTACGTTATTTCGTTATTGTGTTCGTCCGCTCTGGCGCCACTGGACTGCAAGAAATGTTGTCTTGTGGTGACCTTGCCAAACTGTAAAGCACTTTGAGCTGCATCTTTCATGTATGAATTTTGATATACTAGTAAAGATTATATTATTATTATTATTATTATTATTATTATTATTATTATTACCACCATTTTAATGGGTATTTCATGAATGTTTGGGCCTAGTCCTTCTACCAGGACTTACAAGCCTTTTTCTACAGGTCAGCTGGGCCTGAAAACGCTGCTTGCAAAGAGAAATGGCCTATATGTTCGCCAGTAATGGCATGTGCCAGCTAGACAAGGATGGTGATGGGGCTCAAATTTGATGCAGGATAACTAAGACTGACTTCTGCAAAATCCCATGTCTGGCACAGACATTTCCCTAAATACATTAAGGAGCTGCACCCTAATAAATAGAGCCGAATAAAGCGCTTGACTTTCTAAATCGTTTTTTTTTTTCCACTCTGTACAAGAATCTGTTCCACTGCTGTTTGTTTAAGCAATTAGCACTGGGCACAAAGCCCTCTGGCATTTTATTACTCATGTTCTGGGGTGCCACAGTGCCCCCTCTTTCCTGCGCCCATGAAAGAGGCACCCTGAAGAAACCTGACTGTGGCACAGCCCCACGTTCTGTTCTCTGGTCCTCATCACTGGTGTAGGCACACTGATGTCCAGCAATAATAATCCGCTATTTGCTTAAGGCCTAAAAATATATCTTAATTCTGCATTTGCCACAAAACCTGCGCTGTACCTTTCCATCCGCATGGGTTGGCGGACGCTGCGCACGGGCCCCTGAAGGCAGAACCCTCTGTCTCCCGGATGCCAGTTCTCGGGGTAGAGTTTGCAGACTGTAAACCAGTCCCACTGAGGTTGGTTTTTGGGGCTTCCTGGTTCCAGTCGACAGGGACACCGTCTCCAAGACAAATCACTGTTTCTTCTCAGACCCAATCCCTCAACTGCTCCATTCGGTGTGGTACAGAATTTGACAACATTTTGCATTTTTTTTTGCGATGTGGACAGACATTGAATTGTTGATGGGTGTGCAGTGATCGGATGCATGCATGTTAAAATGGAGCATTTTACCTCCCGTGCGATTCAGTGGGAGGTGGATTTATACCACCAGGGTAGATGCCAATCAGTGGTCATCTCGGCTTTCCATAAGTACCCCCTCTGCTGCCTCTTAATGAGAAGCAGCGTACAAAATACATGAGGAGGGGAATTCTTTTACAGCTAACAGAAGCTCACTGCTTGCCTTGCTTGCTCCGGGGGGTCTGAGAGAAGGCAGGTTCTGCCTGAAAATCAGACTCATTTTTCGGGCCCATCACAGTGTAGGCTGGGAACAGAGCTCTATCTGTGACTGTGGCATGTTGAGTAAATACTGTCACAGCTTGCATTTACACAGGCTGAACACTGTTTATAAATCTACCTTGTGGATGGAATGCATAAAATTCATCCACATTTGGCAACAGCAAAGTGTCCATTAAACTGGACTTTGTTTTAACACCTTGCCCACACTTTGGCAGCTGCTCGCTCGCTCTCTCTCTCTCTCTCTCTCTCTCTCTCTCTCTCTCTCTCTCTCTCTCCACTTTTTTGCTGTCACACAGCCTGCACTATGTTGCAGTAATTTACATTTTTAAAGCAATATGTTTAACATATTATGGCTATGGCTATAAAGAAGATTCCTTCCTTCCTTCATTCATCCATTTATTCATGTGCCAAAGGAAATGTGAAGCACACGCGCTTTGCTTATGTGAAGTCGTTTCATTATCAAACTCTAGGCGGTGTTGTTGTGTCAAATTATTGTTTTTACTAACCGTAACCAAGGAAAGACTAAGTAAACAGCTTAATTAAACAACAATAACATCCTCCTTTCTTGTTTAAATACTAAAACACATGCTTAAGTAGGCTATAATGAACTCGGTAAAGAACTTAACACTGAAGAAAAATAGGTGATGACAGCCAGCATGAAGCCCAATTTAGTCTACCTTGACAGCAACAAACTCAACTGGTCGACCTGAATTGGTAAGTTTTGCTTTATTGCGTTATTAACACTGAGCATAGAAGCAGCTTTACACTAGCCGAAAAGCAGCTTTACAGTTTATCTGAACTGAATGTTCCAGTCGCCTATGCTTACCTTTGGTGGATGCTTGTTGTTGGACCTCATTGTAATGTTTACACCGAGTTGAACTTGACAACCAGGTGATGCTGCAGCAACACCGAATACCTGGAGGTTAATTTGACATTAGAAAAAAAATATTTCTTATCAACACGTACAAAAAAACGCTGAGTTATTACTTGGTAGCTCATTAAGTATCAAACAATTGCAAACGACTAGCCTAACTAATGTTAGCGAATATAACTAGTTGGTTGAAGTGTAGCCTAAGTCTTGTGTGTGTTCATGTCTGTTCTACATGGGATAATTACCATGCGATAGAGAATATCAAATGCCAAACTATTTCAGATACTACTTAATGTCTGTAAAATGCAAAGAAAACATCAAAACCACAGTGTGAGTAGGCTACGACTTTTCCAGAGAGGTATCTGGGAACCTTTCAAGTTTCGTGGTCTCTTGTGCTTTACCGACCTAGCAGGACATATAATCATAGCACGTGTTTTCAATATAATCTACAAGTATATAAAAGTCACACAACTTTTAAAGTACAGTTTCTGACGAAATTTTGTAATGGCATGGCGGCAATAAATAAAATCATGATGATACATCTTCAAATTCGCCATACTTTTAATGTTATTAGGTTGCTTCCAGGACCTTACGTACGGTTCGTTCTTCTTCCGGTTCTCACATGTGGGCTTCTGTGACGTGCTGAGAACGCTGGTTATCCGTAGTCCGTTATGAAAAAGTAAACAATTTGGTTAAAATAAATTGTCCGTGTACCGCAGAAATGGGGAAATTAAATGTTGTTCTTTTGAGATACCTTTCACGGGATGATTTCCGGGTTTTGACTGCCGTAAGTATCATTGCAGCAGATTTAGCAGTCGGACATGGGTTACGTGAGCTAACAACTTCGTTAGCTCCTCTGTTTACTGTATGTTGTCTGTCTACTGTCAAATCTAATTAATTGTGTTATGGTGTAATATTTGTATCGAGCGATACAGTTTTAATTTTCTGTAATTGTATCGATTGCTGTAACCTGTTTCTGACAAGCAACTGTGTATTACCCACATGTGTGTTTATATCTGTACCACCAACTTTCTAGTACAACTACAACTACTTACTGATTGCCTTGGTGAACTGTGTGGATCATATTTGTCGTAGGTCGAAATGGGGATGAAAAATCATGAAATCGTCCCAGTGAGCCTCGTCGCCTCTATAGCAAGTCTCAGACATGGGGGATGCAATAAAATCCTAAGAGAATTGGTAAAACACAAACTGATGGCCTACGAAAGATCGAAAAGTAAGTGGACATTTCATTTTTTGTAAACAACTGTCGTGAATGATGGGTCATGTATGTGTAATGGGAAACGTACTCTCACATTTCAGTGGTGCAAGGATATCGATTAAATTATGGGGGCTATGATTACCTGGCACTGAAGACTCTGTCGTCAAGGGATGTCATCACATCAGTAGGAAATCAAATGGGAGTGGGCAAAGAGTCAGGTAAGATTAAACCTCTGCTTTTTTTAAGTGTGAAATGTATTATGTTCATGCAGTCCCACCTTCTTGTACGCTGGTAAATCTAATGCTGCTCTTAAATGACCTGAATACCATTAATCAGTGTAGTGTTATTTCTGTGATTGCATATTTTATTGTGTACAGTATTTGACTATGAATGCATGTTTTAAAAGCCTGACACAAGGTAATCATACAACATAAATTACATTTTGGGGTGGAATGCAGCTGGACTAGACAATTCTATCAGTATTGGTTTTTGACACTGTAAAAACTGAGTGTTGGATCATTTTATTCTCTTACTCTTTGTCTGGCAAGCCTATGTTGCATGTTTGCTCTGTCAACATCTATCTATAACATGGTTTGAATGATACGCAGCCAGTTTATACTCATGCATGCACATTCTAAACTTGATACTGAGATGCAAAGTCCACATTATAATGTCTTCAGTTCATTCAAATCTCCAAAATTTAACAGCACAAAATTGCTTATTAACATTGTGTTAACATGATTTGTTATGGCCACACTCTTCTCCTCACAGACATCTACATTGTTGCAAATGCTGAGGAAGAACAGTTTGCGTTAAAACTCCACAGACTGGGAAGGACATCTTTCAGAAACCTAAAGAATAAGCGGGATTACCACAAGCACCGGAACCGGATGTCCTGGCTCTATCTGTCCCGCCTCTCTGCCATGAAGGAGTTTGCCTACATGAAGGTATGCAGCTATAGTCCAGTGCTGGTAACCAAATAAGCTTCTCACCAGCAACATGTGTTGCCAGTTATGCTGCTTATTAAACTAAGTGGAAGAATTTAGCTTTGGTTTTGATGCTCAAAGACTGTTCATCATATGGTCATGTTTTTGGGGACCACCCCAGCGAGGTGTTAATTAGTGTGAATGTAAAAGTGTGTTTTTTATTGCGAGCGAATGGACGCCTGGGCCTGTTCACTTTATGTCTCATGTCTCTCTCACAGGCGCTGTATGAGAGAGGATTTCCTGTCCCAAAACCAGTGGATTACAACAGGCACGCAGTCGTGATGGAGCTCATTAACGGATACCCTCTGTAAGTGATCTCTGGTCTTGTAATTGTTTTCATCACAGTGTTTCTGGTTGATTAGTCGTCCTTAAAGATTTCGGTTATAAAAAGGCGGCAGGTTTCAACTTTAATGTTCTTTCACGCAGCACGCTGTTCTCCATAAATATTTCATTAGATTGCATTCTTGCCGTGTTTGTCGTATAGTCGCTGTGAATTCATAAAATGATTGTGTACATGATTGCACATCATTAGGTGGTGACTAAGTAATTCTGCATAGCCCAGCTTTAGTATAGTAGACACAGTAATGTTAAGAACATACTATTACATTATGATGGACGAGTATGCAGGGTCTTACAGTAAGAATGATTGAAATTACAGTGTTTAAAACCTTTCTTTTTCATCCGTTTGTTTCCTTTTCTCAGATGTCAGGTTAGAGAAGTGGCAGACGCTGCCTCTCTGTACAGTGAGATCATGGAACTGATCGTTAAGCTGGCGAATCACGGGCTCATCCACGGCGATTTTAACGAGTTTAACCTCATGCTCGACGACAACGACCACGTCACCATGATCGACTTCCCCCAGATGGTGTCTACCTCTCACCCCAACGGCGAATGGTAATTGCTGCAGTAGACTTTGGGCTTGTTTGAAATTGGCTGGCGGTTGGCTGGCTTAAAGCAGTGCATTCTGGGCTTGAAATAGTGACGTGACCCATGTGGTATGCTGACGTATAGACGAGATTGTCCAAAATGTCATAATTTCAAGTCCAGAATGCATTGCTTTAAGCCAGCCACTAGCCAGATGACTTCAAACAAGCCCTTTGACCGCTAACAGAAAAACTCGACTGGTTTGTTACATCATCTCTCCACTTGCCAACAGGTATTTTGACCGTGATGTGAAATGCGTCCGAGATTTCTTCATCAGACGTTTCAATTACGAGAGCGAACTCTACCCGACTTTTAAAGACATAAGGTAACGTATTATTTGTGACGTATTCACGGTGTACTTTGTTGCCAATTCAGCGGAACCTGTTCATTCCCCCCTCCGACAGACCCTCTAACGTTCAATGTCGGCCCGTTTTTAACTGCAGGCGAACGTGCTCGCTGGATGTGGAGATCTCCGCCAGCGGCTACACCAAAGCCATGCAGCAGGACGACGAGCTCCTGCACCCGGAGGGTCCGGAGGGAGCCGAGGGGCTCAGCGAGGATGAGGAGGACCCCGAGAAGGACCTCGGTGAGCCGGCAGACCTCCGCACAGACGAGGGGGTCGACCTGGAGGAGTACAAGCAGGCCATGCTAGAACTGGAGGGGCTGAGGCTGGGGGAGGAGGACACTGGTAAGAAAGGTCACAAGCGTGAGCCCAGCCAGGACCAGACAGACTGTGACCCAGGTCAGCGGTTGCTCGTGCACACAGACACAGATGAGGAAAAACGGGAGCAGGGCGAACCAGAGCACAACACGGACGACACTGAGACGAGAATAGAAGCTCAGGAAGTGGGAGGGGCAGTTCCAGTGAGTCTCGGGAGTGACGAGGAGCTGGGAGAGGAAGACGAGTGCCCTGAGCTGGTCGACCTCTCGGCCATCAACAAAGAATTCAAACCCTTCAGGTACATGGAGGATTTCCTCAGCCATTCAAATAATCTGGCTAGGTTATTCAGTTACAGTCTGTACAGCTGAATGTGAAAAACATGTTTATTATACCCTCAGTAGAAAGAAAAGCAAAGTTGGTTAATTTATGTTGGATTTTTTAATGTAAGAAATTCATATCATACGTCAGTGCAAGCCCTGCCACTGTTATAGCATGGTTGTTATTACGCACTGTAGGGTAATGCATTTCTAATGTTTTACATTTTTGTGTGTAGTTACACAGACAGACAGTGCTTTACTGTCACACAACAAAGTTGGTGGTAATTGTTGTTAAGGTAGCTCAGTCCAAGGAGAAATACAAATAAATGAATAGGACCTAAATCATTTGAATTGGCTGTGTGCTGCAGTTATTTATTATAATAATAATAATAATAATAATAATAATAACAATTATTGTTAAGTATGACTTCACACACATTTTGTATGATCAGTCATGTAAGACATTTGCTTTCACTATTCATGTGTAGGTTTGTGTGGTAGCCTGGGCCCACCCATACTGTCTGCGACGCTACACTGAATTTCGCATTCGAGTCAATCTGGCCAACCTGACTATTCTCAGCTGTTCCTTTGCCCAAAAAACCCGGCACCAATGAAAAATTAACGCTACGCATTCATCATCGGAATCAGTGGTCTGATTGGTTGGAGCTCTGTCCAGTACTCCACAGAGGCGTTTGAAAGACACCCGTTGACCTTGCCTCTGAGAACTTCCTGTCTTGTGCGAGGTTTGCCAGACCAAGCTCCATCCACGAGCTTGATGCGACAGCCAGGCTACCTGTGTGGTCCAAACTGGACAAAACTGTGTTTATGCAGGCTTTGCCTAATTAGTGACAGTATGTGCCCTCCCACAGAGACAGCGAGAGCCTGCAGCACGTTAACGAACACCGGCAGAGAACCACCAGCGAGAGCACGGAGGCCAGTGTGGCTAGCGTCACCAGCTGCTCCACCATTCCTCCAGTGAGTGTACACAAACACACGCACATATGCACACACACATGCACATGTGCATGCACAGACATAAAAACATGCACGTACACTCATGCACAGACATGCACATGCATGCACACTCACACACACATGCGCATGCACAGAGATAAAACACGCACTTACACTCATGCACACACATACATACACACACACACACACACACATGTGCATGCAGAGATAAAACACGCACTTACACTCATGCACACACATACACATGCATGCACACTCACACACACACATGTGCATGCAGAGATAAAACACGCACTTACACTCATGCACACACATACACATGCATGCACGCACACACACACACACACATACACATGTGCATGCACAGAAATGAAACATGCACTCACACTCATGCACAGACATGCCTGCACACTCAAACACGCACACAAAGCTCTCCTCTCACCTCTTGATCCATAGCACCCTCTGGTGGCTAAACTGTTTTCTTCTGCCACCTTCATAGCTGCTTTTTAATGCCTTGACTTTTATCCCCACTCTCCTCGTTTGATCGCCCAGGTCTTGATAATGAGCCTTACAAATTGACATGGAGTTTGATCACAAGTCTTGACAATGTCAGGGAAAAAGGATAGCTGCATGATTTTCCGCTTCAGTGTGCATTAGTAACATAATCATGGCATCTCCTCTGCCCCTACCCCCACCCCAACCTCCTTTCTCCCCCCTCCTCCTCTGATTAGCAGTGATGGAGCAAGAGGTATGAGGAGACAGAGATAGAGAGAGAAAAGAGAGAGAGAGAGAGAAAGAGAGAGAGCAAGAGAGAGAGAGAGGGGTCATTAACGTTGAGCACCTTACCGCTTAAATGCACTGCCTCCCAGCCCCATGAAAGCCCTCAGAAAGCAGAGGCAAAAATCAATCGTCCCGTACACCCCCCTGTCAGATAATCACGGGGCCAGCTTAAGTGCCTGTGGGGTCACATGACACTGGGCTGGGGCTGGGGCCGGTGGCTAAAGGCCGCTGCAGCTCTCTGCTAGGCAGGAGTGTTGGGTTGCAGCAGTCGACAGCCAGAGACACCTTAGCCTCTGAGGGCAGGAGAGAGAGCCATGCCACGCTGCCCCAAAGTTGAAAGGGGCCATATAATGCAAAAATCACTTGACGTGACATCCCAACGAAATGCCAAACTTTTAATATTTTTATTATTTTTATTTTTTCTACTATGCGTGCGGGAAGCTCTATGAAACATGATTACAGCTGCTAAACAATTGTACAGTATTGGAAAAAAACAGTCAAACAACACCAGATTGAGCCATACTGGAGCACCTCGTAGCCTATAAGCCATTCTCTGGAGGCCTCTCCTTGACGGGACAGTGATTTGTGCAAAGAACGTGATAAACATGTTTTTATAGCCCATATACCTACCAGGGATTAAAATTAACTTTTTTCACCACCGTCCCGGAAGTGTCCCGAAAATCATTTTGAACCGTCCCGAATCGTCGCGAATTTTTTTTTTTTTACATTTTAAGTTGTTACCTACTGATAATATAATAACAACACAATACACGTTACATTATGTTGATAGCAATAAATACATTTATTCAAAACTAGATTTGTTTAGGTACAACAATCAACACCCTCAGTCACAGAACTGTGGCCTACAATACCATATATTCTAATATTTAATTGTCAAACTTTACTTGAAGTACATGCATTAATAGAATATCTGTATTTTCATAACAATAAATGGAAATACAGTAGTCTATAGCCATGACAATAATAACATATTGAATACCATATTGAATAATAATGTGTAGTCATTGACTATATTGTTAAAGTGTCTCTGATATTGTCAAAAATTACCCTTTGAAAAAGGTTGGCGACTCCTGCACAAAACCAGGGCAGAAACAATGGTCTTAATTAGGGGTGTACCGAATTATTTTCCACTCTGTCACTCAAACCATTTCCAAAGTGGAACCATTTGTCCTCCGGTTACATACAAGCTTCTTGGCGCCGCGTTTGTTCCCTGTTTTCCGCGGTGTTGGGGATTTTAAAAAGTGAGGTGAGTGGAAAGGGCGGCGCCGGCGCAATGTATGTGTGTGTGCGCGAGTGTGTGTGTGAGAAAGAGAGGGAGAGAGAGCCGGAGAGCGGCTGAAGGACATGAGAGTAGGCTAGGTGATGGAATCACTTAACATAATAATTTCAGAGGATGTGTAAACATGTTTGAATTTGTGGGAGGTTAAAGTATTAATCATTATCAAAGTATCTTTCTACCACAATTCCCCCAGTTTCTTAGCTTCCTATCTTCGTATTGAGTAGTTGAAGTGACAGTCAGCTTCGTCTCGTCCGAGCTCTAGCAGTAAGCAGTGCAAGCTCAACAGGCTGCAACATTGTTGCCACTTGACTCACAGAACAATTTAAACGCGAGCGCGCCAGCCAGTCCTGTTCCATTTACGTTTTCACATAAATTGTTTCCCACCGACCACCGTTCTGGTTTGCAAATGTGATGAAAATTTTTAAATAGAAAAATGTAGTTGGCCAAATTTCCCGTCGTCCCGAGGTCGGCCCGAGTTAGAATATTGATCCTCCCGATAACAATTTATTACGTCCCCGGGACGACGGGACGACATTAGTTTTAATCCCTGATACCTACACTAACTTGTTGAAAAAGAGTATAATATGGCCTCTTTAAGTCCTGTTATTGATGTGAGCCGCTGTTCAGCTGCTTGTATAGTGCATAGTCACATTGACTGTGGCAATAGCTTCCTGTTTCAGACCTGGGCAGGGTCAGAGCTGGACAGGCAGTCCTTCTATTCTGCCTTAGAAAGGCAAGGTGCAGTAACTACACAAACATTAAAACTGAGAAAAATACCTGCAATGTTGTCATACTGCCCAGTCTAACACGTTGTAGGTGTAATAGTGGTGATGCTCTCATGTACTTTCCTAATAGGAAGAAGCAAGAGATTTAGTCACAAGGAGGCGTTATAAAGTCAATTTCCAGTCTGAACTCTTAATTTTGACAAAATATGCAGTTACTGCCTTTTGGCTTTGTAGGGCATTATTAATGTGACCTGTTGTTTGGGCTGGGCAATATGGACCAAAACTGATAACCACATATTTTTTTTGTGCCGTACACTTGGCGATATACTTTATTTATCATTGTTTCAAGCAGAATAATGGAAGCATATTGTGTTCGGTTAAAACAACAAGAATGTCGCAAAGCAAGGGGGCTTTCATAAAGTGGTATTAAAGCAACAAAAATGTGTCGATACGGCGAGACTGTCTTGACTACATATCTTGTAATACAGGCATATCGCTCAGCTGTAGCTGTTGCTCTGCTGCTGGTCTAGTGCCATGTTGACTGCAGCCTATCCTGTTTCAGCCAGAGCTGATCAGGCAGTTGTTGTTCTCTAGAAACATGGCCATGGTTAAAAACAACACTAAACATGTCACTTTCAATGCAAAATGAATGTTATGTTTTTTAAAGGTGTTGTATGCAAGTAATTCCATGGAAAGTTGTCATAACATGGTTGATATGTCACAGGAGATTAAAGGAACTTAAATGGAAATATTGATTTCACTTCTGTTCATATTTTGATTTTGTGGTTTTCCTCTAGTTTGAATGTGATCGCAGTACCAGTGTTGGCCACTGTCCTATATGTAGTACCTTTTAAGATCCTTATTCAGACATGCAAAAGGTTTGGATGAGTTTGATCAGGACCTGCCCTGTCTATATTTTGTCTACACCCGATACACACATTCTCACTTGCTCAGGTTCACCTCAGTCTTCTGAGTGCGTGGCCACTCTCTCCCACTCCCTCGGCTGCTAAAGCTGTAAGCCAAGGCCCCAGCTGCGGGGTGTAGTATTTCTCATTTTGTACATCCCAGTCCTTGCTCAAGTATTTTTGAAGTTTTTATTATACATATTTGACGACCCATAATAGGGAATAGGTTTAGTACTCCCATGAAATATCGAAGTATTAACACATGTCAGCTTAGTTTTTCTCCAGTACAAACAACACCTCCCCATTCTTTGGATTTCCATCGTGACCTTGGGACAGCTCCACTAGCGTGCGCTCTGTTTACCTCGCCCCCTTCATCTAGACCAGAGCTCATGGCTCTTTCTCTCTCACTCTCCCTCTCCAGGTGGCCCTAGCACCTACCAATGACCACCCAGTCCCTCTGCAGTAGATTTCTATTGTGTTAATAATGCTCATATTCTTTCCCTCTGTCTTTCTCTCTGTGTCTTTCTGTTTCTGTCTTTCTTTCTCTCTCCCTCTCTCTTGCTCTCTGTTTCTCTCTATGTCTCTGTCTCCCTCTCCCTCTCTCTTTCTCCCTCTCTCTCTCTGTCCGTCTGTTCCTCTCGCTCTCTTTCTCTCTCCCTTTTCCTTTTTCTCTCACTCTTTCTCTATCTCTGTCTATCTGTCTCTGTCTCTTTCTCCCTCTCTCTCTCTGTTTGTTCCTCTCTCTCGTTTTCTCTCCCTTTTTCTTTTGCTCTTACTCTTTCTCTCTCCATTTATCTGTCTCTCTCTCTCTCTCTCTCTCTCTCTCTCTCTCTCTCCACTACAGGAGGTGATCAGGCAGAAGGTGAAGCGCCAGCTGTCGAAGCAGCAGAAGGCTGCCATCCGCCGCCGGCTGCAGAAGGGCGAGGCCAACCTGGTGACCAAGGCCCGCCGCGAGAACTCCAGCAACATCAAGAGCAGTCTGGAGGCAGCCTCCTTCTGGGGCTGAGGCTGGGGCGCAAGGGTGGAGGGGTGGGGTGTGGCTGGTACCCCTCTGTACAGGGCTTTTTTCTCCAGGGAATACAATACAGTCAAGCCCTGAGGACAGTTTGCTAAGATGCGTATCCGAGGTTGACTCATGTGTGACACGCCCAGTGGGAGGGAAATGGAGGTGTAATTAATCACTTTTTATGTATGAATTGTCAATATGAAATACTATTGATGACAAAAGTAAAAACGAAAAATCAAGTGTACAGACTCTCTGCTGTCATCCTGTATTCATTTACTGCACCACAGAGGCACTGCCTTTATAACACTTGGATAGTCAACACACACAGATTTCATATATGGTTGGTTGAAATTCAAGTTCACACATTACACATTACACCTGTTCACACAGCCTTAATTAAAGACTACTAATACATTTAAGAAGTTTACAACTTAAGAATCTGTATAAAGTACTAAGTTGATCATTCAAGTGAAGTGTTATTGGTGATACGCATATGTCAAGATTAAAAAAGGTTAAAATAAAATTACATTAAAGCCTTTAACCTTAAACCTCTAATCTGTAACTAGAACAAGTTTTAGTTTAGTTTCACTGCTTAAATGCCACCTACCAAAGAACATCTAATCCTGACCTTAACTATAGACTATGGTTAACAGAGTAACGATAGATTTAAGAAGTGTATAGATCGAATATTAGGCCACAAAGTGAACCACGAAAAGTCTTTCAGAAATTGAATCTCACCCCGCAGTCGGGGAACTACACAATCTTTAGTTCATAAAAAAGGACAACTCGTGTTAAGCGAAAAAAGTGAAAAGTGAAAAAATCCTGCCCAATTTTTACGGCGAGGCATTTAATGCAGAACTAACTTCATCATGGCGTAATAAGATTTTGGTTCGTGAGTGGTGGCACGGTTGGGGCTACACCAAAGAGGTTCACTAGAGTAGAAATTGTTATTATAAGTTCTTTGGGCTACACCAATGGGATAGCTGCTTTTTTGTCAACAGAACGGCAAGATGGCGGCCCCCATGGCTTCATCCAGCAGTACTGACGACGAGAAAAACACACTATAAAGTCCTTAACAATCCAAATTATCGAGTGTTGTATGCACATTACTTCTGCGAAGCACGGGTTGATACAACATTTCACCATTACACGCTGCAATACTTACAGAAAAGCCTACAACACGTGGCTCCGGTTGAAGGGTGAATATCAAGACGTGGCTGGCAACTACTGTACTAAAACTCTTGATGGAGTTTAAAAACGTGCTACTGTGGGTTTATCCACAAAAACCCCATTGCTAAAGTATAAAGACGTCTCGCACATGAGGGAGAGAAAGAAGATACGGAAGACCACTTAAGAGCACGACTGCAAGTCCAACAAAGAAACATTAACAGCAGGTAAGCAAAAATCAAAAAAGCAATGTTGCCTAGATAGCAGATGACACTGCGCCGTCACGGGCGTCAACGAAAAGAAGAGGTTTGGTCTGGCGCAAAGCGTGCCAGATGCTATTATAAGGACACAAAAATTAAATCCGCCAGTGACCAACAAAACCCTGGTCTGTCGTCAGTTGAAAAGCTATTTTAGGGGCGCACAGCGCTTTGGAATATGAAAGCGTGCACAATGCGCGCACACCCTGCTTGTCTCATCAGCAGGAGCACGCAGCAGGGTTTATACAAACGTTTTTCATGTGGAGAAAAAATAAATGTACATCACATATATCACAACATTATTAATTCATAAAGTTATTTAAGATTCACATTGCTGTAATCATTGGTGGTAAAACTAATTGGCTGTTTAACCAATAGTGGCCGACACATACATTGTGTGCAAAGGTTGGGTGTAAACTTTAAAGAACAGGAAACGGTGATATTACGCTACACTTTCACAATATCATGTAAGTTCATAAGTTGCGTTGGCTATATAATTCTATCTTCATTACACTGTGAAATATAGTTTGAAATGTGAAATATAGCGCTTATATATTGTTGGTTTGCAGCCAAATGGAGTATCTAATGGGACAGAGGCTCCTTCGACGCCGGGGAGAGAGGGTCCACCGCCCGAGACAGACCTATCTTTCCCTCACTGAAGAACAATGCCACCAGCACCTGCGTCTATCCCGCCAGGCTGTGACAGACATCTGTCACCTTTTAGCAGATGAGCTGGAGACACATTCAGCGAGTCCCTATGCCCTCCCTGTCGCTCTGAAGGTAACGGCAGCACTGCATTTTTATGCCAGTGGGTCAGTTCAGATTCCCCTAGGTTTCATTGGAGGCATATCGCAACCTGCTGTAAGTTCGGCCATACATGCAGTTACATCAGGTCTAGTCCGACATGCTAGGGAATATATCCAGTTTCCCGTGACCCCTGCTGACCAGGAGCGGGTTAAGCAGGTCTTCTTGACCAAGTATGGGTTCCCTGGTGTCCTGGGTGCCATAGACTGCACGCATGTTCAGCTACGTGCCCCATCAGAGAATGCTCTGATTTATGTCAACCGCAGGGGAACCCATTCTATCAATGTCCAGGTAGTCTGCGATGGTCAATGTAAAATTACCCATGTCTTCGCGAACTATCCTGGTTCCAGCCACGACTCTTTCATACTGGCCAATTCCGTCATTCCCGCAGTCTTCGAGGGGGATCCCCCCCTTGATGGGTGGCTGTTGGGGGACAATGGCTATCCACTAAAGGCATGGCTTATGACTCCCTACATCATGCCAAAAACAGTGCCTGAATTGTCATTCAATCGAAAACACACAAAAGCACGCACTGTCATAGAGAGAACATTTGGTTTGCTGAAGGCGCGCTTCAGATGTTTGGATAAGTCGGGTGGTGCATTACAATACAGTCCTCAAAAAGTAGCAGCATTCTTTGTGGCATGTTGTGTGTTGCATAACATTGCTATAAACCGTGGGTGTTGTGATGACATACATGAGGACACATTAGAGGACTTTAGGAGGCGTGATGCTGAACTGCATGTGCCGATGCCGTTGAACCCAAATGCACCTGCTGCTGCACGAGAGAGACGAGCTCAACTGGCAGAAGAGCTGCAACATGTATAGCCTGGTAAGCAAACCTTTCTCTTGTATGCATTTGCACACGTCTACATCACGCTGCAGGCCCTTTTCGCATTGGGTTGTTTTTCCCGCTTATTGTCTTCTTTTGACTGATATAGAAAATGGGGGTAGAAAAACATTTTGATATGAACGCTATGAACGCATATGCAACTCGGTGTGACCTATCATATTTCAAAAGAGCAAGTACTAAACGGTTTCTCGTGGAAGTACACCTTCAAGATTTCATTTGTCATTTTAAATAAACAGCATGGCAAGTTGTAAGAAATGAAAGACAAATCGAACAAAAAGAAAACCAAAATGGACAAAAAACCCAACAAAAACAGAAATAACCTAATTTTCTCCCTCCTCTGGTTCGTAGGCGGGGAGTGCCATGACAGACCTGGACACCTCATGGGGATTGGGCTTGCGTTGAGCTTCTGGTGGAGCGGGTAGTGGAGGACTGGGGAAGGATCACTGGGCCATTTGCTGAGGCAAGCAGCTCAATAGCCCCAGCCAGCCTTTCAAGGCTGTTGTCAATGCGGCAGTTGGGTTTTGTGGAAACTCCGTCATCATCAAATAAACTCATGAACATGCTACTTCATCCATTGTTAAATTGTTGTGAATTATGTTGCATGGAAAAATGCAAACCTCACAGCAGTGGAAAAAACGTTGGCTTGTGCACAGCACATGGACATCAGTGTCACTTTGTGACTCTAATGGAGGGTGTACAATCTGTTCATGAGGAATGTGACACAAGGGTGTTTTTACATGCATAACATGCTGCACAGGAGCATAAAACTGTAATCATTTAAAGCCGTGACACTGATGTGGCAGTGATTGGTGTAAGTCTGCAGACAGACATACCATGCAGCTTATATTTTCTTCACAGGAACTGGCAACAGGACACATTTCATTAACATTACCAAGGTGTCAAAGGCAAAATAATGACATTTTCTGTAGCATGCGAGAAAGACAACCTTAAGACTTAAAAATCTGGTTACTAACTTTAACTTGGACCACTTAACATTTATACTACTTTGCCAATATATATGCCACAATATGAGGCTGCCAGCTGCTGAAAATGTAAATGAGGCTAAATATAAGGCCTTTTGTAAACACTGCCATCAGCACTGTAAAAGGACAAACTACCAAGCTGCAATCATGTGGTCATGTCTTAAACCAAAGATATGTGCTCCTGCTGGATACGGTTGGCACCTAAAGGACATAAACTTACAAGTCACCTGGATGACAAGTAATCCCACCTCTGACAGTTTTTACATGTGCTAAACTACAGTTGCAAAGACAGTGCCTGTAAGACAGGTAGATGCTCCTGTGTCTGCAGGACTGTGTTGCACTGACTTGTGTAGGTGTTTCAACTGTGCAAATACAAATGAAATTGAGAAGGAAGATGACAACTGTCCAGACACTGACAGTGAAATAGGTATAAGGTAGGATCAGAATTGCACCGTAATAAAATTTACATGTATTGCCTTGCTGTTTTGTATTATGTGTATATTTTGTTTTTTATTACGACTGTTTTTATGGTTGATCAGTGTTGTATTTAGCTACTAACAAATGAAGGAATGAATAAATGAATGGTGTTTGTCATCGGTATGGGTACAATTACTGCCTTTTATTGATCTAAATGATATAACATAAAAAGTTCACCTCGTCGTCTATTTGCCTGATTGTTCTTCTTGAACATGGCTATGTATACAGCACTGTTTAGAATCCATTTGTACCATTTTAGAGGACTTTCGGGTGTTTTTCTCCTCCTCAGTAATGTTAAATAAAACCTCACTGTAATGTTGCTGTTCTGTTGACAACGTCCTGACCTTTAACCCGAGCCCCCGTCTGTAAGTATTCCAGCGTGAGATGGTGAAATATTGTATCAAACAAAAGTAATGTGCATACAACACTCAATAATTTGTATTGTTGAGGACTTTATGGTGTGTTTTTCTAGTCGTCAGTACTGCTGGATGAAGCCATGGGGGCCGCCATCTTGCCGTTCTGTTGACAAAAAGCAGCTATCTGATTGGTGTAGCCCCAACTGTGCCACCACTCACGAACCAAAATCTTACTACGCCATGACAAAGCTAGTTCTGTATTAAACGCCTCGCCGTAAAAATTGGGCAGGATTTTTCGGGGCAAACTTTTTGCTGTTAGCTTAACACGAGTTGTCCTTTTTTATGAACTAAAGATTGTGTAGTTCCCCGACTGCGGAGCGAGATTGAACAATACAGGCTTCACCTTACGGCCTATATGTCAAGATGAGCTGCATTTGGTCATACATTTATTATTTTATCTTGAGCAACCCAAAAAAAGGTTAAAATAAAATGCACATGAAAACTTTTGACCTTAATCTCAAGTCAATCTCAAGTCATCTAATCTGCAAAAAAAAAAAGTTTTTCTTTCCTTATATGCCAGCTACCGAAGAACATTTAGTTGGCAAAGCGCAATTGAACTGGCATGAGTATACCAGCATGAAGCCATCCATCCAAGCTGGAGCCCAAAGAGGGAGGGTGGCTGGGTAAAGAAAAGAAGGCTAAGTAAATACAGCCCTTTATGTGTCCGACGGCCGTTGTTGGCGTGGCGCCCTCCGGCCCGAGTGCTGTGCCAGGCGAGGCCAGGCAACCATGTGTCACCGTTTACATTTCACGCCGCAGGAGACTTAAACAAGGGCCACTTTAGCCAGGAAGCGTTCAGGTTATGTCAACACAGCCCGGGCACAGCCTTCTCTCATCTGATAGCGCATCTGAACACAGTGGAGCAAATGTAGGTGATGGGTAACATACGGACTTGTCCTGGAGGGTTCATTTTTAGTCAGCCAGCATAGATGTAATGGCACCGTGAATTCTCTGCCCGAAATGATGAATGGAATCCACCATGGTAATGGATTGTAATGCAAACAGATTTCTCTGGGCCTCGTGAGAGGAGCAAGAAAAATGTGTTTCATCACTCAACCTTCAGATGTGAGGAACGTTTTGCTCGTCCCCGTGGTAGTGCATTTCCTGTTCAGTCTGTGTTATTTCCTGTGCCACGAGGATGGGCCTGCCCATACCATAATTTGGCTCTCAATCTCACTGAGGCTGCTAGCCTCAGGTCAGTATATCACATAGGTGGAAATATGCCAAAGCCAGTAACTATTGAGCCTTCTCTTAGTACCTTCTCTTAGTCTCTATACACTGTTTTACTTAGATTTAGAAAAGCCAGTCTTTTGAATAGTGAATAGGTAGCCTATAGACATGCACTGAATCTTACAGCATTGCAAAGCAACTAGCAGCTTTGTCCAAAGGTCGGTAGCCTACTTAGATCCTGTCCTGCCAGACTTGAGAAATCGCTTGTCAATACAGAGTCCACAGACTGTGGTGTCAGTTCTCCAGGCCCTTTCATGGGAGACGCAGCTCCCCTCCTCCACCTCCTCCTCCTCCTCCCTCAGTGTCACGATTGTCAGGGGGGACCGTCAGCTATGCAAAACACTCCTCTCCATTCCCAGGGACCCTCACAATGAGGCTGTATTATGAATGGGGCTGCTCGAATACTTACGCACACACTAAAAACCCAGAGGGAGTTTTTGGGGGAAAAAAACAAACAGCTGAATCTCAAGACACGCATATTCATGCATATCTTATCTTGATGGAGCACAAAAGAGGGAGGATTAACAATTTGGCAACTCTTTTTAAAACGCTTCAGACCGAGGTGTTGACTTGATCACGGGAAGCATATGAGTCCATTAAGGAACAAAACCCTGCGCTCAAGGCTGAAAGTGCTCATGAGCGAATGATGCATTCACATGTTTAGCATGTGTGTTTGTGTTCGCACGATTAGCTGCAATGCATTGCTTTAATTCTCTGCTTTTCTTAGACCATGAGCTCAGTGTGACTGGACTGATATGTCAGTCTCTTTCAAATTTCACATAAGCTTTCTTTGAGCAACTGCAAAAAGCGTTGACAGGTCTGACAAGAAGTGCATCATTTTTAAACCACTTTGGCGGCGAATATGAAGAACACATTTTCTACCCACTCTAAAAAAAAGAAGACCCATTTGCCTGCTGTAGAGTCAAGCAGTTGGACAAATAAGATGTGAGATTGAGCATGAGTGAATTGAGAAGGGGGCTGCAGCATTCCTGTGTAGGGATTTAGGTAGTCTGAATGTGTGTGTGTGTGTGTGTGTGTGTGTGTGTGTGTGTGTGTGTGTGTGTGTGTGTGTGTGTGTGTGTGTGTGTGTGTGTGTGTGTGTGTGTGTGTGTGTGTGTGTGAGGAGAGAGAGAGAGAGAGAGAGAGAGAGAGAGAGAGATGTGGTGTGTGTATGAGTGTGTGTGTGTGAGAGAGAGGGAGAGAGAGAGAGAGGGAGAGAAAGATGTGGTGTGTGTCTGAGTGTGTGCGTGTGTGTCTGTGTGACAGAGAGAGAGAGAAATTGTGTGTGTGTGTGCGTGCATGTGCTTAAGAGAGAGATTGTGTGTGTGAGAGTATGTTTGCACGTATGCGAGACAAAGAGATTGTGTGTGTGTGTGTGTGTGTGTGTGTGTGCATGAGTGAGGGAGTGAGTATGTAGTACGGAGATGGGGTGAGGAGGGACCGAGCTGCAGCAGTCAGACTCTCAGCTAATTAGTTCAGCTCTCTACAAAGGTGGGCCAGCCACAGAAGAGGGACCCCTGGGGCCAGCTTTGGAGCGCTCGCCACACTTGATTGGAGGTCGGGTAGAAAGTGGAGTAAAAAGACATTGGGTGGGTGTGTGGGTGGGTGGGTGAGTGTGTGGGTGGGGGGACCCCCCTCTGCATTTGTTCTCTGGTGGAACAGCGCTCGGCTGGGAGTTTGCTCACATTGACCGAGGGAGCATGTGAGTTGGTTTTTGGAGGTGTTTCTTGGAATCAAAACAGGGAGCCCCAAGCACTTGTTGAGCGTTTGGGATTCCTCTGGAGCAGAGGATGTCTGGATCTCACTTGCAGGACGATAAAGTCTTCAAAGACTGTGAGTATAACTGATCTTTATGTGCTTGTATTGACACATTTGTTACTTTATTTGGATGGACCTGTAAATAGTCCTAAGCTGTTCCTATAGACTGATGTTGCACCTAGCAATAAATCGTTGTTGTAAATCTGTGTCTTGTTAGGGTTTTGGTAAAAGATTAGGATTGTTTAAGGTGATTTGTCAGTAAACAAAAGAAACTGAATCTATAGGAAAACATGTGTAATGTCTGAGTGGGAGGGCTACACAAATAAAATGTTCCTCAAATTGACCTGTATGGAAGCATCTGCAGTTTGGATGTGCAGTTTGGGTTGTAATGGGACAACTGTGCTGTTTGCAAAAGATTTCTTAAAGAATTTGCAATACCTCAAGTAGATAACAAAATAGTGTGATAATTACTCCAATGCATCATTGAAAGATGATTTCACCAAAAAGCAAAATATATTAAAACGACTCACTAAATTGCAACCAGTTAGAAGACCTTTGAAGTATGTGTGCAAACTCTCTCTCTCTCTCTCTCTCTCTCTCTCTCTCTCCTCTCTCTCTCTCTCTCCTCAATGCATCATTGGCAAGAAGCATGTAAAGTTTTATCAGGATGTAGACTGCAAAGATGTTTTATTTGTACATCAATCTGGTACATCTGATTGCCACCAAACGTCAAAAGTTTTACAACCCTATAGCGCAACATTTCAGTGCTGTTTCTCGGCAACAGTGATTTGAATACCAATGACAGCAATATACAATATTTCCCCTGGCTGCGAGACAAAACCCATTCATCAAACTGAGGAGTGAATATGAGTTCTCATGCCACCTACAGGGTGTTGCCCACTGTAGCTAATTCCACTCAAATAAACAAAATGATGGAATTTTTCTCTGCTGTGAAAACACACCCATGTTCTCACCCGGACCAGGACTCTTACAACAATATATAGTGGGCCCTCCTCTGCAATGTTATTGCTAGACCCCTCAAAGAGATATGTATAACATATCTGCCCAGCCTTGATTAAAATGGGCTGCGTAAACAATTAAGGCATGGAACATGTTGAAACCATATCTACGATATTCGTGTCCCTACACTGCGGGCACGGAGCCAAATCTATGACTTATTTCTTTCACATTTAAGCGAACACCTGTACATTATTTCCAAGTTTTCCACCCTTCTTTCAAACTAGTTTTCACTGCGTATATATATGCCCTTATCCAAACAACCTGCGGTAGATTGGCAAAGCGTATAATGCGTAATGATTTGAAGTTGGTGAGTTAAATCATTGGCACAGTTGACAGACTCATTAATTTACTGTAAAAGTTATGGGAGCCGAATATGATACTCGATATCAGCAGTCTCGAGGGAACACCTCAAAAGAGGTCCGTGGCCCCAGCAGACTCGCAGTGATTGTTTTTCATATAAGAGCGTCTCTGCAGGGCAATTGGCTTCTCTGCAAAAATCTAAATTGGGGCTAAATCCTTAAAAGCTAATTGAAGGTCACTTTTTCACTGCTTGGCCCTTCCTCTCATGGGTGCCTTTGATAAATTGGATATAGACCTGGAAAATTCTTTTGGGCCCCAGACAAGTTCAATAAACAATAAAAGAAAGCTGGGCCTATAGCCGCCCAGCCACCTTCATCCTTTCAGATGCTTTGCGTCTGCCACTGTAGCAGACATTTACCCAAACACACCTTATCTGTGTAGCCATCAGTGAAAGGCACGTCAAACAATACGTGATAGAAAAATACTGGAACCTTGTGCAAATTTTAAAATGAAACAAATGGCTGTCTTTACTTTGCTAGACTAAATCTAGGTCTTTTCACAGAGAAACAAAGACGTGCTTCACTTTTCACTCTAAAATGACATAAATTACAGTAATTTCAGAAACTATTTTGGCTGAACCGTTTCACTGTTAAAACTGTGATCACTGTTTCATTTTCAGTAAACGTTGTGGCAATGCTTCATCAGTTTTGGGAGCAGAAGCAGGTGAAGGGAGCCTCCATCCACCCCGAGAATTTAGTCATTTACGAGTCGTCCACCTCTCCCGTGCCCCCTTTCATCTGTTACGTCACACTACCAGGCGGGAGCTGTTTCGGTAATTTCCAGGTAATTGCCACCGTCACCCCTAACACAAACATGTCAACAGGCAAACGCCCCCCCTCCAAAGCAGGTGTGCATGTTAGTAATAATAATAACCCCCATCTGAGATATTTGGCAAAAATTAGGCCTCATCCAGAACGATTGGCCCGATAAAGACCTTATTCAGCAGGCCGTGCCAGAGAGGCATGTGTCACCCAAGAGGTCAAAGTGTTGCTCAGAATGGAGCTGAGATCAGCAGGACTGCCAGACTGAGTGAAATGGAAGAGAGAAGGGGAGACGGAGAGAGAGATTGTGTGAAAACGTGGGGAACCAACAGGTGGTTCTTATTAGTCCAATTACAAGAGCTCACCGCAAATCAGTCGGAGAGGGTTTCTTTCTCTGCACAAGGAATGTTCTTGGGAGCATGAAGACTTAAGATTCTTTTCACTGGGCATAAAAACATTTTTTTTTCATTCATCAAATCAACACACAATAAAAGAATAGACCTACTTTTGTGCCGAAGTGAGAGTGGAACATGACGCTTAGCACCTGTGTTAAAATTTAATAAACACCCAAAAATGTCTGCTGTGGCACAGATAAAGAAAATTTAATAATTCTCAGTAACTTTATAAATTAAATATGTGAACTTGGAACCAACAGTGTCCAAAAATACAGGACATTTGCGTGAGTAATATCTCATTAGCAGCTCACACAGAAAAGGCCTTGTACGGCTCTCGTACCCTTCTTGTCTGTGATCCAAGTTTGACATGATTGCAAATCCGTTCAGCAAAAGGGCAGCTGCTGCCATTTGTGCGAGAAGAGACGTTTGGCTCCAGTGACGCCACTGTATGAATGGGGCACAGGCAGCAGAGGCTTTGATCCGCACGGCCCTTTGTGCATACGGGCTCTACATTCATGAGCGTTCACAAGGGGGGTCCCCTCTATGTGCCCTGCTTTAATCCATTGGGCACAGTGGAGTGAGTCCACCGAAGAGGTATTTCTCTCTGCGTTTCAGATCAAAGATGGGCCATCCCCTCATATCCCCTAGCATTTCACCCCCACTCTCTCCTCCTTCTTCCCACACACTCTGACTGACTGTTTTTTATGCCTTGTATTTTTTCGAATCTGTTTTATTCCGCTAGAAAATCCTATAATGTCTG
Organism: Coilia nasus; assembly: GCA_027475355.1. NCBI lineage: Eukaryota > Metazoa > Chordata > Actinopteri > Clupeiformes > Engraulidae > Coilia > Coilia nasus. The sequence continues at coordinate 11,748,391 of CM050217.1, forward strand.
TTAATGGCACCACTGTGGTTCAGACAGTGTTTTTTTTTTCTTTCACCAGAACAGCAAACCCAGATGGTGATCATAAATAAGTTAACTTCAGAATTTGGCTCTGATCTTGTTGGGAGAATGCTTGCATAATCAGATCTTTAATCCCACGATGGGGTCTGTATGCATTATGTGCTGCTAAGTGCTGACACTCCAGCTTTCTGTGTGTTGCTCAGGCTTTTGGCTCGACCTCAGTGTCACTTCTAATATAGATTGCAGCACGCCACCCAAATAACACCTCACTGACTTCAGTGTTGAGAGGCAAGGCTGCACAGTTAATTTGTCTCTGCACTTGTTGTCATAACAAACGTGTTTCTTTTGGAAAAGTGTGGCTGAGATCTCTCACTTTATTTATCTCTGTGACTGCGTCTGTCTGTCTGAGTGTCTTTATGATTGTGTCTGTCTGTCTGCGGGTCTGGCTGTGTTTTTGTCATTACCAGGACTGTTACACCAAGGCAGAGGCCAGGCGTGATGCCGCTCGAATTGCGCTGATGAACTCCATGTTCAATGAGCTGCCCTCTCGCAGGATCACCCCGGAGTTCATCACACGCAGCATCGAGGAGGCCGTAGCTACTACTAATGTGAGTTACGACAGTCAGTGTCATGCCATCATTACTACCATGTCTCCTTTTCTTTTACCACACACACACACACACACACACACACACACACACACACATGCACACACACACACACACACACACACACACACGTGTACACACATGCACACACACACATGCACACACACACACACACATGTGCGCGTGCACACACACACATTTATATAGCTTTTGAGGGAAAAGTCTGGATAAAGGAAGAAGTCTAAGGTAATGTCATTTGTTACTGAGAGCTCAGGCGAACAGATGCCTTTTTTTTTTTTCAAGAAGCCTGAGCTAACCCTTAAGTGCAGCCTGTCTCTTTAAGGTCATGAAGGGGCCCAATTTATGTGTGTGGCCTTCAGCATTCCCTTGTACTCCCCCCTTTTTCCCATGTAGACGACTTGCTATTCCTTTCTCCAGCGGCATTGTAAAAAGCAGAGAACATCGCTAGGACAACTAAGGGGGCTGTGAGCCTAAGAAGATTGATGTGTGATCAGCGGATGTCTGGGGAAACAGTTCTTTTGTGTTCCTCACTTCACTCCTTGGGCCTTTGTGTTCTCACTGATTGCAGGGCTCTATTGAAGACGCCTCAGACCCAAGCACAAGCATCGGAGCATACTGTCTCATGCTTGAGTCAAACACTGGCAAAACAATGCTTGAATTTCAGGTAATAACATGTAATAAAGGTTTAACATGTCTAAGGTTGAAATGATTAGCCTACAATTTATTTTACAATTCCTGTTAGTACACATTTATTGAGGCTTCATACTACTTTTAAACACTGCCTTTTTCAGTTCCTTACACAGATTCACAACTTGTCAGCATTGTTATTCTGCCCTGTAATAACAGAATTAACATTTTCTTAATTCTGCTGTTGTTTCATCATCTTCTCAGAATTTCCCTCAGCTTAAAGTTTCAAGACCCCACGTATTACAAAAACACAGTAAAGGCCCATGGTTAACTAAAATGTAGTATGCTGTTAGACCTCAACAGTCAACATTGGATTGACTAGGAAAGGAAGAGGGAACAGATTTGTTTTCATTTTACCTAAAGCATCATTAATGTCTGTGGATGTTTTCCAAAATACACATAAATGTAATACCTTGCCCCGAATGTGTCCTTCAGTGGATTGATATCGTACGCAATTACATCTGCTGAAGTGCTAAATGGTTAAACATAATGCCCTTATCAATCTTTACAACTCAACTGTGCTTGATTTATGTACAAGCAAAATGTTTAGGGCAGTTTTCAAACATTGAACTGCAGGTTCAAATACTTTTTGTGAAATGAGCCATTGCAAAAAGTGGGCCCCAGGAATAATAATACCCCCAAAGTGATGATGTATCCAGTCTATACATCTGTAGTTACTTATGTTTGAAATCTGAAGTACATGGCAAGATTCCAGTTACACCCAGGGCAGCATTCCATTTAGCGACATTTTTTTGTTGTCATTATTTATAGCGCCCTGAGGTACGCCGCTGATGTATTTCCACCTTACAGATGGTTTGATAAAGGAAACAATAAATATTCATTATTAGGTGCAATAACAAAGGCTGTATGTGATTGTTTGGCTGATACGCTTTCAGTCTTGTTCTCAAACTATGTTTTTCTTGTCCACCCTCAAGGAGATCATGACTATGTTTCAACTCCTGCACTGGAATGGGTCATTAAAAGCATTCCGAGAAAGAAAATGCAGCCGCCAGGTATGACAACTGAATTGGTAAATAAAACAGGAATGTATTGCTGTACAAAAAAAACAAATGTACAAAAAAAAATGTTCCATGAAATGATATAATACTGAGCTAATGCTGCATATACTTAGCCTGATAAACCAGCCCCTCGTACTTCATTTAATTTTTTACAGAGGGTCTGGCATTGCTTTCACTGACATTGCTGTATTAGGCAGAATTTTTTACCTAGGCAATCATCGAACAGAGGGAGTGTTCATAAGCAATAACGCTGACTTTGTGTGCTACATTTGAATTGTAGTGCGTAGGCAAGCTATACATGATTGCATACATGATGACCAGATGTTAGCGACTGGGTAAAAGCAGAGCCACTTGTTTCAAACTTCAGCAGAGTGCACACCTCCAGTAAGAAGTCGTTTCTCAATACAGCACTGCCAGACCCTCTGTGCAAAATGAAATGAAATATGGGGGGCTGGTTTACCAGGCTAGCATATACTGCCACAGATAAATCCCGATGTGTTCAGAAGTAAGGGGCATTGCTTATACTCCTCATTCGTCTTCTCCCCTGCCCACAGAACGTCATAAACTACTACTCGCAGCACCGGCTGGACGAGTGCACGCGGAGCCACATGGTGCTGGACTGGATGGTGCGGGAGCAGCAGACTCCCGGCCTGGTGTCCCAGGAGCTGCAGGGGGCCCTGCACGAGCTGGAGGAGGCCCGGCGCTCAGGCCGCGAGCTGCGCTTCTACAAGGAGAAGAAGGAGATCCTGAGCATCGCCCTCAGTCAGGCCTACAGCCAGCAGCTGGAGTACAGCAGCCCCAGTGCGCACCGGTGGTCCCAGGCGGAGACACTTCCAGATTACAGCAGACACAACAGGCAGCCGAGCCAAGAGAGCAGCCTGACAGACCAAAGCTATGATTTCTACTCCCAAGAAAGTATGAATGACAGAGAGTCTCTCGGTTGATCTCTGTGTCGTATGAACTGGAATCGCGAGGGTCAATATCATCTTGTTTTTCAAAGGTTGTGGGAACAGCGGGAGTCTGTTTAGTGCTGCCTTGGTTATAATGTGAAATGATCAGCTGTGACTCTCTCTCCCTTTATAATTGGTCAACAGAGTTGCATGGCACAGGGGTGGAAATTACCTTTACAAAATGTGAACCTTTACCAGCCACTGATAAATATTGATAAAATTCACCAGCCACTCAACAGTTAATCATAACCCAAAATCTACAAGCCACTTTTATATTTTACCAGCATTTGGCTGGTGCAAATTTCCATCCCTGGGCTGTCGTAGTTATTAGTACTGAGACTAGAGCACACAGAAAGACAGTATATTTGCCCCATGCCCACAGACCATTGACCTGTCCCATTATTTCACACAGAATTTTGTTATAGATCATTGAGCTAACTTCAACAGGTGGCACAGTGACACCAAATGCATTTCAAAATGACTTGTGACTGCACATTATGCTCCGTGTGATGGGAAAAAGGGAAGACATAAACTGTGTTTATAATGTAAATAAATAATTCTACTGATCATTTGTCTCAGTGCTTCTCTTGTGTGATTACACTGTCCAGGTACATTCAAAAAACAAGGGCCCACATATTCTTAACAATTATATGACCTGACACTACATGAGCCTATCTGCACTGTTAAAATAGCTTACCGCTTACATTGTAACGCTGATTATATTTGACACACCTCCATTCATTCAAAACATTTAATTTGATTTGCTGGGAAAATACTATCGAGAAAAATAAGCTTCCCCTTAAGTAATGTTTGTGAACATGATCGTTGCCGTAATTCATAGGTTTTTACCCTTCTGGGGATCCGTACGGGGTGGAGAGTCATGTGAACTACAAGGCGATAGAGTTCCTGGAACGAAGCAAAACAAACAGTACTGACAGCTGTATAGCTTGCAAGCTAAGACAGGGCAGATAATGGTGTAACGTTGAGAGACAGTTGTTGATTTATTATTACATATGACTGCTATATCCGGTAAGTTGTTTTTACTTCTTTTTTCTGATGTAACGAGCTGTCATCTTTAAGCACATAGCGAAGTTCTTACTAGCAAATTAGCCAGGGCTTGCGTTTCGCAATAATAACAGTGTCAAGGTAGCCATCGCCAAAACAAAGCTAGCACTAGCTATTTATATTGGATTGAACGTGGATGTAAGCAGGATAAGGTTCGATCCTGACTATTGGCCCGTCCAGTGAGGATCCTTTCCTACTGCGCTATCGCATTTACATAAAGAAAAATGTACGCTAATAACACAATGCCAGGCTAGTAGCTGACTGGTATTGTTGACGAACTTTCGCCTTGACATATCTCGCATTAGCGACAGAAGAGATTAAATCTAGCAAACTAGTCAGGAGTTCAAACAGCCTAATGACTGCTTTACGTGTTACTACTCATGACCTGGGAAACAATTATATAAACGTGGGCTAAAAATGAAATAATTGTGTAACTAAACACTCTTTCCTTTAGGGATGGGCTAGTGGATCTGCTTCTATATATGACTGTCACAGTTATGCACTGAGAGGAGAAAGTTGCCATGTTAACACAAGCACAGAAATGGCTGAGGCTGTGAGACCAAAGAAAACAAAGTCTAAGACCACTGGAAAATCCCAGGTAAAGTTCATCAACATCGATTCCTGATTAAGTACTACTAAAATCTTCTTTAAAGATCATATGGCTACAGTAATGTGTTAAATGCGTTCCCACATTGAGATACCACACTACACTTTACATAAATCATAATTTACTACCGCTTGAAATTGAAACATTGCTATTGTTTCTGAACTGAAGGAAAAGAAGCAGAAACAACATACTGAAAGTGTAAAGAAAGCGCTCGAACATGATGACTTCTGTGACAAGGCATCAGCCCCAGAGTGCTCAGAACTGCCTAGTGTGGACTTTACAGACATCCCTCTCAGTCTGCCCTTGGAAGTCTCACCCCCACAGACGCAGGACTTGCCCCAGGCCCCCAGCACAGCAGTGACCCAAGAGGATCATGGCACGGACCAAGAAACAGAAAGTGCAAGCTTCAAAACAGCTAACTCACTCCTTCCTGTCTGTGACAACAATGACAAAGAGCAATCCAAGCACAAAGATGCATCAGAGCCGCAAGGCATCAAAGAGGACCAGTCAGTTGCGCAAACCGAGCACAGACACTATGACCGAACATTGCTGCAGTCAGCTCCTCAGATCTCCAGCGTGCCAGCTTTGTATCCCATCCTCCCTTCTCCCTCTCTGGACGCGCCACTCTTGTCAACTCAGCCAACTGGCTGCTCAGAGCTGGCAGCAGACACTTCTCTTCAGCCAGTTGGAGGCACCATCCTGAGCGCCCCTCCGCTGAGGGACCCTGCAGTACTTCGTCTGCCCGAGCAGGAGTCGTCCCCTCCCAGCCTGATCCCAGTGGACGTGGTTGAGGCGGAGAACCCTCCGCGGCAGAGGCTGTACCCAGAGCTGCCCAAGCTGCAGTGCAGCGCCACGGTGGTCCAGGCCTTCACCAGCGAGCAGCTGCGACTGTGGGAGCCGGGCTCATGGCTGGAGAACGTGGAGCTCCACGCAGCCGAGTTCGAGGGCCTGGCGCACCAGGAGGGCCACGAGCTGTACGAGCTGCTGATGAACTACTGGCGCTGCCGCAAGCAGCTGACGCAGGCGCAGACGGAGCTGCAGGCGGCCAACTCCGACTGCAAGAGCATGCAGAATCGCCTGTGGAGCTTCAAGGACGAGCAGCTTACCCTGCAGGTAAGGCAGCATAAAAGGAGTAGAGACATCACACTTACACTTAGCTCATGCTCTTATCCAGAGAGACTTACAGTTATTTACAGGGTTCAGTGACAGTCCCTGGAACAGTGTGGGGTTAGATGCCTTGCTCAAGGGCATTTTTAATCACTGTAAAACACACAAGCTCCAGTTTTGCAGACATTGATTAAACTTGACCTTTTTACTGCCCTTTTAGTGTCAAACTAAATCCATTTGTAGGGAAACTCATCCCTACTAACGCACCCAAATTGTGTGTATCACTGTGTTCTCACCATAGTCTCACAGTGTGAACAGGTGGTGTTTTGTCTCTCTCTCTCTGTCTGTCTGTCTGCCTGCCTGTCTCTCTCTCTCTCCCTCCCTCCCCTCTCCCTCCCTCCCTCCCTCCTTGTTCTCCGTTAGGGTGTGTGTGCGGACCAGGCCAAGGTGTGTGGCTACCACCGCTTCCAGAAGGTGGTGCTGAGCGAGGCGGTGGTGGCCGAGCTGCGGCACCTGTTTGAGGCCAAGGCGGAGCTGCTGCACCAGACGGTGGCGCTGCACTCCTACACAGCCGTGCTGTCCCGCCTGCAGTTGGAGTCCTACCTGTACCGGCTGCTCGACAGCAACCCCATGACCAGAAACGTGGCCGTGCAGGAGACAAGCTCAGGCAAGTCCACAAGCAGATAGGTGGAGGGGCTAGGAGTGGTATTCTTATTAATGGATTGCACTGACCTGAACAAAGGTTGTCTTTTTGCTTCCTTAAATCTAAATAAAAGTAAATAATTAAACTGAATACTCCCTCTCCATCTGATGGCTTAAGACTTTTTGTTGTAGCGGTTGTAGGTGTGGAGATCTTCAGTGAATGCTAAGTGATCTGTTGTTGTCCTCAGGCTGTCCTGGTGGAAAGTCGCAGCCGTGCTCCCTGAGACCTGTGAAGGAGAGCATCAGTGTGCTGTTCAGTTTCACGCGAAGGGTGCTGGACGACTCCCAATTTCAGGCAGACATACACCTCTGGTTGCAAAAACTGGTAAAAAACGGCAGTTTGTCCTCAGTTGTGACTCCCCTAGTGGCTGCTTAATCTCTCTACCAATTCCTTCAAAGAAAAGCAGCACAGAGCAGTTTAGCTTTTTTTTGCTCAATGTAGGTTAATTAATTTCTAGAAAAGGGAAATCATTGTTGTAAACAGATTCTGTGACAAGCCTCTTATATTCCTGATGACCTACTGTTTGTGCCAGTGTCCCCTGCCTATTATATAGCACCAGTGGTCAATTTGGTAATCCAGGGCACCACTAGAACTTATGCCCTCTCTATTCTGACACCACCTTAGGGTATTATAACAGTTTATAAAGTGCAGTCTAGACCATAGTCATAGAACTGCCCTACAAAGCCAAAAGGCAGTAACTACATATTTTGTCAAAATTGAGTTTCGGTTGGCAATTGACTTTATAACACTTCTTTTGTCTTGTCACCAAATCTTGTGCTTCTTCTTATTAAGAAAGTACATATAAGCATCACCACAATCATACCTAGGCATTTTTTCATTTTCAATGTTCAAATAGTTATGGCGCTTTGCCTTTGTAGGGCAGAGAACATGGGCTGTGATGCTAGAGACCTTAAGTGACTCACCGCAATCAGCTGTTTTCTATGCGTATTTGAAATATTTTTTCTGCTTGTGTAGGTGTCGGTCCTTCACGTGGTGGGCTCAGCTGGTGAACATCTGTATCTCCTAAACCACCTGCTCTGCTGCCCCGCTGGAGTCGGGAAGTGGGCAGTGCCCTTTCTGCAGGTGAGGAGGATGACTTCAGTTTGGTCATGGTCTATAATGATTATTTAGTGGATGTTTCTGTTATTAGTTTTTAATGTAAAAAAATCTGTAATAAATGTGTGGCGGGATATTATTATTGCCTATCACACATACACACAGAACAATGTATGCACACAAAGCAACTGTTGTTTGTAACATGATACATACTGCAAACAAGTGAAAGTGGAATAAAATCGTATTCAATCACAAATGCAACATTTGAATGGGAAATATTTTCCACAGATTAAAGTGCTGGAAAATCCTTCTGGAGTGTATCACTTCATGCAGGCTCTGGCTGTACTGATGTCCCCAGTCAGGTGAGGATACGTTAGTCACCCAGAGCTTTAGTACACTGGGGGATTGCCCATTTACACACAGACACTGTCGCATGTTAGAAGTAATCTGCCAACTGTGGCCTTCCTCACCACAGGAACCGCGCAGACTTCCTGTGTCACATGAAGCCGTGTGAGCCCAAGTCCCCCCCGACCAGCCACTCTGACCCTGCCTCTGGGAACTGGACCCTGGTGGATGAGGGTGGAGAGGAGGTAGGCTAGCCTCCACATATTGTCATCCTTTATATTTTTATATTGTATATCTGTGTTGCTGCATCTGTGAGTCTGAGACTATTGTAATTTCAGTTCTATATTGGTCTTGTATATATGGCAGAATTGACAATAAAGTTGACTTTGACCATGACAAGTGGACATACTGTAGTAAACACAGTAGACCTCAGTACTGATACACTTACTTTTCTACAGTGTCCAGTGTAAATTGGAAATGGGTAAAAAAAAAATTGGAAATGGGTCTTTTTGTCGTGTGGACCGCTCAGGATAGTTTTTATTTCGGCAGTATCTGGTTGCAGAGGTGGACTAAACTTCATGTATCAGCAGCAGCAGTAGCAGCAGCACCGTTGCAGTTCTGTATTAGTGGCCTATCACAGCCAAACAGTGCAGCACTGTCATGGCAACATTCATTTGCCCTTACGTTGTTGTGGGCCATTTTCCGCATTGATAGATACAGTCATTCCATTCTGTTTCGTTTTCTTGCAATTGGACTAGATTAGCGTCCCAGGTCACGTTGCGATTACTCAGCCAGCTAAAGTTTAAGGGCAAACAAAAAAACGGTGACTGGCGTAGCCAGAGGCTTTTCTCATGATTGCGTTTGACCCTGACAGGATGAAGACCCAGACACAAGCTGGCTGCTGTTGTCTGAAGATGACCTCATCGCTCTTTTCTCCCAGTTCCCCTTCGACGAGCTCTTCAAACACTTGCTGGGCATGTCATTGGAAGGTAAAAAAAAAACAACTGCAGTCTCCCAAACCAAACAGTGTTTTGTTTGTTATTTTGCGTTCACTGCCTGGCTGTGCCAGTTGAGGTAATTCTCCTGTCCTGTCCTGCTTTACTTTTTCGGGTCCCGCACTGCCCTCCTTAGGCAATTACCAACCTCAGGCCACGACCAGTCAGAAGATGATGAAGATCTTTGCCTTCGCCTCCTCTCTGGTGGAGCTTCTGGCTGTGGGGCTGCAGACCTACAACAGGGCTCGCTACCGGCAGTTTGTGAAGCGCATCGGTCACATCATCAGGTTGATCACTCCTTTTTCCTTTCGCCCCCATCGTTAGAGCAAATGGCCTAACCAGTAGCCTTCACTGGCCCTTTGCACAAACATTTACATGTCAGTGAGAACTTTATGTGTTAATTTAGCACTTTTATTACCATGAAGGTAAATATTGATCTAGACATGCTGACTGGCAGTCAAGACAGTAAAGAGCTTGCTGTCAGAAGTGACATTTTGTGTAGTGTTTCATTAGGTGATTGGATTGGCTGATTGGATATGTCTTCCTGGGGCCGACTAAATGACCCGACTAAAAGAGATTCCGGTCCAGACCCTCTGTACAAAATGAAATGAAGTACGAGGGGCGGGTTTACCAGGCTAGTGTCTCACACCCTGAGTGAGTAAAAGTTTTAACGTGAGCATGGGATATCTGTGGCTGCAGGATGACCCTGTGCTACGTGAGCGATCACTGGGCGCAGTACATCAGCCTGACGGGGGTGGGCAGGACCACGGTGCAGGAGCAGTCCTTCTCCATGGAGAAGCTGCAGGTGGAGTTTGACCACCTCTTCCTCCGGGCCGTGCTGCACGTCCTCAAGGCCAAGAGGTGAGATGAGGAGGTTATGTTTTGATTGGAGACACAGACTCTCAACAGCTAGTGAACAGCAGCAGTTTAACATGATGATCAACTAAGGCCAAGTTTCAGCCTTTTGTCAGTAATGTGTCATCAAGCCCTGATCACAACGCTAACCTCAATTCTAAGCTCATTTATATATAATTCATATTCAGTTCTTACCATTTTAATACACTTAACTCTCCAGTAAAACAAAGGTGTATTTTGATGTTTACTTTCATTTTAAGTAATTTTACTGACGTTTCTAAAGCCCACAATATGCCAAAATGTATCTGTGACTCATTGCATCATTGAAGTTAAGAAGTCCTGGTCGTGTGACCTCTTGTCTCTGTGGTGTAGGTTGGGCATCTGGCTGTTCATGTCAGAGATGCCCTATGGCACGCTGTCCAGTGCCATGCTGTGGAGGATCTTCTACATCATGCACTGTGCCGAGACAGAGGGCCTGGACAGGCTGAGCACGGGCCTGGGGGTGGAGCCCTGCATACAGACCCTGAGAGGTGAGACAGCCAGCTGGCATGCTCCTTACATGCCTTCATGCTTTTATCCAAAGCAATGTCCCGCACTGGTGAGGTATCCATTTTATCACAGTATGAGCTCCTGCCAATAGATAGGATTTATAGGACTTTTTTCAAGTATTATTTTGGGGATTTTTTAACCTTTTATCAGGTTGGATAGTGAGGAAAGGACAGGAAATGATTGGGGAGAGAGAAATATGGGGTGGGTTTGGGAAATCGGGACCTCGAGGTGAACTCAAACCTGGGTTCCTAGATTATAGGATTAAGAGTATGGGTGCCTTGACCAATTCTTCCACGGCACCCCCAACCATCTGGCATCTTGATTGTGTGTATTCATGCTTCCATCTAAGGTGAGGTCTATCACGGGTATCCATTTTATCCTGGTATGTGCTCCCTGCCAATAGATATGGTTAAGCTCCAAAGATGTGATGGACAGTCAGTGAGATGTCCACTCTAAATATGTGGTTTGTTTTTGCTGTTCCCAGTTATTGTTAGTCCAAAAGCATTTTTATTTGTATAAAAAATATATGCTTAACATTTAAGGTTTAAGCAATGGGCTAGTGTTTTGATGGAAGAATTTAAAAGAAACCGAAGGCATAAAACCTCTCATATGCTTCTCATAAATCTTTCACATACATTACTCTTTTTATTGTCTGAGCTGATCTATTGTCAACTAACACAGTAAAGCATTGCATTTAGGGACATTCAGACATTGTTCTCACCTTTTACACAGTAAAATAACAATGACTTAAAAAATACTTTTATATTTTCCCTGTGCAGCTATGAATTTCTTGGCTTGAACTTTTTATCCCACAAAACATAAGCACCTGGAGATACAGAGGAATTCACAAGAAATCAGATGTAATAAATCATAATGATAACATTTTAACGTTATCTCTCTTTATTTCTGTTTCTCCTAACCCCCACCCCACTTTCATCACCACCCCTCTCTCTGTCTCTCTCTCTCTCTCTCCCTCTCCCTCCCCACCCCTCACTCCCCCTCTCTGTCTCCATCTGTCTCTCTATCTTTTTTTCACTGTCTGTCTGTCTGTCTGTCTCTCTCTCTCTCTCTCTCTCCCCACCCCTCGCTCCTCCTCTCTATCTGTCTCTATCTTTCTCTCTATCTCTTTTTCACTCTGTCTGTCTCTGTCTGTCTCTCTCCCCCCACCCCTCGTCCCCCTCTCTATCTGTCTCTCTGTCTCTTTTTCACTCTGTCTCTCCCCCCCCCCCCCCCCCCACCCTTTGCTCCTCCTCTCTATCTGTCTCTATCCGTCTCTCTATTTCTTTTTCACTCTGTCTGTCTGTCTGTCTCTCTCTGTCTCTCTCTCTTTCCCTCCCTCTCTCTCTCCCCACCCCTCGCTCCCCCTCTCTATCTGTCTCTATCTTTCTCTCTATCTCTTTTTCACTCTGTCTCTCTCTCTCTCTATCTCTCTCTCTTGCTCTCTCTCTCTTTCTCTCTCTACCTCTTTGTCTTTCTCCTCCTTTGTATACACACACACACACACACACACACACACACACATATTCTCAGAGCCCAGCCACCAGGAGAAGTTTGAGCGCTGGCTGGCGGAGATCAACAGCTCCGATGGGATCTGCCTGCTCACCGCGTTCGCACACATGGCCCAGCCCAAGCGCACAGACGCCGACCCCGAGTTTGTCAAGACCATCGTGCTGGAGATATACGAGGTAACGCAGGATTTATCAGACGGAGACGGCGTCAGGAGACGGACATTTCAGTTTACACCGTTTAATTCACATCCTTCACTGACATCAGCTTAAATGTGTAATAAATTGCGTGTACAATAGAGCGGCTTTTCCAAGTAAATATTATCCTGGGGTCTCGCCCTTATTTTCCTGTTGAGAAAGCAAGTCTGTATTTATGATGCATATATATTCCCGAGTTGAGTCCAGCGTTGGATATTTGTCATGTAAATGTTATTGCAGGTGGCCTATGTCAGCGTTGCTACTCGGGAGACCTTCTCTAAGGTGGGCAGGGAACTGCTGGCGGCCATTGCTGCGGCCCATCCTAATGTTATCTCAGTGCTGCTGGAGCGGCTGCAGGAGACCATCGACAAAGTGGGCATGGTGAGCACAGTAAGGACTTGTTGGCATCGGCGACCTCCAAAAATAGTCCTTTTTTAAAGAGCTATTGACTGTTACAGACAATCTGATTTCTAGCCCTATATAACGTAATAATAATATGTTAAAACAAATTAGGCCTTTTTATTTTTTAAAGCAGCACTACGCAATTTTTTTAGTTAAATTTTCATTTTCATAAGTCGGTATATGCTTATTCAGACTTCACCTAACCTGGTGGAAATGACTACTGTTGTATTCGCCGGTTACTCTGATCAATTGAGTTGAAAACACATGCACACAGTGAGGGGAAGGGAAAACGGTCCATTTTTAGGAGAGTATCATTTTACTTGGAGACACTAGGGGGAGCTCCGTTGAGAAAAAGCACTCATAGCGTTGCATAGAGCTGCTTTAATATTTTGATATTCGGTACTGTATAATTAAAAGGCCTATAGGTCTTGCGCATTGAGATTGTTAGCTGTTCCCACAATAGTAGTATAGTCTGACAATAACAATAGTAAATAGTAATATAATAGAATAATAGTCTGCCATGACTGTCTTGTGGCAGCAAGATGTCAATAAGAAGACCCTAAATATTCTCTCGAGAGAAGCTTTTCAGCTTTTGGCTTTTATAGCTTTTTACTGAAGATTCGTGTAAAGGGGGGGGGGGGGGTGGTGGGTTTAGGTTGTCCTGTTGGTTGGTCAGAGGGGCACAGGTTGGATTTCGGTAGGAAGTAGGAAAAATGCGGGTGTGGAAGTCAATAACTAGCACCCTCCTGCACCCTTACGCCCAAAATACATGCAAGCGAAATGTACCGCTTTCTCTCCGCTTGCTCCGCTTTGAGTGGGCGTGTACCGAACGTCAGTTGAAGAGATATGAAGTTTAAAAGGCTAAAGAATTCTGAATGGTAATGATTTTTTTGCTTCTGGTATGTCAATATAATGTTAACCACGGCACTGTTTCAAATTTTATGTACGTCCATTTTTAAATGTTTATCTCTCCACTTGCCGCCTTCCAACTGAAAAGTCATTTGAAACGATGGCATTGGTTACCGCTTGGCAAACGCCGCTCCTCATTTGCATAAAGTTCAGCAGAGCTCAACTTTTTCGCCCGCCTCACCCGCCTCGCTGATCTACGTCACCAACTGCCGCCTCCCAACTGAAAAGAATGGAACGTTCCGCTTCGCCCGCTTGCATGTATTTTGAGCGTTATCCTTAGCCTGGGTAACCCTGCCCCTCGTACTTCATTTCATTTCGTGCAGAGGGTCTGGAACAGAGACCGTCAGAAACTATTTGCTGGAGGTGTGGACTCTGCTGAAGTTTTAAAAAAGTGCCTCTGCCTTTACCCAATCGCTAACACCTGGTCGTCACGTATGCAATTAGCCTACCTACGCACTACAATTCAAATGTAGCACACAAGGTCAACGTCACAGCTAACGAACACACCTTCTGTTCGCTGATTGGACCGTACTTTCTGCGACTTGCCAAATGCTCCTCAAGAGACTCCGGTCCAGACCCTCTGCACGAAATGAAATGAAGTACGAGGGGCGGGTTTACCCAGGCTACCTTATCCTATGGCTAAGCTTCCCTTGAGCAAGGCAACTAACTTCGCATTGCCTCAGGGTGACTGGCCCAATACCTGTATAAATTGACTATAAGTCGCTCCGGACAATTGTGTCAATAGTGTCACAAAACTGCACCTGCAGCTTCTGTATGGAGAAGGACTGCTCCGGCACCAGTGATCGCTCACATAGCACAGGAGCCACAGATGCTCCGTGTTGACGTTAAACCTTCTCTCCCTCAGGTGGCCTTGTACCTGTTTAAGGAGCTCCCGCTGCACCTGTGGAGACCCCTGGCCAGTGAGGTGGGGGTGATCCGCGGCTGGCTGCTGGACTTCGCCCTCCCTGCCGTGGAGAACAAGCTGGCCTGCATCATCCTGGAGGGGCTCAACTGGGGCTACCATCCTGTAAGACACAACATGCGATCAAACCCATGATGACTTTAATCCAGTTAGAAATAGGCTTAAAGATTAATAAAGTGAAATATACATTGCGTTGTTCATTCAAAGAGGACATTTGTTGTAAAATTATTGAATTAACCCTTTAAAAGGTTTTAAAATTGTAAGGCTATTATGGTACAGTTTAATTTGTAGTCAGTAAATATCAGACCATTTTTTTTACATCTATGACAGGCATTTCCCATTCTTCGATTTGATGGAAGCTAAATGCTGTCTGTGTGTGTGCCTCTGTGTGTTCCTGTGTGTGTGTATGTCTGTGTGTGTGTCTGTGTGTGTGTGTGTATGTCTGTGTGTGTGTCTGTGTGTGTGTGTGTGTGTATGTCTGTGTGTGCCTGTGTGTGTGTGTATGTCTGTGTGTGTGCCTGTGTGTGTGTGTATGTCTGTGTGTGTGTATGTCTGTGTGTATGTATGTCTGTGTGTGTGTATGTCTGTGTGTGTATGTCTGTGTGTGTGTATGTCTGTGTGTGTGTATGTCTGTGTGTGTGTGTGTGTGTGTGTATGTCTGTGTGTGCCTGTGTGTGTGTGTATGTCTGTGTGTGTATATGTCTGTGTGTGTGTGTGTCTGTGTGTGTGTGTGTATGTCTGTGTGTGTGTCTGTAGAGCGGTTGTCTGGCCCTGCCGGATGCGTTGCACACAGAGGTGGCTCTGCTGGCAGTGGAGGCCTATCAGAAATACCTAACAGATAAACCATATGGAGGCATCATTTCTGAGAGCATCAAACAGGTGGGTGCCTAGTATCCACTGGTAATTTCTTGCATTAACTCATCATCAATATGCTGTGTAGCATTCAGTTTTGGTCTTGCCTGTAGTCAGGTTTCCTTCCAACTTATTTGCATCAATTATGCACCTTCTTGGCAAGTTGGCTGAACAACATGGCCATCAGTGGCCATTTTAGAGAAGACTGTGCATTTCAAGTATTTCTAAGTGAGGACTTCTTATTTGAATAACTAAAATGTGCATTAATAAGTTGGATGAAAACCCGGTTGGTGTCTGCATTCCCGTTGAAACAGGGATACCCCATAATAATCAGCTGGGGGGGGGGGGGGGGGGGGTACTGCAGCTGTAGCGCAGTGCTTATGCGCACATACCATAAACGGGCCAATGGGGACACCGGTTCAAGTGCGGCCTGGATCATTTCCCAACCCTACCCCATCTCTCTCTCCCACTCATGTACTGTCATCTCTATACTATCCTGTCCAGTAAAGGCACAAAAGGCCAAAAATATAGTTAAACAAAAATAAAATATAAAACTATGCTGGCCGTATAGGTGTCCTACCTGGCCAACGTGGTGAGGCTTGGCCAGACCCCTGAGACCTCCTTCAACCAGTGGGCCTGGGACCTGGTACTGAGGCTGAAGCTCCATGACAACGAGCGCCGCCTCCAGAACGCCTGGAACCCCCTGCCCTCCAGCCCGCCCCTCCTGCCGGAGCTCACCGACGTTCCCACAATGCACCCTGTGCTCAAGGCCGTCAAGGCGGGCATCCCCATTGGCTGCTTTCTGGCCATTGACATGACCACCATCGGACACAGGTCTGCACTCTAAAAGAAAAAACTTTTTTTTTTTAACAATTGTGTATTCTGTGTAGTAGAGAAGATGTTTATTTGTATATTTATCAGAAAAATACACATTTATTTGTATATGTGGGTGTTTTTTTAATCGCAGTTTGGAAAAGTTCTGCACCGAAGGTATCGCTCTGCTGAAGATCCTCGTCCAGTCGCGCCACCTCAAAGCCGTCGTGCACATTCTGGACAACCTCCTACCTCTGGTCTATCCCTGCCAGTTCTACCTGCTCAAGAATGAACAGTTGAGACACTGTTTTCTATTTTATGCACTGTTATAACAATGTTTGGATTCCAACAAGACTTAAAATGTCATTAGGGGAGGATTACTTGGGTGTTAGGAGTGGAGATAGGCCTCTGACATGTGCTCTTTTGACATGGCAGATTCCTGAGCTGCATCCAGATGTTTCTACAGCTGGACAGCGGGACCCCCCAGGGCGTGACACAGCAGGTCACGGCCAAGGTGGCCCACCTCATCGGCACCTCCCACAGCGAGAACGTCAAGCTCCTCAACAGTGTCATTCAGGTAGGGTAAACATGGCAGGGTGACATCGGGTAGGCCTCAGAACAAACAGGCTCCCATGGCTTCCCAATGGCTTCCCCCTCTGATTACACACACACACACACACACACACACACACACACACACACACACACACACACACACACACACACACACACACACACACACACACACACACACACATACACATACACATACACATACACACATACACATACACACACAGACTCTCACACCCACAGAAAGACTTTAAAGAATTTGAGAGGGCAGGGAAATGCACTGTGCTTTTCTGTGGTTGTTAAAGTGAGGGGAAAATAGGTTCGCTTTACAGTTCTAATGAGTTCCTTACAAAGTCAACACGGCGTTTGTGGAAGGCACTAATGAGATTTGTTTTTTTCTCTGTGGGGTTGGACGTGAAGTTGAAAGTCTCTTAAGGTGCACAGTCTCACGATACTGATCCTTCTTGTATACAATCCAATTGGTGCTGCAATGTATAAATAAACGCATGCATGGTTTGAATCCCGTACCAGTAGGAAGAATGTGGGTGGGGGAGTACATAACTAATGCTCTCCTGCTTCTCCTCATCCATGGCTGAAGTGCCCTTGAACAAGGCATCTAACCCCACATTACTCCAGGGACTGTACCCTGTACCTTAATAACTGTAAGTCGCTCTGGATAACAGCATCAGAAAAGTGTAAGCGTTGCACTGACCATCAGTGGGTGTGTGTTGAATCTTTCGACCAGGCCCACATCCTGGAGAGCTCGAGAGCGGGCCGTGTGGGGGCAGCGGCGGTTCTGGAGTTCTGGGTGCAGGTTCTGACTGAGCAGAGCCTCTGGCACCGGGACAAGACGGTGCTGTACCTGCTGGACCACCTGAGCCGGGCCGCCTTCCTGCACCAGCAGGAGGAGTGCCTTCAAAAGATCCTGTACCAGCAGCACAAGGTAGCACTCAGACAGGGACTGAATCCGAACTAACCCCCCTTTCACACTGTAGCGTCAACGCCACGCTTCACAACGTTCTACCATTCATTTTCAACGAGAGGCGTGCAACGCCTCTCAAAGCATCTTGGGATCGCGTGAGCGTCGCGTTCATCAGTGGCGTCGCGTCAAGAAGTTGAGCTGAGCTGAACTTCTTGACGCGACGCTAAGGCGGTCAACCAATCAAATACGGGCATGGGGGCGCAGCGGGAGAAACCTCCGCTGGCTCTCTGTTTACATCGATAATTGAATACGCCCACCGGAAGCGTCCTATTCAACACAGGCAGAACGTTTTGCAGCGCGTCTTTGACGCTACAGTGTGAAAGGGGGGTAACACTCCAGCTAGAGAATGAGAGCTGGCTGATCCCTGGCTGAATCAGCTGGATATTTACTGTATGGTGCCCTTATATTGGGTGTGAGTTCCATTGTTTTGTTCCCCACATTGTGCAGAATGTAGTGAACGAGTGAACGTTCAGCTGATTCAGTCAAAGATCAGCCCGTTCTCTTCCCTTAGCCAGCATACTGTCTGCCAGGCTCAGTAAAGCAGAGCCTTTTAGGGGCGCATTCCAATATCATGACACTGATACTTCTGGCAACATTTGAGTGCGTTTAGATGGGCCAAATGGATTTTGGTCAACGCCCAACCACTTTTAATTGTTCAACGGCTGCTCGGCCAGTATCTCTTTGCAATCTTGCCAATCTTCACTGTCCATAAATGGTACTTTTGACAGCGTGCGTCATCGGCTTTTGACAAGAAGGGCCAAGCAGTGTCCCAAAAGGCTTGCAGGATTAAGTGTCACCAAAGTAGATGCAAAGAAGGACCACTGTGTTCTTACTTGTTTACCAGTGTGGTGAATAATTGCCAACATTGTTTCTGTTGCTTCAGAATGCCTTAGGTTACCATGGAGACAAGGGCATTCTGTCCTCACTGGTGGGCTGGATAGTGGCTGGAAATGTGACCCCTTCGTTTATCGAAGGCAACGCCATGACTGAAGAGGCAAGTCCCATTAATGTCCTTTTGTTAGCTGGTGATCTCAACATTTCCACCGAAAAATAAGAATATGTAAAACATGTCGTTTAGTGATCTCAGCATTTGAACAACAAGACTAGTGTTCTTAATAATCTGAATGCATACACCAAACTCCAAAACACGTCTTTGCTGTACTTTTTTCTGTTAACATGCATTGCATCAGCCTCAGCGCCAGTTACACAGATAGATACTGCACATTGCAAAGTCTCCTGCTATCCTATACTCTATATGCCCATACTCATAAATAATTGAGGTATCCAAGACAGCTGTCATCTCAGCTGTAACAAGCAAGTTTACTACAACTCCGTTCAGAGCTAGACATCAATCTTCAGACAGTGCATTTGGCCAGTATATGCGTCTACTTGGGTTAGGTTAGGTTTCATGCTACAGCACTGAAGTGCATGTTTTTTAACATTGAGTGCACTAGTTTACTTGAGATCAACCTCCCTGAATGCTATTCAGGGTTCCCACGTTCATTGACATCCTGGAAAAGTCATGGGAATTGAAAATGTAATTTTCCAGGCCTGGAAAAGTCATGGAATTTTGTAAATTCACTGAGAGTTTTGGAAAAGTCATGGGATTTTAGTTTCTCCCTAATGCAACTACAGCATTCTGTTACGTTATTATTAGGCCTTTAGGGTAGGCACTACTTTGAATGTTAAACATTTCATATTTAGCCCTGAAAGTATGCTAAATTCTACACACTTAAGGTGCTGTGAAGTCATGGAAAATTCACTTCAGGTCATAAAAAAGTAATGGAAAAGTTTTGAAATTTTGTCAGTGAAAAAGAGTGGGAACCCTGGCCCTTGATCCTATGACCCTGCACCCAGTCCCATTTCTCTCCCTGAGACTATTTAACCTTCCTCTCCCCTCGTACCGCCCGCTTGTGTTTGGCCAGGTGTGGTTTGCCTGGTTGGTGTTGAATATGGAGTCCATCTTCGAGGAGGACTCCCAGCTGAGCCGCTGCGTGGAACATGAGCTGCTGTCCAGCCCAGCCATCCACCCCGACCAGGCCCTGAAGGTGCGGACCATAGCCGGCCATTTGTTATGCGCCGCCATCTAGATGACCCTAAGACTGACATTACCATTAATTACGCAGCAGTGCCGCAAGTGCATGTAATTTAAGCCCACTATTTCGTAATGGGCCTTCGGTGTTCATTTTTTACCATACCAGCCTATTTTTGCTCGTAATCACAATGTGATCAGTAAAAATGGAACAAAGGGATCTCGCTCATCCATTATGTGTGTGTGTGTGTGTGTGCACGTGTGTGTGTGTTAACAGACTAGAAGGACTTTGATTATACTCACACATCCACACACAACTGTATCTGTAATGTCAAGTCAAGTCACGTTTATTTATAAAGCACTTTACAACAAAACAACAACAACAACAGCTGACCAAAGTGCTGGACAAGCAGGGTAAAGCGACTTGGTAGACAAACAGAAAGGACTACATAAAGTGTGCGTGAGAGTAAATACAAAGAAAGCCACTTTGAGATAGCTCAGTAACCCAAGCACATTCATCCCTCTTTTTGTACAGAAAGCTCAGGTGCGTCTGAAGCTGCACGTGGTGCCGTCGCTGCAAAGGATGATGGTCTACCGCTGGGCGCAGCAGGCTCTGGTCACGCCTGCCGACCACCCGCTCCTGCCGCTGGTCTGGCAGAAGTTCCTGCAGCTCTACCTGCGCCAGCCCGGACCAGAGTTCGGGTAAACACACGTCACGCCCGCCACTTCTCAGTTCTCAAGCTGAGGGAGGATACACTATGAGTTTTTTTTTTCTGTGAACACACAAGATCATCTGCACTTCAAATTAGCAGAACGCAACTAAATACATTTTTAAAAGAATTCCCTGACGTGTAAGAGAAATCCAAGGTGTCACGTCTGTATCATGATGGTCACTATTGCATTGACTGTCATTACTTTGCATAACTATCGTAAACAAGTCTATTATCGGCCAGGTGGTGAGAGACATTTTGATGCAAAATCAGTTTAAAATAAACGTTATAAGTTCATTTACTTAAACCAAATGTTTATGGGAGCTGAATTTGTCTATTTTCACAGGGATAACTTCTTTCCAGCAGGTAAAGCCTCATTTTAAGAGGAACAGCAACAGAAAGGGGCACTATGACGATAATAGGATCACGTCTGCTATATGTACTGTGAAATAAACATGATCATCAAAATATAGGTCTTTGTTATGCCTTAGGGCTCATTTCCACCAAACACACTGCGTGTACAACGCATGCCCGTTTTCTGTCCGTATTCGTTTAGAATGCACGTTAACAGAGACCATTTCCACCGCATGCGTGATCTGAGCGTATTCTGTCCCTATACAAACCTATTGTACACGGATACGCGCTGTACACGCTCAAGTCGGTGTGAATGACGGTGTGAATGTCTTTGACCTCTTGCGTCTGTTTCCTCCAGCCTAGAGGCGAGGGGCTGCATCGGGAGGCGGTACTTCCACACCTCGGCCCACACCGCCCTGCTGAAGGAGCTGAGCCAGCGCCTGGTGGAGGTGTCCGACTTCCACCACGCCGCCAGCAAGGCCCTGAAGGTGCCGCGCTCCCCCAGCGAGAGCCCGGGGGACATCGAATCGCTGCCGGGGACCCCCATCACCCAGTACATGACCTCGCCCGAGCTGCACATCGAGCTTGTCAGGTACTGCTGAGCCACACTGGGCTGGCGTAAAAGACACTGAGGGAATGTTCTGGAATGATGATATGTCTGTTCATGTATATGTAATGTATGAACTGCAATTACAGACAATTGGTACAGTGGACAATTGTACAGTGAGTGAGGTTTTTGATTTACTCATCTTTTTTCAAGTGAATGTAAACCAAGTTTATTCAAGGCAAACACAAAGTTGCAGCAAAGTTTCACTCAGTACTTCCGTTTGTAAGTAACTGTGACCAAAGGAATCCATCTGAAATGGTGCTTATTATTCTGTCCTGTGCCAGGCTCTTTGGGGTGTTTGCCGTGTGGCTGGAGGATGAGAACCTGCAGAAGCAGGAGGTGTACCTGCCCTCTCTGCCCAAGCAGTATGACGCCCACAAGCTGGCCAAGATCATGCAGAGGCAGCAGGTAAGCGCTCCTTGACACATTCACAAGAGTGCAAGGATATCTGGCAACACTATCAGCAGGGCAGATATCTCTTTCAGTGTGTGTGTGTGCGTGTGTGTGTGTGTGTAGTGATAATGTGTAGTACAGACAGTCTAGTGTGCCCATTGATATGTCTGAGACCAGATTTTCCTACTGCAATTCTTTAAAGTGTCTTTTAATAATAGGATATGCTTAATGATTTCATGTCTTACAGTAATATATGCAGAGTTTAAATTGGGCCAGAGCCCTGCGGAGCTCAGCAATACAGCCAGCCGGAGCTGAGCTCCCTCTCCTACAGTATTTATAGTATTACAGTAGAGAGAGATATTGACAACTGTGGGGTCCCTCATCCTTACAAAAGCCAATTTAACCACTCAATATACAGTATGTATGTAATGTCTTTTATGTATTACATTACATTACACACGCGCAGATGCTTTTATCCAAAGTGACTTACAGTAGAGGACCCAAATCAACCTACAGATATGCAGGGGAGAACAGAGTAAGCAACAGCCTAACAAAGTACAGAGTAAGCAATAGCATAACAAAGTAACTGTGATGGAGTGACCATCACTAGGGTTGTGGGTGTGCTCTGACTGCCATCCCAATGAGCCTGACACTTATATGTGTGTGTGTGTGTGTGTGTGTGCGTGTGTGTGCGTGTGCGTGTGTGTGCGTGTGTGTGCGTGTGTGTGCGTGTGTGTGCGTGTGTGTGTGTGTGTCAGGAGGTGTGGATGGAGTACATGGACGTAGAGCGTGTGCAGCACGAGCTGAACGAGGTGCTGAGCCTATGGCAGAAGGTGAAGAGCGAGCCGTCCTTCCTGCACCCGTCCACCAACTCCATCTTCACCGACTTCATCAACCCGCAGGCCGGTATGCGCTCCCTAGTACCCCTTCTCACCCCACCACCAGTGCCACGCTCACCCCCTCTCCCCTTGCTATTCATATCTGAGGAGTGCATGGTAAAGCATAGTCACAAAATCACATTTTTGAGTTACTCCCCCTTGTGGTTGCATTGAAACCCCAACTTCAGAAGTAATCCTATGAACACACAAGCACAGTCTTGAGCTGGAAGCATTTTAAAATAGCATTTTAAAATCTACTAAAATATCCAGGTTATAAATTTCTCGTTTTCTGCATTTTGTGACGATGCCCATTTTTCCCGTCAATTCCTTGTCTGTATGCATCATGCCAGGATTAGATGGTTGTAGTTTGACCTGCCTGCCTCTAGGAGGCACCATTTGTTGAATGGCTGGGCCCAAGTGAATGGGATTGCAAAGTGTGGCTGCCAGATCTCCAGAGGGGTGGAGTAATTACCTCCTATTAACCTTGTGTCTCTTATCGAGACCTCCTGGTAATGAGATGACTTTACTGAGGGCACTTGGGTGGAGAAGCTGTGAGGACATTGAGGATAGGCCAGCTGAATACTAGAGGACTAGTCGTGCAGCTCTTTATGGGCACAGCAAAGCATTTCATAAGATAGCAACCTTCTTGACAAGTAAAGTAGTTGTGCCCGTGGTAAAATGCTCTTAAATAAATTGCCATAAATTGGGGATTTAGTGTATATTATTATAATTATATACTTATATACATATTTCTGTTGATAATACTAATTTACATTGTAGTTTTAAGATGGTAATAATATATAACATATTATATGAAAGCATATTGGCGTAGTGATTTGTGTATCTACATTACAAAATTAACAGACATGGCCAAAATAATCAGAGAGGGAAAAAATCGATTGAATCTTGTGATGTTTCTGAGTAAAAAAAAACCACTGTGTGTGTGTGTGTGTGTGTGTGTGTGTGTGTGTGTGTGTGTGTGTTTGTGTGTGTGTGTGTGTGTGTTGCCAGCGAGGGAGCGCATCCTGACCAACCTGAGGAAGCATGACGCCCCACAGGCGGCCCTGGCGCTGGTGCCCATGAGGGCGCCCGTACCAGACGTGCCCACCGCCTGCCTGTCTGACGAGGCCGCCTCCTCCGCACTCCTCCTCGATGCTCTCACCAGGCTCCAGCACCAGGCCAGGTGAGCCCCTGATTCACACTTCGAGTGTCTTTTACTAGAACAAATGGATAGGCTGATTTTAGAGCGCCTGTATTGTATAGTGAGGCTAAAGGATAAGCTAATTTGCACCAAGTAGAGTTGTGAACTTTCACTCATCTTACGATTCGATTCAATTCGATTACGATTATTAAGCTAGCGCTAGGGCGGCAAAGCAAATTCAGAAGTGCCTTTCACCCAGTTACAAGTTGATGAAGCATTCAAACCATTTTGAAAACATTGTTTGATTTTGAAAACTACTTAGTGTTGCTTAAAAAAAAAAACAGCACTTGGTTACTTGTTATAGCCTAACATGTGTGTGTTGTTTGTAGGCTTGCAGCGATGCGGGAGACCCAGCAGGTGGCGCTGGACAGCGAGCTGCTGGAGGTGCTGCCCCAGCTCTACTGCAACCGCGAGGAGCAGATCAGCATGCAGCTGGAGTGCAAGGGGAAGGGGGGCCAGCCCTGCCAGGGCCCCGCCCACATCTCCGCCAAGGTCAGGGGTCGTGCCTCTCTCACACACACACTAGAGATGTGCGGATGGGCTATTTTTTCATTTGCAACCGCATCACCAAACTCATAATCCATCTACTATCCATTTGCACCCACGCTTTTTGACCAATTTTCAAAACCGCACCCAACCGCCATATTTAACAGTGTAGGCTATATATTTTAGTTAAACCACCACTCGCCCGAATTTAATTAAAATATTATTTTTCATCAGGCCATCAGGTTTATCCGCGGAGTCTGCAGTTGTAACCGCCATCTGCACGTCTCTAACACACACACCTTACAGATATAGATCCTTAGAGATATATACAAACACAGGTAGATACTTCAGACACACAAACACACTGCATTAGTACAGTTGTGATCACGTAGCTATCAGTCCTAAGAGTGATCTAAATATTACTGTTATTTTTATGCATGTTAATTGTTTATGTAATAATCAACAATATGCATCAAATGTGTTTATAAATGTTCTGTAATGTGTGTTGTGATGTATGTGGGATAATTAATAGTCATAATGTGGCTTCTGTGTGGTGGGTGTGCGTTGCTTGTGTGTGTGTGCTGAATGTGTGTTTGTGTTGTCTGTGTGTGTGGTGGGTGGGCATTGCTTGTGTGTGTGTGTTGAATGTGCGTGTTTGTTATGCGTGTGTGTGTGAGTGTGTGTTGAATGAATTATGTGTGTGTGTTGGTTGTGTGTGGTGGGTGTGCGTTGCTTGTGTGTGTGTGTGTTAAATGTGCATTTGTGTGGCGTGTGTCTGGCCCCCCAGTATGAGGGCATGCACCTGCAGGAGCCGGTGCAGACGCAGATCCAGTCCCTGAAGAGCGACATCAAACAGCTGCAGACCGACGCCATCAAGCCGCCGCCCCAGAGCGTAGCCGAGGCCGCCGTACACACCGAGAACTTCATCACGTACGTCACCCCTCATCCTTTAATCCTCCCCTCCCCATCCTCTCACCTTTTACAGCCAGCCTCACTCATGAGGGAGTTGGAAAGTGCCGTGCATGTTGAGAGGCTAAAATATGGGGGTTTCAAGCAAAGAAGAGATATTTTCCTTAAATACTGATCTCTACTCCAAACTAATCTCTACTAACCATCTCTTTATATAGGTGCCTTTGATGTTCTCTACACATCTGTTAGCTTATTATGTCCTCCTTTTGTAAGTCGCTTTGGATAAAAGCTTCTGCTAAGTGTAATGTAATGTACTGAATTGATTAATTATTAGTGATAGATTTGCTAAAAAATCTATCTAAGAAAGAAAATGAAATGCCTGAAAAAACAAAAAAAACATTTTATACTCAGACACCCCTATCTTTCCCTATAGTTTAACACATTAAAAAAACAATAATAGTCTGGAATAATCAATGGTTTCCTATGATGCTAATGTGAGTTTTGACTGTTTTGACTCTTTTTGTGTAGTGCCCTGGTCAACGCTTTCAAGCTGCACCCGTCCCCGGCGGTGCAGAAGGTGGGCATCGCGGCCTTCTACCAGGTGGTGTCGTTTGTGTGCGAGGACACCCTACGCCACCCCCCCACACGCCAGTTCTTCTCCTCCTGTGTGGAGATCCTGGGGCAGGTACTGTAGGCGTCCCCCCGCTACCGCCCACCCGCCGCACGTGTTTACTTCAAGCACTGCAAACACATTCACAAACATGCTATCACTTCATACAAAATCAGACACAGTAATAGTTTACATAGGGCTTTACAGTAGGTATTAATAAGGTCTAAGTAATAAATAAGTAAGTAAATAAATAAGTTTAATCTGTAATGAATATTCATGCTGTCAGTAATGCATAAATGGACACAATCAATCACAACCACACACAAACACCTGTGCACACACTTTTAGGCCTCATTTACACTGCACTGCGCGTGAGCTGTGCGGGACGGAGGCTGTGCAGTAAGCGGCGGTTTTGCATGTGTGTATTCACACCAGGCATGTCTGCAGCAAAATGCGACGCGGGCGCATCAGCTGCCAGTCCTGTCTTTAAATGCATGCAGCCCTTAATGTAGCTCCGTCTTTTGGGTACTCTTCCACATTGCCCACTGCCCAGCTCTGTCCCTGTGTGTAAGCCCGTCCTCATGTGTGTGGTCTCACTCTCTCTTTCCTCCTTGCCCTTGTGTGTGTGTGTGTGTGTGTGTGTGTGTGTGTGTGTGTGTGTGTGTGTGTGTGTGTGTGTGTGTGTGTGTGTGTTGCCTGCAGGTGTTTATCCAGGGTGTTCAGACCGAGTGCAGGCACATCCTGAAGACCATCCTGCAGAAGCGGCGGCTGTGCAACCTGCTGTCTCCCTTCTTCACCCCCAACGCCTCCCCAGCGGAGCTGGTGGCCCTCTACGAGGAGGTGGTCAACGCCCTGCACACCGACAGCGGAGACGTCATCTTCATGCTCCTCACCAAGGTGCGCACCGCCTGGATGTCACTCTTAGACAGTGGAGTCATGGGGCCTGTCACATCCTGGAAGTCTGGAGGTGCAGATGGGCACCCCTGAGGGCTGGGGTTCTGCCTGAGGTTTCTGCCTAAAATTAGACAAACCAATGCAAACAGGGAGCTTTACCTCACCCTGTCGCTCCATGGGGACACTAGCAACAGCTCTCGAAAGCACCCCAATGGACTTCCTCTTTCTGGCGCTACTGGACTACAAGAAATGCTGTCTTGTGTTTTTCTTGCCAAACCGTTGAAACACTTTGAGCTGCATTTTGTATGAATTGTGCTATACAAGTTAAGATTATTATTATTATACTTATGTTAGAGGTGGAATTATGTATGGTATGTATGGTTGTAGTGTAGTGGCATGATAAGTAATCATGTGATACCACCGAGGATACCCTGTTGCATTAAAGTAGTCTTATCATTGCTAATTTTGGAAATCACAGTCCCTGGAGTAACACTACTCCTCTCTCTCTCTCTCTCTCTCTCTATCTCTCTATCTATCTCTCGCTCTTTCTCTCGCTCTTTCTCTCGCTCTTTCTCTTTTTCTCCTGCCCACCACAGTTTGACTTGAGCCAGTGGTTGCTGGGGGCCCAACCAGCCTTCGCCGAGCGGAGCCGTCTGATGGAGCTGATCCACCTGGCGCTGGGAGCCTGTGGCCTGGAGCCCGACGCCGAGGTCCACATGCCCTTCAACCTGTTCTGCAAGCACTGGACCCGCCTGCTGTGCCACCAGTTCCCCGACCACTACAGCGACTTCCTGCGGCTGCTCATGCAGAGTACGTGTCGTAAGCCTCACCACCACAACACAATAACAGTAGAGCTGCTCCTGACCTGTACTAGTCTCACAGGCCTGATGGGACCTTGCTGCATTTGGGCACTAGAAGTGTATTTCAAAAGTCATTTCAAGGCTGTGTATGGGTTTGGTGTGGGTGTGCGCGTGCATTTAACATTGTGTGTGTGTGTGTGTGTACATTTGAGCCAGAGTGTGTGTCTGTATGGGCACGCGCACACATTTTCTAGTGTTTGTGTGTGCACATTTAGTATTGTGTGTCTCTGGGCACACATGTGGCCATGCACATTTTCTAATGTGTGTTGATGTTGATGACCGGCAGGTTCCTCTGAGCAGCTGCTGAGCCCTGAGTGCTGGAGGTCGTCCCTCAGAGTGCTGGGCTGCTCCCTGCCACCACCCCCCAGGAAGGCTGTCTCAAGGACCCCCAGCACCGCCTCCACCTCCTCCACCACCTCCGCCTCCCCATCCACCTCCACTGGCTCACGGCCCACGCCCATCTACCTGTCCCCACAACAGGTACATCACACCGCCCTCTCATCAACACCCACCCGCTGTCCCCTGCAAAGGCAAAGTGCAGTAACTATGTGAAGATAGAAACTGAGAAAAATGCCTTCAAAGTTGTCATACTGCTCGGTTAAACATGTTGTAGGTATAAGAGTGGTGATGCTTTTATGTACTTTCTTAATATGAAGAAGCAAGAGGTTTAGTCACAAAACAAAAGAGGTGTTATAAAGTCAATTTTCAGTCTAAACTCAATTTGACAAAATATGTAGTTACTGCATTTTGGCTGTCAAAGGCAGTAATGTCCAGTCATTTCACTGATACTACTGTAGTTGAAAATAAAGGGAGAAGGAAAAAATATTTATATTTTTGTATTTTGTATGTCTGAGACTTGTTTGGTTTGCCTGTTTGTCAACTTTGACATGGGTCTTTGTCTCAGGTGGACGAAACGATTGAGTGGCTGTCCAACTACTTCCTGAAGCTCCGTCTTTCCAAGGGAGACTTCCGCAGCTTTGGGCTGCTCTCTAAGTGGGCGCCCTACATCGAGGAGGTGAAGGCCTTCCTGGCGTACCTGGTCAACTACATCATCAACCTGGAGGTGAACAACTGTGCCAAGGAGCCATTGGGCAGTGCGCGACTCCTCAAAGGTAAGTTCACTGCCAACTTGTGCTGACAAAACTCTGTGCCCAGCGGTGATTCTACACTACAGTGTCCTCCCACAAATGTTTTTCATCATGATGTTTGGGGCTTGCACCCTTCATCAGACGCGATGTTCATCAGACGACAGATGAAGGGTGCATGATGACATGCCACGATTAAAAACTCTTGTGGGAGCACAATGGTGTTAATGGTGAACTTTGTTTCTGGTCTTTGGTTGGATGCTTACACCTCTGCCTGTGCCCACACAAATGTTGCCTCGGTTGTGTTTCAGTTCTCCAGGATCTTCAGTGCAAAATGGCCAAACTTTTCAAGCCCTGGATCCTGGTTCTAGACACTGATGATGCCAGGTAAGGTTTCACCATTTTCAGTGTGAATGCCATTTGCTATTTAGCTCTTTTACTCATAATCGAGCTTTCTTGGCCAAATGTGCTGTTTATTTAAAAAACTAGCAAACATGTCACAGCTTCGGCTAATGATTTTGCCATATGCTTGTGTATAGAATGTACACTTGTACTCTACACTACAACTGTGGAATTGAGAGTATATCATGACCTCTCTTGTCAGTAATCCCCGCTGCTACCCCTGGCTTGAGTCCGACACCGCGCCTGCGACTGGACTAGTGTCCCTGTATGCTCAGCTGACTGACACCCTTCATGAGAAATTCAAAGGTGAGACCCAACAGCAAGTGCCTATCGGCAGCCACATTAAGAGCACTTACTTCTTTCTTCAGTTAGCCAGGATGCTTCCCCAGTCTGAGGTTGTTAAAATAGACCTGTGTGTATGTCTGTCTGTCTGTTTGTCTGTATTTGTGTGTGTGTGTGTGTGTGTGTGTGTGTGTGTGTGTGTGTCTGTCTGTCTGTCTGTCTGTCTGTCTGTCTGTCTGTCTGTCTGTCTGTCTGTCTGTCTGTCTGTCTGTCTGTGTGTGTGCATGTGTGTGTATTTGTGTCACAGATCGGTTGCTGCCAGGACAGAGGGGCGCTCTCTGGCTCCACCTCATGCACTATTGTGAGACCTGCACCTCCCCCAAGATGCCTGAGTACCTGCTCTATGCCTACCACAGCGAGTACAAGCTGCTCCTGTGGAGAGACCTGCACCCAGACCAGACACTCATGAGCCAGTTCTTCAATGTGAGAGGCCTTCACGCTTATTTTTAGTCTGCTTACATTGATGGTCAATAAAATAATTACTGCTAGTTGTAGACAGCTTAATTTTAGCTCAATGGATTAACCATATCAGTATTATTTTGCAGTTTGCAGAGGAACTCTGAATCCATATTCATTGTCTGTATATATTTTTTCGAAGTCAGGCTTCAAACTGGTGTAAAAATGGTCTTAAATTGTTTAAAAAGCAGGCTAAAAACAGACAGTTGCACAACATCTTGTTTTGTTTTTATCTTGTCTACTGTTCCAATTGCTCCATTGTTTTCCAGAAGCATTGCTGCCACGTGTGCTTTTGAGCAACACCTTACCTTACCTTACCTGAACCTCACTGTGCTGTTCAAGGTGTGCTTTTTGAGCAACACCTTACCTTACCTGAACCTCACTGTGCTGTTCAAGGTGTGCTTTTGAGTGACACCTTACCTAAACCTGAACCTCACTGTGCTCTTCAAGGTGTGCTATTGAGTGACACCTTACCTTACCTGAACCTCACTGTGCTCTTCAAGGTGTGCTATTGAGTGACACCTTACCTTACCTGAACCTCACTGTGCTCTTCAAGGTGTGCTATTGAGTGACACCTTACCTAAACCTGAACCTCACTGTGCTCTTCAAGGTGTGCTATTGAGTGACACCTTACCTTACCTGAACCTCACTGTGCTCTTCAAGGTGTGCTATTGAGTGACACCTTACCTAAACCTGAACCTCACTGTGCTCTTCAAGGTGTGCTATTGAGTGACACCTTACCTTACCTGAACCTCACTGTGCTGTTCAAGGTGTGCTTTTGAGTGACACCTTACCTTACCTGAACCTCACTGTGCTCTTCAAGGTGTGCTATTGAGTGACACCTTACCTAAACCTGAACTTCACTGTGTATGCTGGCTGCAGGTGGAGCGGGGCAGCCCCAAGAGCTGCTTCCTGTTCATGGGGAGCCTGCTGTGCCAGGTGAACTGGGTGAGCGTGCTCAGTGAGGCCCTGGGCCCCCAGCCCAGCCCCGGGGCCCAGACCATGGTGGTCTACCTGCTCTACATGATGGTGTTCCTGGCCAAGGAGGACCACCTGCTCAGCAAGCCCGTGAGTGATCTGTCTAACTCCTTATTGCTTTGGCTGTCTATCACGGATGGAAATCTGATCCAGCCACTCGCCAAATAATAGTAAAATATAAAAGAGGCTGGTAGATGTCGAACACATTACATTACACTTAGCAGACGCTATTATCCAAAGCGACTTACAAAAGGAGGACATAATAAGCTAACAGATGTCTAGAGAACATCAAAGGCACCTATATAAGGAGATGGTTAGTAGAGATTAGATTTGTTAGGAAGGGAAGCAATCTTGAAAAAGAGGGGTTTTTACAAGCTTTTTGAAAGTCAAGAGGGATGTTGCTGCTGTTGTAGCGACTGGTAGGTTGTTCCAGCACTGAGGGACGACGACAGAGAAAAGTTTGGAGTGACACACACAATAATGATTTACTGTTGGGTGGCTGGTGAATTACACCATTTACTGTGGCTGGTACTACACATGCTGGGTGTGGATGCCAGAAATCATTGTCATGTCATCACAGTTACTTGACAAAAATGTTTTCATTGTTATAGGGTTGACTGTTTTAGCTGCTGTGTTCAGCAAGGGTCCAAATATGCTGTGTTATGAACAGTTCTGAAACCATATAGGTCCATGCAGTGAAGACTGCCTTGGTGTTCATTTGGTAGTTTGCTGTAGGTCATGTGTGACTGTGTTGATTGGTTGAGGTGTTCTGTCCTTCAGGAATCGCCCCTGCTGAGTCTGTTGGGACAGTCCAGCTCTCTGCCCTGGCACCTGGTGGACCACTCGTCCTACGAGAACGTCACTGGCTACGTCAACACCCACTACCCCGCCTCTCTCATCCTCAGCCACGACGCCTCCTCCCAGCTCGTCATTCAGCTCCTTAAAATGTCCGCTGGCTTTGGGGCAAGCCTGGAGAGCAAACCACACAAGGTGAGCTGGAGACAGCGGGTGGCAGAGCAACCTGCCCATACAGGGTGACTTAATGCGGTTCTTAAAGGTACTAAGGTGGTACTAAGGTGCCAAACCTGGTGGGATTCTTCCAAGTGTTCTTGTGCTAGCTTTTGTACTAATTTTATACTTATTTTGTGTGTTTCTTATGCTTTTATATCTTTTATCTACCACACACCTGTTTTACTTTTATGCTTTTATCTTTTATGCTTCTACACTTACTTTATCTTTTACGGTTTTACATATTGTCCTTTGCTTTTATTTTTGTGAAACGCATTGAATTGCCATTGTGTATGAAATGCGCTATACAAATAAACTTGCCTTGCCTTGTGCCAAAACACAACGCTACTGTACTGTACTGTACTGTACTGTACTGTACTGTACTGTATGTTGATATGATGGTGTTGTGTCTTTGTGCCGGAAGGACATGACTGTGAAGTGCCAGGCCTTCCTGCGCCTGATGGTGCAGTTCCTGACCGCCCTGGACCAGAACGGGAATATCAGCCTGGCCTCCCTGGAGCTGGAGATGGAGAAGCTCCTGGAGTGCATTGTGATCTTCAACCCTCCTGGTAAGGCACTGATGGCTGAACCCATTTCCGTGCTTCTCCACTGGCTCTGTTAATAGGCAGCTCCTTTTAAGAGTAACAGTGTCTGTGGACCTCTCTGTCATAGTTATTATGAGGGCATTGGGCATTTGTTATCTGATGTTAAGATAATGTTATAATCTTAATCAGTGATTCTGAAGTGCAGAGCAGTGCAGTGGGAAAACTGATGTCTTACATTTACATCTGAAAAAAATAACAAGAAAGAGAGATCAACACTGTAAGACCCAGCAATTATTGTTCCCCTCGATAGCAGACATTTAATGCACATTTTGTCACACAGTCCTGTTTGTACATAATGATAACTGCACCTGTCGGCTGTTATTTAAAATATGGTGTTTTAAAAGATAAAACTGAGGTAAAAATATTGTTGTGAAAGATAATATTGTAATATTACACCATTACAGGGTGAAATAGGGGCTTACATCAGGGGGATAAAGCATTTTCTCGTGTCTATTGTGTGTTAAATCTACCCCTGTGCCTCTACGTAGAGACAGACCTGCAGCAGAGACACATGGCCACCTGCAGCCTGTTCGCCGAGCTCCTGACGCTCCTCAACGGTGCCGGCGTGTCCACGGCCGAGGGGCTGGGCGCCAAGCTGCACGGCTGGGTGGAGAAGAGGGCCCGCGGGCCACTGGTGCTGCCATTGCTCACCGCTGCCTGCCGATGCCTGGCCTCGGTACGACACATGGCCCGCGCCACTGAGGCCTGCATCCTATCCTACTTCACCGACGGTGAGTGCAGACGGGGCCAGGGCTCTCCAGAAACTGTACACTGTAGAGTAAGACTAGGGTGAATATGAAACACTAGATGAAGTTTCCTTGGTTTGAAAATATTGATTCTCACTCTATCAGTCGGAATGGGTTGATAAATGTGTCAGTGTCTCAGTTACATTTTTCATGTATTTTTCCAACAAAGTGCCTTTGTTACTTATTTTTGCATTTTCTGCTGGTAGATTCTACTTGTATGCAGAACCGCTTGGTAGTGTTTAATGAGAAATAAAATAGCATATGTTGGTAGTGGTTTTAGCAGTGCTGTTGCCTAGTGCTCTCCTCTAGTCCTCAATGGGTTAAGGTTAGGAACCCTGTAGTTTCTAATCTAACATGAATGTGTACAGTAATCCTGGCCTGATAAAGAATTATACATTAATAGATCAATAATAGATTCCATCTGCTTCTCTTCATCTCAGGAGGTTGCCCTGATCAGTATTCTGGCTGGGGTCCCATTTTGGTGTCCTTGCAAGTGCCTGAGCTGACGGTGGAGGACTTCGTCCAGGAGAGCCTGTCGCTGGGCAGCTTCCTCACGCTCTACGTCTACGTCCAGCAGAAGCTCAACATGGAGCAGACCATGGTGAATGAGAAGAGGACCCTGGCGCTCCTCAACAGCTGGCTCAACCAGGTCTTCCCCAGGTAGGTCTCTGTGCTAACTTCACTTCACTGCCATATTACATTTACCAAACTTCTTCTTCGCTTCGCTTAAGGATTTTGGGGTCTGTAACTGAAGAAGAGTTGGCTCAGAAGTTAGAAAGTAAAAGCAGCAGCAGTTTGTTCCAACCATGCGTTGATCCAGATGATTCTCTGTACTTTAGGCTGTGTAGTCTAATAGTACTCATTATGAAACACAGGGGGTTGACCACCTGAAAGAGTGAACAATGTAAAAAGTCTCTCACTATCAAAGGGGCAGTTGGCAGTTATAACACAGCGCACTTTTTTTGTCATCAAGTTTAGAAGATCATTGCAGTTCTCTTGCTGATTGCTCAGTGTGTGTGCTTAAAACAATCAAGCCAGCAAAAAAAGAAAAGAAAAACTAGCTGATGTTTTAGATGGCCAACATGTTGCTTCCAAAACATGAAAGGGAGGGGTTTATCTAAACTAGCTGTTGAACTCAAATGTCAGCAACTATTTTCCACTCCCATGGGCTTCATCTTCAAGTGAAATAGTTTTTTCCATCCTGTCAGTGGGCCGGCGGACGAGGCCAAGCTGTTCCTGTGGTGGCACAAGGCCCTCCATCTGCTGCAGGTCCAGGTGGAGCAGGGGGACAGCTGTGCGCTGGACTACCTGATCCTCTCACTGCAGGGCTTCCAGGCCCGCCTGGCCATGCTCAGCGAGGAGAGGCTGAACTCGGGCATCCTGGGAGCCATCGGCCTGGGCAGGAAGTCCCCGCTGTCCAGCAGGTATGGCACAGGCCTGTGACAGGGTCACACTGCCAGGAGACTGCATGGAAATGTACCTACAGTACAGGGCAAAAGTTTGGGCACACCTTCTCATTCAATGTGTTTTATTTATTTTCATGACTAGATTATAAGACATATTTTAAGTTATTTCACACTTTTTTGTTAAGTACATAATTAATTCCAAGGAGGTTATGTTTTTGCGGGCGTTGGTTTGTTTGTTTGTTTGTTAATAGCATAACTCAGAAAGTTCTGGACGGATTTCGAACTAAATATTCAGGATGGATCAGACGTTGGCTAACTTAGAACTGATTAGTTTTTGGTGGTGATCCAGATCACCATCTGGATCCAGGATTTTTTTTAAAGGATTCTTCACCATTGTGAGAGAGAGCCAGTTTGGACATTTTTGCTCATAACTACAAATGATGCTCAGAATGCTCATTTACCCAGCAAACAAAAAGTCTTCAGGTGGGGATGGTATAAGGTGGAGATTTCAGCTGCCTGAGCAGAGGTGTCCAATCTCTGAGTGCAACACACACACACACACACACAGACACACACACCCAGGGCTATGTAAATGCATTAATTGGTGCAGCATCAGAGACTTAACTGGGGAATGCCATGAAGATGATATACATGTCATTTAAACACACTGTGCATAGGTAGCTTAAGAAACATGAAAAAAAAATCCTATTGTAACACAACCACTTGGGAATTCTTGCGGACTACCAGTGGTCCACACAACGCTGATTTTGGTGTTGGTCTTTCTTGTGCTCTTCATAGGTTCCGAGTTGTGGCACGCAGTATGTCCGCCTTCCTCTTGGTGCAGGTGCCTTCAGAGAACCAGCTACGTGTCCAGGCCAGCAGCAGCCTGCAGCTCTCTGCCAAAGCCCAGCAGGTATCTTATTTTCCTCTTAACTGATGCTTATAATGCAAGTCAATTGATGCTTTGCCCCCATCCACATTGCCAATGCCTTAGCTCAGGAGATTAAAATGTGTGTGTGTGCGTGTGTGCGTGTGTGCGTGTGTGCGTGTGTGTGTGTGTGTGTGTGTGTGTGTGTGTGTGTGTGCGCGCGCGCATGTGTATAGCCAATTGCATTACAGCTCTGCTTTGTGGGTGTGTGTGTGTGTGTGTCCCAATGCATCACAGCTCTGCTTTGTGTGGGTGTGTGTGTGTGTGTGTCCCAATACATCACAGCTCTGCTTTGTGCGAATCTGAGGGCACCTCTCAACTCTTACCTCCAGGATCTTTACATTCAACACTCATCTGGCTGATGACATGTGTGTGTGTGTGCGTGTGTGTGTGTGTGCGTGTGTGTGCGTGTCTTTAAACCTGTCCCCCAGGCCCTGGCTGTGCTGGAGTCTATGCCTGGCAACAAGCAGTATGCTGAGCTCCAGGAGGCCGTGGGCCAGGCCTTTCAGTTCATCAAGTACCCAGGGCACTGTCTACGGGACGCCAACCGCCTCCTGGCTCTCCTCGTCAACACCCTTTACACGGACCTGCACTACCTGGACATCATCCGTTAGCACACACACACACTCACACTCAAGCCAACACACACAAACACACACGTACACACACACGCCGAGACTATTCCCACCTCCTTGTTGGTCGTTGCTCCTACAGCTGTATGGCAAGAACTGAGCATCACAAACAGGGGACACAACTGGATGGTGTGTAGTTTAGAGGAACTTATCCATTCCGCTGAGAGGAACTACAAGAATGGGCTTCATCTCATACTCATCTTTGTGTTCCGTCGTTTTACAGCAAATCAGCCAGGCACTAAAGTTGTGGATTGTCTTTATTAAAGGATGCAGTGGTGTAATTCGAGTACCTTCTGCAATGTAGTCCCAATAGGCTCAACCCCTGACCACAGTAGGCTCAACCCCTGATCCTGACCTACAGTGGCGCCACTTGGTATTGGCACCCTTTCGTTTTATTCACATTTTTTGTAATATCTCCATAAATAAATGGAAAGTGACACAATTCTGAATTCCCAGATCTTTTTATTGAGGGTCTAAAGCAACTGAAGAGTTGTTTTCCCTGAAAATAGGCATTGTCATTACAAAGACAGCAAAAAACAGAAATACAAGAGGTTCATGAGTATTGGCACCCCTTCTCAGTATTTGGTTGCACACCCTTTGGCAGCGATGACGGCCTCCAAACGCCTCCTGTAGCCATCAATGAGCGTCTTACATCTCTCTTGTGGTATTTTTTCCCACTCCTCCTTTGCTATTTCTTCTAGCCCTTTGACACTTGATGGATTCCTTCTGCCAATGGCAGATTTCAACTCCATCCAAAGGTTTTCGATTGGGTTGAGGTCAGGACTCATTGCTGGCCACTTCAAAACAGTCCATTTCTTCTTGTCTATCCAGGTTTGTGTGCTTTTGGATGTATGTTTTGGGTCTTTGTCCTGTTGGAGTACCCAGGATCGTCGCCTCAGACCAAGCTTTCTCACACTGGGCAGGACATTTTCCTCCAAAATCTGCTGATAATCCTCGGATTTCATGATTCCTGTGATACGGGAAATGCCTCCAGTCCCAGATGCAGCGAAGCAGCCCCACAGCATAATGGATCCTCCACCGTGCTTTACTGTCGGTATGGTGTTCTTTTCTTTGAAAGCTTCATTTGGGCGCCTGTAAACATACTGCTGGTGCGAATTCCCAAAAAGTTCAACTTTTGTCTCATCCGTCCATAGTACATTTTCCCAGAAGGACTGTGGCTTGTCCAGGTTCTCTTTTGCGAAATGTAGACGCTCCTTTTTGTGTCTGTTCTTCAACAATGGGGTCCTCCTTGGCCTCCGCCCATGTAGCCCTACAGTGTTGAGTGTGTGCCTTATGGTGCTTCTTGCAACTGTTACCCCAGACTGTTCCAG
This sequence comes from Coilia nasus, assembly GCA_027475355.1. NCBI lineage: Eukaryota > Metazoa > Chordata > Actinopteri > Clupeiformes > Engraulidae > Coilia > Coilia nasus. The sequence continues at coordinate 11,785,976 of CM050217.1, forward strand.
GTGGGCCTGCAGGTCCTTAGATGTCAGCTGAGGTGATTCTGCCACCAATCGGACCAACCTTCGACGAGTTCTGTCACTGATTTTTCTCTTACCCCCACGCCCAGAGAGGTTCTTCACAGTTCCATGCTTTGAATATTTCTTGATAACATTACGCACTGTTGATACAGGGATACCAAGCTCTTTGGAGATGGTTTTGTATCCTTTGGAGCTTTTGTGTTTCTCAACAATTGCATTTCTGCTGTCTTCAGACAGCTCTTTTGTCTTCACCATTGTGAAAAAGAGACTGAGTGAAAGAAGCTGAGACTAAATTGGCATTTCAACCACACATCTCATCATTCATTGCCTAGTTCATGTCACATGGGCACACACAGGTCTTCACAGGTGATTTTCATTTGTAATTGACCATAAGTGAGTCAAATTAGGTTGGGTTTAAGGACTAACAGCAAAGGGTGCCAATACTAATGATCAAGCAATATTTACCTTTTTATTTTTTATCACTCTAATTGTTAATGTTTTTATTTAGTTTTTACTTTCACCTTTTATTTTAACCAGGAGCTATCGGGGGGAAAAAATCTGCATCACTACATCACTTTCGTTCAGGAGATTTTTAAAATTAGGAACATACACTTCATGGGTGCCAATAGTAGCTGGCGGCGCTGTATGCCTTGGGTTACAGAGGAGCCAATGGAGGTACTGAGAGCGCTTTTCCTTCCTCTTCCAGTGCATATATTAGCAGCCTTTATGCTTTAGGACCTATATGCTTGAAGAGACCCAACATTTAATCAGATTCCTTGCGTATTGGTGGAGCTTGGTTGGCTCTTTCTGTTTTTGGCCACAGCCTTTCTCTCCCACTGTCTGCCTTCTTATACAAACTGGCCCTGGGGAAGAACGAGACATGGTAAAATCACAAGGACAATGCTTGGGGGTTGGGACAGTTGCCAGTAAAGTCAGATTGTTTATTTGACCATCAGATATTTGCACTGGAACTGGTGCTTGCTTGTTTATGCTGTTCAAAATTCATTTGCGTCGATTCATGCTGTTCACTTTGAAATATTTTGCAATAACTGCCATCAGCACTTTTTACCGTTTGCCGTTAGTCCCAGATATTTTTTAAACCCCCTCTCAATCTCAGCAGTTGTTGTCTGGGGTGGATGGCTGGGTGTGCCACAGTGGAGTAGCTTAGGCACGCCAGTATCCACTAAATCTAAAGTGGACGAGGTCCATAATCATAACTGGAGCACAGCCCTAGTAGCGTATCTACAGCATGTTGACACATCATGACAACCACTGCATTCATCCAAGGGAATGTCCAGTCTCCTCCGAGAAGACAGTTTTGTTCCTGATTTGTAGATTGCTTTTCCTCTCTTGCTCTCCCTCTCTTTTACATTCTTTCTTTTTCTGTTTCTTTCTTGCACTCTCTCTGACTCAGCCTTTCCCTTTCTCACTGTTGCATCTTGTTCTCAGTTACTGATTTTTCTGTTCTGCACTGGCGTTTGAGCATGCCCAGAACCCTGAGGAGACCAGATTGTGAACTGTTTGCATGTTTTGAGGGTACCGTCAGGATCTGTATTTCCCTCTTCCTTCAGCCCATACAAGATGACTGAATTATCTTGAGAAGAGAAGTTGTGTCGGACTCCTTGTTTTTTTTTTTTTTTTTTTTGTCGCAGGTGTCCATCACAGCGGAGCGTTATTTGGGATGATCAATTGTGCGTGCGTTGATTTGCCAAGATGGGATGTGTGATTGTCAGTTTGTCTGCTTTTATTTATGTACGCTGTTAAATAATAATGTCCAGTATGAATGATATTCTGTGTACATCTCAAAATGTGCTCACGCACTCATCTACTGACGCAAACATGCTCACACACACACACACACACACTGTTGCACTTTTCTAGTCCTACAGTACAAGTATTTGTCCACAGTTGCTTTTAAAACAAATTCTGTTTTAGTGTATTTTATCCATGTATGGCAGTTAAGCCTTTGGAAATCATATACATCATTTATGAATAGTCTTTAGAAATATATGTTGATGGTGGCGACATTGTGATGCCATAATCTGACAGGGATAATGGGGACATTGTGATGTTATATCTTACAGTGCTTTACCAGCCTTAAGTCCTGTCTGCTGTGTCTTGATTTCTTGATCTCATAGTGTATGTGCCAGAATTTCCTGTGTTCTAAATACATTAACCAAAAGTGTGATCCTGCTCTTGGTCATCTTTATACTGCATGTATAAAGCTAATAACCTGTTGCTATGCCAGTGTCCCAAACAGCAAAATGAGACTTGCAGATATGAGATCACTGGTGGTTTGCTGCAGGTGATGTGCCACTTTTAGACTGCTGTTGGACCCCCATGAACTATAATGATTAAAAAAAAAACATACTTTGTCATAAGGTTAGCTGTACAGAAAATATTCATACATTTCGTGTTGCATTCTGACATCAGCTTTCCTTTTCCCAAATTAATACATTTGGCATAAAAATGTTTTTGTGCTCTGTCAAAATATAATCAACCAAAAATCAACATGTGATTATGATCGTAAGAAAAGCCAAATACATAATGTGCCTGTTGCTTTTTGTTCTGCTTAACCCTTTGGACCTTAAAAATATTTCAGTTTATAAAAAGACTATTAAAAATCAGCAAAATGGGAGGGTGCAATGGTTGAAGCACCCAACCATGAATGGGCAGGAGCGCCCATGGAGACCCAGGTTCAAGTCCGGTCATTTATATAAAATCAGGTAAACTTACAGAAGAATTTCCAGACGTTTGCATAGGAAAACAAGCACTTGCAATCAGTGAATGCAAAACCTTTACTTGCCAATTTGAACGTTATTACAAATTCTGCCATTTTAGCCTCTTTATTTTTTTATGCTGTACAATTTCCAGCAAATGCATTACCAATTTATCCAGAATAAATGTAAGCTTAATCACACTGGGCAAATAGAGTTGTTACACTTATAATATATTATAAAATATGTACACTGGGAGACAAATAAACTCAAATTGTGGTCAGATGTTTGTGGGATCAGTAATCCTGAATCATCTTGTGGCGATGTCATCTTGTGGTGCACTCATCTGTGCAGAGGCTGAATGTTGCACCTGTGTATACAGGAAGGGGAATCAGTTAGGGGGTAGAAGTTGAAATGAATTGTCCCTACAGGAAATTAAGTACTATGAAATATTTAATTCATCAATGCTGACTTCAAGAGTGATTTAGAAAGAGCGAAAGGGAGAAAGGAATTCTTACCCCAGAAGTCCTCGGCCTGCCCAGCGTTGAGGCACCAGACTCATCTGGACCCTCTGTCCATTTCTGACCACGCCAACACTGAGGGACTTCTAAAACACCAGCAACACAAAATCTCTTCTTTTAGGTAAGCACTTGATTTTCTCTGTCCTGCTACCCATAACCGTAAAAAAAAAATACTTCTATATATTTAATCCTCCCCGTCCACTGCAACAACTGTACAGCCAATGACAATGGCTGGCGAGTTATCCTAATATGTGAAGATTACAACTCTGCATGGCTACTAGCTGTGACACCTGATATTATTAACAGGAACAACAAGTCACTGTACCCTATACCCAAAAGACATTTTAATAACAAAAAAAGTCTTGGGGGGCTACTGTAAAATACTTGCCCTTGTTCACCTAGTGGCCCTTTCCCAAGGGAAATCACATGCCAATGATAATATCTCGCAGGAAGGCCAAAAGCACAATGTTTCTGACTGTACAGTGTTCTACAGAATCAGGGACGCGAGTCCATGTACCAACTGTAGTTCTCAAAACTTAAAGCGTTCATTAATGAAATACTATAATGTGAGACTTACACTGAAGATTGTCTATGCCAAATGTCATGACATTTGCACAAAATGTTTGGCCTACATACACATAAACATCAGAGTTCCAAACTAGTGACTAAGACACGCTAGGGCACATCCTACTTATCTGTTTGCCACCATCTGTAGTTATCTGAACTTCAACAACTGCAGATAAAACTGCTTGGTGCCTAAACAGATTTTATGCATTTCGAGACGTTATGCATCTTCCATGTTTGGAAGCAATAAAGTGTCTTCTGATCATCAAAAAATCAAATCATGTATTTTGTGTTTGGCTCACCCCTTCACTGTGCTGTACCACAGAGGCGATGTTCTGCAGGTTCTGGAAGTTTCCAGGGTTGACTGAGCCAAATTGAATAATCTCATCTCCAACTCGCAATCCCTGCAAACGTTAGTGCTTTACTTTTTAGAAATATTGATACACAAAAATCCAGACACTAATCATTCATAATTAAGATATTGGACACACTCTAAGGATTAATCACCTTAAGCAGGGCCACCTCAGGGAAGGGTGTACAATGATTAAAGGCCTGAAAGACCCGTAGATCCTGAGGTGCACTACTGATGAGGTGTGCTTGAAATTTTTACAGACCAACTGGACCATGCAATTTAGCAAACAAACCCAACAGTAGGCCAATTCACTCATGGCTCAGGAAATAATAATAATAATAATAATAATAATAATAATAATAATAATTATTATTATTATTATTATTATTATTATTATTATTATTATTATACCTAAAATAATAACAATAATACCTAAAGTGTGAAAGTGTTCTCACAAACAATAGTTTAAAGTTTTTAGTCAGGAACTATAGTACTGTATGTGCTTTCCTTTTATAGGGACCATAAAAAGTGTATGGGTTAGGTAAACCCATATAGTAAGTTAATATGCTTTATAAACTAATTCCGTAGGCTGAACTGCTGTGGGACTCACAGCTTGGCTGGCTGGTGACCCTGCTGTGACATGATCGACTCGTGCGAAGGCAGAAGGCAGCGTCTCCTCCTGCTCCATGGCCTCCTCGTGCGCCTCCTGCTGGTCGCGCTCCCTCTTAGCTCGCTCATGCGCATGCAACTGGTGTAGAGCCGCTTCAATCTCCAACATCAGGGCCTTGTGGTCATTCTGCAGACCTATACACACACGGTTTCCACTGATATCTAAACAGTTGCTAGAAATTATGCTTTAGAAACCATACATCCCATATTGTGTAGCTGCGTTACTAAGTGTTACTAAAAAACCGTTATTGTAAAAACATTGCATTGCAATTTCTAAAACAGTGATGACATTTTGTCAATGACGTTAAGTATTAATATAACATTTCGCGTCCACAGAATGAACTTCTACTCAAACGTCACCTAAAATATTTACGTCCAACCCTCTGGAAGAATATCTTTTTAATTGTGTATGTTTGGGGTTTAGTCCAGAAGATCATGTACATATTTTTGAAAGAATTACTTCATATTGCTAATGGCTGTCATCTACCCATATATGATAAAGGTTAAACCTTTGTGAACGAGGGTTAAACCAATTCTAACAGTGCTTCTAGCAGTGCTATCTGAAATAAAGCTCACCACTCACATGAAATGCTGTGTCTGGCTGTTCTGATCTGGTACAAGTCCAAGTCTGCCCGCGGGTAGCCCTCTACATCAACCAAAGGTCCTTCTATGCCGACGCCAGCCTGCTAAAAAAATAACACGTATATTTCAGCGTTGTTGGTCTAAATACTAAATAAGCATCACTGTCGTTTTATTGGAGAGGTTGATATGCATGGGTTGCAACGTAAAGCACTACGGTGGCAGCAAAGGTGTAAAGACTCCGCTTGCATCAGTGGTAACCTATTTGATACTCAGATAAAGCCCAATTAGTTTTAAGGTTAAATGAAATCATAACTGGAAAGAACTTAAAATGCTGGAATAAGTGACGGGTTAGCACAAGTGTTTGCTAGGCTAAGCTAGGTAACAGGAATGACAAGTCGGTGACGTTAGCACAAGATAATGCGCTGGATAGTGCAAACTCAGCAACCAACTTACATCTTCAAGAACCTCATAATATGCTTTGATCTGTTCTTCAATTTCATCTTTCTTTTTAATTAGTTTCTGGACATCCTCCGCTGTTACTTTGCTTTTATCCTGGTTTTCCTCCGTCATCTTCATGATGCCGAGTAACAATACTACGGCACGTCTAAGGGGACAAACTTTATATGAACACATGGACTTCCGCCTTTCATAAGACTAGTCCATACAGTAAATGTCGTATCCATGGGCACTGAGTGAATGAATGAATGAATGAATGAATGAATGAATTAATTATTTAATTAATTAATCAATAAATCCTTTATTGCACCGAAGAGAATTTGTCTTGCACATATTGTATTTGCACGTGCATGTATTTAAATTGTTAAGAAACTGAATGCTCCTTACCACAAAGTATGTGATGGCAGATTTTTTGTTTGTTTGTGGTATTCTGTAACAGCGGCCAGATAAAAAAAAGTGGGTGGGATGGGCCGTCCTGTACCGAAATCGATAATGTACTACTCCTTGCTCTGAGAGTTGTGAAATGCTTTTCAAATCAGATCCCATAATTTTCCTCTTTTTATTCTTATAGTCATATCAGCCAATACCCCCTCATCATACATTGAGTCTATGCCATTTTAAACTTTTTCTTTTCTGTTCTTTTTTTTTTTTTTTTTTACAAATTTTCCAAAACAATGTGCTTACAGAGGCTGCAGTAGTGACCTCACAAGGCAGCTTTGACGCGATAACGACTTTCTTCATCCAACAGACAATTCAAAATCTTTCAAAAAATGTTAGCGAGTTATTTAGCAAGGAAGGGAGAGAGAGAGAGAACTTTTGAAAAACAATAGGGCCCTAACAACATAACATACCTAGTTATTTGTATAAACCAGGATCACTAATGTCGAACGAATTTTGACCCTATTGAAAAACCAAGAGTAAAACTTGACTCATGGTTGATGAGACATCTCTATATTTGACAGTCTTATCTAAAACTGAATATATATTTGATTATCACTATTCAAATACTGTTTGGATATAATTTTTTTTTTTGAACAAATTTATTGATCCATTTTATTTGAAAGGAACATTAAAATCCAATCCAGTATCTTTAGACCCCCTTATTACCTTTGCCTATTCCCTTTGCCTGACTCTTTGATCATTTTTGTCATATTAAAGTGATAAAAATATGTTCTGTTTTAGATAAGACAGTCAACTGTCATCTCTCAGCCTCATTGCACTTATCTGAAATTAACTTAATTTTACACTTTTTCCATGACATGGTTGCCACATAGCTAGCATTTTGCACACAAAATGGTGGTTCCGTCTTCTTTCACTGTTCATCGATGCTTCTTTGTCATAGCGCAGCCTAATGAAATGCATAATTTTTAAAGGAACTAGGCCAATTTGTTAACAGTGACAGTATATTAGCCCAAAAACTGTTTGTCATGTTCAAATTAATGTTTAACATGCGACTTCTGATGACTTAAGCAGTGCCTGCTCTTAACATCTTTCTTTTGTTGTTTTTTCTTTTTTTCCATCAACATGTGCCCTAACACTGCAGCTTTATAGAAACTTATAGGTCATTGATATCAAAGATGATCATGTATAGAAAACGCATCAGAGCAAAATAACACATATGGGCTAATATTTACAACTGTACATTTTAATGTAGTTTAACATTTTATCAAACAAATGTAAATGGGATTGTCCCAAATTGTTAAAATGTCACTGTACATAGTTACTCAGACTTTTTTCCTTCTTACAGAAATTATACAACAAAGTTTATTGCATGTTTTAATGAAAAAAAAAATTGATATTCTAAATCTTGTTGCTTGTTGAAATCATTTACAGCCAGTATATGGGTTATTGGGAGCAACTACATCCGTTGTGGGGTAGAAAGGACATGGAAGACCATAGATGCCAATATTGGCCTGGATGCTGACGTCCAGTGGTTTGGCGCGGGTGGTCTTAGATGCCACGGCCTTCTTCCTTCCCTTCTTCTATCGGTCCTAATTCACTGGAGCAGGAACGACTTAGGATGTAGGAAGAGTGTCCATCTCGTCACAGCGATGAAGCAGAATCTGCAATACCTCCGCCAGGATTTCGCTCAGATGAGAATCGTCTTTTCAGATCACCCAGAGACGTCGGTGATGATTGAGCCTTCCGTGGAAGGTTTTACGCTGAGGCTTGTAGGGTGTGGAAGGACACGATCAAAGCTGTCGCGAACAAACTTGTAAGCTTTCGCAGAGAATGAATGAAGTTGAATGGCAAAAGACCTCAAATCATCAGATATTTTGGCTGATTTCCTCCTAGTCCTGGTCCTGAGGAGAATTTCCTTAGCAAGCCTTCCACGGGAAGAGTCCAGCATATCACAGCTTGCTGAAATGAATAGCTTCTCTTTGAGATCAGAGACAATAGAGGAAAGATATGTCACTTTCTCTTTCAGCCTTCTGACTCTCTGGTTCTGAAGCCGGAGTTTTTCCTTAAGAGAAAGATCATTTTGAGCAGCCACCCCATTCTTCTTTACACGTCTTGAGTATTTCTGTGTATAAACACTATGATCTGAAGGCTGTATGCTGCTGGGTGCATTTATCTCAGTCATTGTATCATTGTTGACATCTGCCTGGTCTGCCATTGTTTCACTGTTGACATCTACCTGGTCTGCCATTGTATCACTGGGGACATCTACATCGACCGGCACTATATCGCTGGGGACGTCTACATCGACTGTGGTTGCATTAACAGGGTCAGAAATGTCATAAAAATGATCGTGACTGACATCTTTAGGATCAGCCACCTTGAAATAAGTCTTACTGACAATTGTCTCGAAAAATGGTCTGTTGGGTACTTGTTTGTTGCTGTTCTTCCTTGATTTGGTGTGCCACTCTGTAGCCTTCAGACGTGGGTAGAACAGAGTTGGTACAGCATCGTGAGTAAGGGTAACTTGTTTCTGGGTATAGATGAAACAGTCCTGCGTAAAGTGAAGGGAGCAGAGGCGAGAATGCTTGGTCGGTGTCCAGTTTTGCCTTTTAACATTGCGTATCCACTTCTGCAACCTGTCTTTGTCACTGAAGGGGAACCTGTGGAAAAAAAAAAAAAAAAGGATTGTAAAATTCTTTAAATAAGCACTGTTGCAAGCAAGTTGAAACTAGTAGACATACAGTACAATTGTTTATTTATTTATATTTCATTAGTCCAAAACATTGAAAAATATTACTTGTATTTTTTTATATGAAATTGTAAACTTGATTTATCTCATATTGAGCTCAATTTCCATAGACCTATGGCAGGTACTGGCAAGGAGTTCATGATTCAATACTCATGCTACATTTCTCAAGATACAATATACATCACGATACATTTGTCACAATACGATTATATCACGATACATTTGTCACAATACGATTATATCACGATACATTGCAATACTGGGTATACTGCAATATTCTATATACTTAAGTAAAAATTTAAAATTAGAGCTTAATTATCAGTTGCTGTTTGTCATCTGGATAGTCTTACATCTTATCAAAACGGAATGAAATAAAGCAACTCAATTTGTAACTGATTTTTTTTATATGGTATTGCAAATAAACTATATTTACTCTCTTAGACAAACTGAACTGAACCAGTGGGCACATTGATGTCAAAAACAAAGTGCACAGGATTTGGAAAAATAAACTACTGGAGGACAGAGTAATATAGGAACATGTTTAAACTCATTTTAACTAATTTAATTTTGTTAAAAATCGCCCCCTACTCCACTTTCATTCATTCTGCTGTTTTCTGGCGTTACTTTCCCCAGCAACTCACAAATATCAGTGGTGTAGGGAGACTCTGTCATGTGATCGATTAAAAATGGCCAATGCTGATTGTGATTGACCTGTATTTTATCACGACCACTGTCTGTGAACGACGAATCGCCCATCCCTACTTTGGACAAAACACTGACTAACTTTGACGGTCGGAAAAAGGTCAGTGAACAAAAGATTCAATTTTTGTGGTGATCCGGATCATCACGTTACACCGTTGACGCGGTTGAAAGTAGAGTTCGCATTTCGCTCTCTCATTAATTTTGCTTGTAGCCTGCGAGCGGCCCACCGTAACCAGCTTTAACAAACAACACGAAACAGCTTCAAAGGTGACTGCGAAATGGTCACTTTAGTGTCGTAGGGTGGACGGTATTTTTTATCACAGCTGTTTAAGAGGGGATGCAAGTGCATTACTGCATTCTCGCTTCGGGTGCCTATGTTTGACACCAACCCAGGGTTATCATACCAAAATGTTGCCCCCAGGCATTTTCAAAAAGTAAGCAACCTTTGCCACCTTGAGTGTTAAATCTCATCTCATGAACTGAAGACTGCTTACCTGAAAAAGCTGATCTTCGTGCGTTCTGTTCTATTAGAGCATTTGTAGGCCACACAGCATGGCATGTTCGGACGAGCAACAACAGTGAAAATGAAAATAATAACAAAAAACAACGACAAAAACCCTCCGCACACACACTGGTTGAACACTGACCGGAAATGACGACGCAACAACTTCTTCTCCCTCTGTAGAATTTATTGGCAGCTTGCATACTACGTGCATCACCGCCATCTACTGGGCTGAGGTGTGATCTCACCATCATTTGGTGTAAAAAAATAAATAATTCCTTTATTAAAAAGGAGTGACAGCAAATAAATATGTCGGAAAGAAATACAGGGCATATAAAACAGCATATAGAAAATATCACAGGGAAAAATGTGTAAATAAGTAGAAAGAAAAAATCTAAAATGAATAAATACATAAATACAGCAGTAAATCAAAATGACTTATTTTCCATTTATGTCCAGTTTTATGTGCAATATATTTTTTCAAACGCTTTCCTAAGCCCATTTTTGGTGCATTTTTAGTCATTGTATTCATTTATTTATTTATTTCTAATAATTTAATTTTTGGCCCTCCATGTCACACCCTTACACCCTCACAATAGAAGTGGTGAATTTGAGCTGGCTGGTTTTTATCTTCATCTTTCATAACAAAACAGCGCACACCACACATGGAACTGTACAAAATTTGGTGTGATCTAGACACACCAAAATGTTTAAAAATCTTATACCCAATCTTTCAGTATTCCAAAAATCCTCGTTAAGTAATTGCTAAAAAAAAAAATCTGACTAAACCTGTAATAATGTATGGATTTATATATAACATATGGATATTATTTTCTCAGTTTAATTTAAAATCACACACACAAACTGTTTGGCAAGTAGATTTTTATTCCATAACATTAACTTTTATTCACATACACATTTCCAACCCCATATGCTCAACATACCGTGCCTTCATTTCAAATGCGTAAACCTGTAAAGACGTAGGATAGCTTTAGTTAGTGCTTTCACAAAAGGGGTACCCATCAGGTTAAGTCCATGTAAACCTTTACTTCAATACTTTCAATTGTTTCCCTAAGGATACATGTCATATAAAGGTGACATACAATATGACCTAAGAAGATTATTGATGAAGTAGAAACCCGGTATAAAGGACTCCTAATATTCCAAGGCAAATATCTCAGTATACAACTTCCACCGTAGCACATACCAGGAATGTCAACAGGAGAGGTGAAGGAGTTTACCACAGATTTAAAGTGCGTGAGAGTACAATGATCATCCTCATTGTGTGCAAAGTAGTGGATCAATGTGTGCTCAATATACGACCAGCACGGAACGATCTGTAATAGCTGAATGATGTACACAATGGCACAGGCTAAACACGAAAGCTACAAGTACTACCAAATGTGAGAGGCGTGTACTATGTACCATGAGGAACCTTTATAAACCAGCCTGTGTCTCTGACCACATCCATCTGTCTGTCCTACTGAGGGGCATGTGTCTAACTAGTGACTGTTATTCTCCTCCACCCTCTACACCCAGCCCTGTGTCAACAGTCAGTCTCATTTTTGCACGCCTCCTCTGCATCCTCATCCTGCAGTACCAGCACCTCCCTGTAGCGGGCGCTGTTGTCGTCTTCCTCCTCCACGTCGTCATCAGCACGCACTTCGGTGGCGGTGAGGTCATCCCTGTGTGACGCCGAGTAGACCCGGTCCAGCTGCAGGTGGATGTCTCGCACCCAGCGCTGCAGCTGCTCCTGCAGGGACAGCGCCCCCTTCCGCACGCGCTCCTGCCGCCCCTTCAGCTCCTCCAGCCGCGCCCTGACCTCCCGACCCCTGACCTCCCGACCCCTCTGCTGCCCCTTGCTGCTGCCGTTTGAGGCGGCTGTCTGGGAGGCCTGCTGGCTGCTGCCGCTGCCACCACCGTCTGTGGTGCTGATGGCGGTGGCTGGTTTGGAGGTGTGGTTGTTGTCATGCTGCTGTCTGCGCTGCATAAAGCGCTGGAACTCCTCGGGGCTCAGGTTCAACGCTCTCGCGTCCAGCTTCTCTATGAAGGCCACGGCACACGACTGAAAGAGAGCGGAGCAACGGTAAGCTTGGATGAGGGTGTGAGCGTGCTGCCATGGAAATGTGTTTAGGTTTTTACACACCCCCGTTCAACACTTTGGCATTGTTTACAAAATGTTTTTTTTTTCAATAATAGAATAATATTATGCATTATATCAGTTGCATAATAAATATAAATCAATCAGTCGATCTTTAATACAATTGAACACAAGAACGATGGTTACCAACAAAGGGTGTTCACTGAGCAATCTTGAAATTGAAAATTATTTAACAACACTGACAACGTCTTGGTAAGAGAACTGGGATTTTTAATACAAAAAATTCCCAGCGATCCCAAACTTTTGAACAGGAAGATAGATATGTATCTGCCAGGAGTGGAAGTAACTTTGCAAAAGGTGAATTTTTACCAGCCACTGACAAATAACCCAAATGACCCTCTGTACAAAATGAAATAAAGTACAAGGGGCTGGTTTACCAGGCTAGTCCTTACCAGGTTTGTGAAGTAGTACCCCGTCTCCCCACTCCTGAGGCTGTGGGGCAGGCCGAATCGGATGATGTACTGCATGTTGGAGTGCAGCCTGGGTGGGTTGGCACTCAGCACCACGTAGATCAGAGCGGACAGGAAGTCGTCTGCACAGGCTGGCTTGCTGCTGGAGGAGGCCAGCACCTGGAAGACGTTCTGGCAGCACCTGGACACACAGGTGAGCTTGTCCTGAGGGGCACGCTTGGCATCCATTTCAATGATTGCTGCAGACACACAGAGATACATACATAATGGTTCTCAGTCCAATTTCATTCTGTTTGCCAGACACCAACATACAGAAGTTACCACGTTTTAACACATTTTTACCATGTTAAAAAGGGTTTCTCCTAAATATATTTCGCCCTTGTTGTTTTAGAATTTCCTCTAGTGCTATAATGTTACAATGCTTGACTGTGAAGAGAATTTTTTTTGCATGGCGTTGTCAAGAAATATTGGTAAATAAAATCCAGACCAGGGTCCTATACGCTCGTATAAATGAGGCCAGGATAGGGGATTTATTGATTTTTATTTTGATATGATTTATATATTTTCTATTGATCTCCCACACTGGACATCATTTTAATATACATTTTAATTAAATAGAACAGAATAGTCTTTTTTTTGTTGTCCACCAGAATCGAAAATCATCTTCAGTAGATTAACAGATTAAGGAACGGGTTACAAGGAGTCATCAACAGCATGCATGCTAGTAAACATAATCTGGCCCCGTTTCAGGGAGTTTCCCTACAAATGAGCTTTGGATAAAAACTAAAAAACAAATGCCCATAGCCAGGCCACAATTACCTCATTGAGTACATAACCTTAAACGAGTATATACCAAAGTCTGTTTTGCAATATTGTCTATCCATTCTACATGTTCTGTCTGGCTGCTAGTGACCTAGTCTCACCACCAAATTAATACAAACTATGGCTTATGTATTACAAACATTTTGTGACAGTGGAGAGGTATCTGGTTTGAGAAAAAGCCCCGCTGGTCCTACATACCAGTGATGGCGTGCAGATAAGGGTCACTCACTTCCGGCCCTCCATCGGGGAACGGCACACGCAGCATCTGAGGTGTTACCCAGTTCAGCGATCTGCCAGTATCACAGTTTGCATGCAGGTTATACAGAAATATGAGTTCATATGATGCTTGGTCAATATTCTGCTAGGGCAGCACAACTCAGTAGGGTCATAGCACAGCCCAAGCAAAAACAAAATGTAATTCTCCCCAAATTGTGTATCCGTTTCGTGTGTGTGTGTCGAACAAGACTGAGGAAATGCAGGGTCTCACTTGATCCTTCTCTGTAGCGTGAGGTCCCTCTGCTCATCGTCGCAGCTGTCATGGCAGAAGACCCACTTATGTAGCCGTGTCATGATCAACTTCTCCATGTGCTCCATCACCTGAGCCACCTTTGCTTCAGACAGACCTGTCTCACACACACACACACACACACACACCACAAATGAAATTCAATGACCTATCTATGTTTTATGCTAAACCATCAAATATGCACACACACTAAGTCATCAATAAACTTGTATACCATTATCATTACAAACTGACTTGTTTTATTTGCTTCATGCATATATGTAGATATAGATAGGTGTGCTGGCTGTAGGACAGCCGCATGCTTAGCAGGAGCAGCACATATACTACTGTTCAATTTATAACTTGCTCGGGTAGCTTTAATATAATTTCATAAATTGCTCAGATAATTGACACCCACTGCTGAAGTGAAGAGCGATGTTCTGATAAAACTCCTGAACCAGGTCTGCTTGTTTTTCCACATGTAAGTCCTGCACACACACACACACACACAACACAAAACAATTTCAATGTTACATTTTTACCAAGAAGCACTGTTGGAACAGATGAGAAAGACATACACGCAGAGGAACTAATAATACCACCCCTAAACAACCAACAAATTAACGCCACAATACTTCAAAAAAACAAAAATATCAGGCTTGTCCTACTGACATGGTAAGCCTCCATGGTGTTGAGGAAGGCGGAGCATCTGGACTGCAGCCTTTGGGAGGAGGGGCTTCGCAGGAGCTTCAGGAAGCTGGTGAAATCTCCAGGCTCCAGCGTGTCAAAGCCCTGCAGCGCCTCCGGCTGGCTGTCTGACACCTCTACACAGGAAAGAGTCAAAATGTCAATAGCCTCGACTTTTATTAGGATGAATACTGACCCAACAAGTTTGATGACCATGACAGCGTCATATTTACGTGAACACAGTCTAAGCTTACACTGTAAATCTAAGATGTTTTTTTTTACTTCAAACTGAAATAAGACTGACACACTTTAAGTCCTGTTATGGGTTTTCTGTAAACACTAACAAACTGTTGTTTGCAACAAAATAAAGAGAAGTGAAGTAAGCATCAGCTAAGGATCATGAGATCACCTGGGCGTTTGGAGGGAGATGGGCTCCCCCAGAAAAGCCTCTTCATGGCACTGGTCCGCCGGTTTGTCTCTGAACTCTTTTTCTCCTCAAACTTGGAGAATGTCATGGATGAGCCTGAAATACTTTGGGAGCTGACACACATGCACAAAAAATATTTCTTTTTTCACTTTTCAGTGACAAGATTTATATGATTTAACCTCAGGCAACTGGTGTAATTGCTCATTTCTGACAAGCCTTGCAAAGACACGCTCCTGTCCCAGAGCTCCTGTCTGGTTCCCTCTCTCTTACCCATGATCCCGTCTGTCAGCCTCAGGCTTGCGGGCCCTCTCCCGCCAGCACTTGGAGCAGTAGCCCTGCCAAGCCGAGTTGCCGTAGTAACCGCAGCCATCCTTGCAGAGCAGTTCGGCCTGCGTGACCCGGATCCCGCCCTGCTGCTCCTCCCACATGCCGAGGTCACTGTGACACCACGCCGCCCTTCAGAAACACCACAAACCCAAACACATTACTACTGGCAAGGGTCAGCGTGTGTAAAGCAGAGGAGGGTGATATAGACTCTAGAGGGTGTGATTCAAAGGGTAAAAGGCTGTCATACCACGTTTTTTTTCCAGTCATTCACATAACCAGCTGACTCATTTACACATTTGTTTTATCATGTAGACCCACTGATTAAATGGATAGCTACCTGTATGTATATTGTTGTCTCTATTGTGCCAAAACATGTACACATATTTCGATTTGACTATTGTATTTATTGTATTTTACTGTATTATATGTATACTACTACCTCTCATATGTTGGGTGTATAGAGAGCTAACATCTGCCGGAGTCAAATTCCTTGTATACGCAAGTGTACTTGGCCAATAAAATTGATTCCGATTAGTGAGATCACTGTACTCTATGAAGCTGGAATATCCCACCCCTGTTGCAAAGGTTATATTTTGTTCTGCTTTGCTTGAACATTGCTTGTATATGTTTACTGCTGTGTGTTAGTATATAACACCAAGATAACTTAGCATGAAATTGCTTCACCTGAAACTTTGGTCACATGCCAATACTGGCGCTACAGCAGTAAGGATTAGACTTTATTTTGATACAGGATTTTGAACTTTAAAAGAGCTTTTAAAAATATATGTCAATCTCAATAGAGAACATTGATTTAATCCCAAGATTTACTTTTAAGCAAAACTGATACGATACCACTAAAGCAAACTCTTTCTTTTTCTTTCTTTTTCCTTATTTCAGTCCATAACAACCTTTCTGACTTTTTGGTATAACTGGAAGGCTTACGGAGTACAGCTTTACAACATACAGAGGACTTACCACAGTACTACTAGGAAAAATGTACAAAACACAGATTAACTGCAATATATGTACATTTCAATAATCTCTCTCCTTTCAAGACATCTGGCCAGTGAAATGGAGCTTTGGTGCTAAAATGCTCTTCCCTACTGCACAGACTACTGTCTGGGGTCTGTCAGTCAGTAAACACAAACTTGAAAGACAAGTTTTTACAGCCAGTCTTATCTCCAGCAACATTCATATTATCACATTCCAGATTTTCCTAATCATAATACAGCCCTATTACCAAATAAGTTTATTCATATTTAAAGCAGCACTATGCAACTTTTAGCGCTTTTTCTCAACAGAGTTTCCCCTAGTGTACATGGACACTGTTTTCCTTTCCCCTCACCCTGTGCATGTTTTCAACTCAACTGATCAGAGTAACGGGCGAATACAAAAGTGGTCATGTCCACCTAGGTAAGTAACGTCAGAATTTCTTCAGAATTTAACGTGATCCTGCTTCTCGTGATATTCGACACTTTGTCGGGACGGACACCCAGATATTGCAAGCATGGTATTCTGTCCACAGTCAGCAGGGGTGGTTAAGAAAGTCTTTATTTGCCTGGTAATGACCTATTTAAGCTACCAACTTATGAAGATGATTAATTAACTCGAAAAAGTTGCATAGTGTTGCTTTAACCAGAAGCTTAGTGAGGGAAGTATGGGTTGATAAACCATAATTGTTGTCACAGGTGTTAAACAGTGCTACGTCAGTGATGGAGGTTTGCTGACTCTATGTTGCTCGACCGCAAGCTTTAGCAGGCTGAGTTTATGGTAAATGGACTGCACTTATATAGCATTTTCATATACTCAGCAGTATTTTGTTTTCATAAATGGCAGTTCTGCTTTAAAGGAGAACTTCGGTGTAAAATGAAAATTGGCATGTTAAAACATCATACCGAGTTGGTATGTGTACTGAGGAGCAAAATTGATTTAGCCTGTTGCATTCAGAGTTTAACTATTTTTTATCGATTGTCCCAGAAGGCTAACAATGGAAGTGGTAGGTGCCCTCAGACGAAGCATGACGACTACGCTATTTTTAAACCATTAAAACAGCTCGAAGAAACTCCACACTCCATTGGTAGTACAACAAAGGCCCTGACATTAATCGACTTGTTTGGACTTTCATCATGGCGGCGATGAGAAACTACAGCAAGGTACTGCTTGTCAAAACTGTTTTATTAATAAATGTTGTGTACACTTACAAAGTTCTCAGTGCCTCGTTTTTAATGTCAGGGCCTTTGTTGTACTACCGATGGATTGTGGAGTTTCTTCGAGCTGTTTTAATGGTTTAAAAATAGCGTAGTCGTCATGCTTCGTCTGAGGGCACCTACCACTTCCATTGTTAGCCTTCTGGGACAATCGATAAAAAATAGTTAAACTCTGAATGCAACAGGCTAAATCAATTTTGCTCCTCAGTACACATACCAACTCGGTATGATGTTTTAACATGCCAATTTTCATTTTACACCGAAGTTCTCCTTTAAGACTTGGATGTTCTTGTCATGTTCCCTTTTTATTTTGTGGTGTGAAATGATCCCACGATAACACTGTTATATGAAAAGTTGAATAAACTTTAGTATCATGTTGGCAAAAAAGGCCACAGAGACTTTTCAAGCACATTAATTGTTAGTCAGCAGTTTACTTGCCAAGGGGATAAGCTCCACAGCCCTATTTTGTAATGCGTTTTGCAATCATAATACAATTGAAATGTTGGCCTTAGGACACATAACTTGCAGTGGTCTAAATAAAGAAATACAGAGTTTTTTAAAATATTCTATTTCTCAATGCTAATCCTTGGTATTGGCATTATCCTACTGATGCTGAGTATAGAGGTGTCTTCATGAGTTCAAAAAATATAGAAGACAGATCTTTAGGAAATGCAAGAGGGATTGCTGCACACACTCTCACAGGCAAAACCGGCGGTCATTAAATGCAAAACAGGCACTTGTTAATCAAGTAACTGACGCCAAATTACTCCTGCACAAGCAAGTTTTCTTACTGTATTATGTATATAGGCTAGCCGGGCTAGAGTTGACTGTTCGGTGTTTTGAGTTCACAGGCAGATCCTGCCTGCATATGACCCCGTAGACATTAAAAGTAGCGCCCCCCCAGTTCAGCATGACTAACTCGTGACCGCTTACTATCGAAAAGGTCTGGACTTTCCTCCATAAATTGTGTCAATAGGGCAAGCAAATTACCATGTTAACTTGCTTTTGCCACATTACCTACTGCTTGACCCAATAATCTATATGAGCCCAGCAAACATGTTGAAAAGAGTTCAAGAGAAACCACTTTTACGATTTAAGAACGAGTTTATAAATTTCACTTCTCACACTAAAACGCAGGGAAAACATAGACTGTATAAGAGAAAAACTACACCAGTCACTTGCCTCGGCGTTTACAGACTTGCCCTAGTTTACTTCGATAAGTTAACCTCTGTCTCTTCTGACTGCTTAGTTTTCAGGTTAAGTAAACAGATGATAATCATCAACTGTTTTGTAATGTATTTATTTTTCTCCGCCTGCGAGCGAGAGTATATTATTTGCAGTGCTTGTTATCGAAATCAGGCAGCCGTGCTAGCTATATTGTCGAGCTATCACTGTCATTCAACAAGTCGTTAATTAGTACACTCAGTCGTCAAAGAAGTTACATGAAGAAAATTCATCGGGGTTTTTAAAACACCAGCTTACCCGAATAGCTACTACAAAACAATTACCCATACCAATCTACTTAGACAGTTTAACTTTATCTTCTGTAAAAACAACATCTTACCACGGGCAAGCACTTCGACTCTTCGACCAAAAAGATTCCTCTGTGTGTACAATGACGTCGTCCACGACCCGGAAAAGCAACGTTTTAATCAGTCAGTGAACTCTGGACAAGAACGAGATCATGAACAGAGTCTAGTAGCAAAAGTAAGATTTTCTCAAACCCATACGCCTTCAGTCAAAGTAGCAGTTTGTTACACAAACGGTTCGTCACACAGTTAAACACTTTCAACTTTCAGACAGCGTTCACTCAAGAATTTCCCATCCGTCTCCGTTTCTGCTTTCTGTTCCAAAGGCTGTTCTCACATAATAGCAATTCCAACGTCATGGAGAGTTTTATTGCTTATCTAGTGAAAGTGGAGTAATTTCCATAGTGAGTTGAGGTACACAGTGAGGCATATGTCCCATTCACTTTTAATAAACCGTTTATTCTTTACAAAATTCAGCAGGCATGAAGGATGACGTCCTCATTGTCATCCTAACATAAGCTTCATCACCACTTATTTTAATTTCTCATTTTTCTCCCATTTTTCACACAGTGAAAGCTATTCACTTTACTTTTCCCTGTTAATAAATTGACACTTGAAAATGAAAATGCCCAACCATAGCCAAAGCAAACAAATCTAAAACAGTCCGAATTCTTTTCAATGTAACACCTTTCACATTTTTTTGCATTGCCATGCTCAGCTACTTTCGTTATTTTTGGCCTGAAGCACTATTCAGCATTCTCAGCGTATGGCAGGAGGGAAAACACTACTGTAGCCAAATAATGTTTTATTTCATTCATTCGTAATGTTTGTTGTGAAGACGTGAAATTGAGATTTCCCCCATGATGCATAGCCCAATTAGAAGTTTTTTAAAGGTTAGGTTTGTAAATGCTCTTGAAACAGAGCCCAGATAGCCTATGTCAATGAAGGTATTTACCATATAGTGGGAAAGCAAATAATATTACACAGCCATGTAAGCGACAACATAGGCCTAATGGAGCAAGTAAAATAATGTCTTGTTTCTCTAGAAACTAACAATGATCATATGTGGAGGCAATGTGCTTCAGATGTAAAAATTATTCAATTTCAGTATGAATGCATTTCAATGGAAGACTAATCTGTTGCCTCCATGTTGGCTAAAGAAATAAACTTACAAGACAAAAATGGAACTGGTTCACATTTCTCACCTTAAGTCATGAATACCAGTGTATGCAAATGGGTCTTGGACTTCCTGTCAGGGCGACACCAGGTGGTGAGAATGGGCTCCATCATCTCATCCTCCTTGACCATCAACAAGTTGCTGATGACCCAACTGTAATTGGTTTGATTACAAATAATGATGAAACAGCCTACAGAAGTGAGATTAATACCTTAATGCAGTGGTGTCTCTCAATGTGGCAAAAACCAAAGAGCTAATTGTAGGCCAACATTCAGGCATAAAGAACTTTATTTTGAGGCCATTACAATCAATGGTGAGACTGTGGAAAGGCTCAAAGACTTCCGGTTCCTTGGTGTCAACATTTCTGAAGACCTCACCTGGGACAGTCACACTGACCAAATTGTTAAAAAAGCCCAACAACATCTGAGGAAGAGGCACTAGAGAGCATCCTGACTGGAGGCATTAATGCTTGGTATGGAAGCTGCTCTGGCAACAAAAGAAAAGCACTACAGAGAGTGGTGCGTACAGCACAAGGCACCTCTGGATGTGATCTGTCCTCCATCCACAACTTGTATGAGAGGTGATGCACCAGAAAGGCCAGAAAAATATCTATATCCCAGCCGTCATGGACTGTCTGTCTTAAAGCTTGGACCACCAGACTCCAAAACAACTTTTTCCACCAGGCGATAAGACTGATGAACACAACCTAAAGACAGCCTTTGCACTACAACACTTTTTTTTCTCTTCCCCCTTTCTCCTCCCTCTCTCTCTCTCTCACTCTCTCTCTCTCACACACACACTCACACACATTTTCCACATTTTTTTTTAGATGTAATAATAAAAACAATCTGGAATCTTGAACTAATAACTCAGCGTTAAGACGCACCACATCAGATTCCTCGTCAAAGTTTATCAATGTACAGAGCAAGGCAGCAGTATGACTGGTGCTGTTAGGAGCCAATCAAAATTCGGTAAACACTGAGTTATGTTTACTGCATTCTGATTGGTCGTATAGGGTGGTGAAGCGCAAATCTCATTGAACTCCACACGGTTCCTCTTGCTGTGAGTTCAGTCAGTTTTGTCATCCGCTGGTGAAGTTTCGAAACTTCGCACAATTCAAGATATCTTTCCAGAATTTGGAAGCTCTTGGTTTGAGCATTACAGACTGTAGAGAAACTTGATTTCAGTGACGGTTACATCGACTTGACCTTCTATTCAACTCTCATCTGTCACCTTTGGTGAACGAAGTTTTCAAGATGAGCTTCTTATTGTAAGTATTCAAGCTAGCTTGCTAGCTAGCCCATTAGCATATTTTTCTAATGTTAAAGTTAAATTCTCAGGAGCAGTTTACCTCGCACCCCAAGAAAAGTTTTTAAAATAAGAAAATTATTGCTCGGAACAATTCAGAACTGCTGGTCGTATCACATGCAACTCAAAAACATGGTGTAAAATCACAATATTTGGTGCTTTTTAGTGTGTCAGCTAACTACTCTGCTTGCTACCTAACCTAAAGCCATTAGCGGTGAAAATCGACAAACGCAGTCAGTAAGCTAACATTGGCGCAACAGAAGTTGGGCTGCTGCGTGCGGATGGGCCACCCTTTGCTGCATACGTTTCCGTATTTTCGGAAGTCTTCTGTCTACAATGAACGGAAATGCATTATACAGAATTTCACCCCTTCCTTCTTGATTTTTGCAAACACAGAGCATACTGTAGGTGAATACAACACAGGTGTAGAGATCGCTCTATGCTTTTACTACGTTTAAACAGACTTTCTAGCTTACAGGGGAAAAAAAACAAATTGACGTTCGTCCGACAGAGCAGAGTTTGTTTCGTTTGTGTTATAGGCTGTTGTGTTGTACCGTGTCAAAACCATTGACAAAACCACAAGTTGATTTTGTTTTTAATGACAAAGCTGTCATTTTTGGTTTGCAGCACTGTCTTAAGTTCGTGCTGTCATTTTTGTGTTTTACATGTAAATCCCAACAGCATTGCTGCCTTTACTTTCTACCTGAAGTGTTAAAGATTTAAACCGTATATCCCCCTTTGCACAATTTAACACAGATCTATGATGTTTCAATAAAGTGTCAGTGACATACTCTCTTCAGAACAAATTTTCTGAAAAAGAAAATACAGCTGTTTTGAGCATCACAGCGCCCCCTCAGGTGATAGCCTGGTGTTGTATGCTGTACAGTCTGTTACAGTTTTTCTCAAATGCTAAAACACAATTTCCTAAACCATGCACGATTTTCTCCAAACTGTAAACACAAACTCCAGTTGTCCAAAACCATTTCCCAAAACTTCGGATTCTTGTTGCAAAAGCAAACTATTGCCTCAAAACAGTTTTATGTGTGCTCAAAACCAAACTCCATTCTCAAATCAACACAGAAACAACATAGTCAAATGAAATCACAAATGCAGCAGTTAGTAAACACTACACAAAAAAATGGAAAGCACAACTCTCAGATGTATACATGTCATTTTTATGGCACTAAACATGCATTTTCAATTAAAAAAAGCAAAACTACTGATGTATATGTATGGAACATAGACTAAAATACATAAAGTGGAAGAATTACATGTTACAGTTTTTCTCAGTTGTTTACATACAAATCATTGTGCTTGGGACACAATGACCACAACATGGAACTCATGCACTAACCCCCTGATCCAATTCTGCTGAACTACAAGCGCAATTACTGCTTTACACTCAAATTGCAGTTCTAAAACACAATTTTTTTCAAAACACTACTTACAATTCTCTGCATTTGGCGCAATTTTCATGAAGAAAATCTCGTTTTCACAAGGAACACACTGTCCTTCAAATTCTAAAGTCAATTGCCCTCCTATGTACACTGACTCACATCATGAATCATATGGGCAAACACCTGTCTCACAGTTTTACAATTAGCAATCAGAGCTATGGAAGACGCATGTGGAGATACTGGAGCAACTGATGCTTTTCATGGATGGATTTGCCATGCTAGACACAATTTCACCCACTACTTGCCAGAAAACATTGGATGTGATGCTGTGGCCAGACCAAAACGAATGAGAGGTTATTTTGGTTCTTATAAATATATATTCATATGATGGTTTGTGTGTGTCATTTGACAACAAAATAGCATTTTGAGAATAAATAACATTGTTATTGAAGGACTTTGCCTATTGTGTGTGTGTGTGTTGTTGTATTTTGTGTATAGAGTTCTGAGAGTATGAGGCATGCTCTCAGAAAATGTGTGTAAACAATTGTGAAAAACTGTAAATTATAGCGATACAGCACAAATGAAAACTAAATGTGCTGTATACAGTGCTGCAAACAAGAGATCACTGGGCTTCATTTGGGCTGGGTAAGGCTGTAGCACCTCATCCACATCACAAGCAATGATATCCCTTGCCAGGCAATGGGGAAAGAATCCCCTAGTGTGTCATATCCATCATTGACACTGTTCCTCACCACAGGGATATTCCATGGCCTCCAAAAAATTACAGATTCAATTCTGACCCCTTTGTCATCAACCCATGGACAAGAACATGATCTATAATGCTGGCTCTAATTTGGTTAGAAATTACCACTCTTCCCTTCCCTTTACCTCCTCTTCCTCTTCTTTACCACCCCCCTCACATTTGGACTCTCTGGAATGCAACATGTTTTAACAATGAGATTGTGCTTAGAGTTTTGCAAAGACGCATCAATGAGTTTTGCAAATTGTGTTCTACTATGTGAAAATTGTTCAAGGTATTGACAAAAGGGTGAAGAGTTCTGAGAAATAATTCAAGCAATTGGGAAAGTTGTTCAACCAGTAGGTGTTTGTGTTTTAGCAATTGAGAAAAACTGTAATCACAAATAAGCATCCTGCAGAAGGTAGCTTTCACTATCAAACCTTTTCAAATTGGCACACTAAACAAACAGCAAATAGATTTACAACAACTGGCAATGTCATTTACGGGTCATACAGTCTAGTCGTGATTGGGTCTCTCTTCCAGTTGAAATTTCCCATGTAATGGAGCAATAATACATTCAGCTGAAAACCTTCTGCCACATACTGATAGGTGTTTGCTGGTATGGATACAATTAAGCATCCATCGGACTACAGGTGGGAAGTATAAACGGTAGAAGATACAAACAATATAAATCGGGCCAACAGTAGAGAGTTTGATCATATCGTTGAACTGAAATATCCCTTGCTGGCCTCAAAACTGAGAACTTGAACTTTTTTCTATGACTGCAGTTTTGCCTGATAAATACTGTCCAAAAGGACTTACCATTTTGGATTGTGCTAGAAAGACTTTGAAATATATTATACAATTACTATTGTACTTGATACAGTTAGCAACACGATGGGAGTATGTTACCCATTTATTAAGTTATATTGAAATGTACAGAAGAACATATTGCACTCTATACTGTTACCACCAGTGCTTCTATTGTGATATTAATGGCCATATAGCCCCAGCCCTTCATCCAGCATTGAAATAGCTAAAGTTTCACAGTGTAATGGGATGGTAACAAACAGAAAGGAGTACACACGCACACCGGAAGAAAAGGTGCTGGCGACCTGAGCCAAATATTTGAAGAAGAAATGTTGCCGCACACTCCCGAGTTGGTTACATGAGGTTTAACGTGATGTTCTTTTTCAAACAAAAACATTTTTTGCCATGTATTAACAGGTGTTCACGAGAATGAAGTCCAAATAAGTCATATATTTGTAGTATCCTCTGACAGAGCAATGGTTGGGTCTGTTGTGGAAAGTTTTCGATTTTAGCTGAGTGATCTACATATGTAAATAATGGCATGCTGGCTTGTGCAGCTGACCAAAGACCAAAATATATGTCCACATGCACTAATGATTTTTTTTTTTTTTTTTCAAAATATATGACCCCTTTAAGGTTCATTATGGTTGCCTTTTGCAAAACACTCCTCTCTTTTGCCATGCATTGGGATTGTGTTATCAAATACAATGCACTTTGCTCTAAAACACTAGGTCACACCTACCACAGATTATGCTTTCCACCAAAGCAGTGTTTTTACTCACCTGTGTTAAACCAGCAACACGGCCCATATCTGCTTCGAGATATGCGTAAAAGGCACAGTGATGTGAAACTGTCTGTCTGCTTTCAGTGGCAGTCGCTCATCAAAGACCTTTAAACCGAAGAAGAACATTCCAGAAGGTTCCCATCAGTATGAGCTCCTGAAGCACGCTGAGGCTACGCTGGGCAGCGGCAACCTGCGACAGGCCGTCATGCTCCCTGAAGGAGAGGATCTCAATGAGTGGATCGCTGTTAATAGTGAGTGACATTGTTTATTGGTCTGTGTGTGTATCCAGTAGCTGTCTACGTATTGAGAACAGTCTTGAAGCCAGTGGACATAAATAATAGCACGTACCGTCACATTTTTTTTTTTAGAATTTTAGCATCAAATCAGTACGGAAATATGTCTTGTACTGAAATATAGCTTCTTGTGACATCCCTCCACTATTGTCCTGAGTGCTAATAAAACATGCATGTTTGGTCGTTGTTGCAGCTGTGGACTTCTTTAACCAGATCAACATGTTGTATGGCACCATCACTGAGTTCTGCACAGAGACCAGCTGCTCCGTCATGTCTGCGGGACCAAGGTGAGACACCCACCTCCATGCGTGCATGCAGACACTCATGCACAAATGTACAGATACAGTTAGTGTATTTCAGCTTTTCTCTCTCAGGTATGAGTACCACTGGGCTGACGGCACCAACATCAAGAAGCCGATTAAGTGTTCCGCACCCAAATACATCGATTACCTGATGACATGGGTGCAAGACCAGCTGGACGATGAGACTCTCTTCCCATCCAAGATTGGTCAGTACCTGTTCATGTTTTGTGTTGCTCCTATTAAATAGCCTGGTCATTTCCTTTGCTGATTTTTTTAATAGTAGGGCCCCCATGACACTCTTTAGGCAGAACTTTCACCTCACACCAGTTCACTTTCAGTGGTGAATATTTTAGTATTGCGCTGCAGGTCATTGGAAAGGTCAAACCATGTAGCATCACGGTCCTCCCAATATTTAATTCCTTTATTTAAAGTAACACTAAGTAGTTTTTTCAACCTTAAAATAATGCTTCCAAAATCATTTTATAGTGGTTCATCAACTTCTAATTGGGTAAAAGGCACTTCAGAATCCACTTTGCCGCCCTGCATGGGCTATAATCGCACTAAGTAAGTTTGGAGAAGCGGACCGTTTCTCTGTAGTTCGAATGACGGACAGTTCCGCTTCCAACCTGTAGGGCGACTGAAGATGAAAACTGCTTAGTGTTACTTTAAACTTTAGGTAGGTGCTGCTGAGTGGATCATGTAAACGGCCCCAGCAGCCCCAGTCACTGTAACGGTAGCCGGCTGGTTCAGGTTAACCCTTGTTGAGCATCTGTCTGTACGGCTCCAGTTGACCACCCCCTCAGCTGCTCTGTCCTGTACAGCTCACATGAGGTTGCGTGAATAGCTGTAGTCAGCGGCCAGTTGTGCGTGTTACACCTGGGAGTAGGGACTAACAGCCTGAACTATTTACTTGATTATAGATAGTGTAGGGGTAGGTGTAATAGCCATAGTTTCTCCCTAAGGTGCTCTTCCTACATGCACAAGTACTTTGTGTTCTTTGTAAACTAAAAATCACAAAAGGTGCCTGTCTTGGAGAAGTGTTCTGCACAATTTGAAAGGTCACTTTCTGAACTTAATAGACACAACAAATGAAAATATATATTCTAAAAATAGACATCATAGTTGATGTTTAACATGGGATTAGGACCCGAAGGGAGAGTGAGAAACCCTGTCATTTACAACCAGATTACCAGCTGTCAACGGGAGGTGGGAATTTTACGAACTGTTATGTGCCATGTTAAAGTTCCTATTCAAAGCTATGTTAGTCGGTGTGTGGACAAATTTCTGTCTTGTACTCTTAAACTTCTGTGATCCTGCACCAATCCAAGTGTGGCAAGGGGATGTGCGTGGTCCTACACTTGTTAAAACTTCCTAATCTTCTCTTCTGCCATCCTGCAGGGGTGCCCTTCCCCAAGAACTTCATGTCTGTGGCCAAGACCATCCTGAAGCGCCTGTTCCGCGTCTACGCCCACATCTACCACCAGCACTTTGACTCGGTCATGCAGCTGCAGGAGGAGGCCCATCTCAACACCTCCTTCAAGCACTTCATCTTCTTCGTCCAGGTGAGGACACCGCTGTGTGTCTACTTACTCTCTCACAGCCACACATACACTCGTTAATGGCTATGAAGCTGAAAGTGATCAGCATTTTGGATCAGCAGATGTCTTCTGTTTGTGCAGATTGCTTGCCAAGCAAAAAAAAGGTTTTTGTGATATACATTTTTAAAGGGACTCCCGCGAGAGTGCAGGGCTCTAGTTTGTATATGTGGATTTGTTTTGAGTTTGTATGTGTGGATTTGTTTTGCAGGAGTTCACCCTGATCGACCGCAGGGAGTTGGCGCCATTGCAGGATCTCATCGAGAAGCTTTGCACCAAAGACAGATAAAACACCAGAAGAAAAGGCACATATATCACATACTTCCTGTGTTCTCTACAACAGAACCTCTTCCAGAGCTGTCCATCTCCATGCTCTTTAATCTCAATCATTCTTCTTTCTGTCTTCATTGTCTTTTACTCAGTAAGGCAGACATGGTAGTAGTCACATGTGTGCTGCACCCTCACACAATCAGTGATTCATTGAATTTGGGACCTAATGTGAATCTTAGAATTTAAGCCTCACACAAGTGTTTTACATCATTATTTTAAGTCAGTTTTATTTACCTTCACCTTTATCTACAATGTATACTTACAGCTGATGGATTGTTTTTTGTTGGTTTGCTTACAATGCCGCTGTTTGAGACCGTGTTATTGCTAGATCTTGCTTTTTAATTGCACACATGTACAATGTCACTGATCACCTTGTTTTGTATAATTTGGAGAGAATGTTAAAACAAATAGATTTAGAGGGTAGGAATAGTTTCCTAACTTATAATTTAACTTTAAAATGAAGTTTTGGCCAGACAGTTGCATTTTAAATGGTTATTTGATATTATGGAACTCTTTAGGTTTATTTTGTAAGTATTTTTACTGTGACATTTTCTTTGACATTTCGGTCAATGTGTGTAAAAGGGGCCACAAGACGCCTTGTTATTGTAATGTTTATTTTTCTTTTATTCGTGCGGGCACAATGAAAATATCAGTATCCACGTGTTTTTAGTAGTATTCAATTTTTTCTGCTTAACAGTTTATCATGTGTCAAAGTGGCAGGGGCAGCTTTTTTGAAGGGACATGCATGCACTTTCTGTTATCAGACACCTGAACTGAACTTTGCGGAAGTGTTGGCAGGACCCTTTTTGTCTTTTTATTTCTTTCCGAGATCTGAAACCCATGCTAAGGGTATGCTAGAGATAAGTCATTAATGTCATTGCAGACTCCTGTCGTTCTCGAGAGAACCCATGGCTTTCTGTCCACTCCATCTTACCTCAGCTTTCCCAATGCAATCATTCTGAAATAGTTTTCACATTTTCTGTCAAAGCCAGCATGTACTGTTATTCAAGAGTCTTTCAAAAGTTCTTTTTTGTTTTTTGTTTTTTTTTTTTTACATGTTTTGCCCGGAATGGCACACAAACCTTGAACCGTAGCATAGTCTAATCGTTATTATGCAAAATGACTTTGGACAAAATTTCAAGGGTCAAGGTATTATATTTTCTCAGAGGGGTCAGCTTTCAAGTCAACTAACAGTTGGCATCCAGGGTCATTTATTTGCCTCATAGTTAAAAGGTGTGGTGTGTTCTGTTCATCTTTGAGCCAGAGTGGTGGGAAGGTCACTTCTTTAAGCCAAAATGAGCAAATACCCCCTCAAATCCTTTGCCTTGATGCCAGCTGGTTTTTACATCTATGCAATTCTGATGCCCACAATCAGCAGAAGCAAGGAAACACCAATATAGAATCGGTGATCAAAGGCAATGAATCCTGAGAGGAAG
This sequence comes from Coilia nasus, assembly GCA_027475355.1. Classification (NCBI taxonomy): domain Eukaryota; kingdom Metazoa; phylum Chordata; class Actinopteri; order Clupeiformes; family Engraulidae; genus Coilia; species Coilia nasus. Next base: position 11,815,453 of record CM050217.1, read on the forward strand.
TTGCTTACTTCTGTCTTAAAGTGTGACTTCATGGTCTGTGACCTGGTTTAAAACAGTGCCTTAAAGAGACCATGTATTGACTGATGGTGAGATATGTTTTTTTTTTTTTTTTTTCATTTTGTGTAATAGTGAAATTTAAATAAAGCCAGATAAATGCCATTTAATGTCTTTGTGGTTTTTGTGTTATGGTTTTGACATGAATAAACTGCTATTTAAAAATAAATAAAACAACAATCTACCAAAGACAGACACTAGATACCCTCTTACCATCTCATCAAAGTAAGAGCACGTCAGGACGGTCGTCAGATTCTTTTGCCTGTTCCCTCTTATGACAACATGAATTTAGTGTAATTTTGTCAATACAGTGCAAAATCACAACCACTCTATAGAAACATATATTATTAACCAGAGACGACAACGTTTTGAGGAAGCTCACGTATCTGACAATGCTTAGTTAAATCTCCTTTGCATGACAGTTTCCAGGACTTTTACTATGAAGTGGCGTGAAGTTGTTTCCAGGAAGCATTTCTACGCAGGCGTCGGATCAGCGTGACAACTACATGTGTCAAAGATTCTTCTCTGAAATATCTCATTCAGATAATTTTATTACCATGTTTGTTGTGTAGTACATCATGTCTGTGTCTGTAAGTGTGGGCTCTGACTGAGATTGTATTTGATTTGAAAAGACGTAGAGAAAGAAAATTGTAGTTCATTTTTGTGGAACAGTGTTTAATTACTCTGGCTGTTGATATCACTATGTGTACTATATTGCAATAATTAACGTTATAAACATTACAAACACATGACGTTACACCCTGCCTCGCCACCAGGTGTCAAGTTACATTTATCTGGGTACTGACTGTTACTCGAAGTAGGGGTTATTATGTTCACCGCCGTTTACTTGCACATACGTCCAAAACATATGCAGAATCTGCGCTCTCTTCGTCATTTCTCCATCTTTTCCATGTTGGAAAGTTGTGGGCATCCTGCAAGTCACCCACGTCTCAAAGCCATTCGGCTCGATAACGCAACAATGGCAATAAGGGCGACTAAGCGGCGCATCTCAACTTCACCCATTCGTGAGTCAGAACCTGGTCCAATGAGTGTGAGTAACGGGATCAAGCGGGTGTCCATAGAGGGGAACATTGGTAAGTGACAGAGTGATGTTGTCGCATACATTATTTGTAGGTCTGCATCGTAAAGCTATCGTGTGATCTTACAAGTTACATTTTCTGTACAAATATGCAGCCGACGTTTGTAGAGAAATTGTCACGGCAGTGGACCATAACTGGCCTATGCAGAATGCAATGTTTGGATGCTTACACCCAACTTACTCTTCTCTAATGAGGTATGTCTTTTTTGAACAGCAGTGGGGAAGTCCACGTTTGCACGGCTTCTACAAAGAGTGGGCCAGGACTGGGAGGTGATTCCTGAGCCAGTCAGCAAATGGCAAAATGTCGAGGGCACATCGCAGGTGAGTGAAGTCACACTGCTGAGGGAATTTTCAAAAGGCATTTAAGTGGGTGATTAGGTTGATTGTGTAGATGCCAAATTGTCTCAGCCACCCTGCAAATTTATGAATATTCACTCAGTCAAAAGTGAAATCATGCTGTAAAACATGATGCTGTTCAGTTACAACATAAGATTGTCATTGTAATGATGTGTATTTTCTATGTCTGTCTCTCTTATTGTCACTTTTCCTTGTCATCAAAATATACCTGACTTGAACAACTGGGTGGGAGGTGCACCCAGCACCTTCCTCAGAGACAGGCTCTACTGCAGTGCGTTTAGGGGAGACCGGGGTTGGCTGTCACACGGGTTGGTTGTCACACTCATCATATCTCGGCCACTAAAGGGCGCTGATCAACGTCGCTGACATAGAAATGTTCAGAATTAGTGTTAGGGGTCATCTACATTGACAGTTCAAGTGTTTCACACAAAGTTTTGAGGTGAGATCAGTATTAAGGTTTTTCATGTCAAAATGTACATTTTCAGAACTTTAAGTTTTCTTTTCTAGTTTTGTAACTAATGGGTTGACTTTAGAAAAACTATTACCATTAAAAAGTATAAAGACAGAGCTATATTTTCAATATGTTTTTTCTTAGTTATGCTACAACTTGTGGCTGCTATTGTTACTGCTAGCATACAAGGTCAGGTGGGGATGGTTGTCACACTCTGTTTGGGGGTTGGTTGTCACATGTGCCACCAATGGCCATATATGTATTCACTGTCTGACACACACACACACACAAAAATCTAAAAAGTAACAGTAGGCCTACTTATCTTATTGTTCTAATCTATCTTTTGGTTCATAACATGTATATTTAAATAATATGTTATAAAATAGTATGTATTCAGCAAGTGTATGTTTTATTTCAATGTTCCCAATGTCGATATTCCCAATGCCTGTGTGTTATACTTATATTTTCAATGCCTGTGTTTTATACTTACATTCTGAATAAATTTCACTTTGTTTTTTTGCAAAAATATTTCTATGTTATCATTTCCTCTCTCCCCATTGAAACAACATTGTGACAACCAACCCCAAGCTGTCAATGTCTATTTGGCAGTCCATATCTTTTGAACACAATGAGTTTAAGGCGATTTACGACCCTCCAGTCCTACCTGACACTTTAAGCTTACATTATACATTAAAAGGGAATCTATTCATAACACCGTTTTTGAGGGATTCAAATGAAAGCAAAACATGTGACAACCAACCCGGTCTCCCCTATTTCTTTTTCTGAAATCTTCTTGTCATTGAATATGTGCCTCAACTATCTATTTGTGATGAGTTGTGACAAGACAGGGGCCAGAACATATTTACATAGTTCCACAGTTTCTTGATGTTGATTTACCATTGGAACCTTACTGTCCAAATGCCAGTAGTACACTGTCAGATTCACCCCACTCTGACCCTCTCTGTCTATCCCTGCAGACTTCAGTGAGCAACCTTCTGGAGATGATGTACGCAGACACTCCCCGCTGGTCGTACACATTCCAGACCTTTAGCCTCCTGAGCCGCCTGCGCACTCAGCTACAGTCCCCCCCTCCTCAGCTGCTACATTCCTCAAACACACCTGTGCAGGTGTATGAACGCTCCGTTTACAGTGACAGGTTAGTATCAGCTCTGTGTGTGTGTGTGTGTGTGTGTGTCTGTGTGTGTGTGTGTGTGTGTGTGTGTGTGTGTGTGTTGACTTCGGTCATATAAGTGTTGTGCATGTGTTGCAGTTTCTTCAGAAAACTCCCAGGTGTATGTATGTTTTGCATTGGGTCCATTTTACACTGTTACCACTGAATGGACTGAATTTTGGCTGTGTGTCTATACCTTTCTGTGCAGGTATATTTTTGCGCTCACCATGTTTGAGCTAGGCTGCATTAACGCCACAGAGTGGGCGGTTTACCAGGACTGGCACTCCTTCCTGCTGCAGCAGTTTGGCACGCTCGTCCAGCTGGAGGGCATTATCTACCTCAGAGCTTCACCAGAGGTGCGTCTCACACACACACACACTCTCACACACACACACACACACACACACACACATACACACTCACTTCTTGTTGGAAGCATATATGTCTACCCGTGTGTCTTATGTCTATTTATTGTTGATGTCTGTATACACTTTGTGTGAGTATAGCTGTGTGTTTGTGTGTGTGTGCGTGTTTTAGTTTACATTGCACTTTTGTTGTGTGGTGAAATGCAATTCAATCCTCTGTGTAATGCTTGTTACATAGTGAATTGACAATAAAGTACACTTTGACTTGATTTTGATTTTGGCATACACACACACACACACACACACACACGCACACATACACAGGTTTTCAAGGGCACACACTGCGACACATAGAAATGCATGAAGATTTGGGAATGTGTAACAAAGGACACTGTTCTACACAAAGTAACACAACCACACGCATGGCTACTAATGTGTATCCACATGTCAGGATGTGTGATGTTTTTTTGTATCTTCCTGTTTCAGACATGTATGGCACGGTTAGGGATGAGAGGTCGAGAGGAGGAAAGAGGGGTCAAGCTGGACTACTTACAGAAACTCCACTCGCAGCATGAGAGTTGGCTGGTAGACAAGACCACTGTGTGAGTATATGTGTAATCTGTGGTGTCTTTGTAGGGGAATACAGCACATGACAACACATTACTGTGTTTTACCATGTGATTCTGGATTTGCATAAATTTATTTTGTTTAAGTTTGTTTACAGAAACAAATCACCACAATACCGTATCACATTTTGCATATGCACACAGAACTCACACAGGCTCAGAACATGCACACAGGGTCAGTTCATCACATTGTTTTGCTCTGTTGTATTATATTTTGCAGGCTTCACTCTGAGAACTTGAAGCAGATTCCTGTACTGGTGCTTGATGCTGGGGTGGAATTTGAGAAGGACCCAAAAGCACAGGAGACGCTAATAACACAGGTGTGTGTAGACACACCCAGACAAACACACACACCACCTTGTATTATAATAGCACTAATTATAATTAAATGGTAGGAACAGTTATATATGAAACAATGTCATGGGCCTAAAGCCTAGGCATATGGAGCCTACTGACAGAATATTGTCTTTTTCCCAGGTGAAGGAATTCTTCAGATTATTATGACACCTACTCCAACCCACCATCCCACTGATCAAGCAGAACATATCCACTCAACGTCATAGACAAGATCACTGAACTTGGTTACACACATGTTCACCTTGCAGCAGGCTGCTAGCAAATCATAAAGTTACACCATGGGTCAAAAGTGTCCTGAGCCATTATTTTTGTAAATTGTATATTCATCTCTGATAACTCACTACATTTTGTCAGTACTCTATGATTGTAATACCATTACATAAATAAATATTGCTGTATTTATTTCAGGTAAAAATGTTGTAATCTTTTTTTATGTGTGTTCTAAAAATAGATTGGCTTCACCAGTGCAAATCGTAATAACATTAAAAAGAAGAAGAGGAAAATGAAAACAGTTAAAGAACTGAACTCTGTGAAACTGCAGAGTGTAATCAGGTTATGTTTGAGCAACACTCTGTATCACACTGCCTTCTATCAGAGATGTAATTTCCAATAATACCCAATTGTGTGTGAGATCATGAAAACCATACTGATAGATGTTTCCAATTAAATATTATGATTTTCCATTAAAAAATACAGCTGATGAAGACAGTCTCCCAAAACTAACATAACTAGAGATAGGTCATTGTTTTTGTTAGGTCAAAAAAGCCTACAAAGGCTACTAGAGTACAGCTGCAATAGCCTTCTCAAAGTATTTTCCTTACTCACCTTGCATCAACATGCAAACCTACAACACAAGATACTGTGTAAGTGCAGGCTACTCGTGGATGCCATCTGTAGGTGATAAGGATGGTGAGCACTGCAGTCAAAACACGATGGAAAGCGTCAAACATGGGCATCAAACATGGGATGGGTTAGTCAAACATGGGCATCAGCATTTGAGATGGTGAACAGCAGCCCAAGTAAGTAGCTTACAGCAAACTTCGACTTCGAAACCCACAGTAAGGTCGGCATAGTGGGGTACTCAGGCAAAGAAGAAGAAGACCTATACGACTATCGTACTGTTTTTACAGTCGTACTGTAATGCTCGGCAGAAGATGTTTAGTATTAAGTATCGGCGGTATGGGTATGACCTGACCAGTAGTGATGGGCAAATGAAGTTTTGGTGAAGCACTGAACCACTTAGGCACATTGCTTCAAAAATAGGTTCATTACTTGAAGCTTCAGTAACAGTGACCTCTCCTGGTGAAAAGCCAAAGTTGCAACTAAATTGGCCCAGCTTCATAGTGGCAGGAGGCGAACTAGTGTAGAGGAAACACGTCTATTCTAGTGTGAACGTACCAAAACACACACACACACACACACACACACACCTGTATACGAAGTTTGTGATATTTTTACAAATAAAGATTAATTTATCTTTGCATTGTGTAATCGGGGGTGCTTAGGGAAAGGATGTGCTTGAACTTGGGTATTAGGGTGTGAAGGGAAACTATGGGACACGTTGGGTGCTTGTGTAACTGGGGAACACTCAAAGATTCTTATTCAAAAACATTATTTTTTCCACACTTTTTGGACTGGGCCTGTTTCTATTTTTTCTCACAATTTCTCCACATTTGGAGAACATCCTTTCTGAGGGCACTGATGACAACCGGATTGGTTCGTGTGGCGCCGCGAAACACGCAGATGATTCTTTCAGCGGATGAACCAGTAGCTGTTTCATGCGTAATATGTCACGTGTTTTTTTCCGTACCAAAGCAACCTTCGGAGCAGTGGTTTTATGGTTGGTGTAGTTAATGGTTTGAAGCACGTTCCGGCGCTTCTGTCTCAGACTGCCATCACTACTGACCAGTACAATTGTTGGAAGTTTTGAACCGCGAATGTGACGTTTGTCCATCCGAGCCACCGTACGTATCCACCACCACAGCCATAAAGCTTGCTGGAAACGAAGAAAGCAGAAAGTTGCAAGACCTGTAAGTAACATGTTCAGATTTTGACGGTTAAATAACTCTCAATTATTACACTGTATTGTGTGTCCAAGGGAATGGTGGTTTTGTTTCACTTAGACCAAGCTAACGACACTTGCTAGCTCAATTGACATCCAGCGTTAACCTTAAGTTACTATCAACTCGACAGGACAGCAATATATCAAACTGTGATAAGAAATATTAAGCTAACGGTTTTCGAATTAGGGCTAAACCGGTGTCTCAGTAATTCTTGAAGACGTGAAGCGTAGAAGGACGGTTACAAACAATTACATTAGGCTGCTTGTTGCCTTGGTAGGCAGCGAGCTAGCCTTCACCTGGTGCAATGTTAAACTGTTTATATTGATAGCTTTGGGCTAGTTGGCCACCAAGTTGGCTAGCAGTGGATAGAATGGCAAAGTAGTGGAGTGGTCAGCATTGTTAGAAAGTCATTGAAAAGTACCCGCAGCTGAGCTGTGTAAGATGTTTGAGTGAGTAGCAGTACGTATGATAAGCCGTATTTAAAAGTTGATCTCTACAAAAGAGCTCAAATTGAGTGATTTAATTGTTCTGGTTGGCTGGGTGAGTGTAAAGAATTAAATGAAGAATAGCATTGTGTAAACAAGAATGATTGATATTATTGTTAGTATAGAATTTCGATACAATTCAGCTAGATGGCATATAGAAATCTATATCACGATGTAGCATAGTTGAATGATTAAATGCTGATCCTCATACTATAATATTTTACTATTATATTTTAATGTTTTACAGTTGTGAAAAACTTCTTTGTAACCGTCATCCTTCAGCACATCTGACTAGGCACAGGACAGGAGCACTGGTGTCCTAAGCAAACTAGAATTGAGCAAAATCCAAGATAAAATCCCAATGACAGGGTAGAAAACCATCAGACCATCAATGAGGCTTACAAAACCATCAAAACATCAAAAGCTATTGTAGTCCAACAACTGCTTGAGAGAGCCATGCTTGGTTCTGGTCTGTATGCATTCCTGTATCATATCTGTAATTTGAAATCTCAGACTTTAATTGAGGTTGCACTGTGTGTGTGTGTGTGTGTGTGTGTGTGTGTGTGCTGGTCCCACAGTTGTAAGATGACATCCGCAATCATCTCAGTGCCTACCACAGCCTCGCGCTTTGCACTGCTCCAAGTGGACTCGGACTCGGACTCTGACTCAGAACCAGGAAAGAAGGGCGGAAAGAGTGGGAAGGCGGGAGCGGGGAAGTCCCAGAGTGGGAAGGCGGGTCAGAATAACGACAAGAAGAAGGAGAAGAAGAAACGCAAGAAGGGCCAACAGCAGAGTGAAGCTAACGAGGTAGCCTGACAACAGTTGAATTAAAATCATTATATGCTACCACGTCATGATGTCATGTTCTGTATCAGAACCTAGTCTCAGTGGTTATTGTTTTTGTATTGATTGAGTCAGCAAGCAGTTATTCACATGCCACTAGGCCCTAACCTAAACCAACACTAAGTAGTTTTTTCAACCTTAAAATAAGGTTTTCAAAATCATTTCAGTGGTTCATCAAGTCGTAACAGGATGAGTGACACTTTTGAGTTTCTTTTGTGGCCATCCATGAGCTATAGCCGCACTATGCAAGTATACAAAAGTAGGTTACTGATCTGTAGTTCGAATGAAACATAAACACATTTTATTTAGCTGACGCTCTTATCTAGAGCGACGTACAGTTATTTAGGTACAGGGTACGGTCCCTGGAGCAATGTGGGATTAGATGCTTTGCTCAACGGCACTTGAGCCATGGATGAGGGATGAGAGTATTAGTTATTACTCCCCCACTCCCCCACCCACATTCTCCCTAACCATTGGGCCACAGCTGCCCCTACATAAGACAGGCAATTCCGCTTCCAATCTGTACGGCGACTGAAGAGGAAAAGTGCTTTAGTGTTGGTGAACAAAAAATGTCCTCAACTCCAACGCTTCCATGTTAACATCTCATTTCCTAGGTTGCTCTTTCACTGTACCTTGTTGAAGAGTCTATAGTGTGGGCCTGTAAAGTTTTTTTTCTCTGGAAGAATGACATGTTTTTGAATACCAATGTCTAATTGTTCACTTGTTAAAACTCCACAATCATACTGCACTCTCTCTGTCCACAGCTCAGGAACCTTGCCTTCAAGAAGCTCCCACAGAAGTCAGGTGCTGCGCCCTCTGCTCTGACGCTACAGGGAGTGGCCAATGAGCTGCTGCAGCCTGGTGCGCTGAGCGGGAGTGGAGACCACCCTGGTTCACAGGAGGGCTGGCAGCAATGGAAGCAGAGAGATGAGCAGGTAAACTCACTCTAGCCCACCTGTGACTCACACTGTCACATTCTCACAGGACAAATTAGTAGGCCAGGCCCAGAGAATATATGAATAAATGCTGAGTAGGCTGCAGTGTGTATGCACTATCCAGGGTTTTGCCTGGCAGAATTTTTCAGAGCAGTTCACTCTAGACTGATATTTTCAGACACATATTGATGTAGGTTGCACAAGAACTTTGTATTTGAACTTGTAATTTGAGGCAGGCCAACCATCTGGGTTTCAGTGACAATGAAAAACTACAGATTTTGTAGGGATTGACCTTGACAGTGTAACAAAAGATTAAGCACAGCTATGTGACTCATACTGTGATCTTTCACAAGGTCAAGTTACCCGAAACACAGAAAATGCCTGCAGTGTTGACCTACCTCCTTTTTTTCCTTTGGAAAATTCTTCTTTCTTTGGAAAATTCTTCTAATCTTATTGGAGCTTTTTACTAATTTCCAAATGACTGTACAGTGCTGTAAGCCAGCTTAATTGAATGAAGGTATGGGCCACCACCAAGGTGTAGAATTGTCTGGATAAATTGTCTATATATATATATATATATATATATATATATATATATATATATATATATATATATATATATATATATATATGTGTGTGTGTGTGTATATGTAACAAAGTGTGTTTCTCCCCTAGCTAACCAGTGAACTTTATGAAGCTGACCTAGAGAAGGCACTAATCATCAGCAAGCTTGAATTTGAGCAACAAAAACAGGTAAGCCAAATGCATTCAACTGCAAGTGTGTACACAAAGGCACATTATTACATCCTATATAGACATGAAACTCCCTGGGAGGTATTCCAAGAAGGTGGTTTAGGCACTAACCCAGGTAAGTTAACTCGGAGTAAGAAGTAAACTACTAATAGAGGAGTCTTACACCTTCATTCTCCTATCAAAACAAATGCAGAGGGCTCTTATATTAGTGGGTTTACCACTTGCTCTTACTTAACATACCACAGTAAGTTACTAAACCTACTTTCTAGAATACTGCCCCCCTCCACCCTTGTGTGCATGTAGGGGGTCATAGTTTGGGCAAACTGAGTTGAGCTGCTTTCAGACCTGCCTTTGTCTACCAGGATGTTGGGAGCTCAGAGCAGGCGTCACCCAAGGCCAAGGGCTCTGTGGGGAAGAAGGAGAAGAAGAAGAACCAGCAGGGCAAAGACAAGCGCCTCACCGTCTCCCTCAAGGAGTTCCAGACAGATGCCAACATAGGTGAGAGCCAGCCCCTCACCTCTACAGTACTTTGTTCATAGAAATGTTACATTTCATCTGACTTTTGAAGATCTGTGGCTTTCAGTCTACCACCCTTAACCAGCGCTTTCTGTCTATCTCTCTGTCTCTCAGATCAGATGACCAAGCGACCAGAGAAAGAGGTTTGTCCGTTTTGCAATTTACAAATTGCAAATTACCCTGACATGAAGTTGTTTTAAAATATGTAACATTTATTTTGTTTGGACTTTTCTGGATTGTCTTTGCTGTAAATGCATTTTTAAATGATTATGATTCGCAGTCAGTGTACAGATGCCCTTTGAAGATTGTATATTGTTTTTGCATCTTTTTTGGGGCAAATATCCGTTGATTACCCCAATGTTTTACTCGTCAAAGATGTGTATTGACTGTCTCCTAGGAGGCCAAAGCTGTTAACCCACCTGCACGCGACGACAAGTTCTTTGACAAGTTAGAGAACGAAGTAAGCCAAATTGTACAGAGAGACAAACGGCGGGAGCAGTTCTCCAACAGCACAGGCCAGGAAGTCAACACCTCCTCAGAATATGAACCAGTAAGTATTTGCCTTGGACTCCTTCTGAACTACAGTGTTGGTGTAGTTTGGCCATTGCAGGGTGAGGCTGGGAACACATGGAAAATGGTAACACATACTCAATAACATCATCCTAATGTCACCCTGAAAGTGCTTGAGAGATCGACTAATTAGCCATCTTTCTAAATGTTTTTTTAATGATGATGATTATGATTATGATGATGCATGTTTGTGTGAAATTATCCCTCTTGTGCAGGATGTAAGAAGTGAACAGTTGAAGTTTGAACTGGAGAAGAAAGATGAAGAGATCGCCCAGCTGAAAAAGACCATCTCGCAGTGGGAGGTCAGATGAGAGTCTGCAGAATAATGCACTACATGACTAGCCTGGTAAACCCGCCCCTCGTACTTCATTTCATTTCGTGCAGAGGGTCTGGAGCGGACGCTCTTGGGGAGCATTTGGGGACTTCCAGCACGACCGCTCCTATCAGCGAACAGAGGGTGTGTTCGTTAGCTGTGACATTGACCTTGTGTGCTACATTTAAATTGTAGTGCGTAGGTAGGCTAATTGCATACGTGACGACCAGGCGTTAGCGATTGGGTAGGTAAAGGCAGATGCACTTTTTTAAAACTTCAGCAGAGTCCACACCTCCAGCAAATCGTTTCTGACGGTCTCTGTTCCAGACCCTCTGCACGAAATGAAATGAAGTACGAGGGGCGGGTTTACCAGGCTACTACATGACATGACACTTGTAACATGATGTAACTGCATGTAATGTAGATATGTACCCATTTAGACCCTAATTACTAGATACAGCACTGATTTTGATGCACAAAGTGAAGTAATGGACTAAATTGCTGCACATCCCTGCATAAAAAAATGTACAACTCTGTATTTCACATAATTGATTATTTATTTCACACTGTCCTTAACATAGATACAGGAACCTCTCATGGTACAGTATCCCTTAAAAAAGTTTACTATAATAGATGCAATCAGCTTCTTAAGCCGTGAAACTTGAACTGGTCTAGGTAACACTTTATTTTACAGTTCCTTTCTAGTGTATCTACATGTAACAGCATGTAATATGTAACCGTGTACACAACTGACACTAACCCCAACTCTGTGGTACAGTGTAAGTGCATAATGTTACATATTGTTACACTATATCTAACTGATGTAACGGGGGCAGTAAAATAAAGTGTAACCCTGGTCTACTTCACTGCTTTAGTCTGTGTGCTTGTGTATTGTCGTAAGGCCACCTGCAAGTGCCATCTGTATAAGGGGCCATTTAATATTACTGCTGCACATTTTGGTTTTGTTCAGCTAGAATGCATTCTAAACTGATGTATGCGCCACCACATGTGTCTCTTCAGGGGAAGTATAAGGAAGTGAAGGCCAGAAACGCCCAGCTGCTCAAGATGCTCCAACAGGGCGAGAGTGAGTATGGCATGAACTACACACACTGAACACGCACACACAGGCACATGCAGTGGGAAAACTGTATGCACTGACATCTTTGTTCTCTCTTCACCTGTTAATTTCTTTTTTCTTCCTTGTTTTTCGCAGTGAAAGACAAAGCTGAAATATTGCTACAAGTAGATGAACTGCTAAACATCAAGGAAGAACTGTCATCACAGGTAGAGTTGGATACTAGTACTAATTGTTTATTTTTCAGGATTAGGTTTAGGTTTTACTGCTCTAACTTTTGGGTCTTCATCTTTCTCTTTATTTCCTCTCTCTAGGTTTCAATGTTACACGTTGCTTTGGAACAGGAAAGATCAAAAGTAAAAGAGTTGCAGTCAGATCAACCTAAACATCAGGTACGTTGAGACGGATGCTTTTACGGGACCCGCACGTGCACATACAGTGCATGAAAGCTTAGACACTCTCCCGTATCCCATTTACAAAAGTGTGTTCATTTACCGTGCTTTGAAATCTTGTCACAACCCCGTGAAAAGTTCAGTGGCAAAAGTGTGTATATTAGTGTGACATAAATTGTGCACTATAAAAATGTTTACTTTAGTTTTACATATACAGTCTTGTGTTTTTGCCATGATCTAGACACTAACCAGTAAAAGGCATGCTAGACATTTGTTGTGTAGTCACAAAAGAAATCTTTGTGCACATCTCGGGTGCAGGACAAAAAGTATCACAATTAAATCCAAAGAAAAATGCATCCGTACTCTTAATCCTTATTTTGGCCGTTATTGTGCGGCAGATATGAGGAAGACCAGCAAAGTTAAAAAACGTCATCCTGTGCCACACAATAAAACGCAAAAAAAAAAGGATTTCAAGTGTGCGGACCCAGTTTTCATGAATTAAATCGAGACATCCCTTGTATACGTAGCTTTCTGTGTGCAGTCCCTCGTACCAAACACTGATCATATATTCAGTGACGATCAGGGCCTCATTAACACTGTAAACACCGTCCACTGCAGATGCTTTCTCAGCCCACTGTGGAGGACAAAAAGTGTTGTATGTAATGTACTGTAAGAGATATGAGTAAAATGTGTTCTTTTTGAAGCTAAATCTAGTTGACTAAATCTAGCTTTATATCTATGTTAACTGTATGTAAAATTCCTGTAAATTCATCAGCAGTATCTACTATTGTCAGAGGAAGTGTGTGTGTTTGTGTGTGTGTGTGTGTGTGTGTGTGTGTGTGTGTGCTTGTGTTTCTATGTGTGTTTGTCCCTAAAGACAACAAGCAAACGCATACAAAGAGTGAGTCTATGAGGTTCTCAGATAAACAAAACAGAAGATGTACTATTTGCATGTGAGCTGCTACATTACAAAAGAAAGCAAGCTAGCACATTACCAGTGATAACATATATAGTGATAACATATATAACATACAGTAGGAAAGGGCAAAGATGAGTGGCGATTTCACCAAGCAGGCCTCGTTCTTCTAAACCAGCTCATTGTCAGCATTCATATTAGATGTATCCAGACATTGTAGTGTCACCATGCATTGCCTTGTATCTCAGCTGGCCTTGAGGTTTAGCTGTCCTTTGCTGGAGAAGTGCCCACTGAACTGAAGTTGTTGTAGCTAGTTCATCCTAAATGTCTGGCTGTGTGCCTGAAACCCAGTACTGATGCTGACTCCTTAGCTTGCGAGCTTTCCAATTTCCCCAGCTTGTCTTCAAACAGCTGAGTGGAAGACGTACAAAACTCTTAACACGTTTAAAGTGAAGCCATAATTGACTGGGGCTAAATTACAAGATGTAGGCAAGAAGTAAAAGTGCCTCCATTTCTCTCACATTGGAGGTGGGTGGAGTTACATAAAACTTTACATTCTTCTGTGACATAGAATTCTTTGGACTAAGGGGGGAAGGTAGTATGATGATTGTGTGTGCGTGTGCGCGTGCATGTGTGTGTGTGACAACTGTGCTCTTCTTTCATTAGATGAAGCAGGAAGGCAGGGTGAAGATCAGCAAGGTATCAGAGCTAAGTCAGATCAGCAGACAGCTACTATGTGTTTGCTAATTAAACACTTCCTGGAACTATTTGTGTTAGCATTTGAGCCCATTTCACATTCTCTTTAAATAACCTTAGCGCCAATATGAAGAAATATTGAGTGTGAATACCTGGTGTAAGTACGTGGTTTTAATCTCTCTGCTGTTTCTGAGATGTTTTCTCTCAGGGAGGTCTGTATTGGCATAATAGCAGTATTGTCAGAATTTTAAGTAATTGCTATTTTTTGTTCACTCCAGGGCAACCGGAAATCGAAAAAGGGAGTAGAGGGTGACTAATGATGACCATCCCTGCCTCTCTCTCAAATCTTGACGAACAAAACAGAAACGAAAACAAAAACGAAACAAGTGCACATACCTATTCCTCTTCAGGGTATCCCCATTCTCATGGATAAACTCAGTGATCTGTTCATTCCCCCTCTCCCCTCCGCCTATTCTATCTCTCTTCTCTGTATCTGTCGTCCTTAAAATGTTGGCATGTTTCTCAAGATTTGTTACTGCACTGAACGATTTTGTGGATGTGATATGTTCAATCCCACAATGCCTTGTAAAACTATACTTGTAATTTAAAGAGCTAATTTGGGCTTTTAAGTGAAGGACGAGTTCAGAAGATGAGTTTGTATTGCCCCCTTTTGGCAAAAAGATGCCATCACACCCTCAGCAAACAGGGTGGGATTCACTGATGTTATGTATGAAGAGGGGGATCATTCACACTTTTAATAAAAGGAACTTTTTCAGTCGACTAGTCTCCGTTTTCTTTGTGGAAATTACTACCCCGAGTACGTGAAACGTGTTTGTTTTGTGTCACCCTAATGTCTCACTAGCTGTTCGGTGTGTTTTTTTTTTTTTTTTAAATAAGAAATTGGAACCAGCCAGATAGACCTTACAAGTAAGTGCGTTATTGGTTATAATGATGCCACCACATATGTACCATAATAGTCGGATAGTCTCGTCCCCAGTTGACCCGCGAAAGCACATCTTCACCCAAATGGTTACTCAATGTCGTGTTTGTGAAATAAACAATGCATCAGTTATAAATGCTAAGCTTATGAATGATTTCGGATGAGGGACTTCGGTGTTTAAAATGCCATTGTTGAAGATTTTTTTAACACGAGGGCTTGAGTAGTTGTTTAGGTCACATTTCTGTAACGTAATTGCGTTCTGCTTTTACGATCACTGATTGCTGAGAGGGGAGGTAGGGGCTGAAGGATGAAGTGAGGGGAGGGAGGGAAAAAAGAGGGGTCGTTATCCAAGTCGTGTGACACGACAGCCCTCCTCACGCTGGCGACAAATGCTGGCGCTTCGTGTTCAACCATTTTCGGCACCAGCCAGACGCATCGTTTCACGTGTTTTCCCACACCAAAGGATTTGATATGCGTTGTCGGAGACCATGAAAATGCTTCGATTTCGTAGTCCAAGCCTCCCTTCCCTTGATCAGGAGATCCAGTGTACAGTCCGTCTTCTGGACGACTCCGAGGTCTCCTGTAATATCCAGGTAAGATATGTGCGACCTTGCTTGCTCTCCAGTGTGGATATTGCCAGTTTGCCCTAACGAAGGCGACTGTTTTTTTGCAGTCACTGGCGCGAACCACTACTAGTGAACGAATCAGGCTGTGTGGCTAGACTAAATGTATTTTAACAACGGAGTTTCAATTGTATTGTCCACACATGGTTGACCAACTTTGACGCTGAGAAAGATGTGACTAGAATGTATCCGCCACAGATAATTTTGCATTGTTTACTGTTCCATTCATGATGGATTTCCCGGTGGCGATCCATGCTAATCCATTCTGCAATCGGGTTGTATAGGCAGTGAACTTGTCTTGGCATTAAAACGGTTTTGTGCAACAAAAAAACAGTTAGTTTGAACGTGTAAATATTTTACAATAAGCAGAAAGGATGAAATTTCAGTGACGGAGAAATAAGCCAACAGCGGGCTACGCGTCAGGAACGTAAAGGGAACTGAAAGTAGCCTATGTAGTTTATAGACCCACCTAATGAGAAGGTTCCGAATAAGTTAAGTTGTTTTTTTTCTTTGGTTAAACTTAACTGAGGCACAAGGTGTGCCCTAAGGTGGTAGAAATTCCCTATAAGCGAAGTATCACCATACCCAGGTTGACATCTGATAGTGTACCTGGACCTGTCATGTCATGCAAGCACTGCAGGATCAAGCTACTCTACAGCCGGCTTTAGTTCAGTAAAGTTGATGGACCAGATGGTGGTCGGGTCTACCTGCACTCTTCAGTGTCTAAAGCGCCTCCATTTTCAGTGATTGGTTGGATGATTGAATGATTTGGTTGTTTGTTTGGTTTTTTTTTTTTAAGTTTGATTGCGTTGTTTTAACAGCACATATAATAAAATCACAAACACATGCTATAACTTCAATAGCAGGCATGAGGCAGGCCTAACTAGAGAAAACACTATGTATTTATAAACCCACACCTGCCACACCTCAAAATGAGAATTGATATTATGAGCCTTGGAACTAGAGAAATATTTGTGCAGTTTTGAGCAAGATGTCTGTTGAATTAGCATTGTGTACTGCATTATGTTTCCTCACTCAGAAGATATGGAAAGTGCTTTGTGCTTTGCCTTTCAAAAGGTAATTCTCCTTCCTGGACCCAGAGGACCTAGAGTCATTGTACACTCCTGTGGCCATGAGCAGGGATGATTTCCTGTAGTGGCCTTTCCCTTATTACAGCAGAAGTGAAGGAGCCTCCAACAACTTACTACTCCATTAGTAATCAAAACATGTTCTTAGAGACCTAGCAAAGACTTTTCTACTGAAGTGTATGATTGATTCCAATGGCATTTCATGCAGTCAAACATGACAAAAACAATTGTAGCCGTATTTAGTAGGGAAGTGTCTGTGTGAAAGCAACCCTGTTTAGTTCTTCAAGCTTAATTTATTTAAGTTGTAGACTCCATCTGCGTCAGTCAGACACGTATCCTGTAATCTGCTTGTCTTTGTGTTAGGGCTGAACTTGAAAGGGGTAAAGATTTGTTTTGTCATATAAAATTTGCAACTCATCATTTATCCTTAATGGACCCATGTCCTGTGATGAAGGTTTGATGCATCTTTCATGAGGGACCGCGGAGATACTTTTTCACCTTCCATCAGCGCTCTCTTTCTCTCTTCTCTCTCTCTTTCTTTTCTTAGTCTTTCTCAATCCAATTCAGTCTCACCACCCTCTGTTTCCCACTCATCTGCCACTCCCTCGATCTCTCTCTCTCTCTCTCTCTCTCTCTCTCTCTCTCTCTCTCTCTCTCTCTCTCTCTCTCTCTCTTTCTTTCTCTCTGCCTCCCTTGTCTTGTGCACTTAGCCATGACATACATGTCATAAGGAAAACATGACTATCCATATCTAAAGTGGTGTTCACACAGCTTGTCAGACAACTGCTGATATACTCAGGTTCGTGTGTACAGAGCCGACAGACAGACTGCAACAGCAGTTGCTTCAGACAGGCACAGTGTCCGTTTTCCAGTGTCCATGGGCCGTTTTCACCCTTAAGTCTTCTCCATGCTCTCTGACAGGAACCTTTAAGCACTAAACAGTCTGGCCATAAATGGTCTGTATGTTTAGAATTCTTCCTGACTGTATGCAAAAAGCTTTTAAGGTTTATTCCTTACATCTGGGTGTACATGCCACTTAGCGTGTATTACAATTCAAGACCATATTTCCTGCCACGGTGAGCAGTTGGGGCTTGGTGTCCTATGCAGTGACATTTTGGCATGTGGCCAGGTGCTCTCAGATTCCTGGACATGTGCCCTCCCTCCCCAGCCTCTTCCCATCAGGCCTGTCTGTGGAGGCGCTGTCATGTGTGGGCGTTTGAGTGTCCACTGGGATCAGTGGGTTGACTGGGAATACTTGGTCGTTACGTGTTAGAAAACTGATGGGGGATTGGGCCTATATATTTTCTTCAGAACTGAAGAAGCCTTTTGGATGAAAGACGAAATGTCTTCAAGCTCCAAAAAGAAGTCCAATTGCTTACAACTTAGCTTCTTTGACTACCATGACCTGGATGAATGAGAATCTACACAGAATGTTTTTATTTTTACGCTTTAGGATTTCACTAAACTGTTGTGTTTTTGTCCCTATACAAACAAATTTTTAGGTGAGGAAAAGTTTTTAAAAGGAATTCCTTCAAGGGATACGATTTTTCTTTAGGTCAGTTTTCAGTGTTGACATTCGTTATTATTAGAGATTGGGTAGTACACCAGCCTCAACAGAGTTTCGATATCTCATGGGGAACTGAACAACTTGCTCTGTGTGTGTGTGTGTGTGTGTGTGTGTGTGTATTTAAATATTCATGGAGGTTCTGGTGACTTTATTTTTGTTACTCGGTAGAGTGCTGTCCCATGTTTGTCATTTTAACTTAAAATCACGTTGTTGTGTTTACCAGTGTAGTGGTGTCCGTAGGCACAGACAAGTCTACCCATTTTATAAATAATGAAACAGCATGCATGCATTCATGTTGGACCAGCAGAGAATCACAATGGTTGTTTTTGTACTAGTACCGTTTTAGTACTGAAAATAACACATTTTGAAAGATTTCTTTTAAAAATGTAATTTTATTAATATGTGATATATAAAGAGCGAGAGAGAAAGGGAGGAGGTACATTATTTGTGACTGTAGCACACCAAATCTGGACCTTCTACTTAAGATATGGTCATCGTGGTATGTGTTAATTGTTTCCAGATGTGCTCAGATACAGTGATTGCTCTAATGGGGCACAGACACTTGTTCAGATGGGATTTAAATGGACTCCAGAACATATGTGCACAAATATGTCTCCAGATTATACTAGTTATGTGGCTGGAGACAGGTCTCTCAACACTTAGGTTCAGTCACAGCGTTTGAAATTATATCTTTACCTCATCTGAATCTACTGAAATGACTATCGACTTGTAAATATTGTTGCCAGTAATCTCATCAGCTATAATTTGCTGAACATTTTTTTAATCACCCTGCCTTTTGTATTTGTTTTCTGCATGAACAAACACAAGACCTACTAGTGGAAATTTGTTTGTACTGTAATTTGCCCTGCTTGAAAGCATCTGCTCAATGGAAAAAGCAGTCTGATATGTTTACCTCCGCCAGCAGAGGTTATGTAATCAAAGGCTTTTGTTTGTTAGTTAGCATCATAACTCACAAAGTTATGGATGAATTTCGATGTAATTCTCAGGGTAGGTCAAAAATGGACTAACTTAAAAGTGATTAGATTTTGGTGGTGATCTGAGCTGCCCTGGCTGAGGTCTGCACTCTCTGATTGCTTTTCTAGTTTGTTTTGTCTTGACCTTGAACAGATTTCTCACAAACCTCTGCCAGTGCTTTAAAACTCACATGCATATGTACAGTCAATGTGCATACACAAACCTTTAGTGTGTCGTGGATTGTGTATGAAGAATTCCTGTGATAAATTTGCATCATGCACACACCTAAATGGATTGCAGTTAAGACTTGTTTTTTTC
>CM050217.1:11837500-11977500 GCA_027475355.1 Coilia nasus
CACAGAGTGTGTGTGTGTGTGTGTGTTCAGGTCTCTCACAGAGTCTGTGTGTGTGTATGTGTTCAGGTCTCTCACAGTGTGTGTGTTCAGGTCTCTCACAGAGTGTGTGTGTGGGTGTATGTGTGTGTGTGTGTGTGTGTGTGTGTGTGTGTGTGTGTCCATGTCTCTCACAATCTGTCTGTATGTGTTTGTATATCTAGGAGACAGGGCTGTAGCCTCAGGCACAAGTCAAGAGAGGTCATGTGCTTTTGAAGAGAAGCATATGAATTTGTATTCTAATGTAGAAACACACACCTCTATTTTTGTTTGACCAATTTTTGGATCTTACACATCATATTTTATTTAAATCCTTGATATGGTCTGCCTAGTCTGAGGAGCAAAGCTGACACTGTGCTGATGTTTCCTGGGCAGTGATTCTCTGGCAAGGGGAGAGTGTGTCTGTGTTGGGGCTCAAAGCCTTACAAAATCAATACAATTCTCCTGACTCCTCTCTTTGTAATCCTCACAATAAGACAGGAAGAGAGAGATGTACTCATATATTTACCCAGCCCGGCTTTATTTGGAAATTTACAACCATGCACCAACCACTTTTGCTAGCCTGGTAAACCTGCCCCTCGTACTTCATTTCATTTTGTACAGAGGGTCTGGACCGGTATCTCTTGAGGGTCATGTAGTCGGCCCCAGCAAGACCATTCCAATCTGCGAACAGAGGGTGCGTTCGTTAGTTATGACATTGACCTTGTGTGCTACATTTGAATTGTAGTGCGTAGGTATGCTAATTGCATACGTGACGACCAGGTGTTAGCGATTGGGTAAAGGCAGAGGCACTTGTTTTAAACTTCAGCAGAGTCCACACCTCCAGGAAGAAATCGTTTCTGACGGTGTCTGGTCCAGACCCTCTGTACAAAATGAAATGACTTTTGCTACATGGTTGATAGGAATGTGTGTGTGTGTGAGAGAGAGAGAGAGAGAGAGAGAGAGAGAGAGCAGAAGTCATGACACCAATGGTGCCTGTCTTTACCTCTTCCCATCTCTCTTTCTCTCTCTTTTCTCTGTCTCCCTCTCCTCTCACTCTCTCTTTCTCTCTCTTTGTTCTGTGTCTTTCTCCTCTCACTCTTTCTTTCTCTGTCTCTGTCAGTCTCTTATTCTCTCTCTCTCTTTCTCTCTGTTTGTCGGTCTGTTTCTCTCTCTCTCTCTCTCCCTCTCTCTCTCTCTCTCAAACAGTAATCCCTGTTCCCTCCACGCTGCCACAGTTGTCCTGTCTTTCTTTCTTTTTTCAGTGTCCCTCTGTCCGTATTCCACCTTTCTTTCTGTCCCTTGCTCTCCTTCATCGGTCCCTCCCTTCGTCTTGCTGTCTGTAATTACAGATCTCCGCTGCAGTCTCGCCCTTAAATAGCATGATGGAGGTGCTTCTGTTTCATAATTCCGGCATGTGGTCACCAGATCCACTGAGACGCCGTCTGTCTCCTTCCCGCTGAAACACCCACAGGCGGTCATTGGAGTACCATGTTCCTATGTGTGTCCATGTTTGTTCACGCACCTATGTCTGTACAATGTTCCCATGTGTGTGTAGACCCTTTGTGTGTGTCCATTTGTGTGTGTGCCGTGTGTGTCTATGTGGGTGTGCTTCTTTGTGTGTTAATGTGTGGGCATGTGCTGCCAGTGTGTGTGTGTTTTGTGTGTGTGTATGTACTAATGTGCGTCTGTGTGTTTTGTGTGTGTATGTACTAATGTGTGTCTGTGTATGTATGTGCCTATGTGTGTGTCTGTGTGTGTTTATGTTTGTGTATTCACCTATGGGTGTACATGTGTCTGTGTGTGTTTATGTGATCTTCTCAGTTAGAGTAAAAATAGCTTTGCTTCTATTCTTGTTCTGCCCTGCCATGTCCTTTGATGTTTTTTTTTTTTCTTCCCCCGTGTTGATGGGAAGACGGAGGAAAGAAAAGTGGTTGAGTGAGAAGAAGAGGAGGGAAAAAAAGAATCAATCCGTCAGAAGGGAGAGCGGGATCAGAGGATGGGGATGGGGATGGGGAGGGCCACCGCATTAAGATGTTGATGAATGACTCGCGATTGGCCGAGGCAGAGGTTTTCATGGGGAGCTGGGCGGAGAGCTTGGCCACAGTGGAGTGCGGGGGTGTGAATTGACACATTCAGGGGTCCTATAATCCGAGATGGATTTTAACTGCCGTCTAAGTGGAAGAGGTTAGCTTCTCCCCCCCTTGGGGAAAGAACATGAGTCAAGTGTTCTGAGAGAGAGAGAGAGAGAGAGAGAGAGAGAGATAACCTTATTTTGTGTAAAGTCTAATTTTGTCAGAGGAATTGACTTTAGGCCTAAAACACAGGATGCGGGTTTAGTATGCATCGTCTGGTGTTACAATAGTTGTTGTCTGTTTGCCGTAGGCACTAGCCCGTCTCATTTCAGTCTGTGCAGAAGAGATACTGTGAAGTTGAGAATTGTTGAGAAATTTGTTGAGAAATTATTTATGTAAATCGGTGTTTAGAACAGCAACGAAAGCCCCTAGCCAGGCCAGCGATGTCCGAAGTTTTTCCACTCAATGTTGTATTTCACTACACTACTACGTCTGGGTAATCTATAGTCTTCGCATTCCGCAACTAGAAATTCTAGTAACCAATCAGTGAACAGAGGCAGGGGAGGTAGGATGGCTAAAAGCAATGATGTTGAAGTGTTAAGTTAAAGTATGTATGTTTCGTTTAGATAGTGATTGGGATTGAAGGGAGGCCCAGTACTTTTAAAGTTTAAAGTATCCACCTACCAGGAAGTAAGCCTGTGTCTGCGGAGAGTATCCAGACTCTCTGCATAAACTGAAGCAAAGTGAAAGTCTGGTCCACCAGGCTACAAATCTGGCCAATGGGCTTGCCAAGCTGTCTCTTTTAATTGACAGTGTTTGCAAAACTGTTGTGCTCCCTTAAGCTCCACGAGTAGCTATTATATTGAGATTAAAACATACAGCCTATGCCATAAATGCACCCACAGTGGAGATATTATTTAGGTCAAACATGCACACTATATTACATAACATGTGGCATATTCAATTTCATGATCCAAATTTGACTAATAAAACACCTCTTCTCCTCTGGAGCTGGGTATTGGAATTGAAAGCATGTAGGTTACATCTTTGCTTAAATGTCAAGTGTTTCTGCAACTATTTTGGCACTGACTGTGGTGACTTAATCACTTTGATCAGAAGAGATTATTTTGGGATTATTTGGCATGATGTGTTTTTTTCTGATAAAATTATGTTTATAGGATGTTGTTTGTGAGACTTGGGCAATGATTTCTTTGTATATAGAAATGTTTCATCTGGGAGGGTATGTCACAAAGCCTGAATCCCAATATCCACATTTGGCAGGATGTCAGATTTATCATCGGATTTAAGACTGTCATCCTCAGTAGAATAGACCATTTCTCAGTGTTTTTTTTCTGAAACTAGGGCCACAATGACTTTTTTCGGATAAATATTTGACAAGCTTAAAACCTCTGTTTGATGTATAAATAGATCTTGTGCATGTGTGAGCACCTGTGTGTGTGCATGCCTGTGTGTGTGTGTGTGTGTGCCTGTGTGTGTGTGTGTGTGTGCCTGTGTGCCTGTGTGTGTGCATGCCTGTGTGTGTGTGTGTGCGTGTGCATGTGTGTGTGGTTGGGGAAAAGTTAGCATGTGTCTCTGTGCGTTTGTGTCTTTAACAGTGTCCCGCTCTGCTTTCGTGAATCAGTGGCCTGGGGCTGCCAGTGACAGCGTGTTAGATAAATACTTGGGAGGACGACTGCATGTCAGGCCCCGCGGGATGACAGGCCAAACACAGTCAGAGAGAATGACCTACACGAGAAGACTTCTGCCTGCCTGCCTGCCTGCCTGCCAGCCTGCCAGCCTGCCTGTCTGTTTGTCTGTCTGCCTGTCTGTCTGTCTTTTCTTTCTTAGTTTGTTTCTTGCTTTCTGTCTTACTGTTTCTCTTTGTGTATCGCTTTCTCTCATTCTCTCTCTTTTTCTCTGTCTTTTTCTTTCCCTTTTCAGTTGCGGTTCAAAACTGTCATGCACATCCTTTTCTGTTGTTGTGCGTTGACCTTCTGAAATCTTGCTCTGTCATTCTGTCGTCCTCTCTGCCATCCTCCCTTTTCTCATGGCTCACGTATCTGCGTAATTACAGTCTGCAGATTAGTGGTGCTCTGGGAGTGAGTGAAATGGGCTAATCTGTGATGAATCTCCATTATGTTGGCCGCAACTCTCATAATTACCCCTCCACCCAGCGCCCAGCTCAATACATTTCCTCTGTTTTTTCACATACAGTTCTATTGGACAGTATGCATAGCTGTCAGTTAATGACAAGCGACTATGATTGAGGCTGTCCATTCTCACTTCAACCATTACTGCAAAACACAGCCCAACCCAACCCACCACAGATAAGATTAAAGATGCGGCAAGTTAATATGGTGTGTTGTCACTCTTGATTATGTGAAATAACCAAAGGGAGAGGTTTTGTTTTGGTCTTTAATTCCCAAGGCAACGCTCACGCCTAGAGCAAGGGGAATCAGGGAATCAAGCATGTATTACAGATATTGGCTACAGGTGTTGACTTTATTTAGTGGACTAAATGTGAAACAAGCAACATCAAGGCCAGAGGTTATATTCTAAGTCACCAGTGACTAGCAAAAGCAATGATGTATTACAAATCATTGTGTAGGGTTCTTTGGAAATATGTTCCAACATTGAGACTGCAAGGTGAAGGCTGGATAATTGTTTAGCCTTTGCAAGGGAGGCATTTGTACAGCTCGCAGGACCTTTTCTAGCAAACACAGCACATTTGGGTGATTGGCTCAGATTTCAACACACCTGTAAAAAAAAAGCAGAGGAATTCTGTAAACAAAGCATGGGAACCAGCGTCAGAGTCATCCATCACACATTTTGCGCAGGGACAGGTCGCAAGGTTGCTCCGAGGTGAAGTCAGCTGCTCATATCAAGGCCCAGTCTCCCTTAGCACCCACTCAGAACCAGTCTTAGCACCTGGCCTAACGCAGACGGATGGCTAAAATCAATACACCTGCCATCTTATTTTCCCCATCGTCACTCGACCACATATTTCACAGGTCAGCGCATACAGGGGTGCGGATGACAGGTCTTGACATTGAGAGAGTGGACACAGTTCATTTATTTTTTTCTTCTCCCAAACTGCATAGCCTAGGAATGGTTTTCCTGACCTTCCCGGCAGCTGTGGCCTAGTGGTTAGGGAGATGGCCTTGCAATCGGAAGGTTGCTGGTTCGAATCCCACCCTACCCATGGATGCGATGCCCTTGAGCAAGGCATCTAACCCCACACTGCTCCAGGGACTGTAACTGAAACCCTGTAAATATCTGTAAGTCGCTCTGGATAAGAGCGTCACCTAAGTGTAATGTAATGTAATTATACTCAGTGAAACACTTAGCTAAGTGTTGAGTAGTAGTAAGACCGCACTGGTCACACACTGTACACCTTTTATACCTAAATGTGACACACACTGGGCACCTTTTATAACAAAATGTGAAATGTTTTGTCCTCGTTTAAGATGTAACATAGAATGGATAGGGTAAGCAGACTGTGTGGAATGCCATTGACGCTCACATTCAATCGATTTAGGGGTTAGCGGCTAACATGTAAAGTCAGATAGCATCCTGTGTGCTTACTGACACTTACAGGTGGCGTTTGCTGTGAGTCCTTCTGTTGTTTTACTACATAAAGCAGTTGTCCATTTCACATCCCCTGCAGCATATAACTCACTAACTGAACACATCAGTGCTATGACATTAACACAGAGGGAATCCTAAGGAAAAATATAGCCTATGGTGCTGTGTGACAAGTTGTCTGGCAATATTATACTGTAGCATATCTTCTTCCCATGGTAAATAATCATGTATTTATATCACCATGCTGAGATCATAAGTCGTTGCTCAGATATCAACACCATCTTGTTAATCTAATTTCAGAAGTCCTCAACTGGTTGGTACGGAAAAGGCTTCTGTCATTCTATCTATGTTCTACCTCTTCTCTCATCCCAACAACAATCCATCCTCAGCGTGCCTCTATACTGTCTCTGCGCGTCTATGGTCACCATAGCCACCCCACCCCCACAGTGGACACGCCCCTGGGTGGATGCCATTGACCGACCACCATTATGTGGGACAAGGACAGAGTGATCCATTCACACAGAATAGACAGTGTAGATTGAGTGTGTATGTATGTGTGTGTGCGGGCATGCATGAGAGAGAGAGAGATAGATAGAGATAGAGAGAGAAAAGGCAGGTGTGTGGTTTATGCAATAGAAATGGAGAACAAAAGGCTAAAGAACGCTGCTCGTAAAGAGAGCAAATATGGCCAGCTAGCCACACACACACACACACACACGTATGCATACACGGCACACACACACACACACTCACGTGTGCGCACACACACACACACACACACACACACACACACACACACACACACACACACACGTGTGCACACACATGGCACACACACACATGGCACACTATTCTCCCCTTCTCTACTCCACTGTTTTGATCTCTCTTTGTTTATTTATTTACCTCAGTCAGTCCCCCGCTCATTCACGCCATTGCTGCTACTTTGCTCTCTCTCTGTTCTTTCCCACGCTCTGTTTTCATGAGATAGCATTGTGTCTCGCCTCTCCAAACAACAAGATTAACAGGTTCCTTGACTTATCGCTTTCATGCAGCGAGTTAGCAGCCGACGCTGGTGAGGGCGTTTCATTCGTTCTCCTAAGGGCCAGTTATAATTGATAGGGCATGCGTATTAATTTGAAAACTTCTATCTGGGCCACGGGCTCCATGGTCCTAGTGCCTGCCAAAGCAAGGAAGGGGTGAGAGATGGGTTTGTCAGGTGAGAGGGGAAGTTGCGTAATGACTGAGGGTTGTGATGTGAATCCAAAGAACTATATTAGACATAACAATTTTCTCTGCTGCAAATTTATGTATACTGTTTGTGTTTAGGTCACAGCGATGATGTGTTCATCTATTTCATCGACTGATGCTTTAAAGGCAGGAATAAATACATTATTTGCAGGTAGCCCACTCACGTAGCTAAAAAATGTTCTAAAAAGATGTTTGCTATGCTATTGAACCTGCACTGTTCATTTTTGTTTCTTAAATCTGATGGAAAATGCAACATTAATGTTTGTTTCTGTCCCAGTTTGATATGTCAGTTATTGAAATGAAAGCTTCCACTGTCAATGATAGCATAATTGTGTCAAGTGTGTATTTGTGTGTGTGTTTATAAACACATTTATTTCAGGAAAAATTCACACACATTTTGGGCTATTCCCAAACTAAACTGAGGATTAGGTGTTGAAAATTCAGAAGCTAATTGTCCAGCCCCACTTGCCCATGGTAAAATGCGTCATGAGGACTTGTTATGGTCTCTGACTAAGTTGTGTTTGTGAAAGGGTTCAATTCTACAAAACTGAGTCATCTACATCTCACAGCACCGCAGTTTCAAAAATCAGAGGTAGAAGATTACAAGACAAGGGAGGAGAGTGAGAGTGAGAGTGAGAGAGAGAGAGTGAGTGAGAGAGAGTGAGTGAGAGAGAGAGAGAGAGAGAGAGAGAGAGAGAGAGAGAGAGAGAGAGAGAGAGAGAGAGAGAGAGAGAGAGAGAGAGAGAGAGAGAGAGAGAGAGAGAGAGAGAGAGAGAGAGAGAGAGAGAGAGAGAGAGAGAGAGAGAGAGGAGATGAAATCCTAGAAGATGAGAGGAGGGATTGAGAGGATGGGGAAAAAAACTAAGACATTTTCAGAATGAAGGAAGGAGAAAAGCGAAGGGGAAAAGTGAGAATGAAAGAAAGAGAAAGAAAAAAAGCGGTGTGGAGAGGGAAAGTGAGAGAGCGACTCAGTGGTTACGAAGTGGAGGCAAACAAGGAAAGTGAAGGAGAGAGAGAGGATGATGGAGGAGGAGATGGAAAGATGGAAAACAGAGGAAAAAAAAGGAAAAGTCATGGTGGAAGTTTGTGCGTGCGTTTTTTTATGTATGTATGTATGTATGTATGTACAGCTCTGAAAAAGACCACTGTAAAATGATCAGTTTCTCTGATTTAACTATTCATAAATATATGTGTGAGTAACGTGAACATTTTTTTTTTATTCTGTACTGACAACATTTCTCCCAAATTCCACATTCAACTGCCACTGGAAAGGAATGGCTGTCATACATGTAGAGATGCTGATTTTAGGAAAATTTGCAGTGGTCTCTTAATTTTTTCCAGAGCTGTATGTATGTGTGTGTGTGTATAAGAGAGAGAAAGAAAGACAAAGAGATAAAACTTGGTATGGAGGTCATTAAAGAGGATGGAGAAGAGACATGGCAAGGTGGTTAATATTTAATGCAGCACACCAATAAGGAAACACTCATCTCCATTTAACATGGGCTGGCTGAACCTCTGCCTCTCTTTGTTCACTCTGGCTCTGTCGCTCTCTGAGGCACACGAGTGCTCTACGTAAAAGCATAGCTTTGCTTTAGTGCTAAGTGCATTGAAGCAGAATGACATGCTAGTGTGTGTGTGTGTGTGTGTGGTATTTAGGCCCTGCTACGTCTGTTAGCTGGTCAAGGCTGTACTGTAAGTTCCACATATCATACAGGGCTGGCGGCAGCAGCAAGGACATGCAGCCAATTACTGCCTGAAAGCAATCAGGCATCACACACACACACACACAGACACACACACACACACACACAGACACATACACACAGGGGTATGCACACACATTTGCCAGTCACTCATGTAGCCCTGACATAATTTATGACGTTTTTGCTGACATTTTGTACACATGTATTGGCCTTGCTCGGGTGAAGGGTGAGATGTAAGTGAGTGGCCTACCAGGAGCTGTGCTTGTTCAGACACAGCAGGGCACTCCACCTAGACCCACTGAGATTTGGCAGTCTGCACCATAAGGACCAGTTTATTGGGGCATCTAGTTATTACACTTACAGGAGCCTGTGTGAAATCTCTAAAGAAAAAGCATTATAAAGAAGTTGTTCACCCCTTTGCAGCTATAAGAGCTTCAGTTCTTGTGGGAAGGCTTTCCATAACATTCTGAAGTGTGTCTGTGGTAATTTCTCTGCATTACAGACAAGAGATCTTTAAGGTCTACTTCATGTCAAAGATGTTTCAAGGGCTAAGATCAGGGCTCTTCATCGGATAGTCAAAGTTCTCTACACCATACTCACCCATCTGTGACTGTATGAACCTTTCATTCTGCACAACTAAACAGCCATGATGGAAAAGACCAGAGCTCTCTCTACAACTCTTTCTATGAACTTGAAAGCACAGGATTGTCCAAAATGTCTTGGGAGGCTAAAGCTACTGAAGCTCAACTGGAACTAGTAAAACAACCCCATCTGTGATCGCGCCAGTGCACAAAGCAAAGACTAGAGACATGGTGGGGCATGCTTGGTGTGGAAGAACCTGGCTTGCCTGCACAGAACTGAGACTTTAACCAATGAAACCCCTTTGTGATAAACTAAAACAAGCCGTTGAGCTGCTGAGAAGCTGTTTTACTGGGCATGAGGGGAGGGGGGTGGGGTAACTCAACAATAATGGGAAGATGATGTTGATGTTGATGAACATGTTGATGCTGACATCTGCCAGAGTCACATTCCTTGTGTAAAACTGATAAAAACAAACAATAAAACTGATTGATTCTGAAAGCTATGATGCTAGTGATGAAGAGTGCTGTTCTGGGCTACGTTTTGAAAAGAGTAACAATGAGGAGGAGGAGGATCGTACTTCATTTCATTTTGTACAGAGGGTCTGGAACAGAGACCGTCAGAAACGATTTGTTGGAGGTGTGGACTTTGCTGAAGTTTAAAAAAAGTGCCTCTGCCTTTACCCAATCGCTAACGCCTGGTCGTCACGTATGCAATTAGCCTACCTACGCACTACAATTCAAATGTAGCACACAAGGTCAACGTCACGGCTAATGAACACACCCTCTGTTCGCTAATTGGATCGGTCTTGCTGGGACTTGCTAAATGAGCTCAAGAGATTCCGGTCCAGACCCTCTGTACAAAATGAAATGAAGTACGAGGGGCGGGTTTCCCAGGCTAGGTGAGACTGAGGATACTGGAATAAAGTGTTTATTTTTTTCCCCTGCAGCGAGAGACTAAAGGTCAGTTCCTGCTGGATCACGTCTGCAACCACTACAATCTGCTGGAGAGGGACTACTTTGGCATCAGATATGTGGATCCAGAGAAGCAGAGAGTATGTAACATCTAACAATCCACTACAGTCTGCTGATTCATCCATTGATCTGTCTACTCTGATTAACACAGCGTATACACATACAAGCATGTGGCCGCATGCAGACTAATGAAAAACACCTACCAGAAGTGATCCTATTGTCAACATAGTGCCTATTGTCAGCCATTTCTGTTGCTGATCCGCTTAAAATAAGGCATTACCCCGTGAAAAAGAAGTTATCCCCAAAAAAATAGACAAATTCAGCTGCCGTAAACCTTTGGTTTGCTTTAGTGAACTTATAACTTTAATTTCAAACTGATTTCACATCCAAATGTCTCTTACTTCCCGGTCAATATTAGACTTGCTTACGCTAGGTGCAGATACACATGATGAAAAAGCCCATTTGCTATGATCTCCTGTGTGTAAAACAACCTCAAGAGCATATAACATATAGTCACTCACGGCACTGCCCTCCTCAAGAACTTGTATGCTAGCAGCGGGGTGTGTGTGTATCGGTATGTGTTAGTGTGTCTGGGGCCGCTCTGCAGCATGGCTTACATTCTGTATTCTCACAGTTCTTACATTTTATACTAGGTTGCCATAACAACCACCACTGGTGTACTGTGGTATGGGTATGTGTACTGTATGTAATGTCATGTCATCTCACTTGAGCAGAATACTGCCCGGCAAGTTAGCAGTGAATTATTCACATGCAAATATGTTGTAATATTAATATTTGTGTGAATCTGCCCAGTAGACACACACATGCGCGCACACACACACACAGACACACACACACACACACACACCTTTCAAACATGTAGCCAAAGTGCTTGGTGTATGGCTGTAAATTTAAAAATAAAGCCGGGGTGGGTAAATATATGAGAACATCCCTCTCTCCCTGTGTGGTTGTGAGGATTACAAAGAGAGGGCCAGGAGAATAGTATTGATTTCAGGTTCATGTGCACCACTATCAGGGCTGTCCCATGTTTGCCATGTCTACATGTCTTCTCTTCTACCATTTTCCTCTGGTCTTTTCTGTTTCTCATGTGTGTTCCTCTCTCTCTCTCTCTCTCTCTCTCTCTTGCTCTCTCTCTCTCGCTTTCTCTCTGCCCCCCTCCATCTCTCTCTCATTTTCTCTCTCTCTCTTTCTTTTTCTTTTTCTCTCTCTCTGTTTCCCCGCTTTCTCTATCCCTCCCTCCCTCTTTCCTTCTTTCTCAGTTTCTCTCTCTCACTCTCATTTTCTCCCTCTTTCCCTTCCTCTCTGTCTCTCCCCCTCTCTCTTTCTCTCTCACTTATCTCTCTTACTCTCTCTGCCTCCCCCTCTTTCTCTCTTCCTTCCTTCCTCTCTTTCTCTCTCTATCCCTCCCTCTCTCTTTTTTTGTTCTCTTTCTGTCTCTCTCTCTCTCTCTCTCTCTCTCTCTCTCTCTCTCTCTCTCTCTCTCTCTCTCTCTCTCTCTCTCTCTCTCTCTCTCCCTCTCTCCCTCTCTCTCTCGCAGCACTGGCTGGATCCCAGTAAGCCTGTGGTGAAGCAGATGAAATGTAAGTGTTCTCCTGTTGTCCCCCAGCTGCCTCTCTTCATGTCTTTTTGCTTTTTCTCTTTCTGTGATGGTCCCTTTCCACACACACAAACACACACAAACACGCTCACTGAAATTGTGTCCTGAGATTCTTGTGTAATTTCGGACATGTGTGTTGTGATGTCAGTATTCTGACGTCCTCTCCTCACTTTCATGCTTTCTGCCTTACCTGTTGACATAACGATGTTGGAGGATTTGGGCTTGAGTAGATTAACATGTTTAATTTTCTCCTATTCTCCATGAGCTGAAGTTAATAGTCCATTACGCAGTGGCTGTGAGAGTGACAGACAACAGGAGGGGGAAATTAGGAGGGAGAGGAGAAAGAGATGATGGAGAGATGGAAGGAGATGGAGAGTGGAATATTTTAGTGGGTTTGGGGTCTTCAGGCACTGAAGAATTGCCCTGTCATTTCAAGATAAGATGAGATGTGTCTGTGTGTGTGTGTGTGTGGTGTGTGTGTGTGTGTGTGTGTGTGTGTGTGTCTGTCTGTCTGTCTGTCTGTGTGTGTGTGTGTATGTGTACTTCATGTGCTGGAGTTTGTTGTTGTAGGATCTCAGAGAGAATTTTAATGTGGGAGCGGACCCAGGGGCTAAGTAGTAAGCTTGTCAGCTTATTTATCGTGATACACTGTGACTGTGTGTGTGTGTGTGTGTGTGTGTGTGTGTGTGTGTGTGTGTGTGTGTGAGAAAGAGAGAGAGAGCGAGAGAGAGAGAGTGGAAGAGGATGGAGAGAGAGAGGGAGATAGAGAGGGCACCAAACACCACAAATTCTTTCCTCTGGTGGGGTTGGTCTCTGTTTTAGTGTCACAACGTTTTTATCTCAAACACACTCATCGTTTGCTCTGCTCTCAGTTCTGTGCTTCCTGGATGGAAGATTGTTTTGTGTATGATGCCAAAAGTTTTATCTTCCTCCTGCTTCTTTTTGTCCTGTATTCTGACATTTTGTGTGTGTGTGCGTGTGTGTGTGCGTGTGTGTGTGCGTGTGTGTGTGTGTATGTGTGTGTATTTGTGGGTATGTGTGTGCGCGACTGCATGTGTCTGTGTGTGTGTGTTTGTGTGTATCTGTGTATGTGTTTCTGTGTGTATGTTTTTGTGTGTGTGTGTGTGTGTGTGTGTGTGTGTGTGTGTCGGTGTGTGTTTGATGTGCAGCTCAGCAGCCATACACCATGTGCTTCAGAGTAAAGTTCTACCCCCAGGAGCCAATCAAGATCAAGGAGGAGCTCACGAGGTAAAGTCTGAATGATTCCTATTGGCTGACCTGACGGAGCATCTCCCTTATGTAACCCAGTGTCTGTGAGATGTTGGTGGCAAGTTGTCGCCAGAAAGGACTTTTCTCCTCACTGCCTGTGTGAAAGCTTTGATCACAAACAAAAAGGTGTCTTCTGCAAGCACAGAACTTGGTCTTTAGTCGCTCTGGTGGGGATTCACGTTTTCTTTTCTTTCTCAGTGTCATTTCTGATTGTCCTCAGTCATTGGTAACACTTTCTTTGAAGGTGTCTACATAAGGGTGACATGTGCCCTTTATAAACATGACATATCATGAACATTAATGACATTCATGTTTTTGACTGTTGTTATTACGTGTCATACAGTTTTGTAATGTCTTCATCTCAAAAAATATAATCTTAATGCTACTAAAACCAAATGACACTTAATGGCAGCAGTCATAAACATGAATATGAGTCATTAATGTTCATGTTATGTGTCATGTCGTGTTTATAACACGCTCATGTCACTTTTTATGTAGACACCTTCAAATTAAGTGTCACCACAGCATTTACTTGCCTTTTTAGGATGGCTAATGTCAGAGGTATTCATAGTTTAACCAGGTTTGTTTGCTGCTGGCTGGACGTATGTTTACCCACCTTGCTGTTTACCACTACAGCACAGCTGATGAAGGACAGTTAGTTGTGTATACAGACCCAGCAGGATGTGTGGGTAATATCTGCCTAGCTGTGGTGCATAGTGTTTACCTGGTGCCCTGTTTGTCCCTCTGCAGGGTTTACTGTGTGGCTGAGCAGTATGTTTATACTGTGGCTGCGCTTTTGCTGGCTCTGCTTTGGCTGCGATATTCCCCTTCTCTTTCATTTCAGCAACTATGCATATCAGTTGTCACCTAGTGTAAAGCGTACCTTATCCTGCTGTATAGTGTGTGCGTGTGTGTGTGTGTGTGTTAGAGAGAGAGAGAGAGAAAGATAGGAAGAGGGAAAAAGAGAAAGAGGTGCTCTCTTGTGAACAGTGATATTCTTTTTACTTACAATGCAGTGTCATTGTAGCACCACGTTTGCAGCATCACACATAAATACACACACATACTCAAAAATATACACTTGCACACACACAAAAACACACTCCCTCTTGGTAGTGCTGGCATCTCCTCTTCTGACTGAAGGCAGCGTCTTTCATCTTGCAGTAATTGAACATTTGATAAGGAGTTTTGAAAGCTGCTTGTTCTTCTTCGTCTCCTTCATTTTTATTATTATTTTATGAGTTCCTTCTTCAGCATCTAGATGTATTTCAGTCATGATCATCGACCTCCTCTATATTTTAATTCTGTATTTGCTTTGTTCTGCACATGTAACCCACATTGTGTAGACTGCACAGTTTAGCCTTCCACTGGCCAGGACTCCAACCCACCGCTCACAGTAGCTCGGGTTGAGAAGAGCCTGTGTTTAAATCAAGGCCATTGGCCCCATCACTAACAAATCTCATTTGATGCATTGGGAAGGAGGTTTAACGAATGTACAGGCATCACAGCTAGCAGCTAGCTACCAGTAGACACGCTTAAGGTGCAGGGGTGGAAATTGGCACCAGCCACCAGCCAAATGCTGGTAAAATATGAAAGCGGCTGGTAAAGTTTGGACATGAAATAATAATTTACTATTTAGTGGATGGTGGATTTTTATCATTTATTTGACAGTGGCTCGTAAAAAGTTTGCATTTTGAAAAGTTAATTTGCACCCCTTTTACAGTGTCATTGAAATTGCATGTATACAGTAAAACAGTGGGCTGCAGTAAGCTCAGCCAACACTAAAGCAAACAGAAGGGTGAGGAGGAAACCGGAGTTTTGACCAAATATGGTCAGGTCTGGGCAGGCCTTAATGTTTACTGTGCATGCCCTGCCACCAAAAGGCCCTTGTGTGCAAACTCCTGTCTTAAAAATTGACAGCATGGCAAAAGACTTTTGGCTTCGTTTTCACAAGAATGGAAGTGCGCAGAGTTGTGCCGTTCATCATTTGACACAGTCACAGTCACCAGCTCTACCCCTTCTCTCCACCCTTCCTCTCCCTCAGTGATGAACTGTCCTTGGGTCATTTCCAGTTGTTTCCTTGGTGACCACTGCTCTGCTGTCTTTGCCACACTGGGACATTTGTCTCACAGTGACAAGAGGGGCTGAGAAAGCAGGGCACAAAAATGGCATAGCAGTTTATGTCAAACTGATGAGGAAGCATTGTCTCCATAGTAAAATGTCAGCTCTCGCTACGGGGATGAGAGAGTATGCCATGCAACCTAAAGCCTCCACTGTGCATTAGTTTGAGGTAGAGGCTGGAGCACACAGCAGCTTGGTTTTAAACATTTATTTGGTGCAAACACCCGACCAACGTTTCGGTGTAACTACACCTTCTTCAGAGTCAAACAACAACAGGAGAGAGACACATTTATAGGTCAGACAATCAGAGTCCACCTGGTTTAGTCAATTAGTCTCAATGTCATTCCTGGTAATTGACCCCACCCCCCAACACCAGGACATGATTCCACTGTGCGCTTAGGCACTGATGCCATCTGTGTGTGTGCCAATCCCCACACACCTTCTTTCTTGCCCCCAGACCAAATGCCAGGACACTGAGTGACTAAGTCATCAGGCCCACTCTCCCAGCAGGAGCTGTGTGTTTGCCAGCAAAACGAAGACAGCTTACACTTTGCCCCTTTCTCTGTATTTCTATCTATCTATCTATCTATCTATCTATCTATCTATCTATCTATCTATCTATCTATCTATCTATCTATCTATCTATCTATCTATCTATCTATCTATCTATCTATCTATCTATCTATCTATCTATCTATCTATCTATCTATCTATCTATCTATCTATCTATCTATGGAAGGAGAGATAAGCTGGGCAAAGAATAATTCAGTTGATGCTTTTGAAGCCCCTACATTCTGTGAGTCAGGTAGAAGCGAGAGCATTGTCATGTAGCTGAGTAGGGGCGAGCGGAGAGATGGGAGAGGGGGAGAGAGGGGGAGAGAGGAGAGAGCTTTTCCTGTAAAAGCCAGCGTGAGATGATGTAGGAGAACAGGGAACACAGGCCAAGTCTCCTCTCTATAATTCATGTCCAGAACAGCGAAAACAGGAGACTGCACATGAAGACGCATGGATCATTCTCCATGCAAGTGTAAAGCATCAGTAGACATCTTGTTTTTTGGGCAGACACAGACAGTGGTCATTTTTTAAACTGTAGACACGTAAGAAACAGTTTGGACACATAGCAGATGAATTACTGCACCACTGTTTGTTAAGAAGAAGACATAATAAAAACAATAGAAAAAAGATAAACATCCAGTTGTAAATACTCCATGCGTTTGGATTTTTTGAATATTAAGTGAAACATCCAGGTCACGTTACATCTGTGTGTATTTGAAGTTGCTTCATCTAAGACATTTAAACCAATTGATGATTATTCATGAACACAATGTAGTAGCATATACAAACATGCGTATGAGGCTATTGTAGTCTTCAAAGGTCTGCAGCTTAGGGAGCGAATTCCAACGTTATCTATGTCAACATGACTCCATAAGACCGTCGCCATAGAAACAGGTCTGTGTGGTAGTGCTCACCACACTAACAGTTCTCTCGGTGGTTGAAGTCGTCACCATGGTAACCTTCGGAGTGGGATCAGAGTCGAATTAACATCTGAAATGGATGAAAATCTGTTCTGTGATATGTTCTATGATATGGTTAAAACGATTAACAGTGATTACACCAGCAACACAGGGTGTTGATATTCTTATATTTACAGTTTTTTTTTTTTTTCAAATAATTGATTTTTTAAATGTAAATAGCAATTGACAATGATGCAACCTCGTAAATTAACCGTTGCTCCTGGCTCAAGGAAAAAATCCCACTGTTATGCCTTCATGCTCAGATACTGTTTATGTGTTGCTGTTTATGTATGTGTTACTGTAACCGGATGTGTGTGTGCTTAGGTACCTCCTTTACCTGCAAATCAAGAGGGACATATACCATGGCCGTTTGCTGTGCCCATTTGCTGATGCAGCATACCTTGGAGCCTGTATTGTGCAGGGTAAGTGTGTGTGTGTGTGTGTGTGTGTGTGTGTGTGTGTGTGTGTGTGTGTGTGTGCGTGTGTGTGTGTGTGTGTGTGTGTGTATGTGTGTGTGTGTGTGTGTGTGTGTGTGTGTGTGTGTGTGTGTGTGTGTGTGTGTGTGTGTGTGTGTGTGTGCGTGTGTGCGTGTGTGCATGTAAATGTAAATGCTCCCTACAGATTTCTCACACTGAGCCTGTGTTTGTAGCAAAGGTTTGCAGCAGTTATAATAGGGATGTTTGAAAGTCTAAATGCTACTAGCAGTTATCATATGGATAAGGTAAAATAGACAACTACAACTTTACAGAAAGAAAAAGGAAAGTTGAGCCAATTGTACAACCATGTTATACACTCGATGACACTCTAATCCAGAATTGAGGTCAGAGTTGTATTTAGTAATACATTTGTCTGTGTATTGCAACTTGAATTTTGGCAGTTTCATTTTTAATTTTTTGTTGTCATTTTACAAGTAGTGATTTCACATTGGTATTGTGAGTTTTTTAGCACATCAAAGAGAATGTTACATTGTTGTAATGCGAATGTTGTAAGGATGATATTGGGAATATGGAACTTTAGAATGTTACATTATAATCCTTTTTACAGAAACTCTCTCCTGTAATAGTTATTGTCCTGCTCACTATTGCGCAATGAGCAACGATATTATACAGACTGGAGGGCTATAGGAATGTCCACTGTAAAATGAAAGCAAACCCACACTACCACAGTATGCAGAATAAGTACACTCCAGTAAAAAGCCAACGTGTGTCCTCACACAGAGGAAGGCAGGTTGTCAACAGCGAAAGTCTGTCTGAGTCAGAGTCTGCCAGTCATGTATGCTTTCCTCTCCTGGGCAGAAGTTTGGTCTTTAATCACATTTTACCACCTATCCATAAGAGCATGACGGGGCAAATGTCCCCTGTTAGGTTGCTAATTAAGTGAGCCTTTGGAGTGGTTCATTAAAAGCTGGCAGCAACGATAATTAACAACTGATAGCAAGAGGGTCACAGGATTTTCTCTCCTCTAACTGTTCTCCCTGTCCCCTCTCCTCTCCTCTCTTGTCCTCTCCTCCTCTACCTCTACCCTATCCTCTCCTTCCCTCTCTGGTCCTCTCTTCCCTTCTCCTCTCCTCTCCTCTCCTCTCCTCTCATTTCCCCTCCTCTCCTCTCTTCTCCCTCTCTTTTTCTCTTTGTTCTCTCTCTCCCTTTCTCTCCTCCCTGTCTCCTCCTTTTTCTATCTAACCTTTCTTCGTTCACACTATTTCTCTGTCTAATCTCTCTTTCTCTCTCTCTCTCTCTCTCTCTCTCTGTCTTGGTCTCTCCATCCCTCCCTCCCTCCCTCTCATCTTCCTTCTCTCCTTCCCAAACAGCTGAGCTGGGGGACCATGACTCAGAGGAGCACCCGGAAGACTACATCAGTGACTTTAAGCTCTTTCCCAAACAGACCCTGAAGCTGGAGAGGAGGATTATGGAGATTCACAGGAATGAGCTGAGGTGAGGACCTCTGCATTCACAACCACAAGTCACAGGGCTGCAAACAATGTAATCCCTCACACTCATTTTCATAATAATAATAATAACAACAACAACAACAACAACAACAATAATAATAATAATAATACATTTTAGTTATAAGTGCCTTTCAACAATCTCAACGTCAGTATACCTTGTTATTTTAAACAGTTCATTTGAAACTTAAATTGAGTTTGAGTTGTAGGAGTTCTTTACCTTATAATTACTGCCATCCTGATGACGCAAAGGCTGCTACATCCTTTGCAAATACGTATGTGTGTGCAAAGCTTTATGTGGAAATCCTCTCTCCACTTGAAGATATCTGTAATCCAACACTTCCCTTAGGCAGTTTTAGCATTGTACTATGACTAACTGAACACTAAATCTTACACTTTGGTATATTCATCATCTTTGTGTGTGTGTGTGTGTATGTGTGTGAGTGTGTGTGAGAATCATCGTTATGATATAGGGTTTCAGAGCCAGTTACTGTTACCATGTCCTATCATGTAATACTCTGGGAGAGTGCTTGACAGGTATTTAAATAGCATCAGTTAATACTCAGACAAAAGGAGACCAGAACAGCTACAGCTATGTGCTCCTGAGCCCTGAGTCATCATCACTGTTATTTGTTGGTTGTTTCTGTAGGCATCTTATTCTGCCAAAAAGTCAACAGTGCTGATTTAAAGACTTGCCCTAACAGCCAGCTCTTTCTTCCCTTTTATTTTTCAATCGCACAATTAATCAATTGTGACCAGATCTTGGCAAAAAGAGTCAAAATGAAAAATTGAGATTTTGGCAATACATTTTAAAATGATTTCTTGGTCAGCAACACACCTTTAACAGTTGTCAAGATATAGTTGTTTCAAATATGACATCTCACCATCTTTTAAAAATTCTTTTGGACATTTTGTTAATATTTCAATGGTGTGATTAAACTTCAGATAGCTCATTTTTAATCTTAACATAGTTATCTTGACAGGGAGATGGTTTTAGAACACCTTTTGTTTCATAAAAGCACAAAAGGTAAAATTTTTATGTTTGATGTTTTGATTGATATTTTTAAGGTTTCAGGTACAAAAACTGGCCTGTACCCTAACATTAGAATTTGTGACTTCAGACTCATTTTGCCCGATCTGGTCACATATATTTGAATGCGTCAAAGAACTCAGACCCCACTTTCTGGTTGATCCTTTATGGTATGTCATGTCATGCCAAGTACAAATGTTGGACAGTCGTTGTACAATGAGTGTTGTTTCTTCCTCCTGATGGTGTGTTGAGAGGCGATTGGTGTTGGTGAGCTGTGTGTGTGTCTTCTTTTCTGAGCAGGGGACTGAGCGCCCCTATGGCAGAGCTCAACCTTCTGCAGAGGGCACATGCACTCGACACCTACGGAGTGGACCCACACCCCTGCAAGGTACCCCACACCTCCCGCTGAACGAGAGGGGAGGGAGAGAGATGGAGAGAGGGAGTGGGGGAGAGAGAGAGAGTGAGAGAGATGTAAATATTTACTTTATGCTTTACCATCCAGTGGAGCGTTTAAGACATTGCAGCACACATACAAACATACACGCACTTACTCACTCTCTCTCTCTTTTTTGGGGGAATTGTATAGAGTTGTTCTTGGCCCAGGACACACACACTGTAATAGTTTGCACCTTAAATTTACACCGGTCAAGTATCCAGCACTTAGTGTGATAAGCTCTGGCTTCCTTTATTATTTTAAGTGTTTAACATCAGAAGTATAATGAGTTGGCTCATGATGCATGTCTTTGTAGCACTTTGTAGTCACTTACATACACACACAAACACACACAAACACACACACATACATACACACAACACACACACACACACTTGTGGGTGAACAGACACACAGACGCTTGTATGTGCACACACAAGCACACACACATACAGTACATGCACACACACACACACACACACACACACACACACACACACACACACACACACACACACACACACACATTCACGCCTCATGGATGTTTAATCACGGTTTTATCATTGTGTTGTAGGACTTCACTGGCGCCACGGCGTTCTTGGGATTCACTGCCCGAGGCTTTGTGGTGTTCCAAGGGAACAAGCGCATTCATCTGCTCAAATGGTAACTCACATCTGTGATGCCTTATTTAACAATACAAGTGTGTGTGTGTGTGTATAGTACATGCTAGTGTGTGTATTTCTTTATGTGGGTTTGTGTGCACTCATGCAAGTGTGCATGTGTGTGTGCGCCTGTGTATGTATGTGTAAATGAATGTGTGTACGTGTACATTGGTGTGTGTGTGTGTATGTGCGTGTGTGTGTGTATGTATAAATGAATGTGTGTACGTGTACATTGGTGTGTGTGTGTATGTGCGTGTGTGTGTGTATGTATAAATGAGTCTGTGTACGTGTACATTTGTGTGTGTGTGTATGTGTGTGTGTGTGTGTATGTATAAATGAGTCTGTGTACATGTACATTTGTGTGTGTGTGTATGTGTGTGTGTATGTATGTGTAAATGAATGTGTCTATGTGTACCTTTGTGTTGATGTGTGTGTGTGTGTGTGTGTGTGTGTACAGTTTATGCAGGTACAAGTGTGTGTGTGTGTACAGTTCATGGCAGGTAGAAGTGTAGGGTGAGATGAAATGTTTTTGTGTTTGGTGTGTTTCAGGGCTGATGTGAACAAACTGAAGTTTGAGGGGAAGACCTTCTATGTGATCGGCCTGCAGAGAGAGGTAGGCTGCTTGCCAACGCCACTAGGCTCCTGCAGTCACTGCAAACACACAACACCGCTTAATGCTGTTCCTTTGAAGTTAGATTTTTAGTGTTACGAAAGGCCGTGCTTTGTGGCTTTGTCTTTGAGCATTCATCTGTTAGATTTCATGCCTGTTTGTATGTTTATGTAGGTCCTCCTGATTACTGTGTGTGTGTGTGTGGGTGAGCATGTGTGTGTGTGTGTGTGTGTGTGGGTGAGCATGTGGGTGTATGTGTGTGCGCATGTGTACACACGTGTGTGTGTGTGTGCGCGCGTGCGTGCGTGTTGTGTGTGCATGTGTATGTGTATGTGTGTGTGTGTGTGTGTGCGTGTTGTGTGTGCATGTGTATGTGTGTGTGTATATGTGCATGTATGGCTGTGTTTTTAAACGGAGCTGTCCCCAGCCATGTGAGTGTGTGGGTGGGTGTGCGCGCACGCTGTGTGTGCATGTGTATGTGTGTGTGTGTGTGCGCGCGTGTGTTGTGTGTGCATGTGTATGTGTGTGTATACGTGCATGTATGGCTGTGTTTTTTAAAACGGAGCTGTCCCCAGCCATGTGAGTGTGTGGGTGGGTGTGTGAGGAAAGGCACAGATGTCTCTCCATGGTAACTGTGCCCGTAAGTGTTGAATGGTCGGTGTTGCGTCAGCACGCGCAGGCCTTTAGAGATCCGCAGGCGGCACTGCCCAGCAGGCAAATAACCGCTTTACCCCACAAAAGCTTTGCTAGGCATCTTTTTTTACATCTATTCTGCTGATACCAACAACATCACCATGGCTACCAAATGAGTCAGGCTATTGACTGCGTATGACTCCCTCTGGTGTGACAAGTCCACAAAGAGACTGCAAGAGTTTTTGGTCTGTCAACTGGCAGTAAAAATGTTTCTGTACTTAGGGCTGTAGTGTTAAAATCAAAGGTGGGTAAACTATGAATTTGGTGATGACTGTGAGGTGGATGCACGGCACAACACCAGATGTTTTAAAAAGACATGTTTTAACAGTCCCAGTGCATTTTAATGGTCTCTAGTGTCCATGTAGGTGGCATTGTATGATTTGGGATGTTAGAAATCGTGTTTGGTACATAAATTCCACTATAGGGTGAATAAGCTGTATTGATGGGTGGATAAACTCTGTTGAGAGGTAGATAAACCTCTTTTCTGAAATTTGAGAGGTGGCTAAACATTTACTTGCGTTTATCCTCCACTACATCCCTCTTTATACTGACCTGCAAGAGTTGTTAGTCTGTGCACTAGCAGTAGAAATGTGTTTTATACTGACCTGTAAGAGTTGTTAGCCTGTGCGCTAGCAGTAGAACTGTTTTATTCTGAGCTGCAAGAGTTGTTAGCCTGTGCGCTAGCAGTAGAACTGTTTTATTCTGAGCTGCAAGAGTTGTTAGCCTGTGCGCTAGCAGTAGAACTGTGTTATTCTGAGCTGCAAGAGTTGTTAGCCTGTGCGCTAGCAGTAGAACTGTTTTATTCTGAGCTGCAAGAGTTGTTAGCCTGTGCGCTAGCAGTAGAAATGTGTTTTGTACTGACCTGTAAGAGTTGTTAGTCTGTGTAACAGCAGTAGAAATGTTTTATACTGACCTGCAATAGGTGTTAGTCTGTGTACTAGCAGTAGAACTGTGTTTTATACTAACCTGCTTATCACTGTGTAGGCTTCTGCTTTGTTCTGCACCATCATGTCATTGTCAGCGTGTCTCTTAATGATAACCCAGTGTTACATCTGCTTCTGTCTGCTCTCTCTCTCTCTCCCTCTCTGTTTTCCTCTTTTCCCTCTATTTTTCTCTGTCTCTCTCTCTCACTCTTATCTCTCTTGGTCTTTCTCTCTTTCTCTCTCTCTCTCCCTCTCTCTCTCTCCCTCTCTCTCTGTCTTTCTCCCTCTCTCTCTCTTATTCTCCTCTATTTTTCTTTCTCTCTCTCACTCTTATCTCTATTGGTCTTTCTCTCTCTCCCTCTAATCTGTCTCGCTCCCTCTCTCTCTTATTTCCTCTCCTTCTCTCTCTCTCTCCCCATCTCTTTCTCCTCTCTATTTTTCTCTTTCTCTCTCTCCCTTTTATCTCTCTCGCTCCCTCTCTCTTTTCTCCTCTCCTTCTGTCTCTCTCTGTTTCTCTCTCTGTCTTGGTCTCTCTCTCTCACCTCTCTCGGGCCACCATCCCCCCCTCTCTCTCCCTTTCTCTCTCTCCCTCTTATCTCTTGGTCTCTCTCTCTTTTCCATTCTCTTTCTTTCACACCTTCTTCATTTCTGTTCATCCCTGCTTAACTCTCTCCGTGTGTACCTCTCGCGTCTCTGGTGAGTAAATGCATATCTTTCCATCATACACACATGCTCTCTATTCTTACATCTTTCTATTCTCTCTCTGACACAAATGCACACATTTGCTCACATACCCCCCTCTCCCACACAAACACAATCACATCTTCCTCTTCCTCTTCTCTTCCTCTTTGTCGCTCTCTGTCTGTCTTCCTCTTTCTCTCTCTCTTTCTTTCTTTCTTTCTTTCTTTCTTTCTTTCTTCCCCCCCCCTCTCTTTCTCTCTCTCTCTCTTTCTTTCTTTCTTTCTCCCCCCCCCCCCCTCTCTCTGAAACACACACACACACACACACACACCACTTCACCCACACCCCTTCCTCCCACCCTGTGTTGCCCATTCCCTCCCTCTGCTCACCTTGTGCTTGTGTGTTGTGGCTACCTGCTCTGTGTTGGGCCTGTTTCTCTGTCAACTGTGTGTGTGTACTGTCATATGTGAGTGTTAATCTGAAACACTATGAGGGAGGGGCCTTCCTCCTGCAGTCCTGAGTCCCCAGCATGACACTTCATGTCACCACCATGGATGATGCCTCACTACTTACTGTATGTGTCTCTCTTGAGCCATAGAGCTGCCTTAGGCCTCCCCGAACCCATCCACAGGAATGACATGTTATGCCAACGCCATGCAGGCTTGGAGTTAGAGGAATTGCCACTAATTTAAAAATGGCTCTAAAAAGCCTAATCTGGGAAGTCAAATCTCGGAAGAGTTTTGGGGCATTTTGATTTTCTTTCTGTCTGCACGAAGGGCCAGTATATAAAACACAAAACGTGCAGTCCTTTCATTATTTCATTATTTTTCATTTATTTGAATTATGTTGCCCACTTAAAATCATTTACTCTAATGTAAATGGCCACTGCTGGGAATTAGTTAGTCAAGCGTAGTTTGTATCAAGGTCATATTTGATATTAGCCATCTTTATTTTACCATTGAGTTCAACTCCTGATCAGCACTCTCAATCTGGAAAATAACAGCGCATCTGAAGGGACACAGTGTGAGTGAGGGCATGAACATGTGCTTGTGTACCGGGAAACATTGTGCTGCGTGTCACTTCTGAAGCTCTCATGGATACAGTTTGTCTCTCGCAGTTTGAACATTTTTAACAACTGTGTGTGTGTGTGTGTGTGTGTGTGTGTGTGTGTGTTAGAGAGAGTGCAAGTGTGAGAGTGTGTGAGAAAAGTTTTACTAATCTGCTAGTGATTAAAAAAAGAGT
This sequence comes from Coilia nasus, assembly GCA_027475355.1. Lineage (NCBI taxonomy): Eukaryota > Metazoa > Chordata > Actinopteri > Clupeiformes > Engraulidae > Coilia > Coilia nasus. The sequence continues at coordinate 11,862,421 of CM050217.1, forward strand.
TTCAGCCATCTGTTGAGTATGTTTAGCTTCTGTGTCTGTGTTGGGTACAGAACATTTGTTAGCAGTCGTCAGTAGATGACAGAGAGACAAAGATGAAGAGAAAGAGAGAGCGAAATAGAGTTCTTCATCAGAGTGTTGATGATTAGCCTCATGACGTCTCATCCATGAGTTGTCCTTCGAAACACACAGCCAATACTCCCCCTCCCCTCTCTGTGTCTCTCTCATTTACACACACACACACACACACACACACATACACTCTGAGTGTTGTAAAGGAATGTGATCACTCCTTCGACCCTGACCTCCTCATCCAGCAGGATAGGTCATTTTATCCTCCTCCTCCCTCATTCTCTCTTTCTCTTCCTTCCTTCCTCTCCCTCTCCCTCCCTCTCTCTTCCTCTCTCTCCTCCTCTGTCCATCCCTGCCCTCCTGTTTTGTACCTCTCCCTCATTCTCTCTTTCTCTCCCACCTTTTGTCTTCCTCTCATCCCTCTCTCTTTCTTTCTCTCTGCCTCTCTTCCTCTCCCTCTCCCTCCCTCTCCCTCCCTCTCCCTCCTCCTCTGTTCATTCCTCCCCTCCTGTTTTCCATTTCCATTTATAATCCGCCCCCACATCCCCTACATCCCACCCTTTCTATCTCTCCCTGACCCTCTGCGAGACGGCTCCCATCTCTCCTGTGGCGTAATGCATTCAGGGAAGCTCCACTTCGCTCATTTGTGCCTCTGGCCTATGGCTCCGTAATGACATCATCGCGCTATCCAGTTACACTGACCTCAGACCAGCACTTACTGGGTGACAGGCATGGAAGCAGCACCCTCTGCTGGTCAGGCAGAGCCCTGCATATCTGTCAGACATGCCCCCGACATCGATCCAGCCCGGCGCCACTGGATCCGGGTGGTGAGCGGTAAATGCTGCGGAACCTGGCTCAGGTTTCAACACATCGACACAGCATGTGTGTTAAGTTCAGTGTAGAACGCTGGCAGGTCGTCTGGGTGAATTTAGAACCTGTATGAGTATGTGACGATTTTCATCAACATCTAGCCTGATGCATCAGCCGGTTTTACATAATTTCACTTCGTACGAAGCATCTGAAACCTCTGCATTGGCATTCGTTCGCTTCACGATCGCTTCAAACAATTGCTACTGTGTGTTACATTATGCTGTTACCAAAACTCGTAGGAAGTAGACCAATAACGTCTTTCCCCTAGACCAAATGCCCCTGGCTGCAGTGATATCACATCTGGTGATTGATCAGATAGATGGAGAATTAGATAGATAGAGACAGACAGACAGATAGACAGATAGATACATAGTCTGTCTGTCTGTCTGTCAGTCAGTCAGTCATCCTTTATTGTTGCATAGGGATGATCTTTTCCATACGTCATTTTATATTCCAAGCAACAGAAGACTGCAGCATCTCAAATATACTCAGCAATGATGATGAACCTAGGAGGAAAGCGTGCGGAAAGGAGTCCCATTTCCCAAAGCACAAAGGCGTCTGGGCGAGTATGCCTGGTCTCTTGTAGGCTGGAGATAGAGAGCTGCTGTTACTCATGTATTGATTTCCTCTCTCACTTCACAATCCCCTTTCCATAAATGACTAGACATGCTATATAATACTTCCCCAGCTCTCGTCCGCAGGCCCATCATTCCTCCTCTACCCCTGCTTCTCCACCTCTGTCTCTCCCTCCTTCTTCTTTATTTTCTGTCTTCTTCCTCCATCCTCCCCCCTTCCTCCATGTATAAAACTCAATCCATCCAGTTCTCCTCCCCTTCTCTCTTTATCTATCTATCTCTCTCTATCTCTCTCTCTCTTTCCCTCTCTCTGCTAGATTTGTGATGGGTCAGGAGGAGTCACGTCAGCGTTTTTCTCCGCACCTCACAACACCGTTTCAGTCCTCCGCTGTGTGATTTACTGCCAGCCTGCAAATCAGCTCATCGTATCTCTCTCCATCTATGTCACCCACTCACTCCTCTGTATTTCTTGCTTGTGGCTTTTGTCCCAATGTTCAATTTATTTCATCCCCCTCTCCTCCTCCTCTCCTCCTCTCCTCTCCTCCTCTCCTCTCCTCCTCTCCCCCTTCTCTCTCCCTTCTCTCTCCCTGCAGAAGAAACTGGTGCTGACCTTTCACACCTCAACGCCAGCGGCTTGTAAACATCTGTGGAAGTGTGGAGTTGAGAATCAGGCTTTTTACAAGTGAGTCTTTTCTCCGTACTGGCCCTCTACAACCTGTAAACAGGCCATTGCCCTTCCCTTCGCCTTCTCAGCCTCTCTTTTTTTACCTAGTCTTTCTCTCTTCCTTCCGTTCTTGCTTTTTTTCCCTCCCCTTTGCCCTTCTCTTGTCTCTCATTTCCTGGTGATGTAAGGTGTAATGGGAGATCAAAGAAGAAGAAGAATAGAGTTGGGTTACTCATCAGAAAGATGTCACCTAAATCTCCATTTGACCCTCGATTCTATTACAGTTTTTCTCATTCGCTTTGGTGCTTTTCTCAGAACAGAATGAAAATTCTCTTAACTTTTAGTTCAACCTCCACAACATTTAGTCATTTGTGCACATCATAGTAGCAATTTCTCCTTCCTCTGAACAAATTGCAAATGCTTTTGGACATGTATCAGTTGCTTTCATACAATACAATGTTGTTTTATAATATTATCATTTGCTTATGTCATGTCAGTTAAAATTAACCATACTTATGGATGTTGAATAGTCATTCCCATTAAAACTAATAGTCTTCATTTCATTGCTTAAGTCATTACATACAAAATTGTTGAACTAGTTATCTTTCAACCAAATGTTATACCTTTCTTTATCATTGTTTGCTGAAAATGTCTTCTACATTGAACAATTACTCTCAGGTGAACTTCAGCTGTCTTGGTCCATATAATACACAACATCTGCTGACTTTTCTAGACACTCTTTACAGGGACATAGTCCCTGAGAATGAAAGGAGTGGGGGCTAACTCAACAAGTGTGTTGTTGTGTGGGATAATGTCTGTTTTCACCACTCACATCTGGTCAGACAGTGGTTTGCAGCCATGGATGCAGCATGTGACAACATCACAGCAGAGTCATGCAGAGGGTGGATTCGCCACTCCAGGAGATATTTTTCTCGCTGCATTGCAAAGGATATCTGTTGTGATGTAAATGAAAATATATGGCCAGACAGACAGGAACGTCTGGATGTGCCAGAATGATTTACCTATGTTCAGTTACAATATGTACTGTTATATTGTTACCTGGTACCCTGGACGGAACTGACCAGGTATTGCAATGACCCTCTCCGTGTGTGTGTGTATTTCTGTGTGTCTGTCCGCATGCAATGACCCTGTCCATCCACATGGGGGACCAGGTTGCCATCACTGATTGTGCTTGTTCACATTTGTGCACAGCTGTACCAAAAGGGTGTTACTTATGTTTGTTCTAAATAAGTGAGTGTAGTGTATTTTCTTTTGCACAATGCTGTAGAATTGCAAAGAGCATATACAGTAAAAATGTGAAACATATGTATTCAGTGTCTTGTACTCACCTACTCCCGTAACTTCACCAATGTGTAACTTTACTGTAGTTTTCAAACGGCTGTACAAGTAGTGTATAATGCTGTCTTGAGCATTTTCAGGCCGTGTCACAGAGTTCGACCTTTTCTTGCATTGTAAAACACTGAGAGAATAAACTGTCATAATGAAAACATGACAAAGCCATTTGACTATCTTGTTCATAAACCATGGTGTCAAGACATTTTGATGACACTGGCAGTTTCAAGGACATGAATACTTGCTTTTGAGGAATGGACTATCCATTTTGAGCAAGTGACATGCTTTAGCAGGTTATCTACTAGGTTTTGCAGTTTGCACTAATTGTTCTGAGAAATGCACTAACTGCTGTGCAAATGTAAATACTGATGTGAGAAAAGCACCAAAGCAACTGAGAAAAACTGTAAAAGAAGAGTAGGGTCTAAAATAGAGGTGTAGGAATAAAATGCTATGCCACGAACGTAGAAAAATTGTTGTCAAGGTCATTGTCTTAGTGATGACATTTTTAAAGGAGAAGTTCAGTGTAAATCAATGCACAGCTCTGTTGTTCGAGGTCACAGATTGCTGTTGGTAGGAAAAAGGACAAGCAAATTTGATGCAGCACAGACCGAATAATGGCAGACATCCCAACCTCCACAAACTCAGTTCCGGGAGATGTCCCCCCCACCCGAGGCGATGTACAACAGCACACCACGGAGCGCACCATCTACCAACCCTAACCTTAACCCTAGACATACAAATATCTAAAATATCTTAAACAATACTATTATTACTGAAAATAAAATAAAAGGGGCAGCACTTACCTTTAGTCTACAGCGAGAATACTTGGTCTTCACTAAATCTCCACCCAATCAGAAGCCAAGTTTGGCTCACTGTGGCGTCGCCATAGTAGGATTCGTAATTTAGCTTCCGGGATATTTTATTCCAATTCCGGGCATCCGGGAGCCACTATCGATATGCGGGAGACTCCCGGAACTTCCGGGTAACTTGGGATGTCTGTAATGGTAATAACTGATAGCTGACACTAACTAAATGGTAGCCTGGTAAACCCGCCCCTCGTACCTCTTTTCTTTTCGTGCAGAGGGTCTGGACTGGAATCTCTTGAGGAGCATTTGGCAAGTCGCAGAAAGTACGATCCAATCAGCGAACAGAGGGTGTGTTCGTTAGCTGTGACGTTGACCTTGTGTGCTACATTTGAATTGTAGTGCGTAGGTAGGCTAATTGCATACGTGACGACCAGGCGTTAGCGATTGGGTAAAGGCAGAGGCACTTTTTCAAAACTTCAGCAGAGTCCACACCTCCAGCAAATCGTTTCTGACAGTCTCTGTTCCAGACCCTCTGTACAAAATGAAATGAAGTGTAAGGGGCTGGTTTGCCAGGCTAACTAAATGCGGCATAGGGAAACGAAACTGAAAGTTAGTTTCTGTGCTCCATTCAGTTATTGTCAGGTACCAGTTGATTATTCAATCTATGTTGAATTAAAGTTCATTGTTCCCTTTTTTCTACCAACCAGCATTCCGTGACCTCAAACAACAGAGCTATGGAATGATTCACACTGAACTTCTATACTAGCACTTCTAGAACGTACTAGAACTTCTGAAATTCACACTGAACTGAAGTACTAGCTATCAACCCCCAAATCTAAGTAGCAGTCATTGCTACTTACTGGAGCAAGACTTAACAAGCCACCTTAGGCTACTGTTGTATAATACATAATGTTGCTGTGATAATAACCATTGAACATGTCGGATGTTTAGTGGACTTTCAGATTAAATGTGTCTAATTTGAGCAGGTGTGCCAAGTCCAGCCAGATAAAGACCGTCTCCAGTAGCAACATCATCTTCAAAGGATGCAGGTTCCGGTACAGGTAAGTGTGTGTGTGTGTGTGTGTGTGTGTGTGTGCGTGCTCACCAGTGCTTACAGAAATCCCACCCATTAAATCCATCAGCAAGTTTGGCTGAGCTGATTAGCCAATGATAAAGCAGCTCATCGATTCTCCAGTCACCTAGTTAGTAGACCTTTGCATCAGTCTGTCAAACATTTGCCCATCTGTTTTCTCAGTATTTTCAGTCCAGCATACTCCAGGAGTCACAGTCGATGTTGATCAGTACAAATATGATTTAATACTACTTTTCTGTGTTGTCTTATTCTTACATGGTAAATGTGAGTGTATTTTGATCCTAAATAAGGTTGTATAAGCTTCTAAACTGTTTACTTGGTTGTATGAAGTCTTTTTTTTCGGTGCTTGTATGTTTTCACCATAGACGTTATGATATATAGAGCAGATTTATGTGGCACAGTAAAACATTTTTGTTGAGCGTTCATTAATTTGCCAAATGCACTAAATTGTAGCTTTTGGGCGTGTGCCACAGCTTGTAATCTTGAATTGAAATGTTGGCATGGAGAGCTTCCCAGACAATCTGAAACAGTCAGAACATCGCCCCCCTCAGGATGTAGCTAGCAGCACATATTACCTGATGGAAAACTTCATGTGGTTGTGGTTCGATCATGTGGTTAGGACACGCAGGTTGTGGTTGTGGCAGATGACCTTTTTGATTGCCTAATTGTAGCAAATTCCTTACTTTTAGGTAGTACTTTTTAGTTTGTTAAATCTATAGAACTCAAAGAAACCCCTTCACACAGCCTTGTGGTCCAGGTGCTGATGATGTGCAGAAAAGTTATAAAGAAAGTTTCTCAAAGAAATCACCACATGCTGGTTTCTGGTGTTTTTTTGTTATGGTGAACAACGCGTTTTGCCTTCGCTTCATCAGGTTCACTCAAAGTGAAATGCCTTGCTCACCAAAATAAAACACGTGCTGTTCACCAAAACGTGCTGTTCACCAAAATGAAAAAAAAATAGCAGAGACCAGAGTGTGGCAATTTCTTTTAGATTTTGGTAAATCTGTATTGTTTGTTTAAAGTAAACATTTGTATGCCCTCAGAAATTGGAAATATGAAAACTGAACTTTGAAAACCTTTATGCCCAATGACATGAGTATGTGATGTGGTTTTGTGTGATCATGTGACCGTGTAGCCGTGTGACTGTAGTGCCATGAAGCTGAAGAGCTGATTGAGATTATAATGCAGTCCTGTGTGCGTAGTGGTGTACTAGTGGCATTGGTGTTATATTAGCTAAAGAAGTGATTGAGAGTATGATGTGATCCTGTGTGATTCTGCATCTCTTTGTAGAGGCCATGTATCTAAATAGGGGATTTAGAGTACGATGCATTCCTGTTAGATTCTGTCTCTACAGTGGCGTAGGAGTAGTTTAGTAGTGGTGTAGGTGTTGTAGTAGCTAAAGAGCTGATTGAGAGTATGATGTAATTATGTGTGATTCTGTATCTCTGTCTTTGTAGTGAGCGTGAATTTAAATAGGAGATTTATAGTATGATGTGATCCTGTGATTCTGTATCTGTGTCTGTCATGGTGTAGGAATAGTATACATAGTGGCATAGGTGTTTTAGTAGCTAAAGAGGTATTTGAGAGTACGATGCAGTCCTGTGTGGTTCTGTATTTGTGTCTTTGTAGTGGGTGTGTATTTAAATAGGAGATTTATAGTATGATGTGTGATTCTGTATCTCCTTAGTGGCATAGAAGTAGTGTTGTAGTGGCACAGGTGTTAAGTGTAGTAGCTTAGTAGTGGTGTAAGTGTTGTATTAGCTAAAGGGGTGATTGAGAGTATGATGCAGTCCTGTGTGATTCTGTACCTGTGTCTCTGCAGTGGGCGTGTTGCTAAAGAGGTGATCGAGGCCAGCTCTAAGATCCAGAGGGAGCAGCCACAGGTGCACAGGTGAGTACTGGGCACATGCATATTTACCTGAACCAGAATGTTTCAAATCTATTTAGTTTATGTGTGTGTGTGAGAGAGAGCCCTTTTTCAGAAGTGTGTGTGTGTGTGTGTTTGTGTGTTTTCAGGGCTGCATTTTGTCAGAGTAAAAGTTTCAGCTCACTCAGCCACAAGCAGCTGATCATGAACATGGAGCCTCTGCTGCCCGCAGAGCATAAAGAACGTGCTGCAGATAATGGTAAGAAAAAACTCTCTCTCTTTCTTTCTCTCTCTCTCTCTCTCTCTCACTGTCTCTCTCTCTCACTGTCTCTCTCTCTGACTCTCTGTCTCTCTCTCTCGCTCTCTCTCTCTCTCTCTCTCTCTCTCTCTCTCTCTCTCTCTCTCTCTCTCTCTCTCTCTCTCTCTCTCTCTTAATCAGTCAGTCATATGTCACTAGTTGCATACAATATTAAAGTGAAAAAAAAATGTCTGCCCAAACATGTAAGTAAATTACTGCGAGCATTTCACACTCACACACACATACACACACACACACACAGACACACACACACACACACAGACACACACACACCAGAGACACACACACACACACACACACAGCAGAAGCCATGTGAGTTAGCTTCGTGTTGTTTGTGAAAATTGAGCAGCTGATGGGGCTGTCAGGCTGCTGTTTCCCAGGAGACCCCAATCAGCATGCCAAAAATACACCCCCCCATTATCTATCTCACGCGACGCCATCCTGCCAGCACACACACTCCTCTGTGCTCATGTGTGTGTGTGTGTGTGTGTGTGTGTGTGTGTGTGTGTGTGTGTGCGCGTGCGTCTCAGGCCTAAATACACCCGCCCCCCCTTTATCTGTCTCACTCACTTGACAACATGCTGGCAGCACACACACGCCTCTCTGAGCTCCTGTGTGTGTGTGTATGTGTGTGTCTCAGAGGCATAAGGTGCACATATACACACATGGCTCGTTTGGGTAAATATTTGTTTTGACTGTTTGACTCTCTTGTTTATGCACGTGTATGCAATTGTGTTTGAGTGACTGAGTGAGTGACTTGTGTGTGTGGTTTGTGTGTGTGTGTGTGTGATTTGTGTGTGGTGGGAGATCTCTTTGGCTGTGCAGAGATCTCTCAAATTTGTTTGTGTGTGTGGGTGTGTGTGCATGTGTCTGTGTGTGTGAGCTTGCGTGCATGTGTACATGTGTGTGCATGTGCACACTTACATTTTAAGATCATATTTCTCTTAAGCTTAACAGCAAAAGGCAGGAGGGACTATAGGCTTTTTAAAGACCGGACATAGTGCAGACTTCGGAACATCCTGAGTCTTGCCCCATCAACCCCATCAAGTGCCAGTGCTGCCCCCTTGTAGATCAGGATGATCCAGAGGGTCCAGAGCTTTACAGGGCCCAAAGAGGGCTATGATATGGTTGGGGTGGGTGCCCAAAATTATTTTCTTATAGGGGGCCTACAATTACTAGTGCAATTACTGCCCCAGGTCCTGCTACTGTATCCTTCTCCAGAGTACAGACACACACTGATTTGCAGCATTACATGGTAACATCACCATTGCCAAGTTCACACTCTATTCATAGACAGACTGCATGACTGCCACCGTGCCTGAGACATTTATATGACCTCAAAAAAAAACAATTGAATCCAAGCTGGCATCTATGTAGGCTCACCAGCCTCTCAGAGGAAATAAAATCAGTCATGGTGCCACTTGGAGAGTATAATCTGGATTAGTTTCCAACAGGTGCTATTTTGTAACCGTGCATCCATGGAAAATCTCTCAGATTAGGTGTGTGTGTCTGTGTTTTTGTGAAGTTTCTTGCACCCTACATGTTCTACAATGGGTATTTGGGTGTGACCCACAGCAGCCAACTCTCCTGTTTTTCCCAAGTTTCTTCCGTACTTTATAAGGTTTAATTAATAATGAAATATTTCCCAGACATGTACTGTACATGTACACACACACACACACACACACACACACACGCAAACACACACACACACACACACACCACACACCACAAAACACACACATATATACACACACACACACACATATATACACACAGACACACGCAAGACACAGTGGGTATGAGGTATACTCCTATGAGAGGTGTTGATTTGGAAAATAATTTAGCAATGAGAGATGTTGCCAAGCAATAGCCGGACTCTGGTTGGTTGTTTCTGCACCACATTTGCTGAGTCATTGTTGGTGGAAGTGGTAGAAAAACAAACACAGAGAGCACTGCAACAACATTCAAAACTTTTATTTTCACATCAAAGCAAAAAAGGCAAAGTCTTAGTCAACACGATAGAATGGAAATCATTTGTGCCTGCAGTTTATTAGGTGACCCCATTTAGTACATGTCCTGAAGCTCTGATGTTGTATTTTTCTGTGAAGTGACAGAGGCCTGATCAGGGACGGGGTCTGCGTGCAAAAGCTTCTTTAAACCACGAAAAACAAGGCAACACAGGGTCTTCTCCAGGCCGATGTTGAAAAGTTGCCTTGGTTTTTAGTTGATTAAATAAACCTTTTGGAGTATATACTGTATGTACTGTGTGCAGACCTCCTCCATTATCTCGCTTCTTACTTTTGTCTGCCACCTGTAAGATTACTTTTCGGATGCACACACAAGGATGCAAGGATACAAGGATGTTTTATTGTCACATGCATAGACATACTGGGTAGAGTAGGACTGCTGTTTGCCACCATATCATTGTTTAAGTGACAGAGGCCTGTCTTGCATTCACTGAGCAGGCACCATTACCACAAGTAATTACTGCTTAATGCTGCTGTGCTCCCTCAGTGTTGCAAATAACTTCTGTAAGCCTCCACAGAGAGAGTGCTCCTTGTCGTTCCTTTTGTAAGTCGCTTTGGATAAAAGCGTCTGCTAAGTGTAATGTAATGAAATGTAATGTCGTTCCATAGCCGTGTGCCTCGAGAGAGAGCTTGATTAGAGCTGTGTCTCTCAGAAGTCCCAAAACTGCCGTGATTTTCACTGAAGTCTCGTGTCAGCAGTTTATTACTTTGACTTTACTTTACTTTGACACAAAGGCCTGATTAGAGAGGGTTGCCTTGGTTTGAACTGCCCTACAAAGCCAAAAGGCAGTAACTACATATTTTGTCAAAACTGAGTTTCGACTGGAAATTGACTTTATAACACATCTTTTGTCTTATGACCAAATCTCATGCTTCTTCTTATTAAGAAAGTGCATGTAAGCATCACCACTATTATACCTACAACATGATTGACTGGGCATCATGGCAACTTTGAAGGCATTTTTCTCAGTTTTAGTGTTCGCATAGTTACTGCACTTTGCCTTTGTAGGCCAGTTTAGCTGATTGCATAAACTATTGGAGTATATATGTACAGTGTGTAGACCTCCTCTATTATCCAGCTTGTTACTTTTGTCTGGCTCCTGTACAAATACTTTTTGGATGCACACACCTCATCATTGTTTAAGTGACAGAAGCCTGTGTTGAATTTCTGTAACATTCTGTAAGTTGAACTATTGCCCCCCCTCCATGTCATGTCCTCTGTATCTGCTTGCTTGCTTGCCTGCTAATTAAGATGGAGAACAGTGTATCTGATGTGGTAGAGAAGAGAAGTATGTACTGTAGTATGAACTCCATACCTGATTACAGGATCTTGTTGAATATTTGTCCTTTTTTTGGGTTGTTTGCTCATTGAATAAAGCACCTTAAAGGGAGTAGTTTAAATTAGTGAATCTTAAATAAAATTAGTGAATCTCGTATAAATCCTTTTAAAGGAAAAATCCCTAAAACCTACATTTTGAATTAAGGGAATATACCTTAGTAAGAATTTATAGAGGGTCTTTAGAATTTAGTTAAACTTGCTTTCTGCTCTTTATACTCTTTATACTTTATAAGCTTAAAAATAAAAACAATCTTGTCTGGTGACAAGGTGAAAAGACAAAACCTGGCCCGCCATTCTTAAAACCACAAGAGAAGCAATTGTACCCAGACCCAAGGTAAGATCCTCAGTTTACTGAGTCCTTTTTGATGTGCTAGACGCAGGTCAAAATTGGTAAGGTGGCAGATTAAAACTTTTCATAGAAGTTTTAGGTGATTTCCTTGGTAAGGCCTATTAAGTAAAACCGCAGCACTTACTTTCTAAAACTAACCGGAAGCCAAACCGACTAAAAAATAAAATAAGGCAGAATTGCCATATTTTGTTATATTTTAACCGGTAATTCAACACCTGTCTTGCATTCACTGAGCATCTGCTGCTGTGCTCCCTCTAAATGATACAAATAACTTCTGTAAGCCTCCACAGAGAGAGAGAGCGCTCCTTGTCATTCCATAGCCGCGTGCCTCGTGAGGCCACTGGGATGTTAGCGTTACACTCTTTGTGACATTTAGCCAATGTGTCAGACATCTCTTCATTTCTGCCCTCGGTGCTGTTTTACAGCAGAATGTGTATGATGCGATCATTGATTCCCGCTGACACCTGACAGAGCAGGTAGAGCGATGAGCCATCAAGCAGTGCAGCCCTTTGGGGGGCCTGTCCTGACAACAGCTTCTGCTCTCGTCAGGTTTTTACACTGCTAATGGAAATTCCACTGAGGGCCCAAGAGACTGTGAATGAATCAGCACAATTGTAGACAAAAGCTTTTTGGTGCTTTCATTAGAGAAGTTGAAGCCTATCCCATGTTGCCATATTCAGTAACTGGGGAAAGCATTTACACATAAAAAATGGTAATCACTGTATGTATGGACACCTAGGTAGGGAATTACAGTACTCACAGGAAACTTAAAAACACTGTTTCACCAATTCAAGCTGAACTGGCCCAGAGCCAAGGCGTTTGGCCCTTTGATTAAATAACGACGACAAAATAATCTCATCTTCCCCTAATGGCCATCTATCAGACTTAGGCATCCAGTTAAAAGGGTCACACACATCTCTGTCTCCCTTTGTGTGTGTGAGTGTGTGTGTGTGTGTGTGTGGAAGAGACAGAGAGAGTGAAACAGACAGATGCTCTGTGTGTGTGTGTGTGTGTGTGTGTGTGTGTGTGTGTGTGTGTGTGTGTGTGTAAGTGAAGTGGGGGTATGTGGGCGTCAGTGAGAGAGGGATGCTCTCCAGGGTGTTCCTGGGTAATCAGCAGAGAGATTAGCCCCAGTCTTGTGCTCTGAGTGCCTTAGGTATAAATAGCTGTGCTCCCCCTTTGGCCTGATCCAGCCCTTAAACCCCCTGTCTTTGGGACCACTACTGACATTTGAGCCGCTGGTGTGTGTGTGTGTGTGTGTGTGTGTGTGTGTGTGTGTGTGTGTGTGTGTTTGGGGACGTGTGTGTATGCATGTGTGTGTGTGTCGTGTGGGTCTGCAAATGTGTGTTCCTGTGCATGTGTGTGTGTGTGTGTGTGTGTGTGTGTGTGTGTGTGTGTGTGTGTGTGTGGGTGTGTGTGTGTGTATGTGTACAGTATATGGGTGTGTGTGTTATGTGTACAGTATGTGGCTGTGTGTGTGTGTGTGTGTGTTATATGTGCGTGAATGTGAGAGACAAAATGAGAGAGAGGGACACCGAGCGAGACCCTCCCACATGTACCCGACCCTTGTCCAGTGTTAAACCCCGCGCTCATCCCCCTCAGAAGGTCAGAGGGAGCTGGAAGGGAGGCAGGGGGAAAGGGAAGGGCGTTACAGGGCAGGGCAGCAGGCAGGCAGGCAGGCAGGGCAGCAGGCAGTGAGAGATCCACAGGGCAGACGGACATGGAGGTGCTGGGGGAGAGTGCTGCTGTCAATGGGGGGCTGGTGGGTGGGAGAGAAGCCCTGGAGGTGGGGTGCATGATGGAGCCCCTGGAAGAGAAGCAGGCGGTGGACCGGGTGCTGGCGGAGGTGCTGGGTGAAGGTCTGGAGGAGGCAGAGGAAGATGAGGAGGACGGGGGGATGCGTGCGGAGGGAATGCGCTGCCAGGTGAAGATCACCATCCGCCACAACCTGCAGCTGCGCATGGCCAACCACACCGCACGAGACGTCTACGTCCGCCTGCTTGCCCACGGAGAACGCATATCTGGAAATGGTATATCTGTGTGTGAGTGTGTGTGTGAGAGAGGGAGAGAGAGAGACATCTCATGGGGCAGCTGTGGCCTAGTGGTTGGGCAGCTGTGGCCTAGTAGTGGTTAGAGAGTCGGTCTTGGGATTGGAAGGTCGCAGGTTCGAATTCTGTGAATCCTAACTGAAACCCTGTAAATGAGGATACAGGGTCTGGATGCTCTCTGGATAAGAGCGTCAGCTAAGTGTAACATAACGTACAATGTCGTGTTTGCAAAGTGTTCTGTGCCGTGTCACCAACACACAAAGAATAGCACTGTGGGAAATGGGGATATGCTGTTCAATTGATAGGCTCTTTGTAAATGACTAACTTTGTAGTTAAATTTTTTTCCAGTCAGCGATACAATGACTGCTAAGAGGCTAAAGGTGTTAAGATGGTGCAAAAGTGGATGGTCTAATATGAGGAATATACTGGTCTGGATGTCTTGTGTGGTATGGATAGTCTCAGGGTGCTTTCACACTGACAGCATTTGGTGCACACCAATCGTCCCATTCGAACCAAAAGTTCTTAGTTCGGTTCGTTTCGTTTGTGTGAATGCAATCTTGGTACTTTGGTGCGCACCAAATCAACCGGTAAAGGACCACTAAAAAGGGGTGGTCTCGGACCACTTTATCTGCCCTACTTTGGTACGGTTCCTCAGGTGTGAAAGCAACCAAGCCAAATTGGACGGAACAGTAGAATTTAGTGCATTATTATTAGCAAAAGTGGCATGTTTTAGTCCGGTTCCGGTGGAGATGGTCTTCGCGGACTATTTTGGTTATTTTAGAACTATGCATATGTGAAAACAAACCGTACCCACATCTGTTTGCTACATTGTGACATTTTTGTGACTAGTGCAGACCAAAACAATCGAACTATAGGTCTAAAAGCACCCTCAGGCTATGGAGGTTATGGAGTTGGACCCACAGCTGGAGGGTCACTGGTTCCATTCCCCACACCGATAGGTGGATGGGGGAAGTCAGTAATCAGCACTATCCTCCACCTTCCCCCATGGGCGCTGCACAGATGGCTTCAGCATGGTACCTACGGCTGACTGTCCACTGCTCAACATGTTCACCTGTGTGTCACAGGTTGCTGTGTGTGTGTGTGTGTGTGTGTGTGTGTGTGTGTGTGTGGGAGTGTGTGTGGGCGTGTGTGTGTGTGGGCGTGCGTGTGTGCATGTGTGTGAGTGTGTCATGTGTGTTTATTTCCTGGTTGGGTTAAAAGCAGAGGGCACATTTTGTCTTGGGGATTCCCTCTGATTACAAAAATAATCTCTCAGTGGGGTTGTGTTCTGTGAATTGGACTCAAAGCGGTTGGATGCCAGAGGTATTTCACAGTGTAGCATAGGAATCTGCAAGGTGTGCTGACTTAAATGTTTTATTATATTGATGTTTTTATGGCTAAACTGAGAGTCAGGGGTAGCCTAAGCATATGCTTGATGCAGTGCAAGATTGGGTGGGGTGAGGGTTGGGATCCTAAGAAAACCAGAGACTGCAGGACAGCCCAAAGTTAGTTCCAGTGTGGCTAAAGCACACTTATAGTATTGTGTATATGCTAGAAGAACCATGCACAATCACTGATAAGGTCATTGAGATCTAAACCTGCAAACAAAACAAAACAAAAAATGATTTGCCCCCCCAAACCAATTTTCTTACTTAGGTACTGAAATACATTCGAATATAACATGGAACAATGTTAAACTCACTTGAACATGTATTTTACAGTCACTAAGGCCTAACACTGTCACTGTCATGCATGCTCTTGCTCTAGACTTGAAGACCTTTATTGCCATTGTACAGTTGCATGTACAATGAAACTAAACAGCAAGGCCACAAAGGTGTAAGATGAAAGTGTCAAAGTGTCAAGTACAAAAAGAGCAAGGAAGAAGGCAGCATATATACAAATAATAATGCAAATAATATTACAAATGGTAAATAATAAGTGGTGAATAAGCTATATACAGACTAGTACCGTAGTATTGCACTGTGAGATAGGTATTGCACATAATGCTGTGGGTATTGCACAGTTTGAACATACAGCAGCAGTGAGGTAGCAAACCCAAATTATACACACGCATGCACAGGCACATACGCTCACACACTCTAGATTCCAGGAGATTTTATCTAATGTTGTGGGCATCAGGGAGCCACTACCAATATGCAGAAAGCTCAGAGGACTTCTGAGAGGACTTCACCCCACTTGTGATGTCTGGGATAGATGCAACATTTTTAGTTATAAGTGCCTGGCTGTAGTTTGGAGAAGGGTGTGTGTGTGTGTGTGTGTGTGTGTGTGTGTGTGTGTGTGTGTGTGTGTGTGTGTGTGTGTGTGTGTGTGCGCGCGTGTGCATGCGTGTGTGTGTGTGGGTGTGAAAAATCAGACCGTACCTGACCCAATATGCTACTCAGCTCCTGGTACAGGCTATGGTCATCTCTCGCCTCGACTATTGCAACGCCCTCCTGGTTGGCCTTCCTGCTTGTGCAATCAAACCATTGCAAATGGTCCAGAATGCAGCAGCACGACTGGTTTTCAATCAAACCAAAAGAACACGTCACTCCACTTTTCATCAACCTGCACTGGCTCCCGGTAGCTGCCAGAATTCAACACAAAGCGTTGACTCTAGCCTACAAAGTCACTTCCGGATCTGCCCCCACCTATTTCAACGTCATACTAAATGCTTACGTCCCATCCAGAGCGCTGCAATCCTCTAATACGAACCGCCTGGCCATACCCTCTCTTAAGACAAAGCGAGATCACTCCAAGCTTTTCTCGGTTGTTGTCCCTCAGTGGTGGAACAACCTACCAGTTGGTACAAGAGCAGCAATATCCCACTCAACCTTCAAAAAGCTTGTGAAGACCCTTCTCTTCCGAGACTGCTTTCCTTCCTAACAAAACTAATTTCTACTAACCATCTCTTTACATAGGTACCTTCGATGTTCTCTACACATCTGTTAGCTATTATGTCCTCCTTTTGTAAGTCGCTTTGGATAAAAGCGTCTGCTAAGTGTAATGTAATGTAATGTGTGTATGTGTGTGTGTGTGTGTGTGTGTGTGTGTGTGTGTGTGTGTGTGTGTGTGTGTGTGTGTGTGTGTGTGAAAAAAACAGACATTGACAGGACTTGTGAGTCGCTGTATGTGAGACAGTTGAAAAGCCTCCACACATAAGATAAAGGAATTGGTGCATTACATTACACCTGTCGTTTTGATCAGTTTAGTCAATTCTTACTCAGCCCTGCCATTTGTAAACTGCATCGTTACTGTTTAATTTTAATGTTAAGTGCTGTTTAATGGTAAGTGCTGTTTTATTTTAATGTTGAGTGCTGTTTCATTTTAATGTTGAGTCATGAGGTTATAGGCATGCATGTTCGTGTGTGTGTGCCATAGGATGTAACCTACTAAATGTGCCGTACAATGGATTTCATTGTCAGCGCAACTCCTATTTAGTAATGCTATTATGGGCTAAATCTGAGAAAGCAAAGGGGAAAAAGTCGGCATAAGAAAAGTGGCATGAGAGAGTAGTTAGATCTGTTCATTGTCCGTCTGTCCATTCCGTCCATTCCGTCCGTTCATTGTCCGTCTGTCCGTCTGTCCATTCTCACACAAACACAGAATGAGACTTGACAGCCCGGCAGCATTGTGTGGGATGCTAAGCTAGATATCGACTGTGTGGGATAACTCTCAGGAGGGGTCAAGAGGCTCACATGACTGACATCTGATCTGGGGTCAGTTATAATCCAGAACTGCTGTGGCAGAAGCCCATCACCGAGGAGAAGATGGGATGGATCAGTAAGAATGGGAAAGGGGGCCAAGGGCGGAGACAGCTGAAGAGTTTGAGAATAATGGAGGAAGGACAAATCACAGAAAGAAATCAAAGAGGAAAAAAAGACGACATTAGAAGAGTAAACGTCAGATAGATGTGCGTATGAGTGTGCGTGGTGTGTGAGGACTCCTCTTTTAAAACAGCACAGCTTGTGACTCCGTAATTATTTAATTGAATTAGACTTGTGATTTTGTGCTCCTGAAATATAGACGTCCCCTGATAAAGAGCTCACGGAAGGGAAACTCTACCCTCAGTTACATTTCCCTGAAGGGGAACCCAACCTCACACACAGCACACCATAAAGATGGCAGTACGCCCAGCCTTATCTAGGATCCTATCTCAGCTACCGCCTGCAGTTTCACACACACACACACCAAATGACCACCACTTTGGGATGGCGTGGAATTTAGGGATTTAAAAGCAATTAAAAATGTGTTACGAGCACACATATCCAAATCTGCTTGTACTGTAGATTTGATTGTAAATGTGTTGTGTTTAATTGGAGCAAATTACAAGCTAACTCAAGTCAAGTAGGTTTTTATAGTTTCAGCCATATGCACAGTACATAGTGAGACGCGACAACGTTTCACTGGGAACAATTTGTGATTCACCCAGCTGTTAGAACACAGTATCGACAAGACAGATACGTATTAGTGCCCACATACACTATTAGGACCACATTCACACATAGTGCGCACACACAGTTATGAACTGAAGAGCCCTTACACCTTCTTCGTGCTCATATCTTCCCATGTTCATCTGCAGTTTCCTCCTTCTGCCCTCTGTCTCTGTGGGTCATCGCATAACTTCATCTATCGCTGCCAGGACGTACAGCTGTACACTGCCCTACAAAGGCAAAGGGCAGTAACTGCGTGAAACTGAGAAAAAAATGCCTTTGAAGTTGTCATAATGCCCAGTCAAACATGTTGTTGGTATAACAGTGGTGATGTTTTTACGTACTTTCTTAATAGGAAGAAGCAAGAGATTTAGTCACAAGACAAAGAGGTGTTATAAAGTCAATTGTCAGGCTAAACTTGGTTTTGACCAAATATGTAGTTACTGCCTTTTGGCTTTGTAGGGCAGCACAGCGTACTAGTAGATATACAGCAGGAGGAGAACCAGCAGGGCACCTTCCTCTACTTCCTCTATGTTCCAAAGGTCTATCTGTGTCAGCCTTACCATCTCCTGTACGTGTTTGTCTGGATTTTCTGGGTGACTGACTGTGTGCATGGTAATTGAATGTCTGGCTTACTATGACTCCATCTGTCCATCATGTAAAACAATACCAATTAGTAGTCATACGTCTACTAGCAACACATTTCCTCCTTCCAGTTGCACATTTCAGTATGGCAGGAATATTACTGAAGTGAAGCAGACATTTGTGACATGAGTCTGACTGATTTGCACGACCATCTTTAGGTTGGATGAACAGTTTTTGCTATTATTTGAGATAATAATAATCTGAACAATATACACTGCTGTTGTGCAATAGATGAACCATTGGTGCCTTCCTATGATTATTTTAGATGAGAGAGTGTGTGTGCGCATGTGTGTGTGTGCGCATTTGTGTGCATGTGCATGCATGTGTGTGTGTGTGTGTGTGTGTGTGTGTGTGTGTGTGTGTGTGTGTGTGCGTGTGTGCATGTGAGTGTGCGTGTGTGTGTGTGTGCGTAGGTGTTGGTGTGTGTGTGTGTGTGTGTGCGTAGGTGTGTGAGGCTTACATGGGTATGAGAATAGAAATGTGGTCTTGGTGGACGTCACTGACAACTTAGCCACGGGACATGTCTTAATCCACACCAGCCTGGCAGCTGGGGCTAAATTTAGCCTGCTGTTAACCCAGTGCATACAGGCAGACAAATGCTCTTGTACACACACACACACACACACACACAGACACACACACACAGACACATACACACAGCTACACAAACACATATAGACATAAAGTGCAATCATTTATATGAATACTTAGTCTTCCTTTACCTACAGCCATGCACAATTACCTATTTATAAGTACTGTATTTAATGAAATATGTATGGGTATAAAAAATATGTATGGATATACATGAATGAATGCGAAGAACGTCCTAAATAATGATTCTCTCATCACTGTTGACATTTTTGACATTGCTCTGTCTGTACCCACGTGTAACCTCTCCGCAGGTCTGATGGCCCTGAAGGACTGTGTCCACCTCTCTCCACTCAAGCCCTCCATCTCTGCAGCGGAGGCAGCACCTGATGGCAGCACAGGCCCTGGCCACACAGAGGCAGCGTCACCAGAGGCAGGGGTGGCAGCGGAGGGCTCGGGCCCCAAAGACCAGCCGGGGGAGAGGGAGGGAGAAGCAAGGCATGAGGCGGACAAGCGGCAGGAAGAGGAGGCGGAGGAGGAAGAGGAAGACTCGGGGGCGCTGACCATCTCCGACCTGGTGTACAGCCCGTGCGCCAGCATGCTGCCCACGCCCGTGGAGGACAGCGAGGGGGGCGTGGCCATGCTGTTCCAGAGCCCCGCCCGCATGCTGCGCGAGCTGCACGCTGACCCCGAGGTGCAGAGGGAGCTGCGGGCCGAGCGCAAGCGAGAGGTGGCCATGGAGGCCATGCGGATGACCATGCGCCAGCCCGCGTGCCCACGCTGGGGGCAGATGAGGGCGTGCGCCCGCAGCGCCGCCCGGCTCGTGGCCGTGGTCAGCGGCCTGCTGCTGCTCCTGCTGCCCTTCATGCTGCTCTTGCTCGAGTCCGACCTGGACGTGGCCTTCCTGCACGACATCCGCCAGACGCCGGAGTTCCAGCAGTTCCACTATGACTACTACTGCCCCATGCGCCGCTGGCTGCTCTGTGAACTGGACATGCTGCTGGAGGCCATAGTGGGCGACTGAGCCACCCACTAGGGGGCGCCAGAGACTCATGTCAACAACACTGGGCTACTGCAAAAAACTGTGTAAACTGTGGGAGATGTGAATTAAAAATAAGGAGGACAGGAGACAGGCGCAGGGAGGAAGGATTGATGTCACACTCTTGGCTACTGGTCGTGATATTGATTGTAATGGAGTTATTTGCTGGATTGGAGGGGGATGTCCAAACAACAGATTGACTGAGAGAATAACTAGTCTTGACTAAGCAGTAACTAGAAAGTGGGATTAAGACAGAGAGAGTAAGCAGATCAATCCTTTCTCCCTGACAGTTTCAGGCTTTTTTCTTAAATATGTATACTTGCAAACAATAGAAAAAATACAAGAATAATATTAATATTAGAAAAGAGAAAAAATTCGAATCGGTTTTTAAACGTTTTGTACATTTTTATGTGAGGCTACTGTTGGCAGGATTTTTTTCAGCAAAAAGCATCTACAAATTTATTTATTGACACATGGGAGGAAAGTGAGCTATTTTTACTGCCTGCCGTCATGTTATCTTGACCAGCAGTTATGAGTTTTCTTATGAAAATACAATAGCACAATATTTTGAGACTCTTTTTGCAGATTACCTGATGTCACTCTGGGCGGACACTACAGGTGGTCCAAATTTACCGGGGCTTGTTCTTCAACTGAGTTTAAAAAAAAAAAAAATCAGGTCAGACCAGGCTGCTTGCTGGTCCACTCAAGCTGACGATCAATTATGCAGTTCAGTCAAAGATAGTAGAGAGGCAGAGCAAGATACTTCACGGTAGTTCATGTCTGTGGGAACAAAGTGGGGATCAGGAAGTGGTTCGTCATGAGGAATCATGGGCACATCTATCTTTGGTTCAGTGTTCTCCATCATTTGACAGCGTGGATAGCAGTGGTGTTATGGGACAGGTTTGTAACAGGTTGTACTGGTGGTGGAGGCTACCAAAGAGTCTTTTGGATTTGAAAGCAGGCAGGTAGGCCAAGGTGTAAAACCAGATCAGATACAGGAGGTCAGATACTGCATAAGGTTAAGGTTTGTCTAAATTGGTGAAGATGAAGATGAAGACGGCAAGGTGTTAGTCAGGTCAGACTGCATACTCAGGAAAGACTGTGGAGAACTAACGGGATGCATTTCTGTGCAAAACAAAATGAAAAAAAAAAAAAAAAACCACACACACAATCTTTTGCTAACACTGTATTTAACCATAAACTTTGTTGCTATGGTAGTTTTTTGTGAATCCTCAATTGTATGTCCCTAAACCAACATCTACTCTACATGCTTGAGTCATTCAGAGACAGTGTCATGTCACCATGTGTTCTGTGATCAAGCTGTTGGGATCATGATTATCTAATATTTATTTAAAAAAAAACAAACACAGAAGATATAGCCATATTGTTACTCTAAGCTCATATTTTAGTCTCAGTGACAAAATAATGGTAGCAGTAACATAGAAGGTAGTGCGCAAAGCTATCTGTTAAACAAACATCAAAATAAAACCTCAGTTGTAATGCAGTTGTAATGCTCTACAGCATGTTCAGCTCAGTCGCTGTATAATTAGCAATCAGCTAACTGCTCCATTGCCCCGTGAAAACCCATGCATTGATACAAACCAAAGTGTCTCAAACCCACAGGTGTCCCCATATAGCTAGCTTTAGCTCTTGTGTTTGACTAGCTTAGCTGCCATTTTTTCAACACACCCATGAAGAAAAGAATGACTTGGAACCTGGTTTAAGTAGCTACAACCCAGTAGTGCTACTTGCTAAATAGGCTAATTCCTATCAGCATAACTCTTCAACCTGGTGGAATAGTTCATAAGTGGCATTACGTGCCTGAACTGAACAGGTAAAACCAGGTTATAAGCAGGTAATGTATGGTGCTGGATTCTAGCTTCGGAAGCTAGGTTGCCCATCTCTGGATCTGCATGATGAGCTCCTCTGTAAATACAGCAGTGATGTTAGTGATCGGGCCATTGTATCATCTGAAGCAAGTTCATATGCCACAGCGCACAGTTCAACATTGTGCTGTTTGCTTGATATGTGTAGCTCTAGAGCACCAACTGGGCAGGGTTGTCCTACAATCTGACACTCATGCAATCTTCATTAGGCAGCATGTGTGTGCCAGAGGAAGGGTTTCCAAAAGATGACCCTGTCTGCCATTCGAACAGGAAGAACTTTGCAGCAATTCGACCATGCCCATCTGTACATAGCTCAAGATTAGCTCTGCTTACCGGCCTTCCCCTCACCTGGTGTTTTGCTAGCTGTTGCTGCCTACCGTTGGGTGAGTGGTCTGTGCTGTGTCTAAGAAGGGTGGAGGGTCAGGAAGGAGGTAATTTTAAAGCTACCTCTGGTAGAGCAGCAGTGGAGACTATTACGTTAGGTTATCCCCACAAGAAACACATTTTAAAATTAAATTAATTTCAATTTCAATGTATTTGTAGTTAAAGTGCAGTATTACAAAAGTCATGATCTCAAAACACTTTGTTAACAGTAATTACACAAATAGTATGGGTAACCGTGTACTCCGTGTACTAGGTTGAGTGGCCTACTGTTAATTAGTCCTGGTAATTGAGCTTAACTGAAATTTAATTGGTTATCCACAGAAAACAGTATTTGAAATAATGGGTGACCAGACTGACCTGTTTTCCAGAAACGGCCCCCAGTTTTTGGTTGTCCTCAGTGAAACGTGCAAAAACACACTTTGTCCCCAGTCTACGTAGCTAAACCATTGCTTATGTGAATGGTATAGACTGCAGAAATGGGAATGTCACTCAAACACGTTTTCAAGAATAGATAGAAAAATCTGTGATATCTGGTGTCTATCTGGTTGTCATGCCCTTGAGAGACGTAAAGCAAAATGGGAACAAATTGAGAAGAAATATTTTGAGTATTGTGAGATCTGAAATTGTCCATGGAATGTGTCAGTTGTCGCTTGGGAGAAGCAGGGGACATCTCAATAAGAGCTCTTGAGACAAACAAAAGACACTGGGTCCAGCTACCTGTAACTCAGGTGTGTCCTGATTAGCATGAGAGAGTCTGAGAACAGCATCTCTGTTTACCGTCACTGAACAAAGCATTCTTTTGATGTGAACTTCTTTTTTTCAAATGTGACTTTGTTCTTGTCTGTCTTTAAAGCCAAGTGAGGTTTCTCCTTTCAATCACTATATTTAAAAATCCAAGATAGTTTAGATTAATGCTATGTGAAATATTGTGCTTTTGTGTGTATATTCATGTACAAAGATAAGCTAACTATGTTCACTCCTCATCCAAAATATTGTCTGCATATGTACATCTTAACCATCATATATTGGTAATAACAATTGTCGATAGCATTTTTTGACTGATAGGCTGATAATTTTCACCTGAGAACATTGTAGCATTATTTATTATATTTGTAGCCCTATGTTCTTCTTGCATGGAAAAAAAAACAGCCACACCACAGTGATGCGATATCATTTTATTTGTTTCAATGGCCATGTTAGTTTGTTTATGTATTTATTTAACTTATTTATTTATTGCTGTGGAAAGAATGAGGGTGGCATGGGTAGTGCTCAGTGTTTCATGTGATCACCAAACAACCACAGACCTTTGTCCAACTGAGAGTGAGGCTTAAATGCTCTAGTCACTGTGGATGGAGGGCAATTATTGGCACTGCACAGCCAGCCACTCATATGGGGATATGAGGGGCATCAAGTTATTGTTTTTTTGTTGTTGTTGTTGTTGTTGTTGCCTGATGTCCCTCTGTGTTTCAGAATATGTCATGTGTACCCAGACCCAAAGTGAAAATCTGTTTAATTTAAATCACAGTTTAAATATATTTCTTTATGTAGTGCCATTGTGATAACCACGGCTACGAAGCACTTGACAGAAACCCAAGACCAAACATAAAGCAGCAGTAGCAACGAAAAAAAAAAATTTTTTTTAGCATAGAACATTTTTGAACCAGTTCAGATGGCATCCTGTGGGCCTACACCCTGCTTCAGAGAGGAAATGAAGTTCAAGATGTGAAGAGTGATAGCAAGAACACAGAAGCAGAGAGGAGAAGAAAAAGGGAGGCAGAGGACAGTGAGGGGGGCCTACAGACAGTAGATTAATACAAATAAGTACAGAACTGCAAAAAAAAAAAAAAAGGTGTGTGACTGCTCTGTGTCAGACATGACAACTCAAGGTAAAACCATAATTACCTTCACAGTTTATTCATTTACACCCTTTTCATTAATGTCCTCAAAGCAACTAAATGGTTGCAATGGTTTATAGTTCAACCTAGGCCTCCATGTTTGATTTGCAGTCACAGGAGTGTGTTTGAACATACAATAGCTGCTGAATGAACAGCTAAAGGAGAGTGAATAGCTTTTGGTTGATATTGGTTGGTTTGAAGTACCAGAGTAGAATTATGGGCTTGCTTTTAATTAGATGTCTGTTACATTAAACATGTATGAAGTTCTTTGATGAAGGTTGGTGCCTGGGAGTTTATTTGGTTGCCAGTTACCCAATCGGATGTGGCCTGGCTCGGTTAGCATGCATATCAGCCTGTATGTTGTTCAGTTTTTCTTTTCAGTCTTTCAGAACTGTAATTTGATCTCTGGGAGTAACAAGGAAAAACGATTTAAAAAAAAATGTGGTTCAGTGACCACTTGGAACACAAAGCCTTATAAAATTTGTAAAGTGAACTTTGAATGTTTATATGTTAAGATAAATTATGGATTGTTTTATATGATTGTACTGCCACAAAGAAAACTCATTAATGAAATAAATCTATATTAAACTATGAATAGTTGTGCTGGTGTCTTCTTGTTTTTAAACAAGTGATTGTGCGGTAAACATTTCTTCTTTACTTCATGAAAATCCAAATCGTCACAGATAATAGTGGATAAACCAGGTCAGCTGATGTGTATTCTACATCACTTACCGTATACGTGAAGGAAATGTGAGTGCACTGGGACAGGTGTGGTGAGGCAATTTTATGACCCATTTACCCACATGGGCCGCCTTGTCAGAGTAACTACAGATAGATACCATCTACATTACTGTACATGTGACATTCACATCGAAAGGAAAGGAATCATTTCATTGTACTGGGAGACGTTTTTTTTTTCTGACAATGACTTGAACATGATCATGAATTTACACTTGAGATCTGACTCACACTCACAATAGAGAGTTTAAGTATTTTTGTCAAGCCTTCTGCAGTATGCAGCAGACTACTTGTACTTGCCCTTTGACCTTTCAAAAGATCATAGGTTTTATTTATTTATTTATTTGTTTACCTGTCAGGATGGAAGGAACAAAGACATAGCCAGGTAAACCAGCCCCTCGTACTTCATTTCATTTTTTACAGAGGGTCTGGACCGGAATCTCTTGAGGGTCATGTAGTCGGCCCCAGCAAGACCGATCCAATCAGTGAACAGAGGGTGTGTTCGTTAGCCGTGACGTTGACCTTGTGTGCTACATTTGAATTGTAGTGCGTAGGTAGCGTAATTGCATACTTGACAACCAGGCGTTAGCGATTGGGTAAAGGCAGAGGCGCTTTTTTTAAACTTCAGCGGAGTCCACACCTCCAACAAATCGTTTCTGACGGTGTCTGGTCCAGACCCTCTGTACAAAATGAAATTAAGTACGAGGGGCTGGTTTACCAGGCTAGCAAAGACAGGGACTGACTGACTCAGTATACACATTCAGAGCACCCAGCCTGATGTCAAGCAAACATATACACTGAACTTATTTACTATTTTTTCTTTGTGCTTGAAATTATGTCATTAGAATATTTTAATGTCTGACCTTCTTGTTAAGATTAAGGTCAGGGTTAGGGTTTGGGTTTTGATTGGAGTTTAGGTTTAGGTTTGATAAAGATGATAAGCTAGGGAAGAAACAAAACTGAACTTCAACAAACCACCTGAAATGGCTCTGTGAGCTGACTATAAAGTGTGACATTGGTCAGATAAAATTACACATCTGCTTTTGAAGGACACACTACATTGAGCATTGTGGTCTATGTGTATCTATATGATAGATATATGATATGATATGATATGATATGATATGATATGATGTATGATATCATATGATATATGATATATGATATCTGATATTTACTGATAACTGATAACTGGTGCTCTGCACCACATTTTCACACCTCTGCTATCGCCTGTGAACGGAAGCAACGTACAAAGGAGGAACAAGAAGTTAACACCTCTTCACTGCGATTATGATTCAAAGTGTATTTAACCTTTGACCGTCCTGTTGGCTCATCTTATTTGAAGAATTTTGATGACCACAACATTTGGTAAGTTTGTGTTTACCTCTTTCCTTCTCTGTAAGATTCTTTTATATTATGTGTCTGAGGATGGCACTCTGTCTTTTTGTATGTTTTGGTTTGGCAGCTATTGTAGGCTCTTGAATGCTCTGATCTTTAGTTGCCAAACTTACATTCAGACATTAACCTAATAAATACAAAATGTGCGCTGGAATCTCATGAACATGGTAAAACTTCATTCTAAAATACATTTGCGTAGTTTTAAAACATTGCAGAATTAATGTGGCTTCCATATACTTTCAGCTTTATGCAGCACCAGTTAATATAGTTTCCATACTCCAGCATTATAGAATGTTAAGTTCATCAGTGCCATGTCAATACTATACCATCAGTAAATGGGGGTTGTTTGAAATCGTCTGGCTGGCTAATGACTGGCTTAAAGCAATGCATTCTGGACTTAAAATAGAGATCTTTATTCTTCATTGCCCAATCAGGTTGAGTCTACATCATGAACTCGAGATTTATGTATCACTCAGCTGGCTCCCATGGAGAGAACATCTCTCTGTCTGTGTTCTACGTCATCGTATTCTTCTTCTCAGTTCCGGCCAATGCCATGGCGCTGTGGGTATTCTGCCACCCGAAGAACAAAACTTCTGTGCCCCGAGTGTTTTTGACTCACCTGGCCGTCGCCGACATGTGCTATGTCCTGCTCCTGCCCATGCGTGTGATCTACCATGCCTCTGATGGCGACTGGATCCTCGGTGAGGTGGCCTGTAGCCTCTCTGGCTTCCTGTTCTACCTCAACCTGTACTGCAGCCTCTACTTCACGACCTGCATCAGCTTCGACCGCTTTCTGGCCGTGGTGCTTCCCGTCAGAGCTCTGTCCTGGAGGAAGCCGGCGTACGCCAAGGCGGGGTGTGCGGTTATCTGGGTCGTGGTGACTGTCTGCATGGCCCCAGTGCTGCTGTCCAAGCAGACCGTCAACCTCCAGCTGGAGGAGGAGCGCAACGTGACCGTGTGCCAGCAGCTGTACCTGCAGAAAACGTCCCCTCGCGCACTGCTCTCCACCGCCGTGGCATTCTCGATTCCCCTCCTGGTGCTCAGCCTGTCCTACATCCTCATTTTGATCAAGCTCAAGACCGTAACCCAGCAAACCCAATCACGGGTGCACCTGAAAGCCAGGAGAATGGTTGTGCTCACTCTGGCCAATTTCCTGGTGGCATTTCTCCCCTTCCACATACACCGGTTTATTTACATCGTGCGTTACAGTCAGCCCAATGTTAGTGACATGGAAGCTACCTCGTTAAGCATCGGGAACAGAGTGACATCGGCCCTGACTTGTGTCAACGCTGTCATTGATCCTCTCATGTATTTCTTCCTGGCAGACACTTACCAGAGGACACTGTTAAGGTTGCTGGGACGGCCTGAAAGTGCCCAGCCTGAGTCTGGTCAGATCAGTAACCCTGTGGATATGTCTTCAGCTTTTTAATTTCAGCTCGCTGAGTCAACCTTTCTGTTAGTAGTATTCAGCTCTTGCTGTTATGTGAAAAATCTAAATTTTTTATTCTGACTCTGAGTTCACAATGTTGTGCTTTGACAATTTCTGTGCAATTTCTGAGTATTCTTCAAATTTGCACCAAAAAAAAATGTCTGATTCTAAAATGGCATCCTGAAAATATTATTATAGATTTGGTGGTGCTGAACTAAAGAATACATGAACTTATTGTATATGCAAATACTGTATGTCATCTTTTAATTCAATGTGTATATGTGGTACAACACGGAGTTCTGTACAGTACAGAAAAGAAGAAGAGAAAGTATGGTAACTTCAAAAATGGGAAGGAGGTATTGTTACAGCATCACTGATGAGTCACAGCTAAAACTGCCTACCTCTGGGAAAGCTCTGACATGCAACTGAATGTGTAACTACTTATTTTAGCAAGATGCTAAAAGAAAACAAAAGTTCTGCGAAAACAGATAGACAGACATACAGACTGGTTGGTTGGTTGGTACTTTCATTATCCTCCATTAGTCTATCAAATTGCTTTCTTACAGCAGCAGCCCATCTTGCAAACCGACACAATAAACACGTTACATCCACCCATCGTCTGTAGCATACTCAATGCACACATCAAAGACACACATACAGT
This sequence comes from Coilia nasus, assembly GCA_027475355.1. Taxonomy (NCBI): domain Eukaryota; kingdom Metazoa; phylum Chordata; class Actinopteri; order Clupeiformes; family Engraulidae; genus Coilia; species Coilia nasus. Next base: position 11,890,896 of record CM050217.1, read on the forward strand.
ACGCTTAGATAGTTAAGGATCAGAGGAAGGATATGTTGGTCCATCAGCTTTGGCTCATTGGTCCACGGGTTAAGTGCCACTATAAGTGTCCTACAAAGGCAGAGTGCAGTAACTGTGTGAACATAGAAACTGAGAAAAATCCCTCTGTTGTCACCCTGCCCAGTTGTAGGTTTAATAGTGGCGATGTTTTTATGTACTTTCTTAATAGGGAGAAGCAAGAGATTTAGTCTCAAGAAACAGGAAGTGTTATAAAGTCAATTTATAACCCAACCTAAACTCAATTTGACAAATTATGCAGTTACTGCCTTTTGGCTTTGTTGGGCAGTATAAGTGCTAACCAGGGAGAACTTAAACCCATTGGTGGACCAACACCTCTCAATGTAGTTTTGCTACCTAGGGAGAATTAGGCAGTCAAATAAAGTAAAAATGCACGCTTACTGTTATTTCTTGAAGTGTCATGTTCATGTAACTTGTAGTTTGTTGGCCAGCAAAAGATCTTAGATACTGTAAGATGTTTAAAACTAAATACCTTTGGAGCTTGTAGCCTACTTATATACCAAAGCATTTCTGGTAAAGAATCCTAGTGGGCCTCAAAAAACCTTTATGAGCATCCAACTCTTATTTCAAACCACACACAAAGCCACTTGCATAATGAAACCAAACCCATTGCTATAGTGTATAGTTTAGTGCATAGTGGTATGTCAACACCCTTTGCAATGACATCAACTTTGCATTCATACTTTATCTGATGACAATGACACAGCACAACTTTAAAAGGTTTATTTAATAATCATGCTTTAATATGTTAAGACAATAAATACATTTTGGGGAAACCAGGACATACTGTAGGATACAGCTAAAGAGCAAAAGTAAACAACAGATCTGTTCACATCTTTTATATAACTTATTTCAAAGGGGAAAATAATGTGTAATAAAAAGTAAGAGTTTGAGGGCTGGGTATGGGATTCAGATGTCATGAGGTCAGTACACTCTATTGACATTCTCAGCTAATAATAAAGATAGCAAATTATTATTCTCAGTTTCCTCACATCCCTTGTGCTTAGTTAAAGCCAATGGTGTACGCTTTACTTGTTTTTTCAGCCATTTTCTCTCACTTCTTTCCCTCAACATTTTGACCCTGTACTTCGATCTTTGTGCAGCATAGAATTTTCTGTACCATTAAAAAAACATTGGCATAAAACAGTTTGTCTATGGAGATGAATTGAGCTGTAGAACATAAAGTTGAAATGTTAATATAATTTATTACTAAAAAAAAAACATATCATAAACAACGAAAATAACCATCTAAGGTCCTCTTGAAGCTTGGGATGTTTCACATACACACTTAATTTAAATCTCTATGGATACTGTTGGCTTGAATGGGGCCTATTAGCTTTTAGTCACACTTAAACAAAACAAAAAAAACTTTAAATAAGTTCATTTTTGTTTGTTCATTTTTTGTGTCAGAGCTATCTCTTCATACCGGATTCTGTTGTAACCCAACATAAATAATATGAATTATATAATATGTAAAAAAGTTGCACACATTTATGTGCAGTTTTGTTTGAGATTAAAGTTTTCAAAAAAAGGGAGTACCCTGTTATATGTTCTGAATTACACCAGATTGCTCTGCCTGATTTGTTTGTGCACAGGCAACACTTTTTAAGTGCGTTTAAGTGAGTGAGGCCGTTCAACATCTCTCTATCCAAAAAAATGAAAGAGGTCTTGAGGTTCTGGCAGAGCCTTGACTTTTACACACACAGTCAGTTTGTCTCTCTACTTGTGCTGTGCTGCTTAGGCCATTTCCCTCCGCTATCACACACATCCAGTAAAGCATCATCATTTACACGCGCAGATTTGGGTTAAGGCAGCAGCTCTCACCGGATTCAGCAGTCACTACTCTTACATGTAAATGTCTCTTAATTGGGCTGCAGCTTATTATAGAAAACCACATTAGAGTCATCTGCATTACAGTGCAGGATGCTTGCAGCGCACCTGACGGCAACCATCGCAAAGCAAGACTAAGTAGTTTTCGTCTTTGTTTGCCCTACAGGTTGGAAGCGGAATTGACTTTCATTCGAACTACAGAGAGACAGCATGCTCCTCCAAACTTACTTAGTGCGGTTGTAGCCCATGGAGGGCGGCAAAGCGAATTCAGAAGTGCCTTTCATCCAGTTACAAGTTGATGAACCACTGAAACGATTTTGGAAACATTATTTGAAGGTGGAAGTGTTCACCTTCAGTCTACATTAGAGAACCTGGGATTGCCTGTTTCAATTACAATCCTGTCCAGCAACAAAAATAACCCAAGCAATCACATCAGCTTTGACTTCTCCACAAGCTCATGGTATCAACACACATCCTCAGCACCTGTTTTTGTCAGGCATTATCTGACTTGTGAATATACAGTATATAGTGTATAAGATTTGTTACATGAGACTAGCAATGCAAGCTGACAACCACATCCTGACAATAACCATTTCTAATTCCCATGTTCCTTTTGTGGCACAACTGAGTCCTACTTAACAAAAAAATCCACATTAAATGTGAATGTTTTTGCTCATTTTCCATTGACAAAACACACAGACACACAGACACTCGTGGACTAAAACAGAGCTTGAAATATTCTCAGGACTGGGAATCTGTCCAAAGAGTAAATAAATATACCTATAACAGGCACTTCAGGAAAAGCTAGCTTACAAGACAAACGAGCACTCGGTTACTCTGTTCTTTGGCTGTCGCTTGTCTTTGAGGAGCTACTGTCATAGCCACATCATTACATTACATTACATTACACTTAGCTGACGCTCTTATCCAGCGACATCAAGCATAGGATGCAGGTCAGGGTGTAACTCTGAGGGCTGTGTGTGTGTGTGTGTGTGTGTGTGTGTGTGTGTGTGTGTGTGTGTGTGTGTGTGTGTGTGTGTGTGTGTGTGTGTGTGTGTGTGTGTGTGTGTGTGTGTGTGTGTGTGTGTGTGTGTGTGTGTGTGCGCATGTGTGGGTGTGTGCAAAATTGGCCCTGGGCAGACAGGAAGAGAGAGTACACAGAGAAAAGGTTAACTGTGGCGCTGACAAGCTGATCATATGCAGCAGTTGACATTGGATATTTTCTTGTTGCCGTTTCCTGTGAGCTTGGTCACTGCTGAGGTGTTCTTCTTCTCGTGAGCATGTTTGGTCACCTCTCTGCACACCAACACAAAGAAAATAAAACAGTTCAGTGACTACACTTCTCTGTGTCCCAGAACAAACAAAGAGAGACAACAAACAACACACAAGACTTCTACCTCCTCTGTAGCCACAAGGCCAAACCAGTGTGTCGTGGTTGGTGTCACATTTTTTAAACCTTTTAAACACTGCAAGTTCAAAATGACAACAAAACAACCTTCTCCCTTGGCTTAAATCTTCACAAACATAGAAATAGTCTTACTGTGCCCCTACAAACTCTATCCTACAAACATTTCAAGGCAAGTGCATATTATAGCACCAAGCCCGGGCTGTTTGTGAGCTGTTTCTTTACCTGTCACCATAAATACGACTTCGATACGATGTGGTATGGCTAAAGTGGTTAAAGTGGCTTAGTGAACTTCCTGGTTTCAATTAATGGATGACGCATGGTGGTTACTGGTTAGGTTACTGTAAAAGTAGCTTTGAAAAGTGGCTTAATATATGCCCTTTACTGTTATTTGGTGACAGTAGAATAATTGGATTAAGTGCTCTTGCTCAGATCTACATATTTAAACAATGTTCTTCAAACACACTGCATACAAAAGAGACAGACCTCTGAGCGTGTTAATGAAATAAAACCTTTTCACTAGTGCTATGGAATAAGAAAAACAGAGTTATGAAACCGAAACACTCGTGTCAGAGACAATGTTTCCGTTTTTCTTAATAAAATGTAAAAGACCCTATGACTCACCGTGCTAAATGAAGAACAGCCTCGATGATGTTAGATCCGTCCTTGGCACTGGTCTCACAGAATAAAGCACTATAGGTCTATAGGGGGGAAGACACAATCAGTTAGATTGGCGCCACCTCCTGGTTGAAACGGCACTGCACATGACTATTTTAAGCCAATAAAATTCTGTTTAAATTAGACACAGATGGTTCCACCTCCATGTTCACAGAAGTCAATATACATCCATCAACAACCAGAATATACACAGGGTTGGGACTACGCATAGGCAGATGTGTGTGTGTGTGTGTGTGTGTGTGAGCGAGTGTGTGTGTGAGTGAGTGAGTGTGTGTGTGAGTGAGTGTGCGTGTGCGTGCGTGTGTGTGTGTGTGTGTGTGTGTGTGTGTGTGTGTGTGTGTGTGTTTGTGTATGTGTGTGTGTGTGTGTGTGTGTGTGTGTGTGTGTGTGTTTGTGTATGTGTGCGTGTATGTGTGTGTGTGCGTGTGTGTGTGTGTGTGTCCACCTCACCATGGCCAGTTTCTCGCCGTAGCTGGTGGGGATGCAGACGATGCCATCCTGGATTGCCTCCAACCGCAGGTCACACTTATTGCCCACGACCATGATGGGAATGTCATCCTGGGACACGTCCTACCAAACACAACAGGTCACTGGCATCAAGCTCCCCTCAAATGTAAAAGTTTGCATCATGTTTCCTCTAGTCCCACACATTTGATTTATTGATATGTAAGAATACAGATTTAAAAAATTAAAGAGCGATATCAAAATTAGCAGATCAATACTTTAATAATAGGTGTCTTCTGGTATATGCTGGTGTCATCATTTATATATATAAACATTGTCTGGCGAGCAAAGGGTTATTCTCCACTCAGTCATTTCATAAACAAGTAAAACTGGCATTGATCCTAAGAAATGAAAATAAACAAATTCATTATGATGAACTAATATCACAGACCACCCCTCCAATGAAGTCTTTCAAAAGTCATTTGTATCAACACATCTTCAACCAAAGGTAAAGATGTAGCAGCTATATACCTGGCCAGTGTTAACTAAGTATCATATTTCTATATTGCATAAATATTCCCAGTGCAGAGCAAGGATATTACATGTGTTTGTTAATGTATGATTGTAAATGTTTGTGTGTGTTATTGCTATTTTACCTCAATCATGTCCACCCACTCCCGCACGTTCAGGAAGCTTCTCTCACAAGTGACATCATACAGCAAGAGCACACCGTCTGCTCGTCTGAAGTATGACTTAGCAATGCTTCGAAACCTACAGAGAAATAGTGCCACGACACACACACACACACACACACACAAGATTTTCTCTCTATCTCTCTCTCCCTCTCACACACACACACACACACACACACACACACACACACACAGACACTCACACACAGGCCCGCTGACAGTATTGGCTGGGCCCAGGACAAGGTAATCTGATGGGGTCCCCCACCCCATAGTCCATAATGTAAGAAGGGACCAGTTTTGGGCCCTCCCTTTCCCATGGCCCAGGAAAAGAAACCCATTTGTCAGCCCCTGTCGGTGGGCCTGCTTACACACACACACACTCACACTCACACACACACACACACACACAGACACTCACAGACACACACACACTCACCTCTCCTGTCCAGCTGTGTCCCATAGTTGCAGGACTGTAGGCTCCCCATCAACAACTAAAGTTTTCATCTGAAAGTCCACCCCTGAGAACACATTCAAACCAAAAAGCCATTACTGCACTGAGTCTGTGGTAATACTAGTATTCTAATAGAGCCCATTTTCATGTGAGAAAATAAGAAAGATAAAATAAAAGAAGCAAAGCAAAACAATAAATGATAACAAGCTAATATTTGCAAGCCAGAGACAATAATATGTGAACTGTAACTGCAATATGAGACAGGTCTACGGTCATTTTGCAATAATTTTATTGTATCAGTATTGACAGCTTGTGACCATTATAAACAAGGAACACTGCCTACATGTGGATTTAAATAAATAAACAAACAAATAAATAAATAGGTAATTAGGTAAGGCTTTGATTCGAAAACAACTGCAGTCGTACATATAGATTCTGTGGCAATAAAAAGAGGTCGGCTGACTAGCTGTTTACACTGAACGATCAATGGATTTTTTTCTTCCATGATGTTACGGTACATTCCAAGCTCACAACCCCAGGGTTTATCACACTCAAACTGTGAAAGACTGGCTTGGGGAGCATGGGTAATCATTTTCACATGTAGAACAACCACCACAGTCCTGACCTGAACCCTAACTGGGAGTCTATTGGGACGTGCTGGAGAAAACTTACACCGTGGTTTGATGCTCCCATTTTCCAGGAGAAAATAAATGTATGAATGCATGAATGCAGTGAAATGCAACATTCCATAAAATTATCGCATTACTGCATACGATTATTGAAACAATACTGAGATAAATGCACCCTGTTGTCAAAGCTAAAGTCAAGGCAACAAAATGTTGATCAACGATCAACATTTGATAATGATCATTTCTGCAGTATATCATGGTGATGTTGGTGAAATGGAAGCATTTTGAAAACCTACCCAGAGTGGCTTTGGTGTTTTCGGTGAACTCGTTCTTACACAAGCGCAGCAGGAAGCTGGACTTGCCCACCGCGGCGTCACCGGCCAGCACAACCCTGTAGGCCCGCTCAGAGGCCTGCTGACTCCTGCCCAGCTCAATCTCAGGCTGCAGGCACACACAAACAGCAGAAATGAAAAGAAACCATTATCATCTGACAACTCTGCCCTACAAAGGCAAAGTGCAATAACTATGTTAACACAGAAAAATGCCTGTAACGTTCTCATACTGCCCTGTCAAACATATTGTATGTTTAATATTGGTGATGTTTTCATCTATTTTCTTAATAGACAGACTCCTCTGTTCTCACCTCGGAGAAGATGGCAGACAGACACTTCCTGTTAGGCGGGGCCTCTTTCTTCTTCTTCTCCACTTTATGAGACTTCCAGTCCAGCACGGACTCGCTGTCCGACTCAAGCGGCATCTCATCTTGGACGTCAACCGTCTAGGAAGATAACGGCCCGCCAATCACACCACATATCAATACTGCCCAGCTGTGCCCAGCGTGAGTGTGCTTTTGTTGTCATACATACATGCATGTATTGTAGTTGGTGAATGCATATCTGTGGATGGGTTGGTGGGGGGGTGGTTATGTGTGGGCTGGGGTGGGGGGTAAGTGGGTGGGTGAATGGGAGACTACTCTAGTATATGTTTACATGTTTGTGTCAGTTATGGAGTTCAATATGTGTCACGGTGTGTGTGCGTGTGGTTAGATGGGTGTGTGGAGTGTGTGGCTGTTTAAGTGGATGTGAGTTAAATGTTAATAATGTAATTTGCGTAATCACACTCTCACAAGACACATTTCTCTATCTAGAGACAACCAGTAGCGGTTCTAGGGGGGGTCGGGCTGGGCCTTCACCCAGGGCGCAATTTCGTGAAAGGGCGCCGTGCTATTGGCCTCACGAGCGCTTGAAAAAAAAAAATCATCTAAAAAGTTTTTAATATCTATCACATCACTGTGTAGGAAATTGGCAAATTGGCGCCCCCTTTGGCTGCCCACGCCCCTGCTGAAAAGTTCCAGTGCACAGAAGCTGCGAGAGAAGGGCAAAGGGGAGGGGGCGCGGGGGACAGTTCACCTCTGCGTCTCTCAAATGCAATGCACAAGTGGGCAATACTCTGCAATTAGTGAGCGAAGTCAGTTACACATAAGCTTTCTTCCCAATAACGCACATTTTATTCCTACCATTATATTTACAGGTTTATAATTCCTGCACATCTTTTAATTGTGTGAAAGGCTAATAAAATAGGGCAATACAAAACGAGTAGGCGGTCACCAAGGTGAATAAGTCTTAACTCCTAGTCGGCAGTGACAGTGTTCGGGGATGGGAAATACAGTATGTTGACTGTCGAGTGACAAACAGGAGATGGACAGAAAAAGGTCAAAGCCATTAGAAGTGTAGAAACGAGCAAAAGATGAAGGTATGCAACTGTTCTCTCTGCATGATCACATTATCCATGCCATGAACGAAGGGCTAATGTTAATCATGGTATAACTCTTACGTTTGTTAGCCTTCTAGCTATGATGCTACGATTGCTATACTCAACAATAATTCGGTCTTAGCTCAACAAACACAAGATCTAATTTCACCATAAGATTTGGCTTTGCAACAAAACGGTTACAAGTAAAGTTATTATTGATTTCCATAATTTGGATTAACGTTGAGCCCTGTCATTAGCCAACAAAATGTTATGGTAGTTTCAACATTTGCAATTTGCTGCAACTCATAGTTTGCACAGTTTAACTATAGGGTAGTTTAGCATAGTAAACCAGTCATACCTGAACGTGTAACGAGCATACTGTAGAATTCGAGGCAGTAACCAAGGAGCTAATTGTTCCTCCCTAAAGATACCGTCTAATGACGGACATTTGGCATGTAAGGGCATGCTATCATAATGAAATTGTAATTTATGGATGTTTTGTATAAGAGTTTTTGTAGCCTACAGTGTTTTGATGTTAATTTCAAGTGCAATTCAATAATAAGAATCACTATGTGCTCATAACAAAAAGTGCAAAATTATGTTTTTTTTTGTCTCGGAGGGGGTCTCGCCCGGGGAGTAATTCAATGTAGAACCGCCACTGGAGACAACATAAAGGCTCATCTTGTCTTATCTTACCTTGTGTGTTTTACTGTAAAATTGTACAGTACGGGTGTGCGTGCGTGTGTGTGCGTGCATGAGTGTGCGTGTGTGTGCGCGTGTGTGTGTGTGTATGTGCGTGTGTGTGTGTGTGCGCACGCATGTGTGTGCGTGTGTGTGTCTCACCTCAGTGTCAGACACATCCCCTGCGATGCTGTCAGTGTGATGCTGGAGGGGCGGGCCCTGCTTGTAGCCCTCCTGCTCCGAGTCGTACCCGTATGACCCCCGCAGTGTGGACCGCCCGCTGTCCAGGCAGCTCTCCGCCAGACTGTCCGCCTCGCAGCTGCGCCTGCGCAGACGCATGGGGTCACACAGCGCCAGGGCCAGTGCGTCGCAGCCAGGCTTGTGCAGACTGTCGTCCAGCTGCAGTTGCGAATCAAAGCTTTCGTCTGGACATAGCCCGGGACAGCACCTGGGACACAGGCAGATTAGGACAGGAAAGCGCTTTCAGAACATCACATATATGATTACAGGAGCATCACATATATGATTACAGGAACATCACATATATGATTACAGGAACATCACATATATGATTACAGGAACATCACATATATGATTACAGGAACATCACATATATAATTACAGGTGGTTACAGGAGATGCGATTGATAAAGATTCTAATCTAAATGATCTTTGGTTAGGGTTAGGCAGATGGAAAATAGTGAGTTGCTAAATCTGGTAGGTACACAGTATCTTTTCTTCTTGTGTGATTATTGTATTTTGTACATGGTTGCTGAATGAAATAAACGAAATAAACTAACCTAAAAGAAACTATGGTTACGGTTACGGTTATGGTACACAACACTATAAACACCATATAATAAACAAACAAAAATTATAGGGGTAGCCATAAACATAGCTACAAAGACTTACATAGTTTAATAATAATCAAACAATTCATCTAATACACTGTGAAAATAAATGGCCGATAATTGTTCAACTAATTTTAAAGTAAACCAGCTAATCAGCAGTTAATGGCTAATTAGTTGGTTTGATTAGCAATATAGCAGGTGACCAGTCCTGATAATATTTTGTCTACACAGCCAAAGTCACCAATGCAAAACCAGCACTGAATCCATAAATTAAATTGCTCATTGGCCCCTTATGACAAAGATAAAACTATTCTAGTATTCACATACAGTAAGACCACTGACAAACTACTGCCTGGTCCACTCTAGTGTATTTAATAAATAATATTCAACATCAATTATAAATATATAAATTATTAATAATTATAATTAATAATTCATATTCAATATTATGAATATTATCATATACACATACACATACATTTGACTTGACTTGGCTATACTCACCGGTATGGTGAGAAGAGGCTCTTATGTCGGCTGGTGTTGTCACCTGGAGAGGGCCCCCCCGTTTGCTGTTCATCACAGGAGACAACTCTTCACTCTTCAGCCACAACTGACAACTCAATCCTCCATAACTGATTTCAATATTTCAGGAGCAACATGGACTAATCTGATTTGGGTTTATTGCCATTCATTCATATTGGCATTTCTCCCACCTTTCCTCTGCTTTCATTGGTTGCTTGATTACACCACTCACAGCAGTTTGTGTCCTCAGACCATCTTTAAATAAGCAAACCTCCCATCTGCCATACATTGGACATTCACAAAGTAGTACATTAGTTCAATTCCTTATGTTCATATTTAGGGAACATAAGGAAGAAAAACGAACTAAATTCATCATTAATCCAACACTGGGTGCATGTAAAGCCCAAAACAGGGATGGCTGTTCAGGCAGCACTACTCAGTAGGGCTTGGAGTGTGAGGTGGAGGGTGAAGTGTCAAACTGTCAGCAGAGGTTTTTCCACCATCCATATATATATGGATGGTGGAAAACCCTGTTTTTATATATATAGCATATATACAGTACATATGAGTATAAATGAGTACATATATGAGCATGTATATTAGCTTGTTCCAATGTATGTCCTCTGGTCCTGCTTCAGAGCCTGTACTACAGTCCTACAGTGATGTCTGACATTATTCCAATAGACAGTGTTATGCTGTGTCAGCCAGGTCTAATGTTTTGGGCATGTTTGGTCAGGTCTAATGTTTCTAATCTTTGCGTTATTAATGAGGCTTCAGGTGTAGTAACACAGGCACAAGTCCTTGTCCTTGAGCTGTCAGTGTAGCAATACTGACACAGGCCCATGTTAAAGCCTCAAGGTGCTTTCACACTGACAGCATTTGGTGCGCACCAAACGTCCCATTCGAACCAAAAGTTCTTAGTTCGGTTCGTTTTCGTTGGTGTGAATGCAATCTCGGTACTTTGGTGCGCACCAAATCAACCGGTCCGAGACTGCTAAAAAGGGGTGGTCTCGGACCGCTTTATCTGCCCTACTTTGGTACGGTTCCTCAGGTGTGAAAGCAACCAAACCAAATTGGATGGAACAGTAGAGCTTAGTGCATTATTATTATCGAAAGTGGCACGTTTTAGTCTGGTTCCGGTGGCGATGGTCTTCGCGGACTATTTTGGTTAGTTTAGAACTATGCATATGTGAAAGCAAACCGTACCCACGTCTGTTTGCTACATTGTAACATTTTTCTCACTAGTGCGGACCAAAACAATCGAACTTTAGGTCTGAAAGCGCCGTTATGTTCTTACCGTGATGCTGACCTGTGTTTTGTTGCTTTCTCTTTGACTGTTCTCCAACGCAGAACGCAGCGTGTCGTTGCTGTCATGCAGTTTCCTGTTGGCTGACCTGACATCAGACACAAATCAGTCCCAGACTCGCAAAGTTATTCCACTGGACACAACTAGCTAGTTTATGTTATTGTATGTTATTATCGGACACTTTTCTCTAAAGTGACTTTCAAATGACAAAAAGGAACACACTAAATCCAAATATAGGCAACAAAATATAGGCAAATTTAAAAAATGTATATAAAGTCAAGGCTTTAATGATATAAGTATATTAGTTAGTTCAACACATTTCTGCAAATAAATTCATTGTACTCACTGCAGCATCTCTATCTGTCTCTCTAGGTTTCCTCTTTCCTCTGAGAAACAGCGCATAAGAGCTTCATCCCTGTGCAAGATAGAACACAAATAAATTAAATGGCTGTAAAATAGCTAATGATCTTGAGTTTGTGATGCTTAATAGTATAACACTGTATAATACTTTACTGTATGTTGTATTTTATTACATTTCAACTAACACACAGAACTATCAAACAAATTGGTGTAAAAGCTCAGGAGTAATGTAAAATGATTTGTACAAATATGTTTATTGTTTCATAATAAATCTCTGTCCTTGTCCTCTAGATTTTATGTCAGTTGGGATTTAATGAAGATGGATTTCTTTATTATAACAGAGAACAGTCATAGACATTTAGCCTGCTCTTAAATGATACTGCGCGAGGAATGCAACTTACTAATAACTCCCTTGGCAAATAATTATTCTGGGTCATGTTATGTTTCGGTTCAAAACTGAGTCATGTTACGTAACAAACCAATGTTCCTGTGTGCTCATTTAGAGCATAATTACTTTATTGCCATCCACAGGTAGTGACATCTAAACAAGCAGATGAAGGTTTTCTACTAATATTAGCTTTGACTGTCTAGTGACACACTATAACAATAAGAAAGAGGCAACTTTAAACATGTCTGTCAACGCTGTTTGTGTTGCCAGGAGACAAGACAGAGGAATGCTTTGGTAGCGTGAGGTCACACCAGGATATCCTGTTCTGTTCTCCGTGTGACTGGAAAGCAAACAGCCAAACCTCACATCCAGCGTGTGTCAGAATTAGCTCATTCAGCAGCAGATCGCCACAAATCAACAACAACACACACTAATTCACACATAGCTATACAAAAACATACGAATGTACACTCAGCCCACATAACCTGCTATATCTCACCAGCTCACCGCATCTTACAAATATTGTACAATGAATTCAAATATAACACAGGACACATTTATTTTTGACTTTGCAGTCTATATTATTGCCACTCTGCCTTTGCAAAACATTGTCCCAAATAGGAAGTAAGAAAACCCATCAACCATGATTACAGTTTTTGCCCATTGCTTAAACACATTTTGTTAAACTTGGCTCGCTGTACCAAAACTCTACACCCAAGCACATAAGACACAACACTTGGAAATAAACCATTCACATCTATGTCAAATTGAAACTCTGCAATCAAAACCTAACAATCCTTTGGCAAAATGTAACTCTGATGACAAAATTGCACACACTTGCATCTTATGAAAACACTGTCACATCAGCAGCAACACATTAGTCTACTTTATATAAAACACTGTTTTTTGTATTTGGAATAGATGTGTTTTGCAAATGATACATTGGTATTTCATTTTTGAACGAAGTGTGTTATGTATGAAATAGTGTGCAGGAGTAAGTGTGTTGCAAAAAGGAGCAAGTGTGTTGCAGAATTGCAACTAAAGTGTAAAGCAGCGTTTGTGTTTAAGGTATGGTTACACTGTGTTTAAGGCATGGTAACACAACTTCAAGTTATGTTACTTTGGTTTAAACATATTTCCATTGCGTTCAAGCAATGGGCAAAAACTGTAAATGTGTTTGGAGTAACCATATTAAAATCCATCTGTAGCTTAAATCACACCAATAGAGCTTTTAATTTCACTCAAGAGCCAAGATACAGAGGTTGGTTTGATATCAAAACTGAGATGGACGTGTTCCATTTGTCTTTTGACAAATTTGACAAATTGACAAATTTTACTCCCTTACCAAATATTTGAAGTGTGTGAACCTGCTCTTGTCTTTTTTTGATAATCTAATTTCCAGCACCTATTTACAACAAATGTGCTGTTTGCACCTGTTGATCACCTGTGAGGGTTCCCTCATGAGCCATGGAGAAATGGCAATCCTCACTCCCTTAGCAAATCTTCCCTAGAGAGCCTTGTCTCAACTTCCCTCTCGACCTTCAAAAAGCTTGTGAAGACCCTTCTTTTCCGAGACTGCTTAACCAAACCAAATTCTACTAACCATCTCTTTACATAGGTACCTTCGATGTTCTCTACACATCTGTTTGCTATTATGTCCTCCTTTTGTAAGTCGCTTTGGATAAAAGCGTCTGCTAAGTGTAATGTAATGTAATGTCTCACCTCTCAGAGTTGATGCTGTGGTCAGTCAGGTCGCTCTTGAGGGAGTCCAGCTCACTCTGCAGGAAGGCGATGTTGGTATGAGACTCCAGCACCTCCTGTTTCAGTCGCTGATTCTGCTGCAAGTTACAAGCAGCACACCAGTTGTGCCATTCAATAAAACTGTTCAAAGGAATTACTAAAGGGTTTCATAATGAGTTAACAAACGCTGGGACATTGGTAACAAGAGTGCAATTTGTTAAAACCGTTCATAGGAATTACTTAAGAAATTAATACTGAGTTTGACAAGCATTAGAACACAGTTGGGATAGCTATTAGTATTAGTTACAACTTGTGACAGCTATGCTCACAAAACAGCTTCATCGACTCCTAACAAATATTTATCTTTACCAAAGTGAGTTCAATGTTTTTCTTCTTCAGTGCTGATGCCTCATCTTTCAGACTGATGGTCCTGTTCTGCCCCTCAGCCTGAGGTTAAGGAGACATTTCAGGTGGAGATGAATGAGATAGATGGCATTAATGTCCATAACCAAACTGCAAACATTAACAATTACTTTTAATCAACATTGAAAGTAAGCGCTAATAATTAAAGAATGTACTGAAGTGTTCATAATCTATGAATGAATGGGTAAATGTGTGTGTGTGTCTGTGTGTGTGTGTGTGTGTGTGTGTGTGTGTGTGTGTGTGTGTGTGTGTGTGTGTGTGTGTGTGTGTGTGTGTGTGTGTGTGTGTGTGTGTGTGAGAACTCACCACCTGCAATTTTAGAATTTTCTGCTGTAGTTCATACACCTGTGTGTCATACTCATGCCTGAGTTCATTCAGTGCAGCTTCTGCTCTCTTCACTTCCTGCACACACACACACACACACACACACACACACACACACACACACACACACACACACACATTTCCATCTTTTTAAAACTTCACTGTATCACATGCAAACATTCACCACCACCAACATGTTCTCACTTAAAAATCTCAGTGGTACACATGCATGTGTCAATGTGTGTGTGTGAGCATGCGAGTGTGTGTGTCTGTGTGTCTGTGTGTGTGTGTGTGTGTGTGTGTGTGTGTGTGTGTGTGTGTGTGTGTGTGTGTGTGTGTGTGTGTGTGTGTGTGTGTTTGTGTGTGTGTGTGTGTGTGTGTGTGTGTGTGTGTGTGTGTGTGTGTGCGTGCGTGGTATTACACAAGTTCAGAGTTGTGAGCATTTGGTTTTCTCTTAGTCCAAAAGTCCTGATGTGCGTAAGTAAAAAAAGTTGTGCAAAAATATCTCAATAAAACAAAATTGTGTTGTGACAGCGTAATCTGTCTAAACAAACATCTCGGGTGTCCATCTGTGTACCAAAGAGGCTTACAAGCACTCCACCCCGTGAAGCCTCATACTTCACAGAGTAGTTCTGGTCAACCTCAAATAGCTAAGTGCTAATCTGCCAACCTATTAAATGTTTAATCATTGTTTGACCAGAACTCCCCTTTGATTTTCCACAGGCGAGCAGATGCATTTTCCATATCAGTTGTTGCTATGGAGGTTGTATTCTGGGACTTTTTTTACCTCTGCTTGGGCTGCACATGACTGAATAACCCCCATGACTAGTTCTTTGTACTTCTACTGAAGTTGTGGGGGAATACAAATACCTGGGAACTAGTACTACTGATAATAGGCTCTCTTTTGATAACCATGTGGGCACTGTATGCATGAAAGCCTACCAAATGCATTTTGTATGCATTTTCATCATAAACAGAGAAATTATAACACAGACTGCAGTTTTATGAGAATGTATTTAATTTTCTGAATCTGTTCTTAGTTTTTTTGTTATCTTCTGGTATGGGCTACTAACACAGAAAAACAAGAACCCCATCCACAACATTGTCAGTCTCTGCTGTCAAATTGCCAGCGCCCCCCCTGAACAACATCTCCACTCTCCACAAAACCAGGCCCCTCAAAAAGCTCAGGCAGTTTGAGCTGACCCCAACCACCCTCTCTACTCCCTTTTACTATCGGGACGCAGATTTGATTTAAGAAGCTGTAGAACAAACAGATTCAAGAACTTATTTTTACCTGCTGTAACTGCAATTTAAATACTTCTTGTTGAGTGTTGTTAAAGCAACACTAAGTAGTTTTTTCAAAACTACTTAGTGTTGCTTTAAGCGCCTGTCAGTATTTTTTTTTCGATGTTCTGATGTTTATGTCTAAATTGTGATTCTTCACAAGTCCTTGATCTCAGAAGCAGTGTCCTAATGTATATTTCAGTTCTATGTCACATGCACTCTGCTCCCCTGCTCTGGAACTCACTACCACCTGAACTTCAGCTGAAGTATCAACTCTCTCTCACTTTTCAAATCGACACTCAAAACTCACCTGTTAACATTAGCCTTCCTGTGCAGATAAGCCCACCCACATGATCCTATTGGCGTCCTTCATGTATTATTCTTTTTTATGATTGTGTTTTAGTCATTATGTCCATTTTGTCTGTCGTCTGTTGTAAAAGTGATCTTGAGCATAGTGAAAGGCGCTAACAAATAAAATATATTATTATTGCGTTTTATTATCTAATGTATCTAAGTTTTATTATCTAATGTATCTAAGTTCTGAACTACATGCCAAACACTTCCTCTGCTATCATACCACACAAAAGAACATGAAGTGCCTTTAAAGACCACAGTCAATACAAGTGTACACAACACAAAGCACTGGAGGAGGACAACAACACACTTAGTACAAATGGGAACACAGGGGAGTGGGTCTGGAGTGGCTACTTTTTTTGCATGAGAAAAAGTCAACAGTTACTGCTAAGCAAACAGCAGGAGCACCACACCCTTACATAAGGTGAAGGAGATAAGGCCCAGCTGGGAACAGGTACACTCCTTCACAAGGAACACAGGGATGCAGGCGGACCCAGAGCCAGCTGGCGACAGAGGTGTGATGTCATGTCTATAAGAATAGCTGAGAGTGCTCAGCCAAGTCATTTGATTGATCGGTCGAGTAAAGCCATGCACGCACGCACACACATGCGTGTGTGTGTGTGTGTGTGTGTGTGTGTTTGTGGCTACTTTAGCCCTCCTGTTCAGGGCTGGATAAGTATGTATTTATGTACATATTTATATGAGTGTGTGACCTGACTGATGGACATAACCAACTCTAAATCTCTACTCATACACTGAAGTTTACAAACAATGAACTTCTGTGCTGCTTCCAAAACAAGTACATTTTAAGTAAGTCTGTGCCATGGATAACCTCCCAAATGAAACCCGACTTTTCAGAGCAGCAAGGAAGATTCCCCTCACAAGGAATACAGTACAGAACAGAGCAAGCATCAATGACAACAGACACTGATTAGTCAGATTTAAAATAAGGGGGAGTTGGCGAGGAGGTGGGATGGCCCAGTGTCATTTGAGCCAACAATCAGCAGGAAGTAGTCAGCTGATCAACCAGGTAGTTCCCATCCTAGCTGATGCAGTCATCTCAGCCAACAGGTAGTCATTTTAACGTCAATTTCTGACGTGCACGGCATGACACAGTGAGTGTAAAATAAGCTTTAGCTTGACTCCATGGCCTGCTAGAATTAACTTGATTTGTTTCATTTTATGTGTTCCAGTGAAAAACTTGCGTCGATCATTACATTACATTACATTACATTACATTACACTTAGCTGACGCTCTTATCCAGAGCGACTTACAGATATTTACAGGGTTTCAGTCCCTGGAGCAGTGTGGGGTTGGATGCCTTGCTCAAGGGCATCTCAACCATGGGTAGGGTGGGATTCGAACCCGATTGCAAGACCAACTCCCTAACCACTAGGCCACAGCTGCCCACGATCATTCGGATATATTGTGAAACGTAAACAGGGACAGTCTAGAAGGCATACTAATACTAATACTAATACGAATACTCTTGTTGGTTGGTCAATGAAAGTACAAAAATCTGCTCTTTTCACACAAACTACTTTTTTTTAAAGGTAGAATGTAATGAAAAGTGCTTGGAATACAGGATTACAACTCATAGCACCAGTGTGTGTGTGTGTGTGTGTGTGTTTCAGAGTGTGTGTGTAAGTGTGTGTATGTGTGCCTGTGTGTGTGTTGGGGTACCTGGATGCGTGTGCTTCGTTCAGCTGCATGGATGCGGTGGTCCATCTCCTCCTCCATCTCACTCAGCTGCATAGCAGCCTGATCATGAGCTCTGTCAACGTGACCAAAACACACTGTCATCATGCAAGCACAATACATGTATCTGTGTGTGTGTGTGTGTGTGTGTGTGTGTGTGTGTGTGTGTGTGTGTGTGTGTGTGTGTGTGTGTGTGTGTGTGTGTGTGTGTGTGTGTGTGTGTGGTGTGGTTTGTGTGTTTGTATGTGTGTGTGTGTGTGTGTGTGTGTGTATGTAATGGGAGACATTCCAAGCGTGTATACCTTTTGACGGCAAGAGCCAGGTGTTCCATCTCTGTGGTCTGCAGTTTGATTTCTCTGGTGAAGTTCAGCACGACCCTCTCATACTGTGGCACCAGGCGAGGTTCCGTCATGCTGATGTTCTGGTAAAGGATGGCAGCCTGTTCTCTCCTAATATTAGGCACAGGGCACACATGACCACTATGATACAGACCTAAGGCATCAGTCACAGATCCCCATTGTTACCATGTTTACATTTACATGTATTTACATTTACATTGCATTTAGCTGACGCTCTTATCCAGGTATTACAGTGAATTATGTACAGAGACAGTCCCTGGAGCAACGTGGGGGTTAGATGCCTTGTTCAAGGGCACTTTGAACATACATATTGCCTTGTTCAAAGGCTGGTTATTCACTCCCTCACCCACATTCTTCGTACTGGTATGGGATTTGAACCTACAACCCTCGGATCCCAAATATATTATTATATTTAAGATATTAAATATATAATATCTAATGTATATAATATCTTTGCTATAACAGACAAGATATTAACGTGAACAGCACATGAATGCCACCCAGGCTACAACATCCAACAGGCGTGGGCATGGTTTGAGAATAAGGCCGGGCAACTTAATTTATATTAGTCCATTTCATACATACAAGTGCCATTTTAATGTGCTGCACAGACCATTTTAAAAAGCAAAAGCATCATAATTCACATATCTTGTAATGTAATGTAATATCTTGGTCTAGATGGGAGGATGAGATCAGACATGAGGAGGAGGACAGACACACAGGTGGAGGATGGCTGAAGTTTAAGGTTACCCAGCACAAGAGATGACAAGGTAGAGTTTAGTGAAAACACAAGATACTAGAAAGAGTACTTTTGTGAGAAGAGATTTAAGCCTTCCTGACTACAAACCTTATTCTAAAATACTATTGTTTGTGAGCACACTTAGCACTTTAGGTTTTTTATTATTATTTCCATACTATTATTTCCTGAGTCCTCAGTCAATCATCCTATTTTTGAATTGCAGTTGGTCTGCAAAAACACCTCATCAGTAATGCAGGAAGGAGGTAAAACACAGACATTGCGGAGGAGCCATTGGGGTGTAGACATGAAATTGGAGATGTTCACAACCATGGCTACCTGGGATGGGCAGGCATTAAAGTTACTAAAGGATTTAGGCAATATATAAAATCGGTTTACAGCACTGTTCCAGTATGTCTTGGGGTCCCATAATTTTCCAATTCAGCAGGCCATTAGTATATCCTTAGTCTATTTGGGGAACATTTCACATGTAACACAAAGATCTCAGATTAGATATCATGACTAAGGCTCCTGACAACCTAATCCTCTGTACTTGAGAGTTGATTATATTTTATATCATATATTTTACTTATTAAAGATGTCCAAGACAGCACATGACTGCCCAAAGTAAGACCAAGTGCTCTAGCACAGAAAAGGTGTGTTGGTCTCATATCAGTCATGGTCATAGTTTCTACATCTGTCTGTTTAACACTTGGTGCAAATTGGTCAAATAATCTGGTGATTATTGCATTGCTTTTAATTAGTTGCTTGATTTATATACTAATAACAACATAATAACAAGCTTTATTTGTATAGCACTTTTCATACAGAGGATGTTGCTCAAAGTATTTTGACAGTTTGTAAAAAAAGGTAAAAGATAACAAGATATCATAAAAAGGCCAAGTTGATGTTCTAAAAGATCTTTTGTCAACACCTCAAATATATATTTAGTTTACAGCACAGGAGACTAAACAGACCAGCAAATATTCACATTTTCGAAGAAATCACATTTCAGAGATTTCTGTGAGACTCATGTTTAATCCAACAACTGGAAAATCAGTTTAGACCCTCATGATCTGAACTCCCTTCCCTAGAGGAAGGAAAAAGCCTACATCTTGTCATACTTAAATCAGTCTTTCATACACACACAAAGATCTTCTGATGCCAGAAGATGATGTACTCTGTTTATCCCTACATGTCAGTGTGTGAGGCTGATGTGTGTCACTGATTTAAAGAAGAAGCAACGTGACACACACACAAGCACAGGCAGAAATGGGGAGCATTGATTAGCTATGCTAACGGATGCTTTGCTGTTAATATGCATTTGAATGGTGGCCGGTCTTATGCCAACCCTGAAGCTCTGTGATCTCTCTCTCTCTCTCTCTCTCTCTCTCTCTTGCTCACACAGGCGCACACACAGAAAATATTTGCATTTCATTACCTGCTTATT
The DNA here is from genome assembly GCA_027475355.1 of Coilia nasus. Lineage (NCBI taxonomy): Eukaryota > Metazoa > Chordata > Actinopteri > Clupeiformes > Engraulidae > Coilia > Coilia nasus. The sequence continues at coordinate 11,911,310 of CM050217.1, forward strand.
ATAAGAACAGAATCATTATGTACATTTATGCTATGAGGTATTACATTAATAAATACTGTAACAGTTGCAGTGCTGTTTTAGATTATGTACATTAGCTATTCAGTTTTACCTGGGCAGCTAGCTGCCATTAACTTAAATAGACTGAAAATAGACTGAGAAACAGCTTCTTTCCACAGGCCATCAGGCTAATCAACACAATGAAGAAGATTCCATAAACATTCCATGACCATGTTACTGACATCCAAAAAACAATCTTACACACACTGATGTCTATGCTGCTTTCACACTTGCACGTTACTAATTGCACATTCACTTATTGCACCTTACATATTGCACATTTCACTTCTTTTCACCTACACTACACCAACTACCAAGAAGACCATACATAAAGCGTATATGTTTACCTGTATGTCTTATGTCTATTTATTGTGGATGCCTGTGTACACTTCATGTCCATGAGTGTAACTGTGTGTTTGTGCGTGCGTGTGTGTGTGTGTGTGTTTCTAGTTCAAATTGCACATTTGGTGTCTGGTGAAACGCAATTTCAGTCCTCTGTGTAATGCCTGTTACATAGTGAATTTACAATAAAGTACACTTCGACTTTGACTTGACTTTGAACTTCGAAATGGATGTGGCTTGAGCACTGTGTGTGTGTTACATATTCACTCCATAGGCAATTTTAGCCCCCAATGATTATGTTTAAATTGTCATAACACTGATATTAATGTTAATGTTGATACTAATGTTAATGTTGTACCCATAATACTATTAATGCTATTAATATTGATGAAAATATCACATTATTTGTGACAGCCTACTGTCAACTACTGTCATGGGGCCCAAGACAGCAGCTGAGTAAACCGGCTATCACAAATAATGTGATATTTTCATCAATATTAATAGTATTAATAGTATTATGTGTACAAGGGCTGACACGGTATCGTATCAATACACAAAAAAACTAAATATCATTATTTAAGTCTTATTGATTAGCAAATTTATAATTGACCTGCTATTCGGTTTACGCAACCTACTGAAAGTGACTGAAGCAATTTCTTTGATGTGCACACATATGCCTTGGCTGTCTTTCATTAATGCGTCATCTAGGCTATTGCCTCTATTTACAGCGATAGTCTACTTACTTGGCAATATACTTAGCCTGGTCTCCCAGGCGGGTCTGAAAGTCCTCCCAAGCGGGAGAAAAGTTCTCATCACTCTCCATGTCGTCGCCGGACAGCAAATCTGAAACCCGCTGAAATCCACACAGAAATTCTTGCAAGTTGATGGTACCGTCTCGATCAGTGTCGAGCTTCGCGAAAATTGCCTCAGTCTCCGAGGACTTGACGTGGAGTTCGGAGCAGATCTGTAAAAACTCGTCTTTTTCAATGCGTCCGGAGTTGTCAACGTCATAAGCGTGAAAAAGTGTGAGAAGCCGGTCGTGTTGATCATCAGACTCCATTTGTATTCCTTTGCTTTCAAAAGTCATAACATGTGTTTGTTCCTTTTGAAATCCCATTTAGTTTACCAACCAAATGGTTTCACAGGTAAACTAGTGTCCTGCGTCATGGCATCCATATGTGCGCACTGAAGGAATTGCACCTGTTGTCGCGGGCTTTAGTGCCGACACGTCTCAATAGGCTGGATAACCACCTCCCTGAGTTCCAACTTCGTGGACAAACAGTAAGTTGGCGACAGTTCAAAGCTAGGTGACCGAATTGCCTCTAATCAGAAAACAAAAACATCGCCTATGTTGGCTCTTGTGCGATAGTTAGGTGCCTTACAGTGACGGGTGGACCACGAGCCTATTATGCTTATAAATTTGTCCACAGGTGACAGTCTGGGTCATTTGATACCTGTATCTGGACTTAATTTTCACTCGAGTCCCCCACAAGGCAATTTTTTAGTTTTTGTGTTGAGCTGCTGGCACCTCCTTCAATAATGCAGCTGCAAAATGAATCGTTATCAAAACCTGTCAGAATACTACTTTGATAACAGAACCGAGTATAATTGACGACAATGCACGACCTTCTGGGTCATATGAACCCCCCACTCCTCTCCACTTCACTCCAGAACATTTCAAATCGAACAAAGACGCTGAAACTCTGCCTACCCCCAAAAACAATTACAACTAAGTTGGGATCATTTTCTGAAACAGGTTTGACGGGGGAGTTAGGCTACACGGATGAGAGAACAGCCTTCTGTTTGGGCTAGATGCGGACTACTAAAGGAAGCGCATATGCATGTAGTCTGGTCTGCTGTAATATTGTCTATTAGTTAAACATTTTTTACTCAAGCACACTACCACAGCGCACAAACAATTTTCCAGTTAGCGTTTCTGCATGCGAATTTGAGTTTTCTTGGCAGATGCAATTGCAGCAATGAGCCACATAATGGACCTTTTTAAACAAAAAAGTGGGTCAGGTTAATAAAATACAACCTTTTAGGTCCTCTTGAGTTTAGAAACTTCTGGCAGGGGTAGTTATATGTATGCTGCCAGAAAATTAGTTTTGTTCCTTAAGGCTTTTGAAAATTAGACCAGAAAAAAACTACAGGACCTGTTGAATTGACTTTTAATGGAATGTGAATATATACTTTTTCAGATAAAAAATGATTTATCTATATACATTAAGGCATAAACATGAGAAAGATCTATTTCAAAAACTTAAACTCCCACGGCAGCCTCTGAGAATGAGGAAGAGGTATCCCACAGGATGTGTGCGTTGCAAAGCATTGCTAAGTTGCATTTACAAAATACTGTGATATTACTATCATCTCGAGTTAGCTTTTTTTTAAACAGTAAACACATTGATTCAGGAGTGGCACTAGCCAGAGGTACACAAGACCATCCTGCTAGCGGTCTGTACATGGCTATTCTGACTGGTGCTCCTTCAGGAAGTGGGCCATGTAGCTGGCAAGAGCCTGCGCATCTTCCACAGTCACTGCATTATACAAGGATGCCCGAATACCTCCGACTGACCTGAAAGGGAGACAGGAAATGAGGGAAAAAATGAGAAAGAATGAGCAACCAAAACAATGAAGGAGAGGGGGGAAAGAATGGGCTTGTTTGAAATGACTGGCTGACTTAGTGGCTGGCTTAAAGCAATGCATTCTGGACTTTAAATAGTGACATTTTTTGGACAATCTCGTCCGAACGTCAGCAAACCACATGGGTGGGTACGGTGACATTCAGACGAGATTGTCCAAAAAATGTCACTATTTCAAGTCCAGAATGCATTGCTTTAAGTCAGCCCCACAGCCAGCCAGTTGTTTCAAACAAGCCCAATAAATGACAAATCCAGAGAATAAAACTAAAAAAGAGAAAAAGAAACTGAATACAAAAAGATGCAGTCATTTCATCAGAAAACCCACACAAACACAGTTATCTGTTGTAGGTACCTGTGTCCCTTAAGAGAGAGCATGCCAAGCTTAGCAGCTCCTTCCAGAAACTTCTTCTCCAGAGCATCGTCACCCTTGCTGCTACCCACACGGAATGGCACGTTCATTCGGCTGCGACAGTCTGGCTCCACTGGGCATCTAGTCAAACAGAAATACCCAGAGAGACAGAGAGAGAAAGAGAGAGAGAGAGTGTGTGTCAGTGCGAGAGAGAGAGAGGGCAGTAGTCTGGGTAACTGACTATGCTTCTACATTTTGTGGACAGTCCTGTTGAAAGCCTAATGTTACCATAACAACTAGTTGAAAGGGCCCCCCCACCCCCCCTCACACACACACACACACACACACACACAGTATCAACAAAATCACACAAGCGCGCACACACACACAAAATCTTTAGGTAATATCCTTCACTTACGAGTAGAAACCATTTGAGGCACTGATGATGTCATAGATGAGGGAGGACTTCTGCTTGTTGAGGCGTTCCATGGCCTCAGTTCCACCATTGTTCTTGATCCACTCCAACACCAGACCCATGATGTAGATACTGAGAGTGGGAAGGTTGAATTAGCATTGGGTTAGCACTGACTTGAACTTGTTCTAACTTGTCTGCTTACAACTGGTTGAAGTGCTCTGAGGCATTTTGAGTCTTTCGAGGAATTGGGATGACTGCCTAAAGTACATTGGCAAAATTTATGATCAATGTTTGTGAGGGTGGCGTGTGTGTTGTAACTTGCTGTTGCTGCCGTGTACCTAAAGCAGGGCGGGGTGTTGTAGAGAGATCCGTTCCCCGCCTGAACCTGGTAGTCCAGGACGATGGGACACTCCTTCAGTGTCTTCCCTAGAAGGTCCTCACGCACAATCACCACAGTAACACCTGCACACCCCACGTTCTTCTGTGCACCTGCAAAGATCAACCCAAACTGCACACGCACACATACACGCATGCAAATAAGAAGGGAAGTTTGGTTTACAAAAACATGTTTGAAACATAATTTCTTAAACATCAATAATAATATAGATTTTTGCAATAAAAGATGGGCAAAATGGGCAGCTGTGGCCTAGCATGGGGAGCTGTAGCCTAGTGGTTAGACAGTTGGTCTTGGAATTGGAGGGTCACAGGTTCAAATCCCGTTCCAGTAGTCAGAATAGGGGTGGGGGAGTAAACAGCTAAGTGTGCTCCTGCACCCTCATCCATGGCTGAAATGCCCTTGAGCTCCAGGGACTGTAACTGAAACCCTGTACCTAAATAACTGTAAGTCGCTCTGGATAAGAGCATTTTAAGTATTAGAATTAGACTCCTGACTGAACACTTGCCATCAATTCTTCTCTTCTCAAAATTCAATTCTCTCACCATGGAGGCCCTTTAAATCATTCAAAAGCCCCGTCTCAACACTTAGCTGCTCACCTTGGACACGTCTACAGGGCGTGAGAGGAAGTTGGAGGACATGTCGCTGACCAGCACGGGGCCCTTGGGGTCAGGGGTGAAGTTGAACTCCACACCGTGCACCGTCTCATTACAGCAGTAGTACAGGTAGGAGGCCTCTGGGTCCAGCGTCCAGCTGCTGCTGTCTGGAACCTCTGGAATAACCATCAGGGCAACAGTCAACTTTGGGAGCAGAGTGACTTACGGTGGTTTCACACTGTAGCGTCAAAGCCGCGCTGCAAAACGTTCTGCCTGTGTTGAATGGGACGCTTCCGGTGGGCGTATTCAATTATCGATGTAAACAGAGAGCCAACGGAGGTTTCTCCCGCTGCGCCCCCATGTCCGTATTTGATTGGTTGACCGCCTTGGCGTCGCGTCAAGAAGTTCAGCTCAGCTCAACTTCTTGACGCGACACCACTGATGAACGCAACGCTCACGCGATCCCAAGATGCTTTGAGAGGCGCTGCACGCCTCTCGTTGAAAATGAATGGTAGAACGTTGTGAAGCGTGGCGTTGACGCTACAGTGTGAAACCACGGTTACTAGAGTGTTTCTCAAAGGTTTTCAGACAGAGGACCACTTCCCCCATCTAAGACTAGAAGGGCTATGGAAATGCATGAAATTGGTGCAGCATCACAGCCCTAACTAGGGAATGGCACAAAGATGATATACATGTTATCTCACATTGTGCATAGCATAGGTAGCTTGAGAAACATGGAAAAAAAGTATATATATTAACACCTGCTTGCGAACCACTTGGGATTTCTTGTGGACCACACTTATACATACATACACACACACACACACACACACACACACACACACACACACACACACACACTGCTTTATTTCATTACCTAACCCGAAGGACCACTCTTATCAAAGCCACTACATGTTCCAACCTCTACTCTCTGAGGATGGCATAGGTCCATCTGTACTGAGACCACATGCTTCAAAAAAGCCTCTTCACATCTCAACTCAGTTTTCTAAATACTGCAAAACTCATCTGAATTATTTGACTTTGTGTGTTTATATATTTGTTAACCTGGACTTAAGCACTCTCTTAATGTTTACTACCGCTACCTCTGACCTCTGTCTGTACAAAAAGATACTGTTTTGCCACAAAACAGAGTCAAAAAAGTAAGGTTAAATAGCATTTTGACATCAAGCTGAAGCTGATGTGCCATTATCGCTATGACAGGATAAAAGCAGGCCCTTCTGTACTTTTGTTTAGGTAACAGTTTTAATACTGAATGACCTCAAAGGGAAATTGTAGGAGTCAAAGCCAGACCACTGAACAACCAGGGCTCTACAGGACCTCTTTCTCACATACATTCTCACACACACACACACACACATACACACTTACTGGTGTAGGAGTCAAGCTTGGGATGAACTACGTTGATCTTGCCATATTTCTCAGCTTCTTTGGCAGCCTTGGCTGACCAAGTGCCTGTCACGATGTAATCGGCCCGCCTCTTCTCCTTCAGACCAATCAGGTTGAGAGGGACTGCACTAAACTGCCCAGACCCACCCCCTTGCAGAAAAAGAACTTTGTAGTTGTCTGGGATACTCCTGAGGACATGAAGGAACAGGGGAAACTAGATTCATTAAATTAACATTTGGCAGACATCCAATAGACACACTACCTTTTTAAACAAAGCCTCGTGTTATTGTTTTTCATACAATAGGCTGTTTTTTCAATCTTAAAATAATGTTTCCAAAATTGTTTCAGTGGTTCACCAACTTGTAACTGGGTGAAAGGCACTTCTAAATTCTCTTTGCCGCCCTCCACAGACTATAACCGCACTTAGTAAGTTTGGAGGAGAGGGTGGTCTCTCTGTAGATTGAGAGAAAATTCCACTTCCAGCCTGTTGGCCGACTGAAGATGAAAACTACTTACAGTTGCTTTAAGTGATTAGATTAGATATTGCTGTGCTGCAAAGTATATGTTCTGAGGTGAAGGGGTGGATAATGAGATAGAGGTCTGTTTTTTACTCACAGGAGCTCCCTCAACAGGTTTTCTGTGGTGTTGATGATCTTGGTGAAATCAGCAGACCTGTGGCTCATCTCTGGGGGGGGGGGGTGTAATGTAGGTCAAAGGTTATGCATGGACACTTTGACAAAGCTGCAACTATTGCATTCAGATAACTAAGTCTAAATAACAAATTTAAATATGCAGGGCTATGCTTGGAAACATTTACAAAGCTGCATCTATGGCATCCAGATAAACTAAATATAAATACGTAGGCCGTTACTCACCTAGGACACTGATGCCAATGCCATTGTAGTTGGTCAACTCCTTCTGAGCTTGAAGCAAAACCTAGGAAGTAAATCATGCGAGTTATTCTTAATTCACACATAAAATTCTCATCCAGTAACGTCTAGGCCTATGCTTCGACTGAAAACTTTCACTTGGAATTATGCTTACCAATAATGCAATTCAGATTAAACAGATGCCAACTAAATATTCGGTCCAGTTTGGTCACTAAGCCATTAGTCATTATTTTAATGCGATGAGCCATCACCAAATTAATTCTGCGTCAGAGAAATTATTCAAAAGCTCCCGACCGCGATCAGTCAGATGCTGCGCCCTCCAGTGTCAGGAGAACAGAAGTAATCCATGAAATCGGCGAATGTAGGGATGATGCAATTTACTACCTGATGTCAAAAGAGACAATGCTACTATCTCGACATATAATGCAACAACACACACGTTTCACATACATCTTCACAATCGAACCCCAGCCTTGTTTCAGTAACAAGACTAGCTTCTTCCATGCGTGCGTATGTATTCAAATGCAAAACGTCTCCTAGACGAACATGCCAAACGGGGGGGGGGACATGCAAATTTCGTTTCTAGTTCTAAAAATATAAACACGACTAAGTAAATGACACTTGGTCTAAAGTTGACAGTATAGCCTACTAATCGTGACCTGCACAATTTTGGTCATGTTTTAGAATACATCTTGTTATTGTCTTCACCGTGCAAGTTCACTGACTCAAACTCACAGTTTCTGGCAGTTTTGCAGGTCCTGCTCCAAAATTGATAGCTTTCTTGCTTTCCATGGTTGAACAAAGGTTTGCGGTGTTTCCCAGAGGAAAGCGAATGGTCCTTCGTGCCCTACTTTCGGAGATGTTCAGTTCAGTGAGTTACATGCATGCGCCGACTCCTCGCCGACTATTACTCCACGAAGTTCCGTGATTGGTCGTTTGTACATGCCAAGCTCTGCATCTAACTTTTGATTGGGTAGCGGTGGATTTGCAACACATGATTGGGTTGGCTCTTCACGCCACTAGAACGTGATCATTGATTAGACGAGAGTACCTCTGTTTTAACCAACACAACACAAGTATTAAAAACGCAGTTTAGGGTAATTTGAAGCTTTCTTGATGAGAGCATAGCATATCTTTAGTGGAGATTAAATAACGTATTGTTTGGATCAACAATATGAAACTGTTCTATGTGATTGTCTGATGTTTGCGAGATATGTTTGCATGAAGCAGCAAGTGATCTGAAAAAAAAAAAAAAAAACATTCCCAAAGGCCTACTGAACATTTTAAACACAAAAAAATCCCCCCACCCCCAAATAAACTGCTATGATGGCTGTTGTATAAAAACAAAAGACTACTACAAAGATACATAGGGTGCCTAAGCAAATGTTCAGAGACATCCGTTAACTCACATAATACCAATATATAAGTGAATTCATCCATGGGCTATCACATCGATTGCTAGGTAGTAATTAAACAACATCTTTTGATACAGAAAATATTATTTGTAACATTTCCGTCACTTGGTGAAGCCACACAAAAAAACGTCAAGGCTTTGATCCATGTCAATTGGAGGGCAGAATAGACAGAACAGAAATTATAGGAAGTCAACATTTGAGTTTCTTTGAATAATGCTATATATTGCATGCTTTTCTCTCCTTTGCCAGTATTGATTATGTGGGTCATGTGATGATTTAACTACAGAGGGAGCGGGATGCATTAGGCAGCATGCAACCAGTAAACACACATACTCTGTGAAACAGTCGGGAACCAACAAAGCCATGTGACACCAAAGAACGAGAAAAGGTCACACGACAAAAATTTTCCTCTGATGAAAGACTGGAAGGCTCTGGTGCCTCTTCCACACTACCTGCTTGTCCACGTCTGAATGTGTGTATGAATGTGTGTGTGTGTGAGAGAGAGAGAGAGAGAGAGAGAGACAATATAAATACTCCAAATATACATATCACAAAACCGTTTATAAGTGGACAGTGGACATGAAACAAGCAGGTGTGTGACGGGCAGAAAAGGTCAGTGTGTGAGGCCGTGTCTGCCTCAGGGCCCAGATGAAAGAAAGTTCAGCTCAGTGTGAGCGGGGTCGGTGAGGGGCTGTGTGCGCCGCCGGCCCATGCGTTTGAACGCAGTGGGGAAGGCGTCCCTGAAAGCGCGTCTGAAGTTGGCCCCCAGGAAGGCGTAGAGCAGCGGGTTGAGGGCGGAGCTGGCGTAGGACATGCAGTGGGCCCAGATCTTCAGCTTGTACAGGGTGTAGCTGCGGAGCGGGGCGGCCGGGTGGAGCGACTGCAGGAGCAGCAGCACCTGGATGGGCCCCCAGCACACGGTGAACAGCAGCACCATCACCACCACCATACGCGACACTCGTGAACGCACCGCCTCCGAGTGCTCGTACTGCACATGGACCTGAAACACACACACACATGCGAGCGTGCACGCCCACACACACATACAGAGAGAGAGAGAGAGAGAGAGAGAGAGAGAGAGAGAGAGAGAGAGAGAGAGAGGGGGAGAGAGAGAGAGAAACAAAGACAGACACACAGACAGACACACACACACACACAGACAGGCAGATAGAACAGCAATTGATCTTGAGATTCAAGAAGCAAGACAGCAATGTATAGGAGACAAATGAACAGTGTTTATCTGTAGCTACAATTATAGCACAGAAAGGCACAAAAGAGGTACAATTATTTCACCCCAATACACATTACAAATTTGACAGCTCACATAAGGGGGACTGAACTTATCTCCTCTACCCAGGACACACATAAATAACTTATGCAAAAACAAAACACCAACAATAAACTTTACTCCTATGCTTTTCTATCAGAGCTGATGATCACATAGGTTCCACCATATCTACAGCATATTCCATAATGTTGAACAGAAGGCATTAAAACTGTAGCCTAGCCCTCTGCATGAACACTTGACAGAAACAGTGCAACATCATCCACAATGATACCTACATAAAGATAAAAGCCATGTTGATCCTGGTGGTTGAAAAAAGATCCCAAGGTCATGATACTACACTAGTAATAATGACGATGACGACAACGGTATTGTTGATGACTATGATGACAATTATAGTGATGATGATGATGTTGATGATGATGTGATGATGAAACAATGTGAAAGCAGCGGTTTCGTCAGGCTAATGATGATGATGACAATGATAATGATGATGTACAGACTGACATGGAGATCTGGAAGGTGCTAACACCTGGTAGTTGTTGTCAGCAGGCTCCACACTAGGGCGGCCCATGCGCTTGAGCATGCAGGCGTAACAGAGGCAGATGGTCAGGAGCGGCAGCAGGTACACAGCCAGAAAGGTGTAGAGGATGAAGGCCCGGTGCAGGCTTGGTGAGGGGAAGACTTCTGTGCAGTATGTCTGCGGGCCAAACCAGTACCCCGACTCCAGACGCTGGTACACAGCCACCGGTACAGACAGCAACAGAGAACCTGAAGTGAGTAGTAAATTACATGTAAATTAACCCGTAAACTCTACCTCATATGTATAGTTCAATTAAATGTTTGCATTCAAGTAGTTGATTTTAATTTTATTTATGTTATTTATGTAAGCCTAATTATCTACTGGAACTATGAAAAGCAATTCGAGGACACAATTATTTTTTGTGTTTTTCTCCTCATTTCATATCCCATATAGAGAATATAGGGTGTGTGTGTCTGAAAGATAGAGTGTATGTACACAACTTACCAATCCAAATGGAGATGCTGACAGCCATCGCTAACTGTGGTGTCCTGTGGCGGAGTGACTGCAGAGGGTACACCGTCACATAAAAGCGATCCACACTCATCGCAGAAAGAGTGATGCAGGTTGCCTGAGCTGTCACCTTGCAGACGCATATATATTAGTATGTACACATGATTGTGTGTCAATAAGGTTCACATACACGACGGACATACCATAAAATATCACCCAAACATTAGATGCTTGAGCTGCTTGAGGCAGAAAAAGAGCAAAAAAAAAGCATGTGTTTTACGAAGGAAGGAAGAGGCAAAGAGTCTTGGCTGACCTGCTGCAGATAGTTGACCAGTCGACACATGAAGTCTCCAAATACCCAGCTGGGCAGAGGGTAGAGTGTGGCCGTGAAAGGCACACAACATACTAGGAACAGTATGTCGGTTGTGGCCAGATTGACTGAAGCCAAAACATGACAGTGAAAATATAAGAATCTACACAGTACCGGAATTCTTTATGAAAAACACAGAAATGCAAATACTGCTGAATAAATTTGTGTTTCTGTAATGTGTCTGCATGCACTCTGAAAGAAGAGCAAACCTCACCAAACACAACAAACACTGTGGTTATAATCGTGTATGTTACATCAACTAGTTGTGATGGAGCCACATTAGTGTCTCTGTTGACAGTACCTATGTAAATATTGGTGACCGTCTTCATCTGTTGCTGCTTAGCAACTACATAGATGACAAGGGAGTTACCCAGAAGCCCAACAAGCATGATGAGAGCAAAGAACAGGGGCACCAACCAGGCATCCATCAGCAGAGGAGGGCGCAAGGGTGGATCATCACACCCTGCCTCGCCATCTCCACCGCTGCACATTGCTGCAGTTAAACAGATGACCCTCATGCTTTTAACCATAGAGACAGCAGTAAGCACACAATTAAATCATAAATGGCATGACTATATAATATTACACATCATCCACTGGCAGGGAGCACTGAAATTTGCCCACATTCTCTGCAAAGTTAATGGCAGAACCCATTGTACTTTTACAGAAATACATTGGATATTGTATTACTCCACCACACAAATACATATACAGCAACTCAAAAATAAACCATAAGTATAATACAAATATAGGTTATGACACAATTCATAACCTGAATAATTTTACTCCAAACCAATTAATTAATTTAACAAATCAACACTTATCAACTATTGTTGAATATGAGTTAAAAAAAATAAATGGACCCATTTCAGCTTACATATCCCCTATTGCCCGACCAATCCTCCCTATATTCAACCGATTCAGCTAACTCCCCCAGTAGAACCATGATTAATGTATCTTGTTAAAAGTCCTTACATGCAACCAGATGTATATCAGTCAGTCATTCCAGTCAGTCGTACTGCTAGAGCTCCTCACTAGTGGTGCCACTGATGCTCCATCTAACTCAGTCACCTGCCGACTGCACAGGTGAAAGGGGGTAGCGCAGGCAAAATGGACTGAGTGCATGAGTGAATGTATTTATGCCTGTGTGTGTGTGTGTGTGTGTGTGTCTGTGTGTGAGAGACAGAGAGAGAGGGGAGGGGGAAGGGGGGGGGGGGGGCGATGCCTGTCAGTAAACCTTGTACTGTAGTTTCTGTGAAATACCGATAATAATCATTACTGAGTATTCTAACAAGGTACACACCACACCTCAGGGTAAGGGCCCAAAGATCCTACTTGGAAAAATCTTGACAGGGCAGAAAACATAACCACCCGAAAATGGCCCCAAACGATGCTTGGTTCCTCCCTAACATGATAAAAGTGCATGTATGCATTTCTTAACTGCTCGAAAAAACTGGGTTCACCAAGTAGCACTCGTGTTAAAGAAAAAATGCAAGGGGATACGTATGTTATGGTAAATCCAGAGCGGCTCTGGGTAAATCCTATGGGTAAATCACACTGAAACCGAACGGAAGTAGTCAGACGCAGTGTCACGCTTTAATCCCACACACGCCAGTACTGCTCTGATCGAGTAGGCAGAGCGTAGAGGGCTTTGGTTCGGACCAGTGATCTGAGTGCAGCCAACATAATGCTGGTGTAACAAAGACCGCAGGTACTAAAGGACTCTGATTATTAAATTGCATTCAATACCATGTCTAAGGAATTAAAAGTGTACTGCTGGCTAATCAACACGGCTTGTTACTTAGCTAGCAGCAGAGCTAGCTAGCTAGCTTCGTCGTGTTTGCCCTGAGCTAATTTGCTCAACATTTTACGGGGTCAACTAAGCAACTAAAACAAACTAACAATCATTTGAAGTTTTTATCTCCCAGAATCACACAATTTACACCATATGGTGTAATGCACACCACGTGTCTTGAATCACTGTTGTCCTGCTTGTTGCTACCAGTTAAACTGGGTTGTAGCAGGCTATCCTGTTCGTACTTCCCAATAAGAATTGTCCCCAAAAACGTTACCAAAACACCAGCTACGACTTTCTCAACCAAAGTCAGAGATGGTTGTATTCGTAGGTACCAGGTTGACCGCTAACCTGGCAGTAAGCCCAAATTGTGTCTTGTTCTGTAGGCTATGTGCCAGCCATGCTAATCTAGCCAGTTAGCAGGAGACGGCTTTTGTGAAGTAAACACAAAGGTTTAAATGCGAATTGAAGCAGGATGAAATGCCAAGGTCCTGGCTGACTACGGTGGCTGTAGTATTACATAACTTTAAATCGTAGTTGGTCTCGTCAGTGATAAATATTTGTTAGTGGAAATTTAGTTTGGTAGTTAGCCATTACTACATTGCTCAGGCTTTTCAAAGTTCAGGTTTCGGATTGCGAAATACAGTGGCAAGTTGCAAGTGCAGCACTGCTGAAGTAACTGGGCTATAAACAGACACGATGGCTCTGAATCTTTATATTTTTGCCTCCAAAATAATACTAATACTAGTAATAAAATGAAAAGAACACCAACAATACAGGTGTATCCTTTATTGTCTATTCACAAAACATGACATGCATGTTACAATTTGTATCTTTCATATTTCATCTTTTAACAACATGTTTTTAAAAATTATAACAGAGAACACAACAAAGACAACGAAGAAGAGTCACACATGGAGGGCTTTGCTCGTAGCATGCGCTCCCAGCGTGGACGGGGCGCAGACGAGGCTGACAACTGGAGGAGTCCACGGAAGGAGGGAGGGTTCGATATGGGATTCAGCCCAGGTGGGGGCCACAGGAGTGGCGGCAGCTGGGCCCCAGGTATGAGCCCGAAACAGAAAGGGGTGTCTCAGGGGTCCCCGAGAGGGCAGGAGGAGAACTGGCGCGACAGGGACCGGGAGCGTGGCCCAGACGCAGGTCAGAGCAGGAGCAGGAGGAGGCACTCCTCGGGAGAGAAGAGGAATGGCCGTGGCTCAGGTAAGCAGGGACATCATGTCAGACTATCCAGAGGGGAGTATTCCAGAAAGCGGGTTTAGTCACCCTCCTGTGTAAATTAAACAAACAGCATCCAGTGTTATTGTGATTACATGACACACCACAGCACAGTACACAGTGTGCACAACGACTTTGGGCAGGGGGCAACCATGACAAAGGCGCCCGGGGGGGGGGCAGTGTGTGGGGACGGTACCATGCTCACAGTACCTCAGTGGCACTACTGGCAGTTGGTGGATACCAACCTGCAATTCTGTGGTCACAAGTCCGATACCTTAACTGCCAGGCCACCATTGGCCCATTAATCATTAAAAAATAAACTCAAAGCAAGTGGTGAACCTCTTAGTAGGAGAGCCCTATGGCTTTGTTTTGATGAAAGACTGAAGCCAAGGAACTCTACATTCATAAGATTTACTGCTTACTCTAGTTAATTTATCTGGGTTAGTTAGTAAACCGCCTACTTGGAATACCTACCTGCAAGTTAATGATGTGTAGACTTGCGCATTCATTAAATTACCGTTGGCTTGATGAAAATACTATAGGTGCTGAGGGCGATGATGCATGGCACCAATTTAGCATGGGTGTTGCGGGAAGTTGTGTACATTTGGTAAATGTGGGTAAATGTGTTTACATTTGATGGGTAAATGTGTGTTTTCTTTCACCAGGACATTGGAGAGACAGAGGGGCACGAGACATGGATAAAGTCCTGGTGATTGACCACACCACCACCTCTATTGCTGACCTACTGAAGACCAGACACCAGCAGCTGGATGACTCGCAGGGGGTGGGATAGCACACACACACATACACACACAAACACACACACACCCACCTGTCCATCTGTCTTGTGTAATTCCAGAAGTGAATGTGCAGCAAAGCTGTCTACATCATTCAATTTTTCTGTTTTAAAAGGTCAGATCTTATGCAAAGTCTCAGAAAACACATGTTTAAAAATGCATGTATTTTTGTGCGTGTGTGTGTTTTTTTCAGAGAACAGAGGAAAGTGTGTGGTTCAACTGCCAATTGTGTGACACAAGGATAGACTCGGTGCCCAGGGCACATACACACCTAAGAGATCGCGGGCACAGAAGAAGGGCCAAGGTGAGCATGCACACACTCGCAGACCAGTGTATAATTAACAGACAAGAGGGCATCAGGTGTACAGGTGAAAGGTGTAGACAGGGAGATGGTAACACTAGCATAGGAGTAAAACGGTCTTGCCACTTTCACTCAAAGGCCACTTTATTAGGTACACCTTGCTAGTAAAAGGTTGGACCCCCTTTTGCCTTCAGAACTTCTTTAAGGTGCTATGTGTTGTGCGTTCAGAGATGGTTGTCTGCATTCCTTGGTTGTAACAAGTGGTTATTTGAGATACTGTTGCAAACCAGTCTGCCCATTCTCCTGTAACCTCTCACATCAACATAGCATTTTCGTCCACACAACTGCCGCTCACTGGATATTTTCTCTGCTTTGGACCGTTATCTGTAAACTCTATAGAGATGTTTGTGTGTGAAAATCTCAGTAGATCAGCAGTTTCTGAAATAGTCAGACCACCCTGTCTGGCACCAATAACCATACCAAGTTCAAAGTCACTTAAATCCCCTTTCTTCCCCATTCGGATCCTCAGTTTGAACTTCAGCAAATTGTCTTGAACACTTCTACATGCCTAAATGCCTTGAATTGCAGCCATGTGATTGGCTGATTAGCTATTTGTGTTAGTAAGCAAACGAACAAAGAGGCCGGTGAGAGTACATATTTAGGACATAAAGTTAGTTTTGACAGCTGTCTTGGGTGATTGGATCACAAGTGGACGGTTGACATATTGCCTTTTCCACTGGAGTCCACCATGCATCTTTCAAGATTAGAGAAAACACAGGATAGTTGTGCGCCAAGGAAGAGTACCTTTGGGAGAAGAGATTTAAGCCTTCCTGACTACAAACCTTATTCTAACATACTATTGCAACACTTAGCACTTTTGGTTTTTAATATTAATAAATGACATAACTCAAGGAAAAAGTTTTAAGCTTTTTAAGATGTGTACAGATAGTGCAAGTCACTGTCTAGTTGCATATGAACCTGTTCACTTTAATGTTGTCTTGCAGGAGAAGCGAGATGAGCTGATGTTGAAGAGCCTCCCGCCTCCAGGGGCAGACCAGATTGCTGCCATTGGCTCAGCCCTGGAGGGTGTGGTCACAGGGGAGGGGCTTAGTGAAGAGGAAGTGAAGGTGCGCCGTGGCGTGTTAGCCCTGATGCAGTCAGTCATTGGTCATGTTCTGCCAGGTAAGGCTTCCAAACATGAAAGAGAAGGCGCCTTTTTTGGTCGGCCCTTCACCCCACACATGCGTTTAGGTAGAGCTGTTTTTGGTGTTTGGCCCTGAGATGTTCTCTCATACACACACGCATGCATGCACACACATACACACACGCACACACCTGCGCAGGACACACACACACGCACTGTGTCTTCAGTTTGCAAAGATATTCTGTATTAATTAATTTAGTATTATTCTTTGTGGACCACCTTGGCTTAATCTGTATGTGTTGCAGGGAGTAAACTCAGGTTGTATGGATCCTCTTGCACGAGATTTGGCTTCAAGGACTCAGATGTGAACATTGACATCCAGGCCTCCTCCAGTGTAAGTAAGAGTGACAGGCTGAACTGAGATGTTCTTTGGCTTTTCTGGGGAAGCTCTTAGGCTACCAGACAGAGTTTGCAGTATACACTCCTGAAGTCAATTGTGATTCTGTAAGAACTTTTCCAGATTCTTCAAAAAGACTTGTTTTATGAAGGTTTCTCCTGTAGAAATTTGGTAATGAGATTTCACTGTTTATATTTCGTTAGTCATTTGTCGTTGTTGTTGGTGGTGGTGGTGATGCTCATGCGTTTGTTTGCGTTGTGCTTATGTTGTATTTAGGTTGTATTTAGGTTGTGCTTGACTGTATTCACAGATGCATCAGCCAGATGTCCTACTGCTTGTACAGGAGACCCTGTCCAAATCCTGTGAGTATGTGTATATGTGTCTGAGGGATTAAGTGTTACTGAGTTTGTTTCGTCGACAGACATATCTGGACTACCTTCAAAATTCCCCACTTTGTGCTTTTGCCTGTTTCTGAATTACATGGTTGCTTTGTGTCTCTCACTAACAAGTTGTATTACTGGATAGCTGTGTATTGTGTTTCCCTATGCGTTAGTTGGGAAGTGTATCCTGCGTATCTGAATTGTTCTCGTGGTGTGTTGTTTGTGTGCCCGTCTACAGCTGCGTTCGTGGAGACCCAGGCTGACTTCCACACACGAGTGCCAGTGGTGGTGTGTCGAGAGAAGCAGAGGTCAGTCAGCTCTCAAAGAGAATTACTCTGTGAACTGTGCTTTAAAGGTGTCACTGCATACATTTCTTTATTAATTTTGCAGTGGTCTCTAGTATTAATGACTGCCCTGTGAGCTGGTTTTGGTGAAAAAAAATGTTGTTATACACGCATGGAATGCTGGGAAACGTAGTTTTTTCATGTGCTCTGCTCTGCTTGGCCTAACTCTTACCTGTGGTGTCCCTAGTGCTCTGCTGTGCAGGGTGAGTGTGGGGAATGACAGCGCCTGTCTGACAACACAGTTCCTGTCTGCACTAGCCAATCAGGAGCCGCGCCTGCTACCTCTGGTGCTCGGCCTCAGACACTGGGCGAGGGTGAGTCATCCTCTCATTAAGTCTCAGCCCTCCCTGCGACCTTAAGGTGCAGATGTGACTGTTAAAGAGCTGATCCTGTCTGAGGAGTCTCGCTGTGTGTGTGTGTGTGTGTGTGTGTGTGTGTGTGTGTGTGTGTGTGTGTTCTTGTGGCAGATCTGTCACGTGGACTGTGTGGACGAGGGTGGGATGCCCCCGTACAGCCTGGCGCTCATGGTCATCTGCTTCCTGCAGCAGCGTAAAGACCCTCTGCTGCCTGGCTGCCTGGAGAGCACTGTAAGATGAACATCTTCCTGTCTGTGTGTAGTGTATGTGTGTGTCAGTGTGCACAGTGTGTGTAGTGTGTGTGTGTCTGTAAAAACTAAAAATACATAATCTAAAACAGCAATGGAACTGCTACAGTATTTAATGTAAAAACTCAACTGTATAGATGTACATAATGTTTCCACCCTTATATTAAACAGGTAATGAAAGTATTTAACTGAATGTGTGTGGGTGGGTGTTAGGGTGTGTGTTACCTCAGACATTTGCCTTCTGCCTGCAGGTTAGCACCTTGCAATCGTTCACTTTACTCTCTCTCTCCTTGCTGTCCCTTTCCTCTCCTTGTCCTTTTCTCCCTCTCGCTCATCTCCCTCTGCTGCAGGAGTACTCTGTGGGGCAGCTGGCGGGATTCTCCCTCACAGCAGTGGAGGACCACGAGGTGCTCTGGGTCTTTAGTCCCGTCCGAGTGGACGGACAGGTCCCCAACGAGAGCGCACTGAAACGGGGCAAGGTAGGAGCATTGGCTCATGCCCATACCGGACAAGCAAATGGGTCAAATGCAACTCTTAGTCCAGGTGGGGTAAATGCCCACAGACGGTGTGAACGGCTGTGTCATGTGTGCTATTGTACAGCGATGTGCAAAAGTTATAGGCAGGTGTGAAAATAAAAAGCTGTCAACTATGAATGTGTGTGTACACTTTGTGTGCGCCTGCTTAAAACATACTCAAAAAACAACTTGCGTCCATCAAGTCCTTTCAACCTCGTGTGTTTTACCAGTAAACATGTGGATGGCTAAAAAGATAACAGTACTGTGCAAAAGATTTAGGCAAGTGCCTTCAAACCAGCATCAATTCACACAAACGGGTACACCACAAAGCTACCAGTCAAATTCCTTCAAAAACTCTATGCAAGTATATCTAGAAAAGTTGTGGTCTCACCAAATATTGATTTGATTTGGTTTCTCTTTTGTTCAGCCTAAAACTTTTGCACATTACTGTACATGTGCTTGTGTTTTTCGTAATATGCCTGTAACAGATGCCAGCTAGCATAGCTCGCCGTTAGGACTTTGGTAACCCTCCCTCCCGACACCTCAAGGGGATGGGGTACTGAATATAGGCGAATATCCCAGGTTCAGAAAGTAAAAGTCCTGCTACATATTTATTTTAGCCAATTCACTGAACCAGCTGATCCTGTGTAGATAAGCTAATTAGTGATATCGCCTGTGTTGAGAGCACAGGCAGAAAGAAATATATGGCAGGACTTCTACTTTCTCAGTCCAGTTTGTCCACCTCTGGTACTGACTTAGCTAAGCCTGACCTAAAAGTATGCTAAATTCTACACACTTAAGGTGTCGTGAAGTCATGAAAAATTTACTTCAGGTCATGAAAAAGTCATGGAAAAGTTTTGAAATGTTGTCATTGAAAAAGACTGGGAACCCTGCATGTATTTTGATGATATTATAATGCAGAGTGATCCCTGCTGTGTCTGACTTTGTGTGTAGGCCTCACTGCTGTTTGCGGAGAGCAGCGTTGATGCCAGAGTGGGCCTGCTGTGGATGGAGCTCCTGCGCTTCTACTCGCTCGAATTCCAGCTGCAGGACCGCGTGCTGAGCGTGCGCACCAGCGCTCCCCTCTGGAGAGACAACAAGGACTGGCCCCGCAAGAGGATCGCCATCGAGGGTTCGTGAAATATGGCTCCCTCTAGAGGGTCAGACCACTAGGGCCTTGTACAAAGCAGTAGATTAATGCTGCTGTATTGTGCCTTTAGATCGTTCTTGGGAAGATCTGACCATCAACACTTTACATTGAAGGTTCAACAAGTCAAACCTATTTGTTTCTAAATTCATGCTCTTTGTAAGCTTTGTCTTCATGGTGTCTCTCTTGGTCTGAACCAGTGTTGGGGTCGTTACTCAAAAAAAGTAATCAATTACACATTACTCGCTACTGTTAAAAAATGTAATCCTTTACTTTACTTCTTTACTCCTTATAGAAAGTAACTCGCTCATTAGGAGTGCATGAAGAGACGTCTTTCAAATATTTTATCCGACAACCAATTTCTATTAGGCTTCAGCGCGAGACCGTCTAGTCTGAATAGCCTCTTGACTGGCGCACTAGATGGGCTAGCTGTGTTAAGTTTCTACTTCTTATATGAAGGAACGGTTTAGGGCTTCCATGTCTGACTCCGACTTCAAATACTCTGTAACGTTTGTGTCAGAGTTGAAGGGAGCTGTATTTCCCTCCTTCTCATCAAAAGCAAACATCTTCTCAGCGACAGTGCTGTATGGCAGCAGGTTTCTGTTTCTGCGCAACCGGCCCCACATTACAGAGCAAAACACACTGCAGACAGCAAATTCCTCATGGCTTTTCTCTTCTCCTCTTCCCTTGACAAATGCACTGTAACTTCGGCAACGTCTCTTAACATGTTAAAAACAATGATCATATCTCCACCCCCGAACACTACGGTACGTAGCTTTGTCATTTCCCTGAATTTAACAATCACCGACAGTTGCGCATGTCTCGCGACTAATGTGCAAGCGTGCACCTGAGGACTTTGGGGGAGAGTCAGGGAATCCGTCTCAGATATCTGTGGTCAGACTGTCCACTGGAGGAGTCCAGTAATCAGCATATGCACTATTAGTAACTGTACTGTGATTAATGAACGTATAACAGTAACGCGTTACACTACTACATTACCGACAAATGTAATGTGAGTACAGTAAGGCATTACTTAGTAACGCGTTACACCCATCTGTGGTCTGAACCATTGATGAGTGGTAAAGTTATAGTTTATAGTGGTATTATATAGTTGGTTTAGCCCAAATGAGTGGATTGCTTATTTCAAACGTGAACCTTGCTACCATTTTTCAGACCCCTTTGCTCCGGCGAGAAATGTGGCGCGTACAATGATCAGCCAGCCCATGTTTGACTACTTCCTGCACTGCCTTAAGACCACCTACAAGTACTTCAGCCATCGTCCTGCCCATACAGCGACCAATCACACGCCACCTAGTAAGCCCAGCCCCAATCAGAGCTTTACCCCGCGCAACACTGGCGGCGGCCGTGGGGGGCAGGCGGCAAAGGTCAGCCGCAGTCTAAATCACGTCCAATCAGGTATCAAGAACCTCAGGGTGAACTCGGAGGGAACCAATCGGAGACGGCAAAATTCGCACTGTGCGCCAGAGGAGCTGGAGGATGATGGGGAATCCTCTGACTTTTTGGAGGAAGAGGAGAGTGAGGAGGAGGACTCTGAGGAGGAAGAGGCCATGATTCAAGAGGAGAAGAGGTAAGACTCATGAAGAAGCCAAAACAGAGCTAGATTCATGACAGAGTCAGGAAGGGTGCAACCAGTATTACTAGTAGGGCTGGGCGATACGACAAAAAGAATGATCATGATCTATTTTGTCATATTGTCCAGCGTGATTTTTCCAGTGATACTGCTAGTTTCAGAGCATGTTGATTAAGACCTGTCTCTGAAGGCACGGACTACCAATATATCTCACATACTGGCTTTATTTGATCAATGTCACTTTGGCCGTAACCCAAATCATCATCACGCAACTGACACTGTATAACACTTTTTTGTCAACATTGACATCAGCTTCAGTAAATAACTTGAAGTCATGTACAATTAAATATGGCCAAGGCTGATCATCGTGAGTGACCACAATTTTATCACGATCACCGATCACAATCGATTTGTTGCCCAGCCCTACTGAGGAGGTACGCTTGTAATTAGCATGGTTGATTTTGGAAGTGAATTCCTAGCAAAAAGGTGTGGTACCAACCTCCTCTTTAGGTCCAGGTTTCAGCTACATGCGTACACACATGAACACACTTATGTACATCGACACTCACACAGATAGACAAACAGAAGTAAGACTCGTATTCTGTGGGAGAACTGGTCATGAAGGCTCCATTTTCATTAAAGGAGAACTTCGGTGTAAAATGAAAATTGGCATGTTAAAACATCATACCGAGTTGGTATGTGTACTGAGGAGCAAAATTGATTTAGCCTGTTGCATTCAGAGTTTAACTATTTTGTATCGTTTGTCCCAGAAGGCTAACAGTGGAATTGGTAGGTGCCCTTAGACGAAGCATGACGACTACGCTATTTTTAAACCATTAAAACAGCTCGAAGAAACTCTACACTCCATCAGTAGTACAACAAAGGCCCTGACATTAAAATGAGGCACTGAGAACTTTGTAAGTTAAACGAGGCACTGAGAACTTTGCGGCACTGAGAACTTTGTAAGTTATATACACAGCATATAACATAGTTGGAACAAAGATCTTGATAACTTGCCTTCAGCCTTCTCTGGTTGTAACGTCTGCGTCTGTGTGTGTATTGATTGTGTGTGTGTAGGCGGGAGCCATTTAATCTGACAGCTGAGGAAGAGGGGCTGTTTGATTATTTTGACCCTGAGCTGAGCGAGGAGCCTCCGTCTGACTCTGAGCACGATGAAGAGGAGGACACGCCCCTCTCAGAGGAGGAATCTGCCACTGACCACGCCCCTCTAGCCTACACTCACACATTGACCCCGTCCAAATATGGCAGTGCCGAAAAGGGGGGAGCCTTCTTAAACGGCCTCAGCTACCATTTCACCAAACAGGCCTTCACCTCAGGCAAGGTGTGTATGCACCACAAACCAAAACACACACACACACACACACACACACACACACACACACACACACACACACACACACACACACACACACACACACACACACACACACACACTTTCTCTCCACATACACACACACACAAATACACACCACACATATATAGTAATTCTATTACTTTAGAGCAAAGGCAAAAACAACAAGAACAGGACTCCGATACTTCAAATACTGTAAAGGTTAAATTAATCATCATCCCTGCATCAATGCCGGCCATTAAAATCGATGGGTGTGTTGTGGTGTTTGTGCACTAGAAACCCACGCTGGTGTGCAGCCTGTGTAAGAGAGATGGACATCTAAAGGCAGACTGTCCAGAGGACTTCAAGAAGGTGGAGATGAAACCTCTGCCCCCCATGACGCCACAGTTCCACCAACTCCTCGACCAAGTGTGTGAGCAGTGCCATAGTGAGTACCACAGATTTTGGTGAAGAGCGCACACACACTCAATCTGTCTCTCTCTCTGGCCCCGTCCACACGACAACGCTCCTGGATTTTTTTCTTTGCGGGTAAAAAAAAAAGTCGCGTCCACACGACAACGGAGCAGTAAATATTTACGTCCACACGGGAACGTTTTCATTGCGTTGTCATTGCAGAAGGTGTGCTGTCCCAGCTTGAGGGGCATGATCAGAAGCGCAAAGATTCACTTTAAACATGTAATGTATGATGATTTTAGCAATGTGGGTTCTAGTTTAGATGGGTCGGATGCAGTGACAGTTGCCCTATTTAAAAAGCATAACGTGAAAAGTGTTTGTTGGGCTGAACTAGCGATATATACAAAAAACATCAGAAGGTAAAAACAGTTGCATTACACATAGCCTACACTGCAGACAATTTTTACCCCAAAGTATCCCACAACAACCTGTTTGTAAAAGTTTGACGCTGTTGTGAGATGTTTTTGTTGACATAGTTTATTTGCTTATCAACATACCGGTGCAAAGGTAAACTGATCATATACTGGCTAACTGTTAATTAAAATATCAATACCGCAACATGCCTGCTGTAAATATGTAAATTAGCCACATATTAGTGGTATATATTTTATTTTATTTTATGTTTTATCTCCCTTTAACGTGTTAAGCCTCTGATGCTTTACTTTTCTTCTTGCATGAGTGAAAGTGACATTCTGAATTGCTTACCCTGGGCATTAAAAAAGTATTTTGGTTCTGATGATTTTCTGCTGTGTTTCCAGGGGATTTTGCTCCCGATGAGATGGAGGAACAGGCGAGGCAGCACATTATTCAGGACCTGGAGACCTTCATCAGACGCCATATTGAAGGTAAGAAGTGATTTGGCATGATGGCCGCTGCGAATAGAGTCATACGCCAGGTGAAAGGCACCAGAGGTTTAACGTACTGAATGCAAACTTGTGTGAAACATTTTGCCTTCTCCAGCTAGTCATCAGTGTATGTTATGGGAGTTTTGTTCTTGTAGAGTTATATTGTGTGTGGTGTTTGTGGTGATAGGAGCGCGTCTAAGGCTCTTCGGGTCTTCCAAGAACGGCTTTGGATTTAAGCAGAGTGACCTGGACATCTGCATGGTGCTTGAGGGCCAGGAGAATTCTATGGTACATACACACACTTACACACACACACTTTCACACATGCAACCCCTTGACAGGCATCTGACTCTGTTTGTGTTTGTGTGTGTCAGGGCCTGGACTGCATCGGCATAATCCTCACCTTGGCTCAAGCCCTGGGCAAACACTCAGGTAGGATCAGTCAGCTTTGACTTTGTGTTTCCTGCTTGGTCTCAACTGGAGTGGCTTTGTAGTAGCCTGGTAAACCCGCCCTTTGTACTTCATTTCATTTTGTACAGAGGGTCTGGACTGTTGAGGGTCATGTTGTCGGCCCCAGCAAGACCAATCCAATCAGCGAAAAGAGGGTGTGTTCGTTAGTCGTGATGTTGACCTTGTGTGCTACATTTAAATTGTAGTGCATAGGTAGGCTAATTGCATACGTGACGACCAGGCTTTAGCGATTGGTTAAAGGCAGAGGCACTTGTTTCAAACTTCAGCAGAGTCCACACCTCCAGGAAAAAAATTGTTTCTGACAGTCTCTGGTCCAGACCCTCTGTACAAAATGAAATGAAGCATGAGGGGCTGGTTTACCAGGCTAGCTTTGTAGTGGTGTGTAGTGGTTTACCTGCTAACATTCTAGTATTCTAGAGCCTTCTATGCTCTCTTTTGCATTTTGCGGGTGATTCCACCCATCCCCTGTCTCTGATTTAATGTGTGCCTTTGTGCCCGTTAGGCCTGAAGAACATCATCCCCATCATCACAGCCAAAGTGCCCATTGTGAAGTTCTGCCATGTTGAAACTGGCCTGGAAGGGGACATCAGCCTCTACAACCGGCTGGTCGGTGACAGGTTTTGTGACATACGTGTGCATGTGTAATACAGATAACAGATACAGATGCATTTAAATGTGTATTTGTGCTTGTCAAACCTGATCATTGTTTTCTTATATAAAACAATATTGATCATAATAACAATAAAACAAAGGGGGACTGTCCCCTGTGGTAGAGCTCAGCCATTCCTCATGGACACTGACTCACTGCTCTCCCTGCCTGACTCTCATACCATTTCCTATATGATAATTAATAAATCAACAATTCAGATGCAAAATCTCTAAGTCCATTTTCAGAAATATGCAAAAATTAAGTTGTTTTAATAGTAATTTACAAGTAATCTTTGTTAAACTGCAATTTAAATATTATTAAGTAAAAACAAATCAAGCCAAAACTGTTCATTTTCAGGTGGACTGATAATAAAGTTCATCAAAATTATATAAATGTATTTCTCTGAATTCATCGTAAATGGACTTAGAGGGTTTTGCATCTGAACTCTTGAAATATGTCTGCTGTCCCTCTCTCCCTGGTAGGGGCTGCACAACACCGAGCTGCTGGCCTCCTACGCCTCCATCGACCCCCGCGTGCGCCAGCTCTGCTACACCATGAAGGTCTTCACCAAGGTGCAGAGATAGCCCCTCATATGTGCCTCCTATTTATACACTCTCATCTCTCTCTCTTTCTATCTCTCTCTCTCTCTGTCTCCCTGTCTTTCTCTCTCTCTTTTTCTGTCTGTCTTCTTTGTCTCTCGCTCTATATCTGTGTCTATCTCTCGCTCTCTATCTATCTCTATCTGTGTTGTCCATGTCTTGCTCTGTGTGTTTACCAAGGGGCTGCTTTGAATATGACGTGTATTTGCGTGTTTTATTTTGTGCGTTTGTTGTGTGTTCTTGCAGGTGTGTGACATCGGGGATGCGTCACGAGGCAGTCTGTCGTCGTACGCCTACACGTTGATGGTGCTTTTCTTCCTGCAGCAGAGAGAGCCCCCTGTCATTCCTGTACTGCAGGAGGTATGGGTATACACACACACACACACACACACACACACACACACACACACACACACACACACACAAACACAGTACAGACACACCAGGCCCAGCACCGCAGGAACATACACTCGTCTAGGGGGGGACACTGGTGCACACTAATGCACACTCAGAGATAAACCAAAATACTGTAAATTCTGTAAGTTCACATTAAACAGCAAGGTCAAGAGATTTGGGAGAAGAGATTTAAGCCTTGCTGACTGCACACCTAATACATATTATTGTTTGGGTGAACTTAGCACTTTAGGTTTATTATTCTATTATTTCCTGAGTCAATCGTACTGTTGTTGGATTTGTTTGCTAAATTGCAGGGCCTAGTTGGTCTGTGAAAATTGCCTTATTTGAAACGCATGCAGATTACAGTGTCAAGATGTATTCATTATCACCTTTGTATTGCCAGCCACCTCGGGGGTCCAATTCAGAGAACACACATATACACACACTATACAGTGTGTGTACAACATTAAAGATAAAACAAACACAAACACATAGGAGAGAAGTGTAAAAAATGACCACCCTCTTCTTCTGAATTCTCAATGTGGCTATGTAGATCTATGATGGGCAGACCAAACCGGAGGTGCTTGTGGATGGCTGGAACACCTACTTCTTCAGAGATCTGGAGGAGCTGGTGAGTGAGTTTGTGTTTTCTGTCCTTCAGTCACAAATATAGTGTCAAGGTTGATATAAATGCTGTCAGTTAAAAAACATTATTAAAGTATTAAAGTATTAAAAAAAACAGACACGCACATTACTAAGTACATTGCGATGGCATGCTTACACAAGTGTGTCTGTGCAGTGCATCCTTGTGTCAAAGCTGTGATGTTAACCCTTGTGTGTGTGTGTGTGTGTGTGTGTGTGTGTGTGTGTGTGTGTGTGTGTGTGTGTGTGGCAGCCGCGTCGCTGGCCTTCTTACGGGCAGAATCGTGAGAGTGTGGGGGAGCTGTGGCTGGGGCTGCTTCGGTTCTACACGGAGGAGTTTGACTTTAAGGAGCGCGTCATTTGCACGCGTCAGAAAGACACTCTCTCTCCGTTCCAGAAGCAGTGGACCTCCAAATACATCACCATTGAAGGTGGGCACCCTTTGTCTGCCTGCTGTGTTTCTTTGCTTGTGTTATGCCTATTTGTTCTCCTTTGTTTCTTTATTCTCTCTCTGTTTATTTAAATCGGTGTATGCAAATATTCTATTTAAGTTTGAATCTATCTGTTTTTTTTTATTTTTTATGTATTTGTATTATGATTTGGTGCTTTGCTGCTCGAGTCCCAGTTTCCCTGAAGGGACCTCTTAAGGCCATTAACAAAGTTTTATCCTATTCATTCTTTCTGTTCTATTCTGTTGCTTGTCTCGCCTGTGTCTCTGTGTTTAATCTGAGCACAGGTTAATGTTTAGTAATGGAAGTGAAGGTGTTAAGTGGTGATATTTCTCTCCTCCTCAGACCCTTTTGATCTGCACCACAATCTCGGAGGAGGCCTGTCCAGGAGAAGTATGTATGACAACCCCAACACAAACACACACACACATGCACGCACTTGCATCTTCAACTCAACCTGCATCTCTATAACTATAGATTCAATACCCTTATGTTGGGCGTCTTTTGGCATTGAAATTCGCTGCCTTGTATGTGCAGTTTTATTTCTTGAATGGCTGTCTATCTCTTTCCCTGCAGTGATCAATTTCATCATGAAGGCCTTCATCAACGGCCGGAGGGTTTTTGGCACACCCGTAAAAGCCTTCCCCCCTGAATACCCAGACAAGATGGTGTGTATCCAATCCAATATGTCACTCCCCTGAATATATTGATTTCCTGACTAAGGATTTTATTGTACCCAAAAATGTACCTGATGTAATGTTTTGTAGACAAACCTTCACAGAGTCCATTTCTTTATCTACAGGAGTACTTCTTTGACCCGGAAGTGCTGACAGAGGGGGAGGTTGCCCCTAACGATCGCTGCTGTCGCATTTGTGGAAAGATCGGACACTTTGTGAAGGACTGCCCCATGCGCAAGAAGTATGATTTACAAATTCACAAGCACATTAATTTGTGTATTGATATGTTTTTGGTTTGTTAGTTTTGCTTCTGTCATTGCCAACCGGTAATGTAAATTTACTGCAGGGACAGCTAGCATTTGCAGTTAAAAACATCAGGCATATTCCTAGCCTGAATAGTACAAGTATATGCACAGATATTAATACAGGTTCTGTATGTCTGCTACACTTATGTACATATGTATACTATGTAAGTGTTGTTTGTGTAACTTATGTGTGTGTGTATGTTTGTGTGTGTGTGTGTGTGTAAAAAGGAGCCGTAACAGGCGTATTAGTAATGACTGGGAACACAGTGAGTCCGAGAGACACATGAAGGAATATGACCGACTGCGCAAACAAGAGCAGAAACGCTGCTTCATCTGTGGAGCCAGCACACATGTGAAGAAAGCCTGTCCATACTACAGACCAGGTACACACACACACACACACACACACACACACACACACACACGTTAGCCTGTCCATACTACAGACCAGGTACACACACACACACACACACACACACACACACACACACACACACACACACGTTAGCCTGTCCATACTACAGACTAGGTACACACACACACACGTTAGCCTGTCCATACTACAGACTAGGTACACACACACACATGTTAGCCTGTCCATAATACAGACCAGGTACACACACACACACAAACGCATATGTTAGCCTGTCCATACTACAGACCAGGTACACACCTACACACACACACACACACACACACACATGTTAGCCTGTCCATACGTAAGGGGTAACATCTGACGAGGCGTGCATTATACAGTTTTAAGTCAACGAGGTGGAGCCTAAGAAGGCGAAGTTTGCTCCGCCAAGTTGACTTAAAACTGTATAATGCACGCCTCGGAGGATGTTACCCCGCTTATGACCCGGCTCATCAGGTGTTAGCTAGCTTGGATTGAGCAACGCGACACATGCAATACTTATTCCAAAACGTTGATTTATTTGTTATTTTCGGTTTACTATTTTTTTAAGTTCATGGAAATTGAACTCCACATTGCCATTAATTGTGAAGTTTGATAGAGACGGTTACAGTAGGTACGTACATTCTATTGGGTATTGATATGGAACGGTGCTGAAGTTTTAAACTTTTTTGCCAGAACTACTTTCAAGGCGTGCATGATGTACGATTTTATGCATGCCTAGCATGCCTAGCAACCAATCAGAAAGCAGCACCACATTCCAGAGGGTCATAATACAGAACAGGTATACACACACACACTGTGTTGGAGTGCCATCACTACAGTTGAGGATGTGTGCTGACTGCTATCCTAATGAGCCTGTTTCTTTGGTGTTGTGGTCAGAGTGCATGATTGGTACTCTGGAGACCCGGGTTCGAGGACGGGTGGGGTGACTGCTCTCACCCTTCGCTACACACACACACACACACATTAGCCTGTCCACACAGACTGGATATAGTCATTTGCATAACACTGTATGTCTGATGGATACTGATGTGCAAATGGAATGCACACAGTACATTGACACAGATTATTCCTTCTCTGGTACATCCAGCTGTTTGATGCTCCTATGATTATGCATTGAGGCTGTGTGCCTTCTTTAATTTCGCTGATGTCTCTTTTAGGTGGTGTTAAACCTGAAGCCGGTTCTCTCTCCTCCTCCTCTCCGTCCTCCAGCAATCACCTGAGGGTAATGGTTCGAGAAAGAGAGAAGCAGGTAACACAACAAAAGAGCTAAAAAAAAAGTATAAACCACACAAATAAGTTCTTGAAAAGAGAATAAGATGGGGTAGTAAGAGGTCCTGTTCTTGCTGTGTGTGTGGAAATCCCATCTGCTGGCATGTTTTACACGGACACACACACACACGCATCTTTTTTATTCACAGGGATCGCCTCAACTGGAGGGGAAGAAGAAGAAGAAAAGGAGGACTAAGAATATCATTGTTTTGGGTCCTCAAGCAGGTACAGTGCCTTTCATTCACTTTGCCAACCATGGCAAATATTGTAAACCCCAAAAAGTATGGTTGGACTTTTGGCAAAACACTAATTCCATTCTATAGTAGTGTAAATACCTCATTCTCAGCGCTAGGTGTAGATAAGAATCTTGTATGCCTTTAAGTTCAAGTTTGTCATATGTACAGTGGAAAAACATGTTTCCCTGCACAATGAAATACTTTCTTTGTTATCCACTTGAATGCCACACGTAATAAAACACATTAAGACATACTAAAAGACAAAAGACATAGTAAAAGCAATATGTACAGTTTACTTAAAGGAGAACTTCGGTGTAAAATGAAAATTGGCATGTTAAAACATCATACCGAATTGGTATGTTTGCTGAGGAGAGAAATTGAGTTACCCTGTTGCATTCAGAACTTAACTATTTTTTACCGTTTGTCCCAGAAGGCTAACAATGGAAGTGGTAGGTGCCCTTAGACGAAGCATGAAGATTACGCTATTATTAAACCATTAAAACAGCTCGAATAAACTCCACACTCCATCAGTAGCACAACAAAGGCCACAACATTCAAAACGAGGCACTGAGAACTTTGCAAGTGTACACAACATTTATTAATAAAACACTTTTGACAGGCAGTACCTTGCTGTAGTTTCTCGTCGCCACCATGATAAAAGTCCGCACGAGTTGATTGACGAACACGAACCAGCAGGAAGAATAGGAGGAGAGGTAGTACAATCGACTTGTTTGGACTTTCATCATGGCGGCGACGAGAAACAACTGCAAACTACTGCATGTAAGAACTGTTTTTTAAATAAACATTGTCTACATTTACAAGGTTCTCAGTGCCTTGTTTTGAATGCCAGGGCCTTTCTTGTACTACCGATGGAGTTTCTTCAAGCTGTTTTAATGGTTTAATAATAGCTTAATCTTCATGCTTTGTCTAAGGGCACCTACCACTTCCATTGTTAGCCTTCTGGGACAAACGGTAAAAAATAGTTAAGTTCTGAATGCAACTGGCTAACTCAATTTTGCTCCTCAGCAAACATACCAACTCGGTATGATGTTTTAACATGCCAATTTTCATTTTACACCGACGTTCTCCTTTAATACAACATTATAGTAGGATACAAATAACATATAAGAGATAGCCAATAAGTGCCTGCATTTATTTTTGTTTCGTTGTTTCTTGTGTTTTTGTGCAGGGAGCCTGGCCAACCGACACACGTCCTCGGCCCATGCAGCTCAGACTAAAACTCCACTGGACTGAAACCAAAGTGCAGATTCTCTCATTGTGTGCCCTACATACACACACACACACATCTCTACTTTCACTCTTTTGTGCCCTTTCCTCCTCTGTTCTATCTGTGTTCTACATTCTGACTGGTTCTTGCTTTACCTCGTCTTGTCCTCTGTTTAGCTACTATGTGCAGGCTCTGGCCTATGATGTGGCTGTATTGCAAGACTTCCCACACACGTGTACTCTGATGTCGTTGATGTGGTCTGTAGGCCAGTGGCCAGCCCATTTCCTGACAGCCATTTCAGCACTCTCTGAATTAGTGTTTTAGCACTTTCTGAGTCAGTGTTTCGGCACTTTGTTCAGGTGTCCTGAAGTTCAGAGATGTATGGATACATGTCAGCTGTAATGGTGTTCTGGTGACACATGTATTCTCCAAACACAGGCTCGTAGATTATGTGTGTACAGATGCATCGAGGAGCACAGGGAGCTGCCTCTGCAGAGGGTTCAGGCTGACTTGAAGTGTTTGTGTTAGAAGAGGTGTGGACAGTGCTTTAGCTTTGTTTAGCTTTATCGAAGACGGGCAGGCTGTGCTCCCTTCATTTTACCTCCGTCGGTGAGAAACCTTTTAAAAAGTCCTTCATTCATTTTTTTAAAAGCACAGAACTGTGGTGGTGATGCATGACGTTCCTTTAACTCCACAGCCTTTTTATTTATTGTTTTTTTTAATCTTTGAATTGGACGTTTTTATTTGTCACAAACACTGTCAGCCCTCTGCTGTCTCTCTGCTCTGCACCAAAGAGCCAGTAGGGGCAGTGCTGTGCTGTGCTCAGAGTGAATGAAATTGTATGTGTGTACAAGTATGGTCATAGGGCAGTGTGGGTGTGGTTACTTGAGTATTTGTTGCACATGTTAAAATGTTTGATTGTGTGTGTCCATGACACTTGTTTAAGATGGGCTGTACAGAGCAAAGAGACAACAAATGGTTTTGGCATGTAAGCTTTATTTGCCAAGTGAGTTTTTCTTAAAATTTTGTTTATGATTTTATTATGTGTACTGCTGAATTTGCTGCTACTCAAATAAAGTTTCTTTAAGGAGATGTGTGTGGTATTTATTGTGTAGAACTGATTTTAATTTTATTTCTGAATTTAGGAGGCATTACTTTACAGACATCATTTCCACGTGGTTTATAGAGGTGATTAGATTGTTAACATTATCATCTGTTAATGTATTGAGAATTGAACATGACGAAAACAACTCGTGCACCTGTTGCCCATGTTTTATACAATGCTTACAGCAGTCGTTCGATTAGCGACATCTAGCGCAGAATAATACATTAGCATGCGTATATCATAAACTGAAAATGTACGCTTCTAACCGGTGTCGTCAGTAGGTTTATTAATTTCCAGAGGTGGACAGTAACTAAGTAAATTTACTCGAGTACTGTACTTAAGTACAATTTTGAAGTATCTGTACTTTACTTGAGTACTAAACATTTTGGCAACTTGTGACTTTCAATTCACTACATTTTAAGACATATATTGTACTTTTTACTCCACTACATTTGAAATGTGCATGAAGTACTCATTAAATTGATGAGAGATGGATGCGCTCAACTCCTGTTTAAAAAGTATGATCAGTACAGTTCCAGTACAAGTTACATTGAAACATGGCTTTGAAGTGATTATGCAATAATCTGATAGATCATGTCTAAGTCTGAAGTGTCTTTACTTTCCGTCACTGAATTTTAACTGATCATGATGGCAATAGCAGATAATGACAATTTTTATCAAAACATTTGTGACTATGATAAAGTTGGAATTAAAAAACACAATCACTTGACTTTCAGCACACATCTTTACAACTAAACATTACATTTACTACTCCAATTGAGTTATTGTGTTTGTGTTCAGCTGTTTCAGATTTGTTAGTAGAGAATGAATAACAATAGTAATTCAATTGACGGTTTTAAACATGGACTAGGAATTACACTCTCCCAAAGATTTTTTTAAACTACAGAGCTTTCCCAAGTACATATTGTTTTGTAATTTACACCATTATCTTAAATTCCTACAACTATACATGAATTTACTTACAAGACAAAGGATAGAAACCAGCAATGATCTTTTTCAATGAGCTAGGCTATACTGACTGCAAGTATCCTAATTGGAAGTTTATTTGCATCTACATTATTTTATATTAGGGTAAAAGGTAAAAATCTTGTATAGTTAAACAAATTGTCAGGTAGGCCAAACATATGAAAATAGTGATGTTGTGTATAAAGCACTTAAGGTCAAGTCAAGTTCTAGTGACCTGTCTGTGGCCCCACATTATCAAAAAAGAAAGAAAAAAGATATTTGTACTTTTAATACTTAAGTATTTTTAGAAACAATTACTTTTGTACTTGTACGTGAGTAGAAAACTGGCATAGCAACTTTTACTTGTAGTTGAGTAATATTTGACTAGGAGTATCCATACTTTGACTTAAGTAAAGGAATTGTGTACTTTGTCCACCTCTGTTAATTTCATTTAACATCTAAGGTGACCTTACGATCATTTCCTCGGAGTGTTTTGTTGCGCAACTGTTTTCTACGTCACAGTATTTTGTTTGGGACCTATTTAAGTAGCTATTGGTCTAAATCAGTGTCGGTTAAGTAGATCAACCTATCGTGTTTACATTCACTGCTGGGGGGCTGAGCCTCGGTTGCACATGCGCAAAGTTCAACATTCTGCCATCGGTGGTAGATGTTTACCTCTAGAGAGTTCCAAAGGAACCAAGGAAATCAAACATGTCGGCTTCCATGGTACGAGCCACGGTCAGAGCGGTCAGCAGAAGGAAAATTTTGGCGACAAGAGCTGCATTAACCCTTGTGAGTTTATGGACTTTTTCGCACCATCAAAACATTCTCTTGTTTGAGAGTTGGTCCCGTTTGCAGAAGATGTAGGTGACGTAACGTAGCTTCCTAGCTACTAAGTTAGCATATCACATTGGTTACCTAGATAGCATCGTGGTTTTGAATGCATACATTGGCAGTTACCCTTATCTTATTTAATTCAACGATGACCGCCAATTCCTGTAGATTTATAATATGAGTTAGTGGCTTTATTTATTTCTTTTGTTTAATTGTGGTGCGTTTGTTGTAAATCCAGTTCTGCGTGTAGTAGTGTAGTAGCGGATATCATAGCTAGGTTACCAACGTGTTTTGCTCGTTTTCTGTTAATTGTTATCAGCTGTAATGTATACAATAGTTGTTTTCTCCTCATTTGACTTGCGTGAAAAAAACTTTTCCAATTTTGTAGAGAAGTGTTCGATGTCTGTGTAAACATGTAGACGTTAAGCAAAGGGGGACACATCTGTCATGTGTAAACCTTTTCATTTTTCTCAGTACATCATGCTTTTTGGCTGTTAGTGAATTAATGAACGGTTGCTTTTGATAACATTTTGAAGGAAAACGATGTCATGTAAGACGGGCTGGAAAGGCTGACCCGTCAATAGTTTGACCCTGGATGTTATGACACAGGTTATAATAACGCCATGAGTTGGCGTGTTTGGGGTTCAGTATGGGGAAATGTGAACTGCCTTAGTCTTGGTCAACCCTACAAGACGTCTGATGTCCTGTTGAATGTGATGTAACCATACATGTATAGGATGTCTATGGATGTAACCAGGTGTTACTCACGAGGCCAGGTCACATTGGTGAACAGATTGGAAAAGAGGACTACTAGGTGTGTAGGCTGTGTTTGCATCTGTTGATGGTAGTTGCCAAATTAAACATCTGAGTTGGCTGTTAATATTGATGCAAGTATTTTTTGAAGATTTTTACAAACTTCAGCTCATTTTTAAGTAATACTGCTCTTGATACTAGACTGTACAACCCTTAGTCACTGAATTTTGTGCAAGCTTGTGTGTGTGTGTGTGACAGAGAGAAAATAAACAGGATTTTCAGTGTTTCCCACTCAGTGTAAATAAGCATTCTGCACATTTCCCTCTGATTTCTGTATAGAGACAGGAAATGATTGTTATTACTGGCCACTTAGTCAACATACTGATTTGGACCGATTTTGTTTGCCCATGTTTAGTTGTTGTTTGCTTCACTGAGATCAGAGCATTCAGAATGCTCCTGACTAGAATACAGCTTGAAACAAGAGCTCTGTATCTTTCCCCAGAGAGGCACCCTTTACTTGCCCTGAGCTGTCAAACCTGTAAATGGTGACCTAATGTCATGTTTAAAAAAGTTTTTGAAACACAGAGAAATGACCTTGTCCAACCTTGCACCATGAAATGAAGAGACATGAATTTTCAAAATAAATCGATAATGGAATACTTTTATGTCAATAAAGTATGTTATTAGTACAAAGTAAAACAAAGTTAATAAGGAAAACTGTCTCTTCATTATTGTTTTTTAAGCACAGTATTTTTTTTATTAACCACCAGTTTTACATTGCACTGCACTTTTTTCTAAGCAAAAAAAGAAGTTTGCATGTTTATGACTCTTGAGTATTTCTTCAACTTATTTATGCATAAAATGTGGTATTTCCCAGGGCAAAGCAACTAAATTGTAGAGTTTGAACTATAGCACAACTATGAAATTTCTACTGCACTGTAACACATAGAGCTAATTGCAGTAATGATGATGACATGTTATGTCTTCGTGTACTTTTGCCCTTCTAGACTCCCTCTGCTGTGAACATGATCAGAACCCTACTGCAGGACAAGCCAGAATATGTGAGTATCTGCCCCAACAAAACCCGACCGCACCCAGCCTGTCAGAGCCCCAGTTGGGGCTCAACTGAAATGAAACCTCAACTACTCAGGCAGACTCAGTATGCCATTGTCATGTTTTGATTGTGGAATTGTGTGTGTCTGTGTGTGCGTAGATAGGACTAAAGGTTGGTGTGAGAACACGGGGTTGTAATGGCCTGACCTACACACTCGACTACACCAAAGAGAAGGAAAAGTCAGACGAGGAGGTGGTTCAGGATGGTAAGTTGAAACCAGAGCAGTTTTCGGTAACACGTTATTTTACGGTGTCGGTGTTTGCAGTGCATCTACCAAATTAGGTACAGCGACACAACCAGTGTTGTACTTACAAAATGTATTTTTGTCACAAAAACACAGCACTAGTACACAATATTACATATTGTTGCACAGGTTGTACCACTGTAATGTTTTCTGTGTGCATCAGTGTACATGTGTGGATTATGTGAGTAACAGTTAAAAAATTGGATGTAATATTTGTGAGTGTCTCTAGTTGCTTGCTTGTTATGTGAATGTGTTTTTAATCTTATAATGTGCCTCTCTGTAGGCGTCCGAGTGTTCATTGAGAAGAAGGCCCAACTCACACTCCTAGGAACAGAGATGGACTTTGTAAAAACGAAGCTCTCCAGCGAGTTTGTGTTCAACAACCCCAACATCAAGGGCACGTGTGGCTGTGGAGAGAGCTTCAACATCTGAGGCAGGCCTTCAGACACTCACTAGTCCAGCCCCTAGCCCCCTTTGTCCCTTCTGTGTTTGTGTAGACACACAAACTCTGCCCTGCTTTGGAGTGAGGAAGTAAAAGTCTGTGGAGATGGAGAGACTGAGGAACAAATGAGTGTTGAGTAGACTGTTGGGACTCAAAACCCTCTGACTCCTGTGCTGCACCATAACAAGCGTACACACACACACACACACACACACACACACACATAAGCAAGCAAGCATAAACCTCTTCTCATGAAACATCATGCTCACATAAAATCTATCTGTTCTCTGACCTGCATGTGTTTAGCAACCCAAAGAGATGAGGGGCTGGCCATAGTGATCATAGGGAAGAGCAGAAGTGGTTGGATGTTGGGACTCAGCATCACAGGTCATTT
The DNA here is from genome assembly GCA_027475355.1 of Coilia nasus. Lineage (NCBI taxonomy): Eukaryota > Metazoa > Chordata > Actinopteri > Clupeiformes > Engraulidae > Coilia > Coilia nasus. The sequence goes on from CM050217.1 coordinate 11,948,617, forward strand.
GTGCTGTGCTCCACATGCTCCACATGTAGTTGGTTTAGCCATGAGCTCGGGTGCTTGTTGTTGGTGTAGGCCCAATGCCCAGTTCCCCTCCACCCCTTCAGGGGGAGGTTTGAGCATGTTGCTAAGCAAGCACAAATGTGCTTGGGTATGCCCATGTCATGGCAACAGTGCAGAGCTATTTGAGGCTGTTCCTACGTTGGTCAGAGTATTGGTGTGGTAGTAAAAAAAACACCTCTCCATGGTCCTAATCCCAATTGGAGGTTGAGGCATCACTACAGTCTGTCTGGACATGTCCAACTGTTGGTGGGGATAAAAAAAGGTGTGCATGTGCACGTTGATGCAGGTTTTGTGCAGTTTGGGTGTTCCCCAGTATCAGCTGTAGTCCAGGGACAATGTCATGCATCATTATGTGCCAGTGGTATTCAATAAGGACGTCACTAAACTTCAAACATAAATCTGCCAGTGCGAGTCCTCAGTGTACCCTCGTGTTGTCAAACTAACATTTATCAGCATTTTAACTCCAGCAGCACAGGAGGTCGTATGCTTGTCTTTTTTTTTATTATTATTTTGAGTGTTTTTACAAATGTTTGCACATCATAAGTTATGTGGTTGTATAAATCTTAATATGTGTACATGGAAAGAATGTTAAATGACCTTAAACTCGAAACGCACAAAATAAATCTGGAAAGTACTGAGCTTTCCTTCATCTATCGTGTGTTGGAGTAGGCTGTTCATGTCATCAGATTAGTTGGGTAACTATCAGGCTTGAATCATAAACTGTTTGTTTACTGGGCAGGTCAAATGAGAAGACTTTTAATTATGCCTTTATTATGTACAACCACAAATATGTGATTAGACCAGTTCCAAGTATGATGAAACAATTACCCTCAGGCATTTTTAACACAGTAAGTAATATTTATTTATACAGCACATGTAAATACAGTTTACACTGTCTAACGTGCTGTTCAAAACGCAATAAATGTATTAAGAGAAAATGGAAAACAGACACAAATTGCCACAAATTGAGCTGAGATAGACAGACATAACCTCTATATACAGTTATATAAAACTAGAGAATTATTGCGTAGAATTCTAGAAGTACAGGGTAAAATAATTAATTCCTCACAAAGTTTTTTCAGCTCCTTCTGGTATTGTAACATTTGCTAAATGACCATATTAATCATTGATGTAATCAAAATTCAACCCTCTTTAAAGTTATGTTGAGTAGGAAGGTTGTTAGTAAATTTCAACAGTGACAAGTAAGTTCCTCTCCTATTTCAAATTGAGGCACTGTATTCCACTGATTAAATGAAAACCATAAGTTATGGGTTTTTAAACAAACAGACAGAAGAAACACAGGAGCTCTTGCATTTGTGGATAATGGAAATTAGTTTAGCTGTTTATTTGTGGAGATCTTGCCTCTCAACTGTATACTACTTAACACAGCTGACAAAAGCCTAAATAAATGAAATTGATGTGATCATTACATCCCCAAAGCTGACACTACTATGACATCACAGAGATGCAGCTCAGTGATTGGCCTCTGACATGTTTTGGTTATCAGCCCCAGCTGCAGTGATCATAGACACTGCTTATCAACAGTGGTGGCACAGGTCACTGATGGTTATGTTTTTAAGTGTAGCTACTGTGTGACCCTACATGACAGCAAATGACACGTTGTGTGTCTGCTGCAGTATGATGGACAGCCTCATGGAAGTCAATCCCAGAAGAAAATGCAAACAAAGTGAAGAATGTTTTGGACTTAAGGTATTTAAAGAAAGGGGAGGATTCACGCTCACAATAAGGTGCAGGCTAGAGTAAAGACTTCAACTGCATACTCCACTTTCCTTTTATTTATTTTTTAATGATGACATTTCAGCCCCATGGCCTTAACTTTACATGGACTTAAGGTATAACACTAATATGTCAGCCAATTAGGAAAGATGGATATTTTAAGCAACAAGTTAGAATAACCTGTTTTTTATATATATATTTACCTCTCTGCTGCATATTTACTTAAGGAAAGTACAATACATTTAACCCTTTTGAAATCTAAGGACTAATACTCTCCTCACTGAAATAATGTAAAGCAAAATGTTACAAGATGGACCTCATGCAAAACTATTGTTGTATGCAGTGGAGGGGCAGCCCTTCTTTACTCACAGTAGTCAATATCTCACTCTATTGCATTGCTATAAATACTGTAGCAGAGGGAGCTCGGCTCCGGCTGGCTGAGAAGGCTGGTGAGAAGGCGGAGCTGAGCTCTGGAGGGCTCCGGCCCGATTTAAACTCTGGTTATATGTCACCAACTAGTGCCTCTCAAAATTCAGATTTCAGACTTGTTATTCCACCTGGACCAGAAGACAAACACCCCAGGGCTTCAGTTCCTCCTCCAGACCCTCTCCCAGCAGGGCCACACCTTCCCCTGCCCACCTCCTCCCTCTAGAGCAGTAGGTCCACTGGTCAGCAGAGGAATGCCTTTTGCTTCATTGCTCGACAGCATCCAACGACTCACAAAGCCTCAGCCTCAGCAATATGAGCCAGAATGCAGACCCCGCAGCTCCAGCAGACGCCTTAAAAGAAGCCAGAGCTCTGGACCAAAACAGACAACTGCGGCCTTAAGAAGAGGCCTTAAGAAGAGTTTCAGGCTTGTGCAGACAACTGAGAGCTTTGAAAGAGACCAGAGCTCCAGCCTAGACCAGACAACTGAGGGTTTTGAAAAAGCCCAGAGCTCCAGCTTAGACCAGACAACTGATGCCTTAAAAAGAGGCCAGAGCTTCAGCCTTGAGCAGACAACTGCAGGCGTTAAAAGAGGCCAGGGCTCTGCACTGGAGCAGGAAAACAAGGGCTTTAAAAGAGGCCAGAGCTCTAGGCTGGAGCAAGCAACTGAGGCATTGGCAAAATTATGCTTTTCGCCCTATGTGGTAGGAGGTCACCAAAGTGTGCATGACTCCGAGTCATTGTCCTCTATTAAAGAGTCTCTCCAGAAGGGGGCGCTCTCATTGAAGATATTCAGGGCAAAGATGTCTACCAACAAGGACTTCAGCCCCACGTGGCTGGGAATGGCAGAGCCAAATGCTAAGAGTAAGGCACAGATTTTAAAGTCATAGCAGTATTTACTTACATAAAAATGAATTGTTGCACCTGCTTGCTCTGACCACTTTTGATTTGACTTTCACTTGAATCTCAGTAATGGCCAGTGTGAATGTTGTTGCAATTATAAAACCATCCTCTAAGTTGACTGTACGGTTCATCAGCTGTGCTCTTTTCTGTGGTGTCATTGCTGGGGGGACACCAGAACGCAGGTTTAGTAACTTGGGTGTGTTAATTCAGAGCAAGTGGTAAACCTCCTATTAGAATAATAATAATAGTAATAATAATAATCTTTACTTGTATAGCACAATTCATACATACAAGATGCAGCTCAAAGAGCTTTACAGTTTGGCAAGGTCACCACAAGACAATATTTCTTGCAGTCCAGTGGCGTCAGAGCGGATGAACACAGTAACAAAATGACGTAGTGACGCAATGACGAAGAGCCCTATGCCTTTGTTTTGATAGGAGAATAAAGTCACAAGTCTCTTCTATCAGGAGGCTTATGACTTAGTCTAAGTTCATGTCTCTGGGTCAGTCACTAAACCATCTACTTGGAATACCCCCCAGGTGGCACGAGTGAGTGGTACTTTGAGGACCTGGAGGACCTCCAGAGAAGGCTGTACACAGGGAGGATGAAGAGGCCGGCCAACCCGCAGAAGTCGCCCTGGGGGTGCAGTAGCCTGTTCATGACCCTCCGCAGCATCCCCCTCAGCGACAGCTCCATGAGCTGCTACCCCCCGCTCATCTGCAAGCACCAGATATACTATACCTCCTTCTCCACATGAGCCACTCCCCAGATATACTACACCTCCTTCTCCAGATGAGACACTCCCCAATCAGATATACTACACCTCCTCCTCCAGATGAGACACTCCCCAATCAGATATACTACACCTCTATCTCCAGATGAGACACTCCCCAATCAGATATACTACACCTCCTTCTCCAGATGAGACACTCCCCAATCAGATATACTACACCTCCTTCTCCAGATGAGACACTCCCCAGTCCGATCTGCTGCACCTCCTTGTATATCAAATATAATACTAAACATCGGATCTTCTTGACCTACTTCTCCAAAAGACTTACTCTCCTCTTTCTCCAAATGAGTTATTCACCATCAGATCTATACTGCACCTCCTTCTTCAAATAAGTTCCTCACCATCATATCTACACTGCGTCTCCTACAGATGAGACACTCACCTCCTTGTCCAAATGAGTTACACACCACACATACCCGCTTCACCCTGTTATAAACTTGTGTATATGTCCCCAGGTGTGCCCTGCTCACGGCAGCATTATATTGTTCCCCCTGGCTTGGCACATGCACTCACACTAGTCTATCTGTGCGGTACACAGAGAGATTGATTTGATTACTAATGACAATAAAATAGCAGTGGTGAGTGGCAGTTAACTAATTTCTTCTTCTAAGCATCATTGTTCTCATAAGAGCACCTAAAAACGGGTTTTATTTTTATTCCATTTTTTTTATTTTTTATTTTTATTTTATTTAGCCCTTAAGAACTTCAAGTGATATGTAAGACAGACTAATGTTGGTCACAGAAAAAAGTCTCATTATATACGCACAGGTGCAACAAGAGGCTTTACCTCAGACTAAAATATTCAAGGCTGGCAATTCATCAACGCAACGATGCACCACATTTTTTAGACAGTTTTGTCAATAAAACTACCTTGTGGTTTGTTACCTGTTTTAGACACAAGATATCCTGCTTGTAAAATGTTAGTAAGATCAACATTACGGTGTGTTATCACTTCTATCAACATACGCTGTGTAATCTTATATTTGCACTAAAGTGTCTCAAAGACGGAATAATGAAGTGTAGTGAATCTTTGCAGGAAGCAAAGGAAGAGTATTTAAGTAAGAGGTTTATCTTTGATACTAATGAATTGTAATCACATTATAAAAGAAGTGAATAAATAAAAAAATGAACTAATTAGGCCTGCTCTTCCTGAGTAACTTGCCCAGCACTACACAGGAACCAGGTAGTTTTTAATTATTATTTCATCTTATCATTAGAGGTCTAGGCTACTGGTGAGAGTTCATTGCAAATGCATATGCACATGCGCATATGCAAATGTTCAAGGAGATTGTGCTTTGTGTTACCTTTTCCATGCTTTCTTGTCTCTGCTCCTGCTGTCAAAACCTGACCAAAAAATAATTCTTAGTAACATATGCAAGTGCACTGACCTAAAACAAAATAATAAGATTTTTTTTTTAAATCTAGGAAAGAAACTAATAGATGGGTGTCACATATACTGACCTAATAGGCAGCTAATATAAGAAAATGCTGTCATGCAGATATTGTATGAGTCCAGTGGATATTAAAAAATAAAATGGCATGGCAGTCTAGAATAGATCTTTTTTTCCAAATCGCCCTACGCATATTTCTTAGTTAAAGGCGTTCATATAGCCCCAATAACCCCAATAATCTAAACATAGTAGTTTAGTTATATTTATACTAGTACATGTAGTACTTAAAGTTCGTTTCCAACAAGTACAAGATCTATCGGGAACAAAATGCAAATTAAAAACAGCCTTAACCAAAGATCTCCTGTGGTCCACACACCTGCGACAGCTTTATGTCCTAAGGCCAGAGTTCCACAATCCCCACGAGACACAGCTATTCAAGCTTTGCGCGCCACTCGCCCGCCCTTACCGCCTCAACTACTCATTAAGCCTCACACCAAACTCAAACACTTAATGTGTCGTCCTATTGTGCAGCCAATGGATTAAGTCATTGGGTAATTAATCATTAATTAAAATATAAGTAAACTTATTTACACAACAGCTGTAAATGTAATACTATTTGTGTTACTTCAGATTAAATAGCCAAGATTTAAAAGTTCCGCCACCTGTTCAAATAAGACAACAATCCTTCTGTCGCCAGAGTAACCTAGAGTGCATGTCGACTGGCGGTATAGACCCCGGGAAACAGTTTTAATACGTCATTGAAACGCAGCCAACAGGTCACACCTGTTTTGTGTGAATGTTTCTCACAGTCATTCAGTCCCAAGCCTACGAGGTGACCATATGCCCTAATTATTGAACGTGTGCGGAGCATCTGTTCGGGCACAGATCTTCAGAAGCAGGACGCACGGAAGGATAAACTCGAGTAACATAACATCGGCGCCTGAAGGGATCAAAGGCGGACCGATAGCATTAAAAAAAAAAAGAAATTGGACTTATAATGTCAGTTCTAAGTGACTCTGGATTTGAGGAGGACTTCCACAGCCCGTCTCCGTCTTCAACTCTCAGGCTCATCTCTCGGCTGCAGGTGGATGCAGAGAAGTACCCGCTGTTGGCAGACTGGCAATTGCACTTAGACTATGATGAAACCTGCTTCACTATTCAGAAACACAGCGAAAAACAATTTCTAACCAGGAATTGTTTAGCACAGCAGCCACAGGTAGGTGGATTCTCAAATCAAATTTAGATTAATACAACAGCGTTTTGTGAATTAACAGGCTTTTTTCCCTTTCCCATGGACATCTCAGGTAAACGCTGAAGCTCGCTGTAAACTAGTGAGTTGGCTCATTGCCGTTCATAGACATTTCAAGCTGTCCTTCGAGTCCTGTTGTCTGGCTGTTAACATCATGGATCGCTTCTTGGGCACCACGGCTGTAGCGTCCGACTGCTTCCAGTTACTTGGGGTCACTTCTTTGTTAATCGCCAGTAAACAGGTAGGCAAGGGGTAACTGGGTATCACTAGACTCGCTGTAGTATGTTTGGAAAACATAAGGTTGGTTTGATCAGAGCAATTATTGCAACAGTGTTAGAGACTAATACAAAATACAATTTATTGTAATAACATTTTTGGACATTATCCTTACTAGAGATAGAGATACACACTGCAGTATGCAAAAGATGCCAAAAGCAACTTGCTTAGAAACTATAATGTTCAATGGGTCATATTAGACAGTATTTTTAAGCATGTTAGGCAATGGAAGAGCAGTTAGTGCTAAATAGCTATTTCCTGCCATCTGGGTGCAAAGAGAAAAACAAAAGACATATTGGCATATGATGTACGATAGGATACAGGATATCAGATGTTTTTCTGCATACAGATTGTTCAAATTGATGACAAGAAAAAGATATTCAAAGCTGTGTTTACTTACAATGACATATTGTGTGTTCTGAATTTAACCATAATCTGATTTGTCCTTTTTGTTTAATAATGCAAAATACTAGTAATTAATCATTAACTAACTAATAATTAAATTATTATTTAATAATTAAAGTATTCGTTACATGTTTATGTAATTACCTCACCTCCAAACTTTTGTTTCAGGTGGAAGTGTGTTTTCCTCGCATCAGGCAGCTGCTGTCGCTGTGTTCTGGCGCTTTTTCGCGTGAGCAGCTTTGCAACCTCGAGTGCCTCGTGCTTCTGCGCCTCGGGTTCCGTCTGGCTGCCCCAACCCTGGCCTTCTTCCTGCATCACTACGTCCTCTTGGCCTGCCACAGTCTACGGCAGGACCCTTCATTGTACAGCAGACTACCTCAGGAGGTCTCAACCAATCACGACAAAACACAGGACTCGTTACAGGACAGTCTCGGTCAATCTCAGGAGCTGTCCACGAACTGTCAGAGCTCGCAGGATCTTTCCTCCCATCCTGGTCCACAGCAGAGCCAGACGAAGGAGTCTGGGGATGGTACAAACAATGTGCAGCACCTCGTGTTGGCTGAGCGATGCAGGTGCTTGGCCCGGCGGATATGCGAGCTTAGTTTGGCTGACTACGCTTTTAACCACTACCCTCCGTCAGTGACCGCACAGAGTGCCGTGAGGCTGGCACTGGAGCTACTGGGTGTGGGCCACCCCCCTCCGCAGGTCTGTGTTCCTCTGGAGGGACCTCACCTGGCACTGTGGGAGGTCAGAGACAGCGAGAGGGAGCTGGTTCAGGGCTGCACTGAGAACCTTAGGCTCCTTGTGTCTCTCAATCAGGCGGCCTTGCAAGCTCTGGTGGATCTTTGAGTTTAACAAATAGAGAGGAGAAGTTTCCTGAGGAAATCCAAACGTACTTGAATAATACTTGTAAAACAGGTACAGAGGCCTTGCCTGATAATGTGTCAGAAAAAAATAAGCATCTTGGAGGAAATGATGTAATAATTATTTAAACCAGGGGTTTTTATTACATGTTACTATGGTGTCACTTTAGTTTGAAGACTTCACTAAAACTTTAATTCATGCTTTGGTACCATGGATGATGGTGGGGTACTAGACCCACACACTATAGAACATGCCAGTGACATGGAGTTTGAGCATTACAAATTGTATTGATATACGTGCTAAGGTCACTTTTCATGTCTTTTATTTTGTAAAGCAAGAAGGAAGATTATCATTCTTAAGTTAAAATATATATGTTTCAAGATTCATTATATGACTGTATTGTTTATAACATTATCTCCAGTATAGCTGTGTAAATATTCAGTTTAAATTAAACATCAATACAGTTTTTATGGGTTTACAATAAGTTTTTATGTATTCAAGCTGAATGTGTTCAGTTTTAAACCCACAATTATAGTTTTATCTTATTAATAAATCCAGGACAAATGTAAGATGTTGTGGGATGGACCGACAGACAGACAGATAGATAGATTTACTTTATTGATCCCAAACTGGCAAATTGAAGATTCAAAGGGATCAAACAGAATTGGATGTGATGACGCCCAAACACAAATCAATGTTAATATACATTAATGTACATTAGTGTGAAGCATTAGATTTCATTAGTGCTCTTTTATTCACAATTCTCCTTATCAATCATTCCTTGGTTCAAGATCGGTAAGTCTTCATTTCTTAAATTACAAGGACACTACAGCCCAATGTAATGTATAGTGTAATGTAATGTTACACTTACATTAAATAAAAAGTCCCCACTTTTACACCTTAAGATTTCTTGTTAGTTTGTCACAGAATTAACCTTCTCCGTGGATGAGCAGAGTCCTGTACAGAGGGAATCCGTGTCGAACATGAGCGACTGCTGTGGAGATCTGCTGCATGTTGCTAATCTCTGCTGGACACCAGACCCTTTAGCCTCACAGTTGTCTCAAGACACCCTGTGCCCGTACAGCTGTACAGCTGACAGATTCCTCTCATCTCTGTCTGCAAGAAGAAAAAAACAGTAATAAGGGATGTTAGTTTCAATTCATATTGAGTGGGGGCCCAAAAAAAAATAAGGTGGCCCACAATTTCTAGCAGCACCCCTGTTTGCAGGTAAGCTTATTACAAACTCTGCAGCTACCCAAGACTCAAACTGGAGTACAGATCTGTCTGTAAACCACATGCAGATATGCAGTATGATCCAGCTGAGCATACCAGAATCACCTGGAAATTCACAAAGTGTGAATTGCCCCTTCATAATTGGGGGGTGCTACCATTTACGTATAGCATTTAGTACACTGGTTAGTACAAGTGTTGGTTCCCCCCAACCCTGTTATTATGGTCTGTTTAGGGGGTACTGGGTCTTGATCGGGGGGTGCTGCACCTCCCAGTAGCCCCTGTAATTCGAACTATGCCTGAAATACCTAGTGCCTGCAGTCAGTGTACCTGCCAGATTCGGCAAAGTTTAATACTTCATCACTAATACTTCAATACATTAATCAGGTAGGTGCCTTGAAACCTCTAATTTGCAGTAGTATCTGGCTTAATCAGCCTTTGCCTACACCCACTGAGAGATTCCTAAAAAAAAACTCACCTGAGATCCTCTATGTCTGTGGTGACCTGCTGAAGTACAGTGGACAGCAACTCCTCTCTGTCATTCAGACCGTCTAGAAGTACTGTGGTACACACACACATTGCACACGTCACACTCACAGAGAAACATGGTAAAGCACTAGTACTCATGCAAGATAGGCACACAGGCATGAAGCAGGAGAGGACACACACATAACGTCTCACACTGACCCAGGTCTATGGCCATCTCCTCCATTTCCTGTCGGTTCTTCAAGTACATAGGCCACACATGGCCATCGAAGTAGCCAGGGGGGTCTGGAGGGGTGTAAACCCTTGAGCTGTTGATGAGGGGAACAGGAAGCTTTAGCAGAGGAGACGTCAGAGAAAGAGAGAGAGAGAGAGAGAGAGAGAAAAAGATAGACAGACAGACACCTTTTACCTCCGTCTCTCTTTGCACGTGTCATAGGGGATCTGCAGAAAGTATCTCCGGCTCATCAATTCGTTCAAGGGCCTGTCAATCAATAAACAATCCAACTCTCACTCGCTGCCCTTGTTGTTACTCAAGTACATATGACATTCCTTAAAATTGTAGCAGTGAGATTACAACTGAAACATCTAGGAAGGGAAGAGTGGACAAGATATTGACTGAACCATTGATTTTGCCTAGAAAAGACAAAGGAGAAGTACTGTTATTGGTTTAAGGAGACAGACTAAGAGAGAACCAAGTGGAAAGCAGTGAGAGATTAACAGAATTATGGAGAATAAAACTGAATGAAATAATCAATCACAATCAATCCTCTGACATTCTTTATCGGGTAGTGTTTACAGGCAGAGGAACAGAGCTGAGAGGTAGAAAGTGACCACAACAATTACTGGCAGTGCCCAATGGCAAGGAATGGAAGGAGAAGAGATATCAGTGCAACACCATTCCTGCTGACCTGTAGTTGAAGATGAGGAAGCCCTCAATGATGAGAACAAAAACCTGCTGATCGACCACATGGGGGAGCAGCTGAGTAGCACCATAACGGGACGACATGAAGGCCTGGGGGTTCCGCCGCCAGGCCTCTACCTCCTCCATCATCCTATCCATATGTAGTGCTGACAGCACTTCGCGCGCGCACACACACACACACACACACACACAAATGTTAGTACAGCATATTACATACTACATAGAAAACAAACATAACCAACTCACCCAAAATATTGTGTAAGATGATTAAGGGTTTACATTTTCACAATAATAACATGGTTATTAATTAATAATTGCCCTTTACCTTTCCATCAGGAATTAGTTAAAAACCTTGTTTAAACCCAGTAACTAAAATTATGTAAGCAATAGGTCAGGGGGGCTGAAAACAGACAAAGTATACTAAGGAGTGTCATACTGTCATACTGTTTGAATCCATGGCTATCCACTGGAACCACACTGTCATCCTGTGAAAAGACATACCAGCAGCATGGTCAATATAATATTTTTGCGTGATGTTCGGTATTTATGTATATGTGCAAGACCAGATGACGGTACAAAGGGTGGTGTGTGTGTGTGTGGTGTGTGTGTGTGTGTGTGTGTGTGTGTGTGTGTGTGTGTGTGTGTGTGTGTGTGTCATGTGTGTTGTACCTTGAAAAAAGCATCCTGAGCAATGATGCAGCAGTTGGGCAGTTGTTCCTGCAGTGCTCTGCTGAGAGTGCTCTTCCCCCCATTGGTCATCCTGGAAAAGGAGATGACCTGATTAAACAACATCAATGGATAGATTACAACTGCTCAGTGACAAAGACAATCTTCAAGATAATGCAATGACCCTCTGATCCTACAGTTAACTGTGTGACTTGCAGTGCTTTGAAATGAGGTGACTGAAGTAGGAGACCTGGTCTAGACCAGTGTGTAGGCCGAAAAGGCTCTGACAGTTCTACTCACCCAGCATGTAGGAGTTGTTTAGTGCTCTAATCAAGAGGGGTTTTAAGTACATGGTCAAAGTACATAGGTTTCACACTATGTACATAAGCACATAATGTTGAACCTACGCAAATTAATCCAGAGTAGCCCAAGGTGTAAGCCACTTTTAGAGAGGAGTTTTTTTTTTTAACAAAAACAAGCTGTTCTAGTGGGAGGTTTACTTTCAGTTAACTTATGAAAAGGGGTGTAAACATATTTGTTGATCATTGTAAGGTAGACCTGCTGTGTGACAGCAGATGTTTATTCAAAACATGTCTGAACAATACCGGTGTTGTTAGATTGTCGCTAGAGCACATATTGTAAATATTTTGGATGTAATGTGATTTTGGAATGTTCAAAGTTGTATTTGGTGCATAAGCTCTATTGTGAGCTTTTTCTGTAATTTCTGTTTTTACTTGAGTTTACCTTCCACTACAGCCATATGGGTTTACACCTGGTACACTTACCAGGGTTTGTCAGTAAACCATGTGCTTGAAACAGGGTTCAAGTCAAACACAGGATCCAGCAACTTCAACATCTCTGCTCTGTCTATCTGTCCCAGAGGTTTTATGTTTGACTCTTTATAACCGATTCATTTGGCAGAAATAAGCTGTCCCTGGAAAGTTCACTCTTACACAGTTTTAGTTACTCTTTGTATCACGGTTGTAGCCAAATTGCCCATGCATGACCTGAAATCACGCGTGCTCTCTGACCTGTGTACTGGCTTGGGGGCGGTGGTGGAGAGAGACACGCAACCCCTGACCCCATACATAGGCATAACTGTTTTAAGTTTGCACGAATTAGAGAAAAGTACTTACCCACCAATTCCGATTATCAACGTTTTCATCACTATCCACAAAGTGCCTGACACCTCACAAGGATGGGACGGTATTGTGGTCCTATTGAAAGTAAATCTGAATAAAGACTTCTTGTCTTCACTGTGGCAGTGCTTAGTAGTCTACCGAAACAGCGATGTCCCACTTAGTTCACTTTTTAGAATGACTTATTACCTCTTCATTGCGAGGAACACTCAGACGTAACTTATGAGTGGCTGCGACAGTTTAAAATACAGCTCGAGTCTGCGTGTCTCTTCTTTACTCCCAACCCAAAACCACAAGTTCACATCAGCATAGATTTGATCATTGGGCGCCATCTGGTGATCCGGGTGTGAGTAGGCTACAGTGTATTTGTTCCTTCAAGAAAACGGTCTTAAAACTGTCTCACATCCTACACTAGAGGACGTTGTCGCCTATGGAACCACACCGAACACACAAGTCAGATGTTAAAATGTTTGTATACGAAGTTTGCAATTTTCACTCCTAAATTCAAGTGAATACATGCACTTTGCCGACGTCGACTAATGGCTGAGATTACTTCAGCACAAAAGCCTCACCAGCGCGGCTGTACTGTACGTGGATTATTTTAATTAGACTATTTAATATTTGCATAAATCTCTCTCTCCAGACACTCAACCCGTTTTCTGGGTTAATTAGGTTTTCAGTACCCCAGGTTATCCTGGTAAAAATGGTGTTTGACCTTAAACACTAACAATTATATACCCTGCAACGTGCGAGATCATTTTTCATTACACCAAACTCTCTAAGCGAGGGTAGGCTACACTTAAATTGGCCAATCAGTGAGGATTGCACACCCATAAGTGACCACAGGTTTGAATTTTCTGGTCGTCTACTGGCCTGGAATTCAACGTGAAGGCGGGTCTTCGAATGAAACGCATAGGGCAGCATCGGTACCTGCAATATGGCATGTGGCCCATTGAATTACTTTGTGTATGCAGTGGCAGGGTAACATCAAGTAAAACAGCATTTCAGCCATAGCCTTTTGCTTTACCTCAATTTGGGTCTGTTGGTCTTGAACTACTGGAAAATATGCTGTTTGTTGTGAGGTAGGAAGAAAAAGTAGGTTCGCTAAAATTCCAACACACAAATAGCGGGCATAAGCAGCAGTTTGGCTTTGTAAACTCAACAGGTGGTGAGGAACTTAAGTGACCTACACGGCACCTGTAACGCTGAAAATATTTGTTATAATTGGCTACATGTTGACTGTGACATTAGGCTGCCTCTGGTACGTGCTTGTTGAGATTTCGAAGCAGTGTTTTGATAGTGTGTGCTTTCATAACCAAAACTCAAAACACGTTTTCATAGGTAGAAAAAGAGGTCTGAAGAGACAGATGTTTCACGCGCTGCTGCATGCAGAATAGAAAGACGAACGGAAGAACGTGACTGGTGTTGCTCAGAACATGCCAACAACGTCCTTCATTTTTAATCTCCTTATACCCGTCGCCGGAGTCAGCAGTTCCAAACAGTAGCAAAACCCGTGGGCGAAGTTTTAAACGGACCGCCTTCTGGGATATCAAGTCTGCAACTTTGTGACTAGTCGCTCAGACACTATTCTACTCCTGCGGTGAAAGGTTCGCTAGCCGCCTGAAGACAACCACAAAAGTTTAGTCGACTGATTGAATTGAATATTTTCCTGGACTGGACTGTTGTCCCGGCGATGACCGGCAGCATGACCGATATAAACTACTCAACCCTGGATGAACCGTCTCTCCGAACTTTGGTGAGTTTGTTTCCATTTGAGTAGAGTCGGTTACTGATGGAAAGCTAATCCTGTTCCAAATGCAATTTGTTACAAAGAACACCAGCGTCCTTTCCTAACTGTCTGTCTTGGTTGCCTGTATGACACGTTAACACGTTTGATGAGCGAGGTGTTTGCAGCACCTGCCGGGAAGGACACCGGCAAGCAGACGAGTCCGTTTGGAAACCTTAAACAGGGATGGGGTGACTGGGGCGCGGGAGATTGTTTTTGAGGGATTTGACTTTGTGGGGAGATGGCGGCGCACATATGTGCTTGAATCGCCTCAAAGGCAGCGGGGCTCGCGGGCTGTAGCGTGCTTGGGAGGAGATCTCGAGAGGGTTTATGTGTTCTGCCGGAATTCCAAAACCAAACAGGGCATGGCTGGGAATGGCAGACTGTTTGCAGGAAATAAGATGCTGACTGACGTGTAACCCTATATAATCTGCCTCACACACACATTCTTCCATACCTCCCCACGTTTCCATTTTCATGACCCCCCCCCCCCCCTTTTTTTTTCTTACAGCGATCTCCGCACTCTTACCCAGACAGTAATTTGCCAGGAAGGAAAAGAGGGGTTCAATTTCCACACAAAAAAATCACTTGGCTGAGAGCCGATACGATTGTAGGGCAGACAGATTTCTTTAAAAATGTTAACTATTTGTCCTCTTATGTGCCCTTAGTTATAATTCAGTGCACAGTTAACAGGGGCAGACCAACACAAACATTAACAGTCACTCATCTCATCCACCATCACACAGAGAACAGAAGGGTCTCAGGAGGTTGCCATGTCTTAAAGTATCTCCTGAAAGCAGGTGGGAAAGTAATCCTCTTTGCTCTCTGTATTAGTCCAGTATCCCACCACACACACACACACACACACACACACACACACACACACACACACACACACACAGGGAGAGGTTAGATGTAAAAGGTTGTGTTAATCCCCTTGCTTCTCTTCTTGCATCTTGTAATGCTATAATCAGAGTCTTGAAAGATATGTGCATACCGAGCAGGTGGTCTACCTCATCCAGCTTCTTGCTGTCTCCTGCTACCCCTTCATTACCCTGCTATTACACACACACACACACACACACACACACGCACACACACACACACACACTACCCTGCACATATTCACAATTCAATCTTGAGCATGTTTGCCTGGCCTGGACAACTGTTTTTGCTTGCATCTCCCTGTCATTCATATGACAGCTAGCACATCTGTGTTCAGCTTCACAGATTTCACAGATGTCACTACAGCTCCCCCTGAAACAGTCAAGATGTCCGGGTCTTTTCAGATACATTCCAATGACATACATGATTTGATCTGTCTATGTGTCCTGTTTGGCCAGTGAATGCGAAATAAACATGTGGTAGCTGTTCATATATCAAATTTGGTAATCACTTCCATCTGCACTGTAAGCGCAAACTGCTGATGTAGTACTACATATGCTGGGCTGCTACACTGGAGCATTTGTTTTGTCCACCATGAGTGTGTGACGCTATCATCAGATCCGGATATCAAAGTAGCAGAGGGGCCAAAACTGGAACTGCAATCACGTTTAAAATACCAAAAAAAAAAAAAAAAAAGAAGAAGAAGAACGTTCTCTGCGCTTCCACAAACAAACAATCCGGTGCGTCCAGGCCAGGCAAGGGGCAGTAAACAAAAAAAACAAAAGAACGCCGGTGCAGCACAAATGTCGTCTTATTATACATCTTTTTGAATTCTTCAAGGTGCATATCAATGACTAAACGATGACTAATGACTAACGTTTAGATGTAGAGTTACATCTACCTCAGAGTCCTTGAAGGACGAGAAAGACTCTGAGGAACATGTAGCTGTACATCAAAACGTTAGTCATTGTTTAGTCAATAATATGCACCTTGATTGGAAAAGATTAAAAAAAGATATAAAATAAGAAGACATCTGTCCTGCACCGGCGCACGTTTAAAATTTTAAAACTGTTCAAGCACTGTTCTCTCTTCATACGCAAACGGGAAAGCACACGGGAAAACAGACTTTGCCTGTTTTAACAGTTTTAAAGTGTGAATGTTCTGGCTGTACTACTGTTGTGACTCACATCAGTATGTTAATTTAGCATGTTACCTTAATCTCTGGTGACCTAAAGACTTAATGTAATAAGTTCTTGCCATAGCGTTTTTGCACAGAGCACCTTTTAAGATCTTGAATGTGTTAATATGTGGGAGAGAGATGGCCTGGCCTACTGGGTTTAGACCTGTTGTCTCTGGCACGTCTGGACGCATATTTGTAAAGTCACAAATAAGGTCAAAAGGAGAGCTATTTTTCCATGGGATTCTACCTTTTTCTTTGTATTTCTCTCAAGCCTTTATGATTTGAGTCTTTTTTTTATCATATGCTGTTTCTTGCCCTAGCCTACCCCCCAGTGGTAGTTTGTTGGTTTGTAATGCTGATTGTGTGAGACCCAAAGTGCTACGGGTTAACTAAAGTCACTGACAGCCTTAGGCTTTGAGGTGTGTTTGCGTATGTGTGTGTGTGTGTGTGTGTGTGTGTGTGCCTACGTACATGTATGGATATACCCTCCCTCCCAGACAGTTGTGTGACAGACCTGTCAGACAGGGTTGACTCATCAGTTTGAAACATGCTCTCGCAGACATATAGGCCTTTTCATGAGACCGACGGGCTTGAGTCATCATATGAGTACATACTCATAAGCTCATAACAGACACTTTACGCTCATACAAAATAAAATAAAAAAGTCATAAAAGAACCAGCCAGGCTCTGGCTGTTCCAAAGGAAGTGGGTCAGAAATGTGTAAGCCTTAAAAAATGTGCAGGCTTACTGTCACAGTAGAGGCAACAAGACTACCTGTCAAATGAAGCTGAATCACCATCATTAACATAAACACACACACACACGCACAACCTCAAACCCTCATACTTTCTAGCCTGTATCCCTTTTTCCCTTTTCTGGAAAGGGCCTTGTGGAATGTTCCACTATCCTCATGGATCACATTCCTCGGAAGCAATCTCACATCCAATCACACACACACACACACTCAATTACCCAGTGCGGTTCATACTCATTATTTGTGTGTGTATGTTCTGACGGGAGGAAATCTGGGTGGAGGAATGTGCTGTGGGAGTGATCTGAAGGCGTGGGTGCAGAGTGAGCTGTATTGACACGCTTTGAGGGTGCAGAGGGTTCCTCACTCTCTCTCAGGCATCCATCCCCAGTGTTTTCCCCAGAAATAAAAAGAAGGGTTTAAATTTTGATGTAAATACGATGACGCCGTGGCACGGTAGCTAGGAGGATTGGTGGGCATGCACCCTGGGAATTTTTTTTTTTTCCTAGAGCTAAAATGGTGCATTCTAGGAAGATCTGAAGCAAAATTTTGGTCCCAGAAGGCTGGTGGAAACATAACACTTTTAATAAAATGTTGCATTTTTTGGCACAAATAGAACAAAAAACTCGTTGCACTTGGTGAGTTGAAAGAGCCAAAACTCCCAAGTGGGAAGGCTAATTTATTGTCACACAAGAAATACTATATAATGTCACATGAATTTGACTAGGCTGTCACTAAAATGTCTAAACTAAATGTTGAGCCTCCTGTTTTTCTGGGCTAAATTCTATCAGCTAAATATCTCCCTGTATGGCCACATGAAAGCTGAATTGGTACCACAGATCTTAGATTCTGCAGATAAATATAATTCAGTGTAGTGTAGTATTATCTAGAATGATGTCTGATGACAACAAATTCTTATTTCAGTGTTCCTGTAACAAGCTAACGAACTAGCTCATTGAAATGATTGGTAATGTGGTAATGCTAACAGACATCGACTCACCTTGAATTTAACACGTTGCAATAACCTTACAACTTTATATTACTTTCTGCACTTCAGCTAATATCAGTATTAGTATCTAGGTGGGTGTTGGTGAGTAAAGTGGCAGCTTTCAGTTTAAAACATTATCTTAGCGTAGTTCGCTAGCGTTAGCGCGCTAACAACCCCATACAGGCTGCAGCCTGGTCTGAAATGAAGCTAATTTTCTGGAAATCCAAACAGTAACAACGTACACTATTAGGCTTGAAATAATCACAAATAATTGCGGATTGTGACACTTTGTTAAAAAGAACCATCAACAAATCCAGAAAGACGTAAGGACCAATTTATTAGTTAAATTCCACGAGTGTCCCATTCAACGAAACAGTCTTGACTCTGCTCTACATAAAGGAGGACTTGCCTTTCACGCTCTCTCTCACTCTCACTGCGTGCACATGGAGGAGTTGAATCCGATTGGAAATGGTTTGGGATCGTATCGACTTCATGTGCCCAGGCTAAGGATCGTATAGGGATTGGTTTCGCGAATCCGATTGCAACCCCTGGCTTGAGCCGGTTACAATCCGCTTGGTGCCGCCTTGTGCACGGTTATTGGTTTGGATTCGTGTACTGCGCATTAGGGCTGGCAAGGAATATTCGAAATTCGAATATATATTCGAATAGTTTTAGTTAGAAAAGGAATTCGAAGGTGAAAGTTAATATTGGAATGTGAAAAAACGTGCACTTGCGCTTTGGAATGTCGGAGGCAAAAGAAATACTCGGTGTCTGCTTAGTTAGAGTAAAAAAAATCCGCCCACACAGTAAATTCCATGGCAAGCCAATAAAAACGATGACATTTACATCACTTTATAAAAAAAAAAAAACTTTGGGCTCTGGGAGATACCCTCACGTCGCCAGATTGCGAAGAAATATCTTTCCATCCCCGGATCTTCAGTGCGCTCTGAACGCGTCTTTTCCTCTGCTGGGAATAGGCTATAGTAAATAAAAAGAGATCGGCGCTGGCCCCTTCAAATGTGGATCTTGTGTTTTTGGCAAATAACCTGTAGGTCTTCAGGCCAATAAGACACGACGGTGACAGTTTTTCTTTTTTATGCAAGTACCAAGAATGTAAGTAGCCTTTTCGTTTTTAATAGCGCTTTATTTTTATGAACCTCTAACGTTACAGTTTCGTGCACTTCAGGCTTGCACTGGTTTGTTTATTTATAGTTTCATGTCAGGGAAAAGTGTCATGTTTAGGCCTACCTCACTACAGCTCGCTCGGAGCATTCAGGTTTTAAAAAAACGTGCGCCTCGCCTGCTCTCAACAAGTCTCGTTGTCCTCAATTGCTTGTAATATCAAACGCCGACGGCACAGTTCATGTCGTATCAAGGAAACCAAAAACGCTGTTTGTTCTTTCATATGGACTTCCAAACAAAGGAGAATGCACAGCATGCATGCAAATACTGCTCTGTCAACCTCCTCAAGCGCTCTCTTTGTTTTGTATGCCGCCAGATGTTTATTTTCTTTTAGCAGCCGTTAACCTGAAGTAGTTCTAACACCACTTGTTGAAAGGAATATAGCGCAATCTAGCGTAGCGGAAACGGCCAGATCTCTGACCATTATCCGCTAACACGAACTCTCATGTGCACAGACATTTGGGACAGACCACCCGTTGGGTAGCAACACCCAACCCAATCCCAATCCAATCCGATCCTACCATGTGCCCGTAGTCTCTCTTTCAGCAGCTAGATGATCCGATCGCATTCTGTACACTGTGGAGAAAGTTTTCTTGCTACATGAGCATGTCCCAAGGAGAGCGTTCTCCTTCCTTCTTGTGTAGCATTTACAGTTAAAGTCAGACAGTTTTAGTAGCCCCTAGGTTTGCGTTAAAGATCTTAGGTTCTACAATACTCTCTGATACAGCTGACTGGCGGAAAAAAAAACAAAGGAGCACTGTAATCGGCATGTGATTGGCCAGTTTCGCCAGTATAGTAGTTTACACACCCACCACGGAAGTTTCCTAAAAACGCAGCCTACATTTGACTACATTGGGGCTTCTTGTTCGGGGAAAATCCCGGGGGGAATGTTTTTGTGCATGATTTTTAAGCGTATCGGCATTTTATGAAAGCGTCTCGGCAAAACTTGATGCGTATCGGCGAAAAAAGAAGCGTATCGGTGCCGATACGCTTAGACGCTTTGGGGAAAACACTGCATCCCTCTGTCCGGTCAATCATATTAAGCCGGAAAACCCTTAAGTGTGTGTGTGTGTGTGTGTGTGTGTGTGTGTGTGTGTGAGGTCTACGCATGGGAAAACGTGCTGGGCGAGAAAGCTATGCACAGGTCACTGGCCTTTGCTCTCTTGTGTGTCAGGTTGAGTCAGCTGTGTCAGAGTGTGTATTTGTGTTTTATTTGTGTTTGACCCAGCCAGATCTCTCTGTCTGTGCCTCTCTCGTTCTCTCTCTCTCTCTCTCTCTCTCTCTCTCTCTCTCTCTCTCTCTCTCTCTCTCTCTCTCTCTCTCTCTCTCTCATTCTTTGTGTCTGTATCTCTCTGTCTGATGCTTTCTGCCTGTTTCCCTATACATTTCTCTCATTTCTGTATCTCTCTCTGTATCTGTCTCTCTTTCCCTCTCTGTATCTCTCTCTCTCTTTCTCTCTGTAACTCTGTATCTCTCTCTCATGATCTTGGCTGAACTGGAGTTAGTCTTGTAATAGTTGTAAATCCTCCTCGTGCCGCTGTAGCCAGTTAGGCCCTGGTGGTTGTCAGCCAGTGAGGTAATCCTCACTAAGCGATTGCCTGTGACTGGATCTTTTGGCTTTAACAAGTGAACTGTCTGTCTAACTGTGCAGCCAGGGAGTTATTGTGCCTTGAGCGGTTCACTAATATAGCAGCTTTCTCGTTGTACAGTATCTGTAGTGTTTTAGACCGAACATGGTTATAATCACTGACAGAATTATGCAAGTTCACCTGTCATAAGGTGAATTGTATTGTCATCTTACTGAAGTATTTGTCTGCCTCCCTGTTTTTTATTTCCGTAAAGTTCGTCACAATGTCTTCTGAGTAAGGTAATTTTAGTAATTTAAGTAATTTTCTAACTTCCTAACAAAACTAATCTCTACTAGCCATCTCTTTATATAGGTGCCTTCGATGTTCTCTACACATCTGTTAGCTTATTATGTCCTCCTTTTGTAAGTCACTTTGAATAAAAGCGTCTGCTAAGTGTGATGGAATGTAATTTTCGTCTTCGGTCGCCCTATTGGAAGCGGAATTGTCTCACAGAGAACTACAGGGAGGCGGTCCCCTCCTCCAATTGTACTTAGTGTGGTTATAGCCCATGGAGGATGGTAAAGCAAATTAAGAACTCCTTTTCACCCAGTCATAAGTTGATGAACCACTGAAATGATTTTGGAAACATTATTTTTAAGGTTGAAATAACGGCTTAGTGTTGCGTTAACATCAGAATGTCTTCCTGTTCTTCACTACACTGACCAGTTACCAGCTTACAGTTGCACTGCCTGTGGGCTTAACTAAGCTGATAGGGGCCATTATGTGCTAGCTCCCCAAGGCTTCTTCATAGAAAACGTACGGTATGGATAGCAGTGAGAACATGGGTGGTAGGTTGATGTGGACCATAATAGTCATCACTTAACACTTCATATTTGTTCCTTAACCCCAGAAGAACTCTTTGATCTGCATGGCCTCTGCACCTCCCAGCACACTGCTGAACTCAGCCGCCTGCTGTTTACAATGGTGAAGAGATTATAAAGGTCTCGCACTCCTCCTTTCTCTCCCCTCCTCCTCCACCTCTCCTCCTTGCAATCTTCTGACTGCGTGCACATGGAGGAGTTGAATCCGATTGGAAATGGTTTGGGATCGTATCGACTTCATGGGCACAGGCTAAGGATCGTATAGGGATTGGTTTCGCGAATCCGATTGCAACCCCTGGCTTGAGCCGGTTACAATCCGCTTGGTGCCGCCTTGTGCACGGTTATTGGTTTGGATTCGTGTACTGCGCATTAGGGCTGTCAACTAATATTCGAAATTCGAATATATATTAGAATAGTTTTTTTTTAAAGGAATTCGAAGGTGAAAAAAACGTGCACTTGCGCTTTGGAATGTCGAAGGCAAAAGAAATACTCCGTGTCTGCTCAGTGAGAGTAAAATCCGCCCACACGGTAAATTCCATGGCAAACCAATAAAAACGAGGACATTTACATCACTTTATAAAAAAAAAAAACTTTGGGCTCTGGGAGATACCCTCACGTCGCCCAGATGGCGAAGAAATATCTTTCCATCCCCGGATCTTCAGTGCGCTCTGAACGCGTCTTTTCCTCCGCTGGGAATATAGTAAATAAAGAGATCGGCGCTGGCCCCTTCAAATGTGGACTATCTTGTGTTTTTGGCAAATAACCTGTAGGTCTTCAGGCCAATAAGACACGACGGTGACAGTTTTTCTTTTTTATACAAGTACCAAGAATGTAAGTAGCCTTTTCGTTTTTAATAGCGCTTTATTTTTTATGAACCTCTAACCTTACAGTTTCGTGCACTTCAGGCTTGCACTGGTTTGTTTATTTATAGTTTCATGTCAGGGAAAAGTGTCATGTTTAGGCCTACCTCACTACAGCTAGCTCGGAGTATTCCAGGTTTTAAAAAAACGTGCGCAGAGAGCGTGAGGGTGCGGGCGAGAGAGAAAGAGCGTGTGAGAGTGAGCCTGCGGTCTTGGCAAATATTTTTTTGATTTACTTGTTTTGTGTAGGTAATGCATTCTTAAATATGTTTAAATAAACTACCTATACAAGTAGTTATGTCTCTTTGTACCACTCGATCCCAGAAGCTTCTGTCCCTTATTTTCATCCATACTGAACGTCGAGGCTTTCTATCGCATGCTCTAAACAAGTCTCGTTGTCCTCAATTGCTTGTAATATCAAACGCCGACGGCACAGTTCATGTCGTATCAAGGAAACCAAAAACGCTGTTTGTTCTTTCATACGGACTTCCAAACAAAGGAGAATGCACAGCACGCATGCAAATGCTGCTCTGTCAACCTCCTCGAGCGCTATCTTTGTTTTGTATGCCGCCAGATAGTTTGTTTATTTTCTTTTTAGCAGCCGTTAACCTGAAGTAGTTCTAACACCACTTGTTGAAAGGAATATAGCGCCATCTAGCGTAGCGGAAACGGCCAGATCTCTGACCATTATCCGCTAACACGAACTCTCATGTGCACAGGGAGTTGGGACAGACCACCCGTTGGGTAGCAACTCCCAATCCAATCCCAATCCAATCCGATCCTACCATGTGCCCGTAGTGACTGTTTCTCTGTTTCTCTCCCTCTCTCCTCATCTGTGTTTATGTGTGTGAAAGACAGAAGAGGGAGAGTCACAAACATGTTTTTAAGTTTGTGTGTGTGTGTGTGTGTGTGTGTGTGTGTGTGTTTTAGTCATAAAGACGTTAGTGTATGCTGGTGAGGTCTAAGGGCCTGATGTGTTCACATAGCCCTGACCCCCATGACTACACCTGCAGGATCAGTGTCAGGGTGGAGTGTTTCACGCCGCCACCACCACCACCACCCCTCCCAGGTTTCGCCTGTATCACGTAAACACCTATGACTTCATGTATACACTCCCACTCCCACACATAAGGCGCTTTTTCAGGCAAACACGTATACAAACACAAGCTTTCTTTCTTTCTAGCTCTCGTACAAACACACACACACACACACACCAGTAGTCTGAGAGAAGGCATTCAGGGGGATTAGAGCGGTCATATGCCCTGAGCCATTAGCTCATTATGTTTGTGTGTGTGAGGGAGAGAGAGAGAAGGAGAGGGAGAAAGAGAAAGAGAGGCAGTGTTATCTATATAACAAGTACTCACACAAGCCTGGGTGGTTGACCATTTGGTCTCGGTGTTCTCATTGTGTGAGAGGTTTGGATGTCTGACTTAATATCTGTGTACACACACAGAGAGCAGTTGGCTCAGCCCTGTGCGCTTCTACAGAAGCAGCTAGTCTGAACCTGTCATCAGGCTTCAGATGAAATGGGATGGCAGGGAGAGAGATTACATACGTGCAAGCTCACACACATGCACACACCCCCCTGCTCACACACCTGTAAGCATCTGTGAGCTAAAGAGGGGACACCACACACACACACACACACACACACACACACACACACACACACACACACACACACACACAGCAGACACCTGTGTGTTTCAGTAGTTAATCATCCCTGTTTTTACTCTCTGGGATGGTTCCGTTCTGCTCTATTTTTTGCTAGGAGGCCGATCTTTTATTTCTGCATTTTTTCGGTTGAAGTTCTGTTACCTCAGCCGAATTCACATGTAAAAATAGTGCTTTCTCATGTGAAGGACTAAGTAAAGCTGACTTAGGCACTGGCTGTGTGATAATGTTTGTTTGTGTTTGGGGGGTTTGGTGTGGGGGAATGTGTGTGTGTGTGTGTGTGTGTGTGTGTGTGTGTGTATGAGATGACAAGCATGGAAACAAAGACTTTAGATGGTTCTTAGCTGTAAGATGAGTGGAAACTATCTCTCCCTCCCTCCCTCCCTCCCTCCCTCACTTCTATCAACACTTGGTTGGTCTGCTGTGTTTCCATCACTGCCTATCCGTCTCGTGGCCTTTCTGTGTCTCAGGCTTTTGAAATGTCACAGATTCTCTGGGGACAGCGAAATGTGAAAACTTTCCTGCAGCTTTGAAATTCCGGTTGTCCAAGTTTATTTTAAGCTGTTTGTGTTGGGAGGACTGTGAGTTTGTCTTTACTGGTGTGGGTTTTTTTTGTTGTTGTTGTGTGTTATAATGGGATGGTGGTTGTGTTTTCCCGGACTATATGTAAAGATGTGGAGACTCTCGAGTCCCACACACTAGCTGGGCTGCACACACACACACACACACACACACACACACACACACACACACACACACACACAGCGGGGCACTTGTGTCCCCTTTGGGCGTTCCTTCCTAAAAAGCAAGTTATAGCTTGTCGGCACAGCTGAAACTCTTCAGCAGTTATTGGACGTCTCTCGTGGCCTGAGGGGCCACAGCTGACCTTTGTCCAATGCAGAGGCACAGTGTGTGTGTGTGTGTGTGTGTGTGTGTGTGTGTGTGTGTGTGTCCATGTGCACAGACACCACAGGTTAGTGTTCCTGACAGGGAGAAGCACGTGCGAGACTCGAGGAAACAACGGCTTGAGAGTGAGTGTAAGGCTTCATTCACACCAAAGCCTGTGCATTCGCAGCGTGTACGCGATTTGTGTTTGTTGTTGTTTAGAATGCATGTTAACAGATTAGACCATGCACACTGCACGTCTTACACGCATGTGTTAATGCAGCTTGCCCACACACACAGTCTGTTTTTCTGTACTGGAGACAAGCGGCATAAGTGTTTTCAGCCAAAATTCTGTTAAAACCTATAGCAAAACTATACACTTGATGTCAACTATTCTATCGATGATATTCTATGTGTTGACAGGGATACCTCAAAAGCCTCCCGACTGGGTGAAAAATATGACCACTCACCTACAATTGCATGACGCAAAAGGTGGAAAACTATTAATATTGACCCTGTCATACCAGATGTTTTGGCAGTTTTAAATGTTGTTTTTGTCACCTTGGGACCTGTACTTTTTCCACATTTGTCTTCCCCCTGAACTTTCCACCTCTCTCTTAATAAGGGCCGGGGCTGGCAGCTGATGCGCTGTGGACGCACCGTACCGTACCGTAGACATGCCTGGTGTGCATACACACACGTGAAAGTGCCGCTTACCACACAGCTTCCATCCCGCACCGCTCACGTGCAGTGTGGTGTGAAGGAGGCCGGAGGGAGGGAGGCCTGAGGGAGGGTGGGTGGGCGGGCGTCGTCCACCAGAAGCTCATCAGTGTCAGCAGTTCATCTCCATCTCGTCTTCAAACAGTTGCTTTCATGGCTAGAGAGACATTTTTTTTTTATCTTCCCTTTTCTCAAAGTTTTTTTTTTGTCAGGTCAGACAGACAGACATATACACGCATAAAGGAAGCATATCTGTGCCGCTGTACTCTGCGATAACAGAATGATTTAGAGCTGACCAGGTCACAGTTGTTTTTGGGCCTGAGGCAAGAGGACTGGGACGTGTCACAGCAGCCGAGTCCCAGCAGCGTGGGCCCTGCCTAGAAAAGAGGGAGAGAGTGATTGCTCTGGAAAAGAGCTCTTTGATCTGGAAGGAAGGAGCTAAAGTTTCCATCAGCCACTCCAATGGACATCTCTATTGCACAAGCACCTGTCCAGTCTACATGTTTGTGTGTGTGTGTGTGATTGAGTGTGTATGTGTTTGAGAAAGAGTGGGGACCTGAGGGGAATGAAGATGTGTGCTTGTCTTGTAGGAGAGAGAGAGAGACACTGAGAGACACTGAGAGACACTGAGAGACACTGAGAGAGACTGAGAGAGAGACTGAGAGACTGTAGGGTGGGGATCATTGCCTGTGGTGTGGGTGTGACTGTTTTTTATGTGTGAAAAAAAGAATATGTGTGTGTGTACATGAGCGAGTGGGTCTGGGGGAGAGAGAATCCCTTTGGCGCAGGCATTTCCTGCGCTCCACCAGAGGAAGCTGCTGTTTGGCTTTCAGGCTGGAGCAGTAGGGCAGGGCAGGGCCGGGTGAGGCAGGGTGGGCACGAGAGCAGAGGAGAGCAGATCAGGGATCCCATCCAAGACTGAAATGCACTAGATGCAGGCTTGGGATACCTAGCCTGTGTGACCAAGTAAGTGTGTGTGTGTGTTTGCCCTGCTCACACTGAAGCTGGAGCACGAGAGCAGGACAGGGTGAGGCACAGTGGGCACATGAGAGGAGCAAGGGAGCAGGAATCACATCCAAGCCAGATGCAGACCTCATTGAGCCAGGATTGTGTATGTGTGTGTCTGTGTGTGAGAGAGAGCCAGAGTGTGTGTGTGTGTGAGAGAGAGCGAGAGGGAGATAGCCAGACTGTGTGTGTGTGGGAGAGAGAGCGCCAAAGTGTGTGTTGGTGTCAGTTGTGGACCCATGACCCTAGCCCCGTCTGTCTCTGCTGAAGGGGACCACAGTGGTGGTCGTCATGGGGATGAATGGCGTGCGCTGTCATGGAGGACCCAAAGACAATGGCGCTTCTGCCACCACTGAGAAGTGGAACAGCGTCTGGCCCACTTCTCTGTGACTGTGAGTGCGTGAATGAGAGAAAGGGAGAGAAAGATGGATGTTAGTAGGTCATCCTGATCATGATCGTGTCCTAAAGTGTGCCATATCCCAGCATGCATCACTCTCTCTTAGGCTTGTCCCGATCCAATATCGGCATCGGATCGGCCGCCGATATTTGCAAAAAAATGCGTATCGGCGCGGCGGCACGGAAAAAAATCCGATCCGTTAAAAAAAAAAAAGTCCGGTCCGGCGCTCAGATAATCCATTCCAGTTTTTGCTACTCCGGTCCGCATTTTCCAGCACACCAGCATTAGCATCTCCCAGTTTGTAGATAGAGATGGAGCAAAACGTGTGGAGGAGATTGGGGAGTAGAGGGCATTTTTGTTTTTAAATAGTTAACGATATTATTTGCACTGGTTTTTAAAGCCTTGGTTTACACCTGCTCAAGAGCAGAGTACTGATGCTGAGTTAATAGACTATTTTACACAGAGGTTATTTGTGTGTTTTGCTTTTTTTGAGTTAATAGACTATTTTACACTCAGGTTATTTGTGTGTTTTTCTTTTTTTTTCCATACAGTTTACAGTCTGATTTGCACTTTTACTGACCACTGATGCCATCCCTGTTTGTTATTTTTAATGTTGTCTATTTTCTGTTTATCCCTGAATAAACAGGTCAGTTTCTTGTTACCAACCATTGTGTATTCAAACTCACTTAAGTCAGCTGGCTAGTTGTCAAGAGTACTAAAACCCTTTTCAATCTGAGTCTAATAACTAAGTAAGAAGGCTAAATAACTTTAATACATGCTCGGTTGGATAGGCCGGTATCGGTATCGGCCACCAGTATCGGTATCGGCTCGGAAGTGCAAATACAATATCGGTATCGGATCGGAAGTGCAAAAAGCTGGATCGGGACATCCCTACTCTCTCTGCAGGCCATCGCTTTTGTCAGCATTTGTCAAAAAGTAGCTCGAACACACAATCACTTTCTGTGTATGTTTCCCGTCTTTTCTGTCTGTCTGTCAGATACACTAAACAGAATAGTTTGGAAGTTTGGGAATCAAAACTGAATGTCATAGCAGTAGTCAGATTTCAATTTTTTAATCTGTAAGGCTTAAATAAACATCAGACAATCTAACCTCCTGGTCTCTCTCTTTCTCTTTCTCCCTCTGTCACTCAAAAACACAAACACACAGCAACCCCACCTAATCTTACACCTATGTGCGTAAACACACACACACACACACACACACACACACACACACACTGTTGTGAGGAGGAAAAGGGAGTCACAGACAGAAAGAAAAGGTGGAGAATGGAGTAACAGAATGTCTTCTCAGGCGTTGTTGGATGAGGCATTTGTGATGACAGACCAGCGATGCAGAATGTTCCCACAAACCATAGTAAAGAGAGGGACAGTGTGTGTGTGTATGCGGTCTGTGTTTTTTTTTCCTCTCTCTGTCTCTCTCTCTGGCCCTGATGCATGTGGATGCGTACTCCTCCCCTCTCACTCTTCCCTTAAACTCATTCCTCTTTCCTGCCCACTGCAATGGCTGCGTGCCAGAGGCCCGTCTGTCAAGAGCCACAGAATGACCAGTATCTGTCT
>CM050217.1:11980000-11990000 GCA_027475355.1 Coilia nasus
TCTACTAGCACTCCAGTTGTGCTAACCCAGGAGTCAAAGTGGGCTTTACTGCAACATTAGCATTAGCGTGTTTGTCCTTATGCAACATTGCATCATCTGTATACACTTAGATGTGCTCTACATGCTGCTCTCGTAGACCTGTGTCCTTTCCTGCCCTCCATTACAGCACCGCTATCCTTTTATCTAGCTCCAGGGTTGTCTAGGTACGGCACTTAGGCCTTTCACTAATCTTGAGTGCATCTTACACTGCCACTTTGCTTCTACTCTTGTCCCCCCTGTGTTCACCGCCTGGTCTCTCTCTCTCTCGCGCTCTCTCTCTCTCTCTCTCTCTCTCTCTCTCTCTTTCTTCCACCAGTCCACTTTACTCCTCTTGGTATTCCTGCGCTCATCCATTCTCTCTCTGTCTTCCACCCCTCCATCTATGCAGATTATCATATGCTGCCATCTCTGGCTGTCTGCCATGGGTGAGACAGGCTTAAGTGCTGGCTTGTTAATGCCCCTATTTATTGTGTGCGTGTGTGTGCCTGTGTCTGGTAGGTATATTGGGCTGGGAACTTTGTAAGCACTCTAGCGTATATATGTGTTTGTATGAGGGAGAAAAGAGAGATTACTGACTGTGATTGTGGGGCTACATGATATTAGGAAAATGTGCAGTATGTAATAACATTGCTGAATGTTGCAGTAAGGATATGATTTGCGAAGAATAAATTCTAAAAAATATACAGTTTCATCTTCTTTAAGCTTTGTTATCAGCCAGGAGACAATGAGCATCCTTTGGAGAGGCAGCAGGGCTCCATCTCATTGGCCAAATATTTTAATATTTGAAGCACGAAAGCATAGCTCATAGAACTATGCTATGTATTGCAGCTAAGCCATGTGGATTTTACCTATCGCGGGTTATTTTCAGAACGTAACTCCCGCGAATAATGAGGGACCACTGTACTAATAATAATAGTATTGTGCAGCCCGAGGTGATTGTCTCCTGTGATTTTTGGCAGTCTGATGGGCTAAAACTAGACCTGTCATCTTGTCCTCTCTCCCCATTCACTAGAGCCTTCTGTCTTACACCTACCCTCTTCTTACACCGACCCTTTCATCCCCCCCATCTCTGGATGGCAGGGGAACTATGGTACTAGCAAGAACTAGAACTATGGTACTAGCACTGCAAGAACTAGAACTATGGTACTAGCACTACAAGAACTAGAACTATGGTAATAGCACTACAAGAACTAGAACTATGGTACTAGCACTGCAAGAACTAGAACTATGGTACTAGCACTGCAAGAACTAGAACTATGGTACTAGCACTCCAAGAACTAGAACTATGGTACTAGCACTACAAGAACTAGAACTATGGTACTAGCACTACAAGAACTAGATGGACACTCAAAGCTAGCAAAAGCTAGCAAAGGTAGCAGGAAACATCCATGGGAACTTTGAACATTATAAATTGCAGTCCGTATAAAGCACATCATAAATGTTACGAATAATTGTAAGCTTCCCACCTTCCCTCTCTTTTTGTCTACTTATCTCTTTCTCACACACACACACACACACACACGCACACGCACACGCACACGCACACACACACACACACAGTTCCAATGACAGCATTCAGTGTGTGTGTGCCCTGTGTATATGTGTGAAGAACAGCAAAAGCAGAAAAAGAAAATGATTACATCGTTGTGACCGTTGGCTGGTGGGTGGTAAACCTGAAACACGCTCTGAATTTGTGCTTTGTGCCAGAGGTGCTCGGTGCAGTGACTCACAGGAAAGGAGTGTGTGTGTGTGTGTGTGTCTGTTTATATTTAAATGTTTTGTCGGACTTTGACCTTTTCCACACAGTTTTCTAGTGTACAGTGTAATAACCAGCACTGATTTTCCTAAACACACACGCACACACACACACACGCACACACACACACACACACACATACAAACAGTTCTCTCATTCTGAAAAATCTCTGCATTGTGCTTTCATATACGTGTGCCCAGGTACATATGGTAACAGGTACACTGAACAGGGCCATGAGTGTGTGTGTGAGGGAGTGTGTGCTGGCCTGTTCGTATGTGTCACTGAGTCATGCGGCTGCTGTTTCTGCGTGTCTGGCAGACACACTAATGGTTTTCTGAGGTGTATGTGGATTGGCAGGTGTCCAGGGGGAAGGTGTGTTTTGTTGATTTCATGTCATTACTCACTTACTTCCTTAGTCTGTCTTTGCCGGTGTGTGTGTGTTCAGTGTGTGTGTCTAACGGACGCGTTTGGCAGAGTGCCCGGTCAGGCTTCAGAGGCCCTCCTGCCCGTGTCCCCCTGACACACTGTTGCTCAGTAACTACTGGAGAAGCTTTTGAGGCCCATAGTGTTATCACTGGGCCACTGCACAAGGAGCAAAACCAGCGTCTGTCCATAGTTAGACTGAGAGCTGTGTGTGTGTGTGTGTGTGAGAGAGAGAGTGGAGTTGCTCTTGAGGGGCCATAATTATGTCACTGGGCCACAGTAAGTGAAACCAGCCTCAGTGAATAGCATCTGACTAAGACCTGTGTGTGTGTCTGTGTATACTTGTGTGTGTGTGTGTGTGTATGTGAGAATGAAGATGCTCCTGAGGGCCATAGTCACTGGGCGACTACACAGTAAGCAAAACCTGCATCAGTGAATAATTTCTGACTGAAAGCTGTGTGTGTGTGTGCGTGCGTGCGCTAACCGGAGGGTGCATGTGTGCACTGTTGTGTGTAAATGGGTGTGAACACGATCATCATCAGCTCTTTTGTCTTCTGTGATCAGATAGGTGGAGATCTTATCAGCACACACGTCGACATTCTCCAGCACACACACACACACACACACACACCCAGCACTGCTGTTGCCTGTTGCCATTACCACCACCAGCTCTGTGCCTGAGAGCTGTCTTTTTTTTCCTCTCAGGTTTGCATGTCTGCTTTAGCGACTGATGTGTGTGTGTGTGTGTGTGTGTAGTAGGGCTGGGTATTGCCAACAACCTCACGATACAGGGGTCACGATACGATACGTATTGCGATACATGTGTATCCCAATACATGACCTTCAAGGCAATACATATCCCAATATTTTACATTACTTTACATACATTTTTCAAGAAACCAGTCATATGTATACCCAAATGATTTTTTTATTATGCTGGATAGCAAAAAGTCCAGACTACAATGCAGTTACAATGTAATGCTGCCTTTGAACTCATAAACAGTGGCAATAACAACAACAGTTGATCTACGTGATCTGGTTTTAAAACCCTTCTCTCAGCTGTAAATGTAAATGTAGGACAAAGAAATGTAAAAAGGAGTGACAATAAATGAATATGAATGCTGAATGATGAATGAATGATGAATAAATGTGAAATATCGATACTGACCCCTCCGTAACGATACGTGTATTGTGAAGAGGCCCGCAACGATGTATTGCCATATCGATATTTTGAACACACCACTAGTGTGTAGACGGGATGATGTTTACGTCTGAGAGATGGACTAATAGATAGACAGGCGGGCAGATGTGAGTTCAGCATGAGGTGGGTTTAGCTTTCCCGTGTTGGGTTTTTGGGCGTTTTCAGCTTGACTCTTCTCCCGACGTCGCTGCCACCTTAGTTAGATTGTGTTGTGTTTTCAGATCAACTAAGATACCTCTCAGTTGAATAGAAAGACTCAACGTCTCTGTTGCTTGATCAGGATCATTGATTTATTACATATAGTTGACAAAATAATCTGGTTGACTTGATTAAAATAAAGGGTAATAAAAACAGTAAAATAAAAGAACAGAGAAATGGCTACACTCCGTAAGTGTATAAGCCTAAGTTTAAGCTACGCTCCGTCTTCTCCTGCAAGGTTTAAAGACAGCAGGTACACAGCAAGAGGCTTCTCTCTCTGTCAGTTTGATCTGTCTCTCTGTGGATGCGGAAAAGATATATACCCAAAACTTACATCGTAAATCAAAAGAAGCCAGAGAAAATAACTCGAACCGTATCTGGTTCAGGAAGGGCAGTCCATACAACCGCATATCTTCACGGCCACCTTGCTGGCACCCCTTGACACAGCAGAACACATGTTTAGCCCCAGCACAGCACTTCTGTATCAGTTCGCCCTCTTTGTGACCTTGTATAGAATGCCCTTTAATGGTCGAGACGACCTGCTAAATATAATCTGCACTTACCATGGACTGGTCTGACTGAAACAGACAACAGTCAGTAATATAGAGTATTCATTTGACAGTTAAAAAAGAATTCATAAAATTCATATAGAATTCTACACACGTCTGTGTGTGTGTGTGTGTGTGGCCCTAAGGACTGTATGTGTGAGCGTTTTTTTTTTTTTTGTGCCGCCGCTTGGGTGGGGTTTGTCAGTGTGCCTTGGACGCGTCAAGGCAGAGGGTCTGTCACCACGCCAACCAAGCGCAGAGATTATGGGCTGTAGCCTGTCAGACTTGCGGTGTGTTTGTATGAACACGGAGGAGGAATGACGCATATTGGCATGAACTCACCTGCCATGGATCATCTATGCACGCCCATTATATCACACATAATTATAACATGCATTGACATGTAGACTGTACACATACTGATACATACGTAAGAAACATTTCTACAGTAGTACCCAGAGAAAAACCCTGCACACAGATTTGTGGCCCAGATGGTGCTGATGTGCAGCAAAAATATGAATAAAGCCTCTCAAAGAAATCCCAACACACTGGTCTCTGCAATTTTTTTTTGTATCATGGTGAACGCATTTCGCCCTTCCCTTTGTCAGGTTCACTCTGAAATTGCTGGTGACACCGACAGGTGAAATATGGCTTGTTTGAAATCGGCTGGCTGACTAGTGGGTGGTTTAAAGCAAGGCATTCCCGTCTTGAAACAGTGATGTTTTTGGACCAAACGTCACCGTACGTCACTGTACCACACCGTACCCACCCAAGATTGTCCAAAAACGTCACCATTTTAAGTCCAGAATGCATTGCTTTAAGCCAGCCACTAGCCAGCCAGTGGATTTCAAACAAGCCTATAGACAAATGCCATATCACATGACTATGTGGGGTCCGGTGACAGGGAAGTTCTCTACTTCACCTGTGGGTGTCATCAGCAGTTTGGGTGAACCTAACAAAGTGAAGGCAAAACACATTGTTCACCATAATAAAAAAATCACCAGAGACAAATGTGCGGTGATTTCTTTGTGAGACTTTTTTTCTACATTAGTGTTCATATAGACATACAGTTTAAGGGTCTTTTAACAAATATCAACTGAAGTAATTAGAGAGCTGTTGGATTGCTGGAAATGGTTAAGACGTCTTTAGGGTCTTCCTTTATTC
Source organism: Coilia nasus (assembly GCA_027475355.1). Taxonomy (NCBI): domain Eukaryota; kingdom Metazoa; phylum Chordata; class Actinopteri; order Clupeiformes; family Engraulidae; genus Coilia; species Coilia nasus. Next base: position 11,985,330 of record CM050217.1, read on the forward strand.
TACTGCTTTGGCTAATCAATCTCAGTCTCAGTTATTTCAGTTTAATAGGCTTCATTTGTATGACTATACAAATAGAAACTGTGTTACCAAAGTACATATAGTATAGAAAGATCAAATATATATGAAAACATGAAGGTAATCATTATGTGATTAAAACCTAAACATCCTCTCTCTCTCTCTCTCTCTCTCTCTCTCTCTCTCTCTCTCTCTCTCTCTCTCTCTCTCTCTGTCTCTCTCTCTCTGTCTCTCTGTCTCTCTCTGTCTGTCTCTCCCTTCGTTAGCTGGATGGGACGGTGGATCTGGAGGAGCGGCGGGCGATCCGGTCGGCCATCAGGGATCTACGGCGACGAGAGATTGAGGACATGGAGGCGGCCCTCCGCAGCAAGCGCTTCAGACACGCCCCCCATCACCACGACGACAAAGAGAACCAGCACCGGTCTGTACACACACACACACACACACACACACACACACACACACACACACACACACACACCAGTCACCACAGTACATGCAAAGAGCCAAATACTCATTCCCCACTTAGCCACAGTCATGCTGTGGTCAGTCCAAGCATACAGTTATTAATTGAAGTATCATATGTACTGTACATTCACATGCACTGTGTAGTCACACATGTACATGGATACTTACACACGGCACTACCAAGACGTCTGTGTTCATACAAGTGGAAAGGCCTTTATCCAATAGGTTGGAAAATAAACACGCTGTTTGTTCTTTCTGTGTTTCATAGGTCAGATTTGGCAGAATCATTGAATGCTCTGTCTGGAAAGCTTCAGTCCATACATGACATTGAAGAACTCACAAGGATGGTGAGGATGGAACACACACACATGCGCGCGCACACACAAACACACACACCCACACAAAATATATATCGCAACCTTGTCTTTGCTGAAATCCTCAGAATCAAAGTCTTGTCCATGGCTTGCAACATGTGGTCTTTGTGTAGGTGTCTTTTAGCATGTGAAACTGTTTCCTTTGTGTGTGTGTGTGTGTGTGTGTAGCTGAGAGGAGCCTTGAACTATGAAGAGAGGAAACTGATCAGAGCCGCAATCCGTCGTGAGAGGGAACAGGAGATCCAGGGTGAGTGTGTGTGTGTGTGGAGGGGGATGTGGTGGTCTACTCGGCTTCTGTTGTGTGTCCCTAACGAAGGTCCTCATGCTGATGTAGTTAATTCTGATTGTTTGTGTGTGTGTGTTTGTGAAACAGGCGCTACAGCCAAGCTTCCAGCTCATCCAGCAGAACAGAGACCCTGCCAGAACCCCGAGCTGCTCCGGCCCAACACAGAAGTGAGTGTTTTATAAGACGACAGAATGAGAGATGAGTGTTGCGTGTGAGTTCTGTGAGTGTTGCGTGTGAGTTCTGTGAGTGTTGCGTGTGAGTTCTGTGAGTGTTGCGTGTGAGTTCTGTGAGTGTTACGTGTGAGTTCTGTGAGTGTTGCGTGTGAGTTCTGTGAGTGTTGCATTTGAGTTCTGTGAGTGTTGCGTGCAAGTTCTGTGAGTGTTGCATTTGAGTTTATGAGTGTTGCTTGTGAGTGCATGTGCGTTCTGCGAGCGTCGCATGTGCGTTCTGCGAGCGTCACATGTACGTTCTACGAGCATCCCGTGCGTTCTACGAGCGTCACATGTGCGTTCCACGAGCGTTGTGAGTTGTATTGCTGTGAGTTATACGAGTACATTATGTGAGTTTTATCAAGGACAGAATGAGTGCAGATCAAGTGGCAGTAATGCCATTGGATGGTAGGGAAATCATGGCATTTTATGACAAGCAAAGTCTCACTAAGACTCCATTCTCAGGTGTATGGCATGAGTTTCCTGTGTGTGTTTGTGTGTGTGTGTGTGTGTGTGTATATATATGTGTGCGGGTGCGGTGTGTCAGTGAGATGTTTCTGAGACTTGCATTGTCCTCACTTAACAAACAAACCCAACCACAGAATTGTATGTGTATGCAAACCATGGCAGCAGCAGATCCTAACTACATGTTTTTGTCAAACAATGAAGGCTGAGGTTTCAGGAGGAATGTGAAAAACAGTTAAGTAGTGTCTTTTTCTTTCTTTCTTTCTTTCTTTCTTTCTTTCTTTCTTTCTTTCTCTCTCTCTCTCTCTCTCTCTCTCTCTCTCTCTCTCTCTCTCTCTCTCTCTCTCTCTCTCTCCCTGTCTTTCACTCACACACACACACACTTAGACAAACTACTCAAACACTCAGTCTGCCCCTACACCACTGTCATCTCCCTGACTTAGATCTGTGCCTTATACATATACATACAAGTACAGACACAAGCACACATACAATGTGCATGCTCACTCCTTCTGTTTATCATACTTCACACCAGCTTCAGGTACGCGCACAGACAAACACGCGTGCGCGCGCACACACACAAACACACATAACAGATGTACACACATCCTATGACCCTGTGACTCACACACACACACACATAGTTGCCGTTTTGGTCTGTGGTAGCGAAGATGGCATTGAGGAATGCAGAAAATGTTTCTCGTCAGACACGCACACATTCTTTCTCTCCCTCTCTCTCTCTCTCTCTCTCTCTCTCTCTTTCTGCCTTTCAGTGTCTTCTGAGTGTATAACATGGAGAAACAGAGAGACAGACTAATAGACAAATATTAATCTCATAGCATCTTTATGTTTTAATAATTGGAAAGATGATGGGGTGGGTGGGGGTTTATTTGTTTGTGTGTGTGTGTGTGAGAATGTGTGTGTGCTTGTATGTGTGTGTTATGGAAGCATCCCGTACTATACATCTTTTTCAGTCTGTTACTTTTTTGACTCAATACTGACACCTTGTGGATTCTTTACGATATTACATGACGCAGTACCGTGACTGTCGGCACAGTGTATTGTCTGGTTCACTGGGTGGCTGAAATGGAGCTGTATTTAAACATTCAGGCATGGCAAATGAACTACACCTGTAGGACACTAGGGTCCCTTTGTGTGGTGGTGTGAAATTTTGTTTGTCATGCTCTTAAAGGAGATCTTACAGGTATTCTTATTTTAAGTATTCATATATTATATTTTATTTTGTACTAAAATACATTAACATGCTTCGATTAGTTTTTTTTTTACATTTTGCCACTCCATATTTAGTCTAAAACAGTCATTAGTCAGCTTGCCCACTCTATTCTGATATTCTGATTGGTCATGAAAGCAATAGTGTCCTTCTGAATAATGATTAAGCAGGAAGCTGTAGAGTGATTGGCTTGAAAGAGATTGGCATGCTTATTTTTAGTCAAACGTTTTGCATTTCTTTAATAGTAAAAAAAAGAAAAACACACTGTACAAGAATTGTAGAACAAAAGTCACAGCCATTGCACCCAAAGAAAAGTGAGAATAGAATTGGCTGGAATTTAAATAAGTTACTAGGCAAGTGGGAAAAATATTTTTGTTTGATTGTGTAAGTCAGCTACTCGTTCTGGTGTGTAATTAATGTTGCCGATGATATACCCTAAAAGTCACACAACACATTAAAGGCATGGGCAAAAAGGCAAAACCCACATGGCCTAGTTTACGCTCCTCGTTCAAGGCATACACAATTTCATGAAGGCATACAGCGGGACAGTCCATGGGTGTGGCCCCAGGCTGTGTCCCCGTCAGGCCTCCTATCTCCAGGTGTGGCGTGCGGTGTGCCTCTATCTGCCTATCTGAGAAACGGCCGACTCCAGCAGGCATACACTGGACACGGGTGTGCGTGCAAACATGCAGAGGCACACCGATGATCCCACCGTGATAAGACCAAGCGCGATAACATAGCGTGGTCCTGAAACACAGGTCACACACACACACACAAACACGCATGCACACCAACACCCACACACATACACAAGCAAACCACCTACATGCACACACACACATACCGTACACAGACATACATAAAAACATGCATGTGTGTGCAGCACTAAAATTCCTTGACCTGACAACAATAAAACTCCTTACTGATTACTGTTGCAACATCACACAGTTTGAGGTTGGCTGTGTGTAGTTTTGTGCCAGTTTACAGACACACACAGGTTTTTTGTGTCTGCACATATACTGTGTGTGTGTGTGTGTGTTGGTGTACTGTGGTGCGTAGGTCTCTTTGCCCAGTGACCTGTATCTCTTGCCCACAGTCAAGGTAGCCTGCAAGAATCAATGAAGTTAGGACTGTTTTGCCTTGAGGTGACACTGTGCAAGGGCCCTGAGTAAGTTAATGAGTTAGCCATAGCTGAGAGAGAGGGAGCTTTTGTGACATGTGGGGGGGGGGGGGGGCAGCTCGCACAAAGAGGGAGGAGAGGAAGTGGGGGAGTGGTCAGTCAGAGAGGGAGAGAGAGAGAGGGAGGGAGAGAGAAATAGGGAGGGAGGGAGAGAGAGAGAGAGAGAGAGGGAGGGAGGTTGAGGAGTTCTCATTCTCCTTTGGGTTTCTGGAGGGAACAGACTTCACGCCAGCGAGGTAAACACCACTTCACCTCTAGTGTGTGTGTGTGTGTGTGTGTGTGTGTGTGTGTGTGTGTGTGTGTGTGTGTGTGTGTGTGTGTCAGGCTGTGCACCGGTTGTTAGTCATTTTAGGATTTGCTGTAGAGATTAGCTCCTCTTATAAATGGGGTGTGTGCGTGTTTTGTTTGAGTATGTGGGTAACCAGCAGCCAGGTTGATGTATG
>CM050217.1:11995000-12020000 GCA_027475355.1 Coilia nasus
TGTGTTTTGTTTGAAAAGGCTTTTTCTGTAACTTAAAGAGAGACTGCAATGCATGGTGTGGTCCACACAGACACACACACACACAGAGACAGACACACACACACACACACACACACACACACACACACACACACACACAGTTTTTACTTGGGAAAACATGAAAGAGAAGGCGTCTTTTGGTCGGCCCCTCACCCCACACATGCGTTTAGGTAGAGTTGTTTTTGGTGTTTGACCCTGAGATTTTCTCACACACGCGCACGCACACACACCCAGGCTGCACACACACACACACACACAAATCTAACCCGTCATTATAGCTCAGCTGATGGCGTGGCCACTACACTGCTGGATTATGGGTAAAAGCTGCCTTTTTCTGCCACAAACCTCTGGGATGAGGTGGAGCTGTGTGTGTGTGTGTGTGTGAGGGAGGGAAAGGGGGGTCAAGGTCAGGAAGGAGACAGAGGACACATTGTCTAGGCTGTTTCATAAAATAACAATGCATACTCATATGCACGTGCACACAGCTCCACTCCACACCCACTTTCTTGAAGACCCTAAACACACACATCACTTCACTCAATCACCCTCTCCCCGAGTGAGAGAGACACACACACAAATATATACACACAGATAGTCTCTCAGAGACAAATAACAGATTTTGCTTTTAATTGCCCAGATTCCCACGGTTCTCAAACTATTATCTGTTATCAGGCAAAAAACAGCCATTTGTTTTTTTTCTTTGTGTGTGTGTGTGTGGTTGCACGCTTATGAGTGTGTTTGCGCTTGTTGTTGTGCCAGGATTGTCTGTGTTGCTGTGTGAGCAGCAGGGGGGGTTTCCTGCAAACATGCAGAAGGCTTTACACAATAAGGTGGTGCTGTCTCCCTCACTGTCCTCCTTGCTCTGCCTCTCTTTCTCCCTCTGCCCCAGCAGGCTGCCTATCTATAGACACGCTTTGTGTGTGTGTCTGTGTGTGTCTATTTTGGGCCAGAGTTGTTCTAAAGGGTTGTTGTGGGTTTGGGCTGAAGAATGGGCTTTATGTTGGGATTCACTGCCCCCAAACACAAATGTACACACACACACACACACAAACACACACACACACACACACACACACACACACACACAAACAGGCCAGTGGTGGACCCACGTGAGTGAGTCTGTGACCGTCCCTTAATGAGAGCGGACGAAGCGAAGCCACCAACACCAGCTGACATCACACCATTGGCCCCACTGTTGCACAACATGGAGCCGAGGGGCCACAGGCACCAGGCTGCTGCATATGAGGCCCGCTTTGTGTGTGTGTGTGTGTGGACATGGGGGTTTGTAAGCAAAGTGGGGTTGAGTGGAATGTATTTCTTTGTATGTGGAGGCAGTTCAGTTGAGCTGACCTCATCCCATACATTTTATTAGTGTAACATCGAGAGACACACACACACACGCGCGCAAGCCCCCTCTTTCTCTCTCATGCACACGCATGCAAGCCCACACACACACACAAGCCCTTGTGTACCCTCACACTTGCTCTCTTTCTCTCTCTTTCTCTGTCTTTCTCTCTTTCTCTCTCTGTCTGTCTCTCTCTCTGTCTCTCTCTCACACACACGCACGCACGCACACACACACAGGCACTCGCACACACACACACACAGACACACACACACAGAGTCCTGCAGCTCCCTATCCTCCAAAGCCACAGGAAGCAGTGCGGTGACGCTCGGGAGGTTTAAAGGAACACAGGGACACTCAACAAAAACATAAACACCCAACTTCCCGTCTCTCTCTCTTACACACACACACACACACCACAAGCGCGCACACACACACACACAGACACACACACACACACACACACACAGACACACACACACACACACAGACACACACACACACACACACACACACACACACACAGACACACACACACAGACACACACACACACACACACACACACACACACACACACACACACACACACACACAGGGTCACATAAACAGTCAGAAAGGAACTCTGGCCTCATTGCATGTATACACACGTTTAGCAGTTTCTTTCTCTACACATACACGTACACACACACACACACACACACAAAGATGCTTCTGAGCTAATTTTTAAATACGTGAACTGCAGACTGTAAATGAGGGCACACTTCAGTATTGAATATTGAGATGTCACTCATGTCTGTGTGTGCATATAGAGTAGCAATAGATTCATATGGGAAAATCTCTTTATTCAGGTGGGATGCACACACACACACACACACACACACACACACACACACACACACACACACACACACACACACAAACATACTGAGGCCAAGAACTAACATAGCCAGAATGCTTGTGACACCTGCTGTTTGAGTTTGTCTGACAGAGCTATTAGAATGTGTTTTTTGACACTAGAGAGGACGGACTGTGCTGGACGTCCCATGGTGAACTGTCTCTCATACACACACACACACACACACACACACACACACACACACACACACACACACGTTTCCTGCCCAGATGTGGAAAATATCAGCAGTTGTGAGGAGAGGGGTAGCGTCAGCCTGTCATTACACTGGGAGAATATTTGTGAAAAACGTAAGAGAAATATCGCTGGCTAAATTTCAGATTTCGGAAGAAAGTCTGGCTCCAGCAGACGCGCTTAAGTGTGGCAGATGATGAGGGGAAAATGCCTTCATTAGATATCCCAGCCTAAAGCCGGTGGAAAAAAGATGCAGGGAATGGGAGGAAAGCTATGATGACATGGAGTTTTCCATGAAATGTCCTTTTTTTTCCCCCTTTTACCTTCCTTTTTTTGCTGTGTGGCGTGGACGGGTCATGCCTTAGATTCCTTATGCTGAGTATTGAAGAGCAACTTCAGCACATTGGAATCTAGCATTTTGTGGTCTTTGCATAGTGTTGTTGGTAAAAAAAAAAAAATTCTAAAAAATAATTCCACATATGTTGTCGGAGAGTGCACAGGGCTTACCGAGATGTACGGCCTTTTTAGTGGCACAGAATACTGTCTGCTTTGAAATGAATTTTTAATGTCTTTTTAATGTCTATGTTTTTAATTTCTTAATGTCTTTAATCTTTCATTTGTAATGTCTTTAATTTCCCAGCTTGGGATCAATAAAGTACATCTATGTATGTATCTATCTGTGTATTAGAATTCTGCCCTGATAGCTCAGCTTTATAGATTCCAGGCCAGTCTTGCCTTACCGTTAAGTTTCTTCCAACGTTGCTTGGAATTTTTATTATTTATTTATTTCATTTCATTTTGTGGCTGCCAACAGTATGCAAAAACGGTAGGGCATGGGTTTAAATGTGCTGAAGTTGCCTTTTAAGCACAATCACAGAAAGATTATCTAGAATACAGGTTAAGAGACAATTGACCCCATTCCTTTTACAGGGTGCTTGTGCAGGTCTTGAAAGTCTTAAAATATGGAATATTGAAGCACTGTTTTCCAGACCTTGAAAAGTCTGGAATGTTGCATAAAGGTCTTGGAAAAGTAGGGTAAGAAGTTTCTCTTATAGTCAAATTTTGGAGTATGCTCAATAATCATGCACACGATTTTGTAAAATAAGAAATGCACAAGGAAAGCATATAAAAACATATGATTTCAAAAAGCGGTCTCATGTACTGCATTGATTTATTCATACATTTACTGAAATGAACTTTTCTAGTAAACTCAAAAGGTACAATCTCAACCACAAGAGTAGATCCACAAGTATACAAGTATGTAAAATCAAGGATTTTTTGGAAAAAAATTGTCTTTAAAAAAAGTCTAGAATTTTATTTACAAAAAGAGCAAGCACCCTGTTTTATGTGCTGCGTGCCGCCTAAAATTAAGCTTTTGTTTTATTTCTGACCAAATTGATCTCAGCCTCCCCTTTTTCCTGTCGTTTTTCATCTTCTTCTTAGTTATTCCTCTTTTTCTTGCCACGACTGACTGTCTTGTCTTAGTTTTATCCCGCCATCTTATTGTTCGCACACTCTGTCCTCCACTCCTCCCCTTCCTGTCCCCTGATTGGGATTGTGCTTATCTCCCCTCTGTTCTCCTTCTTAGCCTCACATTTGTAAACACACCACTCTTTAATCCACATTTTGTTTGGGCAGCTGTGTGTGTGTGTGTGTGTGTGTGTGTGTGTGTGTGTGTGTGTGTGTGTGTGTGTGTGTGTGTGTGTGTGTGTGTGTGTGTGTGTGTGTGTGTGTGTGTGTGTGTGTGTGTGTGTGTGTGTGAAGTCACATGCTTTTTTAAGTATCTGACATTGAAGTTGAGAAACTGAAACATTATCCTGCTTCTGTGTGTGTGTGTGTCTGTGTGAACTTCCTATAGCTTGGCTGCTGCTTTCCTGTCCTACTTTTCACATTCTCTCATTCTTACACACACACAATATATATGTATATACACACACACACATTCACACACACACTCACCACTCAGACGGGAGGAAATGTCTCCACCCCTCCCTGCCCTCATGCTGCTTGGTATCCCTAAAGACACCCTAACATTCCTGTTCTCCTGGAAGCCTCTCATTTCCTCTGTGTGCCTGTGTCTGTATGTGTGTCTGTATGTGTGTCTGTGAAATAGAAGCTGTGGTTTGAATGTGTGTGACTTCTGGAACCGGTTGTCTTTGTAAAAGCGACTTTAACCTGTGAACAGCCCTCCTTAATAGCAGGGTGTCTTCAGAAACAGACACTTCAGGAGACAGAAGTCTTTCTGTAAGTGTTGGGCTTTCATCTGCCCTATTTCTCACACACACACACACACACACACACACACACACACACACACACACACACACACACACACACACACACACAAATTGTCCTGTTTAGTTATGACTGTAATTCAAGTTTGAGTTTTTCTTCTCTTCAAATAGACACCGGCTCTTCCTCCTGTCTGCTCTGATGCTGATGCTGGTGCTTCTGTCCTCCACAGGGTCGCCTTCCGATATGGTTCTGGTTTTGGACCCGCTGGTCAGGGACAAGGTCTCTTCTCCCCCGGGTTCACGGTCCCCGCAAGACTCGCCGACCTCTGACCCCGAGGTCATACCCTCCTGCCCGCCCCAGCGCCGCGACTCGGGCCAGTCGGACCGGTCAAGCGGCGACTTCGGGCGGCGCCAGGGGGGGCAGGACTCCCCGTGTTCGGAGCGAAGCACCAGCTCTCAGGACCAGCCCCAGCAAGGAAGCCCCTCCCCCTCCGGCACGGACTCGGAGCTGGAGCCAGAGAAGGACCCTCGGCCTCAGCCTCCGAAGCCCAGCGGCGATGTGCCCGACGGGGCCGCGCTCTCCAGGAAAGCCCCAGGCTCTGGCAGCCTGGCCAACGGCCTCCAGCATGATTCTAACACACCTGAGGTAGAGGGCACACCTTCCACTACTTGTGACCCATTTCTATGTCTATAGCATTTACACACTAATGGTAAGCTCAAGACGTACATGACTACACATAATTGAGCTTACTAATTGTGCTATGTGCAAAATGTTGCATATTGCATGAATATTGCTGTGTAAGGAGCTGTAGAGCAATATGGCCACTAGAAGGCACTATCTTCTAAAAAAGCAGGCACGCCTTCTCTCTTTCTCTCTCTCTCTCTCTCTCTCTCGCTCTCTCTCTCTCTCTCTCTCTCCCCCTTCTCTCTCTTTCATATCCCCCTCATTCTCTAGTGCACACATCACCCTCCTCACTCGCACCTCTGTCTTGTCACAGCTGAGTGCGGTGGCAGGGGCGTGGCCTGGCTGTGCTCAGTAAACACTGCGCTTCTGTTGTGGCATGATGGACTCTGTTTGTCCCCAGTTACCCAAGAAACCCAAACACATCCTACCCCTGCCCCTGCAGCATGCTGTCCTCCTCTATCCCATCACTCTCTCTCTCTCCCTCTCCCTCTCCCTCTCCCTCTCCCTCTCTCTCTCTCTCTCTCTCTCCCTCTCCCTCTCCCTCTCTCTCTCCCCTCTCTCGCTCTCTGCCTCTCGCTCCCTGCCTCTCTCTTTCTCTCTCTCTTTCTCTCTCTCTCTCTCTCTCTCTCTCTCTCTCTCTCTCTCTTTCGCTCTCTGCCTCTCGCTCCCTGCCTCTCTCTTTCTCTCTCTCTCTTTCTGTCTCTCTGTCTCTCTCGCTCCCTTCTCCCTCTCCTCCTCCTCCTTCCCACTCCATCTTTTCCCTCTCGCTCTCTCTCTTTCTATCGCTCCCTCTCTCTGTCCCTCTCCCTCTTTGACCTCCCACTGTTACTCTTAACCCCTCCACCTTCTCCCCTTCAGTAGATGCACAGGACTCTCAGTGCACTTGTAAGGCAACGCACCCATTGAAGTGAATTGTCTGTGTCTGTCCGTGCACATAGTTCCAGACCTGCTCTTTATGATGTCACTGTCTCTGTGCATGCTGTAGTGTCATGGAGAACAGGTCTGGAAGTTTCTGTCCGTGCACACAGTAACGTCATTAAGAACAGGCTGGGGACTCCAAAACAGTCATAGTTTGAGTTACAGGGCATACAGGGGGGTACAGTACCCCTTAAAGTGACCAAAATAACAGAGTTGGGGGGTGCCAGCACATTAATGCACTTAATGGTAAATGTAAATGATGGCACCCTTGTAAAAGGTAGTACCCCCTAGTTATGAAGGGGTAATTCTCACTGTGCACATAGTAACACTGTGTAGATTAGGCCTGAAACTCTGTCTGAGTGCGCACAGTTACATCATGGTGCATATAGGGCTGGGCGATATGGACCTAAACTAATATCACGATATTTCTGGGCTGACTGGCGATATACGATACATATCGATATTTCAAAAACAGGATGAGCAAAGTGTTTCATGTTAAGTTAAGATTGCTCTAAAAGAGCTGTGCAAATGAAAAAGTAAACAGTAACATACGCAGGGGTACAGCTGAGTGATCCAAGAAAGCTCCGGTTGTCTGAACAGTGTGAACACATTAGGATAAGTGGTTTTGATAAAGTGGTATTGTATCATTGAAAATATATCGATATGGCGATATAGTGTCAAATACATATCTTCTTTAAAAATATATCGATATTACGATAATATCGATATATCGCCCAGCCCTAGGTGCATATATTTACTATCTGTGCATATAGTACTCTTTTAGTGCATATAGTAACATCGTGAAGAGCAGACCTAAACCTCTCATGACCGCAGGCTGATTGCTGTAGCAGTCTCCACGCTGGAGCTCTCCAAACCCACTTGCCTCGTTGTCTCTCAATGCATGTTATGATGTCATGAAGAGCAGGCCTGAAACATTGTGTCTCTCCTTACATATAGTAATGTCATGGAGAATAGACCTTAAATATTGTGTCTCTCCTTACATGTAGTCACGTTATGGAGAACAGACCTTAAATATTGTGTCTCTCCTTACAGTACATGTAGTCACGTCATAGAGAGCAGACCTTAAACTCTCATGACCGCAAGCTGCTTGCTATAGCAGTCTGCAGCTCTCCATTTGCCTATACCACAGAGAAACCCACTCGCCTCTTTCCCACCTGGAAAATGCTTACCCTCGAACTGACTGTGTGTGTGTGTGTGTGTGTGTGTGTGGTGGTGGAGGCTTTCGGTCTGATTTTCCATTTGACTGCGTGTCACAGCCTAGATACTCAGAGGGCCACATTACCTCATCCTCCACGTGGACCCTCTCCTCTTTATAGCCCACACAGATGTGCGGGGTGTGTGTGTGTGTGTGTGTGTAAGCACGAGTAAGTGATTGCGGGTTTCACTCAGATGTCATGAGGAGAAAGTTCACCTTCTGTGGTTAGATGAAGAACTTAAGAAAGCAGGTAGTATGTTAAACATTACACGTTGCATACAGTGTAGCCAGAAAAACAAAAATATTTGTATACTCTGACAAATTGTGGATTTAAATTTGGATAGTGAAGAAAGAATAAAAAAGCTGTTTAAATAACAAATAATGTTTGGGCATTGGGGCCAAGCACACTGCAAATAGTATGAAAGCCTTCCTGGCCAAGATGACAGTTCTTAAGAGTACACAAATAATTTTTTGCTACTCCATAAAAGATGGATATTTGTATAGGCTACTATCCCTTGTGTGTGTGTGTGCACGTGTGTGTGTGTGTGTGCGCGTGTGTGGGCATGCAGTGCGGGTTGGTTGGCTGGGCATGTAGGCCTCTGCTGTTGATTAAGATATGACTCACTCCTTAAGGTGTGTGTGTGTGTGTGTTAGTGTGTTTGAACTTCATCCATGTATTTTCGTTTCAGGTGGGTGTAAGCAGAGATGCCCCACTCAGCACTCTTACCAATGGCAAGGAGACAGGTATGTCCTTCACATATTCTTTGCCATTCTCTCTCTTTTTCCCCCCTCTGTCTACTGTATGTTTCTCTCTCTCTCTTCCTCTCTCTTTCTCCCTCTCTTCTTTTCGCTCTCTGTCTCTCTCTGTCTCTCTTTCGCTTGCTCCCCCCCCTCCCCCCCCCCACCTCTCTCTCTCCCTTCGTCCTCACCTCTCTCTCCCTCTCTCTCTCTCTCTCTCTCTCTCTCTTTGTCTCTCTCTCTCTCTCTCTCTCTCTCTCTCTCTCTCTTTGTCTCTCTCTCTCTCTTTCCGCCGCTTCACTCACTCGCTCTCTTCTGTTGAATCCATTCGTGGTTGAGTGTGGGAGACTTGTGATAAGTTATTTGTAGTTTGTGTGTGTTTTGTGTGCTTTCATCATGATTAGCTCATTGTTCTGCAAGTCTGTAGGTGTTACACTTTGTGTTACTGTCCTTTGTCTCCCACACACACTATCCCACACACATTCATTTCCCAGCCAAGCTATTAGGGCTACTGTAGGGCATATACACACACACATATATGCATACACAGACACATACACACACACACACACACACACACACACACACACACACACACACACATATATACTCACAGAAACATATGCACTCTCTGGCTCATTTCCAGCATCTCACAGCTTTCTACCCCCAACACACACACACACACACTGTAGCCTTATAAGGCCTTTACTCAACAGTGCGTACAGCTTTAGGATGGCCAGTGAAATGTACCCACTGATCCAGAGTGTGTATAGGCTCTGGGTACAGGACAGAGTGTGTTTGTCTCCGCCGTTCTGGGGTTACGCTAACATAGCTGCTCCTGCTGCTGTTCGTCTGGTGGGCATGATCAGAACCTCCTGTTCATTTCCTGCTCACACAGTTCCACCTGCTACACACGCTGTCAGTCTGTGTGTGTATAGGAGCGAGAGAGAGATGGAGTGAGCAAGAGAGAGTGTGTGTGTGTGAGAGGTTTTCAACGAGGAAGAGTGTGTGTGTGAGGGAGAGAAATCGAGCGAGGAAGAGAGAGTGTGTTTGAGAGAGAGCGAGAGATATTGAGCGAGGATGCGAGTGTGTGTTTGAGAGAGACAGAAAGAGACCGAGTGAAAGAGAGGAGAGAGAGAGAGAGAGAGAGAGAGAGAAAGAGACCGAGCGAAAGAGAGGAGAGAGAGAGAGAAAGAGAGGAGAGAGAGAGAGCAAAGCCATAAGTCTGTCGTCAGTCTTCGCTCCCTGTCCTCTGTAAACACACTTCATTGCAGAGTAACACACATTTTTTGCCTGAATAAGGCCAGCTGTACCTTCAAGTCACTCTCTCTATCTCTCTCTCTACCTCTCTCTCTCTCTTTCTTTTTCTTTCTCACACTCTTTCTCTTTTTTTACTCTTTCTCTGATGTTTTCCTTGTCTATCTCCCTCCATGTTTCTTCCCTTTGTTTCATCCTGCTCCCCCCCCCTCATCTCTCTCTCTCCGTGCATCTCTCCATTTCAGCTGGCCTCGTAGCTATCTGCCCAAATGTTTCAGGACACCACCCACACACACACACACACAGACACACACACAGACACACACACAGACACACACACAGACACACACACAGACACACACACAGACACACACACAGACACACACAAGTAAGCTGAAGCACACACATTTGCACAGACATTTCTATTGTGAAGTGTTTGTGGGAGGAAATGCTGTCATTCATATGGAAGTGGGTGGTAAGGGTCAAGAGAACTTGGCTCTGTGTGTGTGTGTGTGTGTGTGTGTGTGTGCGCACTCGTTCTGATATTTGTCCCCAGGCTTCTGCTCTTCTCTATATCAGGGCTGTGTGTGAGAGGATGTGTGTCTGCGTGTGTGAGAATGTGGGTGTGTGTGTGTGTGTGCTCTTTCTGATGTGTGACTCTCCTCCTCCTCCTCAGGCTCCATTAGAGTGGCTACTGCACGGGGCCGACCCAACTCCATCCGCGACCGCATGCGCAAGTTCACCGAGCCCGCCCAAACTGAAACCCCTCCCCTGAGGCGGGGCCTGCAGCGCAGCGTCCGCCCCCTCTCCGCCCACCTCGTGCAGAAAGCCGGCCGCCTGGAGCCTCAGGCCCCGAAGACCCTCCTCCCCTCAAGTGGCACCCCTTCAGCCACCAGCCAATCGCAGGGCATCGTGGGCGGGGCAGAGAGTCCAGCCAAAGGTGTGGATGCAGGGGGGCGCTCCGAGGGAGGGAGCCCAGAGCAAGGAAGCCCTGAGAAGGGGAGACCTGACGCAGCCAGCCCCAGGGAACCAGAGGCCCAGCCAGAGGCACCACAGACACCAGGGCAGGCAGACACCGAGAACACCGCCGCCACCGCCATCGACGACATGAAAACCTTCCTGACCATCGAGATCAAAGATGGCCGCACCATGCTGAACCAGCAGCCACAGGCCAGGACCCTCACACAGACCAGCACAAGTGGACAGAGAGCAGGTACACACATTCACACACACACATTAAGAACTCTGCATAACTTGCACTCATTCATTTTTGTATTGGTTTGGTGCGTGGTACACGTACACACACACACACACACACACACACACACACACACATATATACACATAGATGTGTTGATTAGGTCTGATGAACACATAGTGATAGAGGTGACTGTGTTAGGGTCTTGGGGACATAGGGTCTGGTGTTTGTATGGTATGATAAGTAAGTTAACAACACCACCCGACACCACAAAAGACACACCATCACAACACCACCCGACATCACAAAAGATCTTTGTGCACACCCCAGTTGCAGAACAAAAAGTGTCAAAATTAAATTTCAGGAATAATGGCACCACAAACTTGAAATTCTTTTTTTTTTTTTTTTTGTCCTGTGTTGTATGCCAGATATGAAGAAGACCAGGTCAAAGGTCAAAATGTCATCCTGTGCCACACAATAAAACACAAAAAAAGGATTTGAAGTGTTTAAATCACCACACCAGTCAATAACCTTTACGTCCATTAACACAGGTTGTAAACAAGGAGCCCCAGACACGTACTCCTTTGAGAGTGTGTGAGGATGAGAGTGTGTGAGGATGAGAGTGTGTGAGGATGAGAGTGTGTGTGGATGGGAGTGTGTGTGGATGGGAGTGTGTGTGGATGGGAGTGTGTGTGGATGGGAGTGTGTGTGGATGGGAGTGTGTGTGGATGAGAGTGTGTGAGGATGAGAGTGTGTGAGGATGAGAGTGTGTGAGGATAGTGTGGTGTGAGTGTGATCTGTGTTTGTATGCCCATATATGCTCTTGCATGCGTGAGTGCTGCTCATCATTTCCACTCGCGTGGAAAATGTGGATAGTTAAGAAGGAGTCACGTTTTGGCTTGAAAACAGCAGAAAAAAAGTGTCTGTGTGTCTGTGTTTTTGTGTGTGTTCATGTTCACGTGTCTATTTATGTATGTCTGTGTGTGTGTGTGTGTATGTTAATGCATGCATTGGCAGTGTGCATTTGTGTGTGACTGTAACTCTGTGTGTGTGTGTTTTCATGCATGCATTACAAGTGTGCATTTGTGTGTGCCTCTAACTGTGGACGTGCGTGTGTGCATATTTTTGTGTGTGAGGGATCCTAAGTGTATTTATGTAAGAATAACATGTATTTAGTTCTGAGCTAACAAATGTAGGAACCACACTGGTTCAGTGTGCTTATTGTGGTTTTCATTGAATATGTTTATCCTACGTGTGTGGTGTGTGTGTGTGTGTGTGTATGTGTGTGTGTGAGGGAGAGAGAGAGAGGTAAATGGAGTGTGTGTGTGTGTGTGTGTGTGTGTAAAGGCGGCATAAATATGTGACCTTTTAACTTCTCTCCCTCTGCATGTAGATGAGTCCTTACAGTGAGTTCTCTTCTCCACTGCAGACACGCTGAAACACAGTCACACAGTAAAAGTTGTAAAGAGCAGAAGTCTAAGTTTATTAGAGCAGCAAAGTCAAGAGTGTCCTTTGTCCTTTGGAGTTGACTGGATGTGGAGTTGATTCTGTGTTTGTCTGTTGTGTCTCTCTCTCTCTCTCTCTCTCTCTCTGTCTTTCTCTCTCTCTCTCTCTCTCTCTCTCTCTCTCTCTCTCTCTCTCTCTCTCTCTCTTCTTTCTGCCCATCTGATGTGTGTGGGTGTGTGTGTGGGTGTGCAGTCTGTGTATCCCTTGACATGACTGGGGTTAGTCACAATCACAAAAGGGATTGATTATCAGTGTCTGTCTGTCTGTATGTTTGTCTTTGTCCATGTGGTGGTGTGGGGTTAGTATTAATCTACTAGTGTGTGTGGCAGCCCCAAGTCTATGTGTGTGTTTGTGTGAGAGTGTGTGTGTGTGTGTATGTGTGTGTGTCTGTGTGTGTCTCTGTCTGTGTTCTGCTGTGCAGTAGCCCTCTGTTTACTCAAGCACACTGGACTGTTTAGCTCTCTCTAGTTATGCTGAGACCACAACACATATCCATGACATATCCTTTTCACTGATGCTCCCCAAAAACACTGTCTGTTTATAGACACACACCATCTGTTGCTGTAGGATGTAGATGTCAACTGAGATGCAGTATTAAGCAGTAAATAGGTATAATACTGTTGACAAGCCATGATGGAGCATCATGTTGCCAGGTAAACACGGTATTTTGATTAAAATGTGTCAGTGTTCTAAACAGATTTCAGTACCATGTCTTTCTAGAGCAATTTCGTAATGATTCCTTGTGGTGACTATCAGATGCATGACAGTAAACCTGTGGTGGTGAAGAAACTCACAGACAGAATATGGCCAACAGTGCAAAGACTATGCCAACCACTACAGGAATTGCATACATGCTTAACTCCTACTTCATGCTTTTTTTTGTCCTCTTCAGTTACACCGATAGTGTGAAGTGCTGTAGAGTTGTTTGTTAGAGCAATATAGTGAGAATTTCAGAATAAAGTGTTGTGCAGCCATCATTACCGTGGGAAACCTATTGTGATGTGAATGTTGTGATCTCCGCCACAGTGATAATGACTATGTCTTGGTTTGGATTTAAAGGTGTCATTGCATCGTTTTTTCATTAACTTTGTGGTGGTCTCTAGTATTAATAAATGCCCCGTGAGCCGCTCCTGTTACAGGCTGTTCTAGTTTGGTGGAGGAGATGAAGCAGGGAGAATAACGGGTTCTCTGCTGTGCTTATTCGCTCATTTTCCGCCTATTTTCTTTCATAGACTAATGGAGGCAATCGGGGCAAAAGAACATTTTCACATGCAGCATGCATATGCGACTAGAGCAGGTACTAAACGGTTTCTCGTGGAATGAGACCGTTAAGCATTTTTTTCGGAGTCGTCACCAACCATATTACCCTACAGTTTGTCTTTCCATGTTGTGCTAATGTGCAAGCATGGTTATGTTTAGTTTTTTGGAGGTAGAGTAATGGGTGGATATACAATGCAGAGTATACAATGTAGAGTATACAAACTTCATTTTTACTATAAACCGCCTGTCATCTATTTTAAGACTACTGAGAAGATGTTGTAATTTTAGTACAATTGTAAAGCTTTGCGGAACTAGAGGACGTGTCGGTGATCATACAAAGACTTGTGCCCTTATTAGCTTTGTTGTATAATTCTGTCATACTGTACCCACTGAACCCCAGCCCCCCACCACTGCCACCACCACCTGAGCATACAGCTGTTTTTTTGGCTTGTGCTAAAAGGCCTTTAACCCAAATTGTTTATGTAAGAGACAGTCCAGGCTCCAACAGAGTCTACCTCAGCGACTCTACAAACACATTCTACATTAAATCAACGCACACACACACACACACACACACACACACACACACACACACACACACACACACACACAGATTTACGTGCACGCACAGACGCGCACACACAAATACACACATGTGTGCAGCACAAGGTATCCCACCAGCTACAGTGTTTTCTAAGGCCAGTCTACTCACCTATACCTTTTAAGGAATTGTGCTCTTTATAAATCTGTGTGTGTGTGTGTGTGGTCGCCAAAATGTTCTCAGAGTGTGTGGCACAGGTAGAAGATCGTTCTGGCACTTGCTGTGTTTTGGTATTTGGGTGGACAAGCATGTGCAGTCGTAACAGTCACTCACACTCTTAATGCACCAAATTGGCTCTGTCCGTCTGTGACGGATGTCTGTTTTGCCCTTATGATTTAATGTGGGCATTCCCCTCATAGGCTTCTATTAGAGTGTACCAAAGGATGGCAAATCTTGGGAGTGTTTACATAGCTTTGTAAGGTTGTGTGTGTGTGTGTGTTGGTGTGTGTGTATATGTGTTTTTTGGGGACAGAAAGTGTGTGTGAGAGATACAGAGTGTTTGTGTGTGTCAAAGAGAGAAAGTGTGTGTGTATGTGTGTGTCAAAGGGAGAAAGTGTGTGTGTATGTGTGAACATGTGTGTGGTGATAAGTCCCCACTGTGAGATTTCAGATTCCCTGCTGGTGCCACAGTGGCAGCTTACGTAACTAAGTTATGGCCACTGCTTTCCCATCCTTGCCTCTGCACAACACACACCACATGTATACACACTTATACATGTGCACATGGATGTTGACAGCCTAAAATAAACACAAAATCACAGATGCACACACATGTCTAATCACTTATGTTCTCATGCAAGTGTGTTGGACACACAAAAAGACAGACGCACATACAGTGCACACACTTGCTGTAGGCTTAGCGGAATTGTGATAACATTCCAGAGCTAAATAAATATTCCCTGTTGTCTTTACATGTGAAGTAAACCTAAGGCTGTTTTCTGGATCTCACTCTACCTTGTTTCTTGTTTTTTTCCAGAGTTGACGCTGGGCTTGAGGGCCACCCCTTTTAAGATTTCCACCCCAAATGTGTCCACTGGACCCTCCTTTAAGGTAGGTAGTATGAAGTCAGGAATAACACATCACAGACAGACACACACACACAGACAGACATGCACAGACACACACACACACACACACACACACACACAGACACAGACATACGACACAGACATACACACACAAACGCACAGATGGTCAGACACAAAATGAGAATTGCAAACACATTCTGGTATCTGCACAGACTCTCGCACACATTGGCTGTCTTTGAAGGTCTACTTTGTCATTTTAGCCACCAGTTGTTGATTTTCTTCTTTTTCATTTCAGTTTTTCCCCTCTCTCACTCTCTCTCTTTTCCACTGGTTCCATTTGTTTTTCACTCGTGGGTCTTAACTTCACATGCGCTGCCTTAAAGTAGTTCTGACAGCCGTGTCGTGACCCTTTGTGTGATGTCAACATCCTGGCTGTGTCTGGGTGTGCTGTGCGGCCAACGCTAATAGCATGTGAAAGTCTGGCTGTGTTCGACTCAAGCTAACGGGTCACCTCGCTCTGTTCCTGCCACTCTTGGCCTGTGTAACAGAAGCCAAAAGACCCAGAAAATGTGTTAGTTAGTTAAGCGGCTTTAGAATGAGATGCACGGAAGTCAGAACAATACATTTGTCAAATATATTTTATGTTGAATAAAAGAATGCTGTACTGATGCAAATTGTCTTACCGACTGATAATCAACCACATACTCACTGTTACTTACTGCATTTGAAAGTGTGTAGAAATTTGTGAATTAAATAATAAAAGTAAATTTTCTAAATAACTGCTAAAATACTGCAAAAGTCCAACCTTGTATAACAAGACCTGTCATTCCAGAAACAGTCAGTCAGAGACAGAGGTACCTTAAAATTGTGCAGCAATAAAAGGACAAAGCTCCTGAAACTAAAAAAAACCTTGTAAAGGTTTGTTGACTGCCCCGTCACCACTGAGAGGTCCTTTATAATTGGGTTGTATAATCTGCCTGTGCCCAAACACAGAAATCCCCCTGAAGTTTCATGCACAGCTCATAAGTTCTCCCCTGAGGTGTCTGGAGAGGGCCAGTAAGTGAGAAACTTGTATACGGTTGGTCTTTACACCTCAGCAGTAACTCCCGCTCAGTGCCATCATTCATGCATATGCCTGTTAGTGTTACTGTCCACTCAGGCAAAGAGAGGAAGAGAGGAAGAATGAGAGAGGGAGAGAGAGAGTGGAAGAGGGAGAGAGATGCAGTTATATAGAAAGAAAAGAATGTTTTTTTTTATGCTGGGAGCTGTCTATCCTTTTTTGGAAGTGCAGGGAGAGGCTGCCAGGGAGACAGGACAGAGGAAGAAGAGAGAGGAAAAGAAGTAAAGCGACGACCTCACCACTACCACCACCCACCCTTCTCACCACCACCACCCCAACCCCCCAACACTCACTCGCTTTCTCATCCCAGCTCAGATTTCTCCTGGAAACTCTCCTAAATCCTGCTTTTGAAGAGAGGGAAGCCTCAGATCCCCTTAGTTTACACACAGGCACAGACAAAAGCACACGCTGATCCAGATATACATACTACTCCCATGCCGGCACCAACGTGCATGGGCCGGCTTAGCTGTGGCTCTGTGATGGATACACAATGTGGAGAGGAGGGAGAGCAGGCTGAAAGGAGGGAGAACAGGAGGAGAGAGTGGATGACAGACCTTTAAGCCTCCTTTATTACGTGGCTCATCAGAGTGTTCCAGAGAGTTCCATTGAACTGAATGTACTGTACTATCCGAATGTTGGGAAGTCTGATTTCTCTGAATAGCAGATGATTGGCTGTATTTTGAACAATCTCATTTAGCGTAATGTAGCTGAAGAAACAAAATAAGGGGTTTTGAATTGCTAAAATTGTTTTACAGCAATAGATTTTTCTTTGCTTAGGCATGAATAGCAGTAGATAGCTGTATAATAAGCAGGATAATGTTCAGCCAGTTGGTCAGTATCGTGCAGTAAACCCCTTCAGAGTTACTGAAAGGGATGGAGAGAGATGCTTAAGGAACGATCCTGGGTCTGCCATATGCGAAGAATAGGGCCACTTCTCACTGAGCAGGGGCTAGGGTTGTGCTTTTGTGTGTGTGTGTCTGTGCGTGCATGTGTGTGTAAGTGAGAAAGCAGGAGAAAGAGAAAGTACACACACAGACACAAACACTCACACACACACACACACACACACACAAAATTGTGAGTGCTCTGTGATCTGTGTGGGTGGTCCAAGTTTCTCCAGTGCTGGTCCTCTTTTATGCTCATCACTGAGATGGGACCTCCGATAGGCCACAATAATGACATCCCATAATGACCAGTCAAAGCCCTGATCCCACTGGACAAGCCTCCTGCATATGTATGTTTTCTGGCTACTTGTACACACAGAGACACCCGCTTACACACACACACACACATACACACACACACACACACACGCACATGGACATGGACAGACAGGCGCACTCAGAAACACGCACACGCTTACACACACACACACACTCGCGCTTTCACACACGCAACTGTACACATAACTACACTAGCATATATAAATATACAACCTGTTGTGGGGTGTCTACATGTGAAAAGATTTGTACAAGAACACATGCCTCATGTCTCATTAGTCATTAAAAAAAAAGCTGCGATCATTGTACTGGTGTTTCACCCTGACACATCTGACAAGGACACCCTGTCTTTGACTTCTTTATCTCTTTGTCTCTCACTCTCCCACACACACATGGACACACACACACAGTCACACACATGGACACACGGACACACACGTATGATGGCATTAATCAGTAGTGTTGATGGATTGGCATTTGTGAGTGTGAGCCTAAGCCATGATTAATATCTAGCTCCACAAATACCAGAAAGTATGGACACCTGCCATCATCTAGTGTACTGTACCATCATGCAGGGACACACGTGCACCCAGCCACTCTAACACACACGCGCGCACACACACACACACACACACACACACACTTCTGCTGCTTAATCACACACACAATCACATAACAGCTGATGAAACACTTTGTAACAGAATATACAGTCTTTAGTACTGGTGCAAATTCAGCAACTCGCATTGTGTTTAAGGTAGGTATGGAAGTTGTGGTGAAACCAGCAAGACAGGTTTGAAAAGCAGTCAAAATTTTAATGTAGCGTTTTGCCTTTGAACAAACACAGTACAATCGTTCTTCACTAGGAAAAACTAGATGATGAGGAAGTGTTGTGACGACTGAACGTAAGCATTCTCAGTGTTATCCTGTCGCCACATATCTCTGCGCTGGTCCACAAAGATAAGGCAGAAGTGGCTCCAGTCAACAAAGGTTAAAGGTCACCTACTGACTCAAATTGCATCCCGCCGAGCTAAAGTTTGTGGGTCACCAGAAATGCAGCATTTATCGCTTTAATATGATCATGTGCTGCCACTTATCAACTAGCCTTGTTTATTTATTTTTTATTAATTAATTCATTTAGTGGCCAAGTATTTTGCCAAATCATTACCAGTTTCACCACTTAAAGTTTTGACCACAACTGTAATTTGGTTTATGCTTGCATAGATTATATTGTTCCACATTAACACATTTTGGCTACATGTTTCTTTGGGAGGAGCAATTGCTAAATCTTGGAAACAAGATTTAATGCATGTCTTTGCTCCACTTATAAAAATGCTTCCTTATAAGGACTCAGCTTCATATTGAGATTGATGGTTTGACTTTAACTGACTTAAAAAAATAAAGTGAAAGTTGTGTTTTTGTGATAAGATTTGTATGCTAATAAAACTATTCACAGCAAATTATTGTAATAATATGCATCTGAACAACTTGAGCAGTTATCTAGGGACATTATCAGTTACCACTACAAAAGCTGAAGCAGCAAAGTATGCAAAACACAGACTTTGTCACTGCCAAAACTTATAACCACAATTGTACGTATATGTGTGTATATTTGTTTGTGTGTGTAAGTTTGTGTGTGCTCACGTCTAATCTGTATCATATGAAGCATAGTGTAGACAAGATTGAGTATACATGAGTGTGATGAGGACAAAGGTAGACTGAACAGTGGCTGAACTAGCTAGTGGCAGGGCCTGCCATTGAAAGAGTGAAGGACAAAGGATCTAAATAGGGAGGTGTGTGTGTGTGTGTGTGTCTGTGTCTGTGTGGTGATAAATAAAGCTGGCCATGGCACCTGAGTGGAATGAGGGGCCAGTGGCCTCTGCTGCCATAGAGATGGGATTCCGTGGCTCCTGATTGGCTGCCTGGACCAGGGCAGCTGAAGAGGGGAGATTTGTAGGGGTATAAAGCGCTGGGGCCACACAGAGTTGCTTACAACTTACAGCAGCACACATGCAGACACCCTCACACACACACACAGACTGACTCAGACACACACATACATGGACACTTACACTGGACAAGAGGGAAAGCTGCTCCTGGGCTGCTCAGGAACTGTGGGACCTGTTCGTGGCAAGGAGTGAGAAGTTTTATGTGAGATTTATGTGACAGCTGCAGTCATCTTGTGTGAATCCCCAACAGAGAATAAGGGGCGGGTGAAAGGAAGCTGAGAAAAAGGAAAAAAAGAAAGAGGATACGCAGACACAAAAGCAGAGGAGAGGTGATCCTCACTAGCCGGGGGCAAGTGAACAGTCCTGGTGTGAAAAAGAGACGGACAGTAAGCAGGAAGTGTGTTTCGAGGAGAAGAGCGGAGAAGAGAAGAGAGGAGGCTTCTGTTGGCACTTAGCGGAGAGTTTTTTTTCCCAGAATGCCGGGCGTGAGCATGGAGCCCATGGATGAGTGTGCCGAATCGGGACTGGAGTGTGTGATCGGCGACCTGCTCTGTCCCCTCGGGGAGGGGGACGGGGACGGGGACGGGGAGGAGGTGGCGCTGGCTGGAGGAGGTGCTGTGGAGGTGGAGGAAGTGGAGAGGCGCATGCAGGAGGCCGTGTGTGAGGTGCATGCGGAGCTGCGTGATTTTGGGCAGCTCCTGGAGCAGCGGGTGCAGGAGCATCTGGGCCCCCTGATGGGGGCGCTACAGGAGCTACAGCAGGACAACCTCCGGCTCCGCCTACAGCAGGAGCGGCTCGTGCGACAGGTGGACTTGCTCTGCCACGCCCTCCAGCTCCCGGAAGCCCCGCCCATAGTCTTGCCCAGCCCACAGGCGCCACCGCCACTGCATCTCGACCTGTCGCACATGCTCACTGAGGGGCTTTTCCTCAACATGGACCAGGAGCTGACCTCTGACCCTGACCCTGGTATGACTCCTGACTCCTTGACCTCTGACAAGCAGCCAGATCTGCCTGCTGTACCTTCAGAAGAGGTCAGCCTAGATGTGGAGCCATGTCTAACGTCTGATGCTGTGGACGGCTTAACCTGTGACGCTAATAGTGGCGTGAGGGCTTTGGAGAGCACTAGCATTGACTTGGCGAACCACGACTCCATGAATGGTGTCACCATCGGTGATGCAAAGTCTTTGGATGGAACTAGCTTAGACATCAGTAACCATGACTCCATGAATGGTGTCACCAATGGTGATGCGAAGTCATTGGAGGGTACTAGCTTAGACATCAGTAACCATGACTCCATGAATGGTATCACCAATGGTGATGCGAAGTCATTGGAGTGTACTAGCTTAGACATCAGTAACCACGACCCAATGAATGGTGTCACCGACAGTGATGCAAAGTCTTCAGAGGGTACTAGCTTACATGACGCCGGAGACCACAACCCCATGAATGGCACGACCCCTGCGACGGTGGAAGCCGTGACCTCTGACCTTGCAGATGGCACATGCGCTGATGCCGAGGTGGAGGCAGTGCCACACCCCCCAGCCTTCTCCACACGGAGGTCCTCCTCACTCACCTCCATGCCAACCACCGTGTCCCGTAGCAACAGCATGCCAACCACCGTGTCCCGTAGCAACAGCATGGTACGATTCTGTGTGTAA
This sequence comes from Coilia nasus, assembly GCA_027475355.1. Lineage (NCBI taxonomy): Eukaryota > Metazoa > Chordata > Actinopteri > Clupeiformes > Engraulidae > Coilia > Coilia nasus. Next base: position 12,016,058 of record CM050217.1, read on the forward strand.
CGTTTCTCAAAGATAGATGTATTAGTGTGGAGGGTCCTCTTTTATAAGGATGTTCTCAAAGTGCTTTGACACTCATATGTTGATTTTCAGTTTCATGAGTGGTGCCTTGTATCATTTACAGAAGTCTGGTGTGATCTGGTCATGCTATGTAATACTTTACAGAGTTTGCCTCTGATACCACCACACCTTTACAGATGTTCAAGGATGAGTGTGCACATGGGTGCCTATGTGTGTCTGTGTTTGTTTATGTGTTCTGGCATTTGAAGTCATTCAGTGGGATGTGCCTAGTGTCTTGAGGGGTTGTGTTATTAGGTTAGAGGGTGACTTTGTAAGAGAGAAGGTTCTGGTGAGTGAGCACTTGACTGGAGAGGTGGTTATGTGATTGGGCAAGCTGGTGTGTATGTGAGAGAAATGTGTTGGAGTGTGTGTGTGTGTGTGTGTGTGTGTGCATGTGTGTACTTGACTGAAGAGGTGGTTCTGTTATTGGGAAAGATGGTGTGTATGTGTGTTTGTGTTTGTTTGAGAGTGAGATTGAGTACTTGACTGGAGAGGTGATTATGTGATTTGGAAATATGGTGCACGTGTGTGAGGGATGCTGGAGAGATGTGGGGGCCTGTTGACCTCTAAGCCCCACCTCTAAACCCTGATCATTTCTGTCTTATACATGAGCCGTTATAGCAAGGGGCACAAACACAGACACACGCCATTCCTGCGTAGCCCACATGCCTCATCTCTCATCAGCCAGCAGCACCTCTTATGGGCAGTCTCTCTCTCTCTCTCTCTCTCTCTCTCTCTCTCTCTCTCTCTCTCTCTCTCTCTCTCTCTCTCTCTCTCTCTCTCTCTCTCTCTCTCTCTCTCTCTCTCTCTCTCTCTCTCTCTCTCTCTCTCTCTCTCTCTCTCTCTCTCTCTCTCTCTCTCTCTCTCTCTCTGTTCACCTTTGGTTTTTCCCTTGTGTCTCTCTCTCTGTCTGTCTTCCTCCCTCTCCCTCTCTCACCTCCATTCCTCCCTGTCTCTCTATATATTTTTTATCTCTCTCCATCCCTCTCTGTTTTTCTCTCTCTCTTCCTCTCTCCCACTCTGCCTCCCTCCCTCTCTCTTTCTCTCTGTTTCTCCCTCTCCCGGTCCCCCTCTCTTTATCTCTCTCTTTGTCACCCTGTCACAAACACTCACTCAGTGACTATTTTGTGTGCTCATTCACGCACACACGGAATCCTTTTTAATGCAGCACATTTGCCTTTCCCTGAAAAGGTGCACGTGTGTGCGCCCACTCTGTTATTAGATAACAGTAGGTTCCTAGAAGTCATTTGGTCAATGTGTGGGCATGTGTGTCAGTATCTGTGTGGTCAGAGTCGCCTCTATAAACAGAAGGAGGTCAATCTGACTGATAAAACAAGCATTGGCATGTGACCTGCATTGTGCCAGCTGTGAAACGTGTGTGTGTGTGTGTGCGTGCATGCCTGTCCTGGGCATCACAGATGTTAAATATATTGTATTCTCTCTGGCTGTTTGTTGGTGGAAGGGCATTGGGGTAGAGACCCACCTTTTTAAAGACATGAACAATCTCTAGCTAGTTTGTGTCAACTGTGGCAGGTTCATTTCACCTAAAACCTGATTAGCCTGTGTGTTAGTTTGCAAGTATCTCCCACCAACCCCATCTGTTGTTAACATTATGACCTGTGTCGACTGACAGTCAGACTTGCATATTTGCATGGGTATTCTGATGTTGGCTGACGGCCCTTGTTCCAGGCACTGGGATATTTATGGCCCGTGATTATGGGGCATTTGTGGAGCAGGATATTTGTAGGCCGGGGCTTGAGATTCAAAGGCCCAGGGATCAACATTTTGTGCGTGTGTGTGTTTTTTTTTTTATGTGTAAAGCAGTTTTGTGTGTGTGTGTGTGTGTGTGTGTGTGTGTGTGTGTGTGTGTGTGAGCGAGCGAGGGACAGACCGACAGGGCATGAAGCATGAGCAGAGGGCCTCATTCCTGTGGTCCCATTGTAGAATACTGTAAAAGCAGCTGCAGCCTATCCATCACACACACACACACACATGCACAAACATACACACACAGACAGACTCGACTTGAACTCAGTTGACCTCCCACAGGATGCGAGCCAACTCTTACATAATCCAGAGGGACCCCAGAAACATGCACTCAAACACACACACACACACACACACACACACACACACACACACACACACACACACACACTAAAGCACTTACATGGTTAATGTGATGTAAAAGGAGTGACTCAACCTTTTGTGTTTGGGATCCCTATGTCCAGCTGCTACTGAAGTGGTCGCTTGGTCTGTAGAAGCACTTTTAAGAGGTGTGTGTGTGTGTATATATTTGTGTGCGTGGTACGCGAATGGAAAATAGACCACTTCTGTTTATAAGTGAGGCCCATCTCCTGTGTTCTCCTGTCATCACTGGAGACATTCACTAACATCCTGTCTGCACACAGGCACACACACGCACACACGCGCACACACACACGCTTGTACCAGTAGTGCCAGCACAAGTATAGCACATACTGTTCTAACACAAAGTCTTGTATATATTCAAAGATGTTACATGCACCCTTCACAAGTACCTTCTGTCACTATGCCTGACATTTTTAAAGGGCCTATGCTCATACCCACACTCACTCACACACTCACTCGCTCACACACTCACTCGCTCACACACTCACTCACTCACACACTCACTCGCTCACACACTCACTTGCACACACAAGGAAACTCTCAACTGTTTTTTTAGATGCCGATTAGCAACATCTAGCTATAAAAATGTGTCCCGTCTGTCCTCTTCCTGTCTCTTCTGCTTTCCCTCATTCCTCTTCTCTGGCCTGGGACAGACTGGGAACGAGAGAGACAAATGAGAGTGAGAGCCAGAGAGAGAGAGAGAGAGAGAGAGAGAGAGGGATGTAGAGCCAATAGGGGGGACAAGTGTGAATTCCTTCCCTAAATGTCAGCCGTCTTCCACGGCATTAGAGCAAACACAGCTGGTGTAAACTGCTCGCCATGGACACATTCCTCCATCCTCTCTTCCTCGTCTCCCTTCATCACCGGCATTCCTCCTCTTCTCCATCTTCCTTTCCTTTCCTTCCTTCCTTTTCTTCCTCACACCTCCCTTGTAACACCCTACCCCTTCCTGTAGTCCTCTGTTAGTAGTCTACACTAGTGCATCTCTTGGTATCTGTATCTGCCATACTTTTCTCGATACGTGCAAACACATTGTATTTTTAAAGCAACACTAAGTAGTCTTTTTCAACCTTAGAATAATGTTTCCAAAATCATTTCAATGGTTCATCAGTTTGTGACAGGACGAAAGGCACTTTGCTGCCCTCCATGAGCTATAACAGCACTAAATAAATTTGGAGGAGCGGACCTCTGAGACAATTCACCTTCCAACCTGCAGGGTGACCAAAAATGAAAACAACTTAGTATTGCTTTAAAGCACATTTCAAGATACCCCAACAGCTTCACATTGAAGGGGGATCTCACTAACTGCCACCAGTGTGTAGCATCCACCTGGGTGACGTATGGCAGCCATGATATCTACATCATTATGTACCAATATATTTGTATTTTCAGCCATGAAGTATGATACAATTTCTTAAGTACCCAAGGCTATTGTCCTGCCCTCTTAAGCATTTGTGTTTGTTTTTTCCCAGGTGGAGTCAGAGCCATCCATGTTTGTGATGGAGTCCTCCGTGCCCAACGGCTCTTCCTTCACCAGGTCGCTGACCTCAGATCAGTCGCGCAGCACGTCCACCCAGCTCGCCCAGGCTCAGGAGCACACCATCAGAGTGACCTCAGACCAGTCCCGTGCGTCGCCCACTCCGGCCAGAGCACAGGAGCACACCATCAAAGTGGTGACAGACCAGTCCCATCAGTCCTCCACCCGGGCCCAAGTGCAGGCGTCCAGTGGGAGAAT